>CP142458.1:42197142-42860357 GCA_038049695.1 Cinnamomum chago
ACATGTTTAGAGCTAATCCATTTCATACAACTTGTGTAACTTTGATATCATTAACAAGTTGTTACTTTTAACATGTGATTGCATTATATCCTCAATCATAAATGTTTTATAAGCTAAAACTTTCAAAAGCCTTAGGCTTACATTTATGAACTTTCATTTTCAAAATGATTGAGGATCACACACACACACTTCATTTGTTTTCATCTTTGCATTCATAGTGTGAGTGTGTATTTGTATTTCACTTCCATATCCGCCTATTTAAGAGGCAATGTAATGAGCTTAATAGAATCTCCATCAAGTGTATGTTAGACACTAATTTAGTGAGATAACCAACCTATGGTTGAAGAGGTTATTGCTTAGCCTATAAAAGCATAATGTATAGGTTGATGTTAAGCCTTGAAAAACATCATTGTAAGGTTATTGCTTAGCCTTGGAAAGCATATTGTAAAGGTTATTGCTTAGCCTATTGAAAAGCATAAATAGTGGAAATCCGGTGGGGTGTTGGATCACAAGCCGGTAGTGGATGTAGGCATTGAGGCCGAACCACTATAAATACTTGTGTGATGGTGCTTGCTTTGTGGTGATTGCTTATATTAGCTTCCGCATATTGTTTGATAATCATCACTTGTGACTAGTTTGTTTTAAAGAAGTTAAAATTGTTAAAATTGGTCATAAAAGAAGCTCACCCTATTCACCCCCCCTCTAGGGTTCGGATCCAGGTGGACTTACAATGATGCTTGATGGGATTTTGGGTTTGTCACATCCTTGCTTTTACTCATGTTATCATATTCAATTGGTTTCATTTGGTATAACTTTCAATTGATTTCATATCCAATTGATATCTTATCTTGTGTTTGTGATAGACCTTGTGTGCATTGGATTAAACTTGATAGTAATATATTTGTTCCATGTCACACAACATTAGCATCATAATGTTCATGTTGCCACCTCTCTTGCTCATATAGGTATATCTCATGACCACCATGTTTATGTGTTCATAATATTGGTTGGTTATTAGTTGAGGTTGGCTTCATGCTTGAATTTCATTTCACTCATTCTTGCACATTAATAGTCATATTTATTGTTTGAATGAAATGATTTCAAAACTTACATAGCATATGATTTTCATAAGTTATATTGATTAATGCTATGTTTAGTATTTACCCCATTGCATCATGGATAGCTCTAATTTGGATTTCTCATAATAGTTATACTTTTAAACCCATTTTAGAGTGATTGATTTAATAGTCATATCCTTAAATCTCAATTGGTATTCTTTGTTTTTCCAATTGATATCCATGATTGTTTTTCCCATTGACCTTGATCTTTTGGTAATTTGATCATATTGAGCTTTATAGTTAAATGAATCTAATCCTTTCCTTGAAGTTGACCCTCACTTGGTTAAACCATCTACTTCTTGCATTTAATAGTTATATCTTGTCAAAGTTTGACAAAAGAAGAGAATGGATTGAGGGGGAGTGTAAACCTTCATAGGAAGTATTAGTTTTGATCAAACTCACCCTTGGATTGCCTTTGAGCCCTTAGAGATAACTTACATACATGATAGCCTGTTATGAATTTCATTTTCGATTTCATTTGTTAACAGGTGCTACTAAAGGTATTCTTCTTGTCTCATGTGTGTAGGTACCTTTGCAATTTAATGTCAAAGGGGGAGAGAGAGTTCAAGTGTGACTCAAAGATCTCCTACTCTTCAAAGGGGGAGAGAGTTCGAGAGTTCAAGTACTCGAAGATCTCCTATCCATCAAAGGGGGAGAAAGAATTCAAGTTCTCAAAGGGTGAAGAGAATGTCCAAGCTTCCTAAAGGGAGAGAGAGGCATGGACAAAGGGGGAGAGCAAATAGAAGAAAGAAAGCTTGGAGCTAAAGAAGATGCTTGGTCATAGAAAGGAAAGAAGAAGAGAAAGCTTGAAGATTGATCAAGCACCAAGCATCAAGCAGATTGAAGAAAAGAGCCCAAGAGCCCAAGCTAAGAGAAGGAGCATCCAAGAAGATTTCAAGACTTGTCCAGCTTAGGGGGAGCTGAAGACTTGGTGTGAAATTTCAATGATGAGTAAGTTGCCATCAAATTGCAAAGGGGGAGATTGTTAGGGATTTTGTAATTGCAATTTGATGGATGCATTTGCACTTTAGCATCATTTGATATTTCACACATGCATTGTTTTTAGAAACATTGAAATCTAGTTTTATACATGCATAACTTTTAAGATGTGGAAAAGTATTTGTTTTATGCATGTTTTGGTTTTAAACTTGGATGCATTAGTTTTGAAACCCAAACTCTTTTGAAAACCTATTTCCTTGTGCATTACATTTGGAAAATCATCTTGTGAATTTAGGTTTGAGTCTTGCATACATTCTTCACAAAAAGAATCATTGTTGTATGCATTTTCATTTGAAAAGAGTTTTATCAAATCAAGCTAGCTTTGGTTTTAAACTTTTGAATCATTTTAGGCTTTGTGTTTTTCATGTTTTTAAACATCTTAGAATGTCTTAAAACATGTTATTTAAGCTTGATTTAGTGGCCCAAAGATCCCTCAAAGAAATACTTTGAAATGGAAAAAAGTTGGATTTTTGGCCCCAGGGACTCGCCCGGCAGTGTCGCCGGTCGACCGAGACCTGTGTCTCGGTCGACCGAGGACACTGTAGGGCGACTGTGCAGTTTCTGAACTGCAAGCTGCCAACGGTCATTTTTATGACCGTTGTGCTTTCTCGGTCGACCGAGACCCCTTTGCCGGTCGACCGAGAACTAGCCGTTGGCAACTTTTTGGCTATAAAGTCCATTCATTTCCAACCTTTTTAAAGGCTTGAAACTTGAACCTTTGAGACCATTTTGGAGCCATTGGAAGGGGATGAAGTTGGAAAGGCTAGGAGGTCTTTAGGAGAGCTAAAGCTTGGGATTAATGAGTTAAACCTCCAAGTAAGCTCTACCTTTATTAATCATAGTTATGTGCTTTGTTTAAACTATTGGTATATGATATTTAGCATAATAACTATGATGTGTTGAATCCATTCTTGTTCTAATCTTTGGTCTAATTAAGATTGGGTTCTTCACCTTTGTTTTCAATCCAAGTTGTTAACTTTATTAATCATGCTTAGACAAAATCTTTGTTTTTCTTTCATAGCATGAGTCTTTTACTTAGTTGAAACATTGTTTGTTGTTTTCATTCATTTGAACTTTAGTAAACTTAATTTGGTTTTGAAAACAACATTGCACATGCATCACATGTTCTAAATTAGTCATTTTCATACAACTTGTTAGTCCTTGATTTTCATGTCATAAACAAGTTGAATTTCTACATGTGATTTGCATAAGACTTCAATCAAATCTTTTATGAGCTTTAAACTTTGAATTGCTTTAAGCAATATATTGAGTGAGCCTTCTTTTTAAACTTGATTGGAGTCATCACACACACACACATCATGAGCATATACTTTTGCATGCATAGAGTGTTTGTGTGAGTTTGTTTTAAACTTTCATATTAGCCTATTCAAGAGGCAAATTCATTTGAGCTTAAATTGTATCTCTTAGAGTGATCTTTTGTAAAGACACCTTCTTAGAGAAAAGCTTTGTGTAAGGTTATTGCTTAGCCTAAGAAAAGCATCTTGTAAGGTTATTGCTTAGCCTAAGAAAAGCATTTTGTAAAGGTTATTGCTTAGCATATAAAAGCACATAGAGAGGTTGTTGTTTAGCCTTGAAAAGCAACATTGTAAGGGTTATTGCTTAGCCTAGTTAAAAGCATAAATAGTGGAAATCCGGTGGGGTGATCGGATTCACAAGCCGGTAGTGGATGTAGGCATTGAGGCCGAACCACTATAAATATTGTGTTGTGGTGATTGCTTGTGTGGTGATTGTTTATTAGCTTCCGCATATTGATTGTTTTATCATCACATTTGACTAGTTTATATTAAGAAGTTAAAATTGGTGTAAATTGGTCATAGTTGTAGCTCACCCTATTCACCCCCCCCCCCTCTAGGGTTAGGGTCCTCCGTGGACTTTCACTGGAGGGATCCGTTCATTGATTACATAATGTTCGGAATCCTACCTGAAGATCCAAAAGAACGGGTAAGCATCCAAAGGCGAGCCCCAAATTTTCATTTGGATATTCCTTCAAAAATGCTGTATAGAAAATCCTACAACGGAGTACTTCTACGCTGCTTGTCACAACAAGAGGCTGAGGAAGCACTCAAAGAAGTACATGCTGGTCTTTGTGGAGCCCATCAGGCTGGCCCTAAGCTCTACGATCAGATAAAAAGGTTAGGTTATTATTGGCCTACCATGGTGGCTGATGCAATGCAATTTGCTAAGCGCTGCCAACAATGCCAAATTCATGGAGATGTCCACATGCCTCCGGAATGGCTACATCCTACAGCAATCTCGTGGCCTTTTGAAGCCTGGGGTATGGACATCATAGGTCCTATCTCCCCTCCATCGAGCAAAGGTCATCGCTTCATCTTCGCCACTACGGATTATTTCTCCAAGTGGTCAGAAGCATTCGCGCTTAGTGAAATGAAATTCTCATCAGTCCTTCAGTTCTTGCGCACCAACATCATTTGTCGCTTCGGCATACCTAAAAGATTCGTCCATGATAACGGACCACAGTTCCGTGATCACCGATTCTACAGGTTCTGCGACAAATACAAAATCCAAAGTTGTCCTTCAACTCCGTATAATCCGGCAGCGAATGGACTAGCAGAGGCTTTCAACAAAACGCTCTGCAAAATCCTCAAGAAAATGGTCTCTAGTCACAAAAGAGATTGGGGCGACAAACTGCCTGAAGCTTTGTGGGCCTATCGAACCACCGTTCGAGGACCAACCCATAGCACACCATTCTCCTTGGTCTATGGATGCGAAGCTGTTGTCCCTTTGGAAGTTCAAATTCCTTCCTTAAGGGTATCTCTGCAAAATGACATGACGCAAGAAAGTGAAAGTCCTTGGGATCCTAACCCTAGAGGGGGGATGAATAGGGTGTGCTACAAGTATGACCAATTTAGACCAATTTTAAATTCTTTAAAACAAACTAGTCAAATGTGATGATTTAGTCAAACAATATGCGGAAGCTAAACAAAAACAATCACCACATAGCAAGCACCACAACACAATATGTATAGTGGTTCGGCCAACGTGCCTACATCCACTACCGGCTTGTGCATCCAACACCCCACCGGATTTCCACTAAGTATGCTTTTTACTAGGCTAAGCAATAACCCTTACAATGTTGTTTTTCTAGGCTAAACAACAACCTCTCAATGTGCTTTTATAGGCTTAGCAATAACCTTTACAAGATACTTTTCAAGGCTAAGCAATAACCTTTACACAATGCTTTTCTTAGGCTAAGCAATAACCTTACAATATAAAGATTTCTCTAAGAAAGTGTCTTCTCAAAAGATCACTCTAAGAGATTACAATTTAAGCTCAAATTAATTTGCCTCTAAATAGGCGGATATGAAAATGAAAACTAACTCACACAAACACTCAAAGAAATGCAAAGATGTATGCTTATGAAGTGTGTGTGTGAAAACTTCAATCAAGTTTAAAAGTAAGCTCAATCAATTTATGCTTAATGCAATTTGAAAGTTTAAGGCACAAAAAGATATGATTGAAGTTCTATGCAAATCACTTGAACAATTACACACTTGTGAATGATATGAAAATCTAAAGATCACAAGTTGTATGAAAGAGTTTAAGCCTAAGCAAGTGATGCATGTGCAATGTTGTTTTCAAAACTAATTTGACTAAAGATTAAATGAATGAAAACAACAAGAGAAGTTTCAACCAAGTGAAATAATCATGCAATAAAAGAAATCAAAGATTTAGGCTAAGCATGATTAAGAAAGTGTAAAACAAAACTTAGGTTGAAATCAAAGTGATGAATCCAATCTTGAATATCAAAGATGAAGGGAAGAATGGATTCAACACATCATTGTTATCATGCTTGAAATCATTTTCCAAAGTTTCAAATAAAGCACATAACAAATGATTAATTAAAAGTAAAACTTACTTGGAGATTTAACTTAGTTGATCCAAGCTTAAGCTTCACTTAATGACCCCTTTGGTCTCTCTTAGTTCATCCCCTTTGTCTTGTCTCAAAGCTCCTCAAGGAAGGCTTAAAAATCTCTAACTTTGGACAAAGGAAAGAACTCATTTTTATAGCAAAAAGTTGCCAACGGCTAGTCCTCGGTCGACCTGCAAAGGGGTCTCGGTCGACCGGGAAGGCACAACGGTCATATTTTTTACCGTTGGCAAGTTTCAGCTCAGAAACTGCTGACTCGCCCAACAGTGTTCCCGGTCGACCGGGACACAGGTCTCAGTCGACCTGGAACACAGCAGTTTCTGGCCCGGGACCAAAATTCCCAAAATTGCATATTTTTTGCATATTTCAAAGTTTTTCCTGAGGGAACTTTTTGGGCCAATAAATCAAGCTTGGAAACATGTTTTAAATCATTCTAAGGGGTTTAAAAACATGAAACATAAAAAGCCTAAAATGATTCAAAAGATTTAAAAACATAGACTAGCTTGATTTCTAAAACTTCTTTTCTAAAACAAGTGCATACAAAAATGATTCTGAAAGGATGAATGTATGCAAAGCTCAAACCTAAATTCTCAAGATGATTTTCCAAATATAATGCACAAGGAAATAGGTTTTCAACAGAGTTTGGATTCTAAAAACAATGCATCCAAGTTTAGAACCAAAACATGCATAAAACAAAAACTTTTCCAAATCTAAAAACCAATGCATGTATAAAGCAAGATTTCAAGATATTTTAAATCAATGCAAGTGTGTGTAAATCAAATGATGCTAAAGTGAAAATGCATCCATCAAATTGCAAATACAAAATTCCTAACAGAAAGTAATGTCAAATTGAGACTCCAAGAGCTGGATAACCTCGATGAGAGACGGCTCGAAGCTCTACAAAGCATTGAACTCTACCAAGCACGCATGGCAGGATCTTTTGACAAGAAGGTCAGGCAACGCGCCTACAAAAAGGGAGACTTGGTTCTTACAGTAAAAAGACCAATGGTTTTTGCCAACAAATCCAAAGGCAAATTTGAACCAAAATGGGAGGGACCTTTCGTCATCGACAAAGTCTTCTCCAACGGCGCATACGCTCTTCTAAACATGGAGGGTGATACATGTATGCTGCCCATCAATGGAAAGTTCTTGAAGCGGTACTACCCTTGAAGGCTTCTTCCATCGGGTCAGAGCGACGCCTGCACGGCGAAAGCCTATTCCTAGCTAGGTATCTACTCATCAAACCCACTCCTTTTGGAATTTTCATCCTCTTGTTGAAATTTCTAAAAAAAAAAACCCTTCAAAACAATGTTTCTTTCATCGTTTCATTGTTAAAAAAAAAAAAAAAAGCAGATCCAAAAATTCAAGTTTAGGAGCCTCTTCCCAAACTTGACCAAAATTTTCGATCCTTGAAACCAAAATTCATGGTTTGAAACAAAATAAGGACCTAGGGATTTCAGCCCTAGTCCACCCCGACTTTTACCACCAAAATGGTTTTGAGTCAAAATTTACGACCCTCGTGTCTTTAAACAAAAAAAAATGGTTTTTCAAAAACCGCAGGGAAGCGACGTTCAGTCGATACTTGCAAAACCCAAAACCGGAAGGATGCGAACCCCATTCGATACTTCCAAAACCCCAAAATTTCAAAAATCGTGGAGACGCAACGTTGCAGTTGATATCCACAACCCAAATTTCAAAACAAACAAAAAACAAAACAAAGGTTCGAAAAAACCTCAAAATTCAAAAATCGTGGGGAAGCGACATTCCATCGATACCCACAAAACAAAATTTTTGAAGACAAAAGCAGGGAAGCGACGCTTAGTCGATACTTGCACCCAAATCCGCGAGGAGGCGACATTCCATCGATACTCGCAACCGAATGAGCAAGGAGGCGATATTCCATCGATACTTGCAATACCATTCAACAAAGAAGCGACGCTTAGTCGATACTTGCACCCAAATCCGCGAGGAGGCGACATTCCATCGATACTCGCAACCGAATGAGCAAGGAGGCGATATTCCATCGATACTTGCAATACCATTCAGCAAAGAAGCGACGCTTAGTCGATACTTGCACCCAAATCCGCGAGGAGGCGACATTCCATCGATACTCGTAACCGAATGAGCAAGGAGGCGACATTCCATCGATACTTGCAATACCATTCAGCAGGGAGGCGACTTTTAGTCGATACTTGCATTTTTGAAAACCAAAAACCTGGCTTTCACGCCAAAAAACCCGTCTTCCATGCCAAAAATCCGGCTTTCACGCCAAAAAATCAAAAATCCGGCTTGCATGCCAAAAATCAAAATTCGGCTTCCATGCCAACAAAACAAAACTCGGTTTTCAAAAAAAAAATCTGGCTTTCATGCCAAAAACAAAAAATCTGGCTTCCATGCCAAAAAGAAATTTCGGCTTTCATGCCAAAAACAAAATCTGGTTCTTACACCAAAAATAAAACCGACTCTCATGCCACAAACCAAATCTTGGCTCTCATGCCACAAAAAATCTTTGGCTCCCATGCCATCTCAAACTCGGCTTTCATGCCATTTTTTTTATAAAAAAAAAATCGGCTTTTACGCCACAAAAAAACGGCTTTCATGCCACTCCAAAAAAATCGGCTTTCATGCCATCCTAAAATTTGGCTTTCACGCCACCAAAATCGGCTTTCATGCCACCTCAAAATTTCGGTTTCCAAGCCATCCAAAATTTTGGCTCTCATGCCATAAACCCAAATTCGGCTTTCATGCCATCTCCAAACTGGCTTCCATGCCACCAAAAACTTGGCTCTCATGCCAAAAAGAAAATTTTGGCTTTCATGCCATAAACTCGGCTTTCATGCCATCTCAAAATTCGGCTTTTTAAGCCATAAAAAAACCAGGCTTTTTGCCATAAAATCAGGCTCTCATGCCTAAAACAACCCTTTTGACAAAAGATTTTCACAAAATGACAACCTTTTGATCAAAATTTTCAAACAAACATTCTCATCCAACCTTTGCTTATTTTCATCAAAAAGAATTTAAGTAAAAGGTACACAGAGTACCAAAAATGTTTTACATAGAGGTACCAAAAAAAAAAAGAAGAGAGAAAAGAAGAAAAGAGTTTGTTATAAAGAGCTCAGTCTAGCATGGTCTTCAACCAAAGATCCAGTTCCTCAAGCAGACTCTTGGCCTTAGCCTCCAAAGCTTCAAGACCGCGCTTCTTCAAGATCTTGCCATAAAACGCGGCAGAACGCCGCGACCCATCTTCAGCACGAGGAAGCTCTTCCTAGAGAATTTGCCACTGCTCATACTCCTGAGTCTTTCTCTGAAGGCTGCTACCGGCTTCTTCAACTTGGCGAATCAGAGTTCCCTCTTTAGCACGGGCTTCTACAATGGCAGTCCATTTGGTAGCATTTTGTTCTTGCAATTGCTCAAGGCGCTGCCTAGCTTCTGTGACCTCCCTATCAAGACGGCGCAGGTCCTGTGTTAGCTCGATGATAGCCAACTCGGTAACGTTCCTCTCCCGAACGAATTGCTTCCAAGCCCGTGAGATCTCATCCATTTCAGATTTGATCTTACCGGATGGCTGCAAAAACATCTCATTGAAAAAGTCACTGCTTGGGAAATTCTTGGTCTCAGTCCATTTGTCGCCTAAAATAATGACTTCATCAACAAAGGCCTTGGCACTTGCAATGTCCAGACCGACCTCTGCACTGTCAGCAAGGATGTCCTGTACATGCTTGACCATGCCAAAACCAGCTTCCAAATGGCCAGAAGAGAGAGTTTCAACCCATGAGCTCAGCACACTCTTCAACACCTTCTTTGCACATTGAAGGGATGGTCTGGATGGAGATTCACCACGCTCTGTTGGCTGACTGCCCACGTCAGGCCGTGGTGGAGAAGAAATCAAAAGGCTCTTTCCAAGCGGAGCCACTGAAGAAGCAATATCACCACAAAGTCCCGCCTCTGCCGTGACGGGACTGGTAGAAGAAGCCCCTACTTCTGGATCGGCTGCTGGCATCTCCTGCTCTGGCCCTTAGGAAGGCGAAGGAACTTCTCCTGTTGCTTCACAACCTGCTGGCAAAAACACAAGAAAAGGTATGAATATGATCTTGTCAAAAAAAAAATCAATGTCAAGATTATCACTATGGAATACCTTCTTCCGTGATGGGTGGAGTACTTTCTGTCTCCATTTGCTCATCTGAGGCATCGTCAAAAGCTATATCCATAGATGGGTCGAAGTCGGAATCCTCTGGCAAGTCAGCTGACAAGAAAACAAAAATATGTGTCAGCAAATTCAAAAAAAAAAAAAATCATCATCCTCATACCAGGTGGAGATTCTGGATCCTCCCCAGAGTCCCTCAATTCTTCTTCAGATGCCGCAACTGGATCCATCACCGCCTCATCGACAGGAACCTCGGGCATCACCAAGTTTTCATCTTCTGCAAAAGAAAGAAAACAGCAGATCAAAAAAAAATCCCTCATAAAAGGAAAGAAGCGGAAATAGAAAAGAAGGAGAATCATACCAACATCGGCGGTCTCTTCTTCACAACTCCTCTTCTTTGGAGGCTCACCAGCATCTCCTGATACCTCCTCAGCAATAGTAGGAGGGACTTCCAGATCAGGAGAGTCTTCGTGACGTCTCTCAATGCGACGCTGTCCTCTCCTCCTCTTTTTTCTACGAGCCGGTCTACTTGAAGTACCTGCCTCACTGTCAAAGTCAGGACTTCCACTTGGCTCCTCACTGGATGGCCCGCTCCTACCAGTAGACCCCATGGAAGCCTTCATTTGCTTTGCTTGCATCCAAGTGTCGATCTCGGCTTCCTCCTCCCCGAGCCGTCTCAAGACCTCAACAGGTATCTCTTGTGCGGCCCCGGATCTGATGACATCCTGTTCCTCGAGAAAGCCTATCCTATGCTTCTCTCCAGAAAGGAAGAACAAAACTTCCTCTCGACGGACGCCATCTGATCTACCAAGACCCTTCCCAGGAGATTGCTTGACATTCAGCTCCTTCTCGGAAAGCCCTCGGTACACAGCAAAGCTCTCCACGAACCACTTCGTGAAGCCAGCAGTCCGGAAAGTGGGCAACTCAGGATAGGAAATCATGGCAGTAGTGTCCTCCGCACTATAGAAAGTCCATGCATTTCTCCCGTCCTGCAAACCTCCAAAACGCTTCACCATGCTCGAAGGCGCTCCAACAACACCTTGAGAGAAGCCTAACTGCAACGCAAAACGCGAAGGGACATACGGCTGGATGTCAACAAAAAGATGTCTGCGGTACACCATCGTGCCAACACGCATGTTTAAAAGCCACCTCTTCTCTGCGTTGGTCAAAGAGTAGTGTCTTCCCGATCCTGCCCTGGTGGAATCACGGGAGACACCAAAATCAAAAGCCTTCTTCCGCAAATTTGGAGAAAGCTTTACTGAAGATTGCCCAATCTCGACATCCCTGAATCGTCGGATTCTCAAGCGGGTGGACAGAAGTGAATCGGAAACGGCTTTTCCCCTAGCCAACCGAATCATAAAAGGGTCATCATCCCGTGCAACGCCTAAACGGTGAAAGCCAGGACAGTGGTACACATACCACGAATAGAAAATATGGGCTGAAAATACTCTGTTCATGGGGAGCCCAAGCCGGACCAAGAAAGCAGCAGCCTGAAGTTCGGTACATAAATAGGAGTAAAGAGCCGGCACCAAAGCTAGCTGCTCTCCAAACGCCATCTGACAAGCCGGAAAAATACAATGCGGCCTGATGTGCGTCCCATCTCCTCCAGCAAAGATAGCCTCACCTAGCCAGTAAGTGAGGTACATAGCGAGATCTCTTCGCAGCGCGATGTCGGAACAAATGGCACTTGTGCTTGCAAAGAATTCCTTCAGATTTTCTCGCATGACGGAGATCTTCTTCGAAGCCAGATTCTTATCAGAAGATTCTCCACTGCCAAAGAAGTTGGGAGATAAAGAGCCAAAATTCTTCCAACTGCTGCACCGGACTTTCAAGCCCTCCTTCTCCTTCAAAAATCATAGAAGGCGACAAGCTGAAAGTACAAAAGCCTGAACTCCTCGGACTGTTCCACAAGGACGCTGTCGATCGGCATAAATTCCTCATAGAGTTTGCCGAGGATGGGCAACCCGGTAATGGCACTCAGCTCCTTCAAAGAAAAACCAATCTCACCATTCGTAACAATGAAGGTGTTGGTTTGTGGAAGGAAGGACTCCAGCATGGCCATAAAAGCCTCATCGGAGAAAACTACGGTTTGCCTAAAAGCGCGAACCGCATCAAAAATCTCGGCCTCCTTCAGAATGGCACCGCCGATCTGCAGGATGTGATCAGTCCACGACTCCCAGCCTGAGTCTGCACTGAAGCGGCCACGAAGCCGAAATGGCTTTACCCAATTACTGCCATCACCCCTGAAAATGCCAAGGCCCACCGGTCTCAAATCAACCGATGGATGATCAGATCCTTGGTAGCCGCTGGCCGACATCAACATGTCTAGACGGACAGGCGACTTCTCTGCATAACCAGAAGGACCGCCAACAAAAACCCCGGTGTTGACCACATTGGTCCTCTTCACCCAGCTTGGAGGATCTTCTCTCTTAGAGCATGTGGGAGAAAGACTCATGATCGAAATAGTACGATCAAAAGGCGATCGGGTAGAAATGGTTCTCTCCTCACCATCAGCTGTGTAAGAGAATTGAAAGCATCTCCTTTGGTATGACGAGTCATCGGGGGCTGCATCACCAAAGAAAAAAGTAGGCTTGGGCACAACGCTCTGATCGTCCATGACCCAAGGACGATTGCTTACCATAATCTTGTAGAACTCCTCATCCTTGAAAGCGATCAGTCGCTGTCTCATCTCATCTCGGTTGAGCGAGTCACACTCTTCCAAGTTTCTCTCCACATACTGGACCTTCTCCCAGGCCTGCTGTACCGCCGCATTGGAAGATTTGGCAGATCGACGAGGTGCATTGGTAACTGGTTCCTTACCCTTGTTCGTTCTGGAGGAACTGCCTGCAAAGATTGAAAGAAAGAAATCAATCAACAGAATGACAGAATTTTGCTAAAAAAAATCCTAGCGAAATTTTGGCATGACTCCGGGGCAATTCCGAAGAAAAGGGAATCACCCCGAAAAGAAAGGAAGCCTGAAGATGAGCTCAACATCGCCGCGAGCTCATGATCAATGAAGGATTCTCAAAGAAGACGTGAACTCAAACATTGCTGTGAGATCAAGACAGTCTTCTCAAATTTCCGCAAGATTCGGAAAAGAGCTCAACATTGCTGCGAGCTTCAAATCCCAAAACTTGCAAAAAGCTCCTTGAAACCCGCGCAAGACTAAAGAAAGAGCTCAACATTGCTGCGAGCTTCAAATCTCGAGACTTGCAAAAGATTTCCAGGTGTGCATCATCATCATGCTCCCAATTTAATTTACCAAAAATCATGCATAAAAGAAAATCATCATGCACTAGATGCTAGGAAAACCTTGACAAAATTTGACCAATTCCAACCCAATTTGGTCAAAATCAAACTTTGTCTAAGTCAAAATTCATGTTGGCTTAGCATAGAAATTCTAGCCTTCTATCTTGATGCATAAAAAAAAAAGGGAATGCATGAGCATCTTGGATTGCACAAATCTCATTATCATGGAGAGCAAAAAGAGGGGAAAAGAAAGTTTTCTTTCTTAAAAAGAAAGAGAAAAAAAAAAGAGAAAAAAAAAAAGAAAAGAAAATTTCTGGGTTGGCCCACAAGCCGAGGCCCACAGGCCGTGGCCCATGGGCCACATGGCCGTACGGCCCAGGCTGTACGGACATGTCCGTACAGCAGCAAAAAAAAAAAAGAGAAGAAAGAGAGAAGAAAAAAAAAAGAAAAGGGCGTGTAAAAAAAAAAAAGGAAAACAACACGTGCAAAAAAAAATGATGATGAAACTTTCTTTACATGGAATTTCTTGCAAAAAAAAAAAAAAAAGAGAAAAAAAAAATTACTTGAAGCCATGGATGGAGAAGAAAGAAGAACTTGAAGACTCTTGAAGAAGGAGGATTCTTGATCTTAGAGCAACTCTTGAAGAATTTTGCAAAAAGAAAGCAATAGGAGCAAGAGATCCCACCTCCCTTGCTTTTATAGAAGAAAGCAAACCAAAAGAGGAAAGAGAAGAAAACTAAGGAGGTAAGTGCTAAAAATTAGCAACCTTCCCAAAAGAAAAGGAAACTTGGGATATTCTCTCCCAAAACAAAGATTCCTTGAGAAATTCTCTCCAAAAAGAAAGGGAATGATAGATATTCTCTCCCAAAGAAATATATTTTGAGAGAATCTCTCCTAAAATCAAGGAAACTTGAAAAAAATCTCTCAAAGTAAAGATATTTTTAGATATTCTCCACCCAAAAGAGATATCTTTAGATATTCTTTATGAAAATGACACCATATGAGATCTAAGCCATCTTCAAAGCTTAAGGTCCCATGGGTTAGCCCATATGAGCCAGGTTTGACCACCTAGGCACTAAAAGTGGCTTTTAGTCCAAATTCCTCTTACCAAGAGCATACAAAAAAAATGGTCCCATGCCTCTTTTGAGTTGATTGGACCATACAAAAATCCAAGCTTCATGAGTTTCCAAAAATCCAAACCATCCCACCTCATGAACCAAATTAAGACAAAATCTTGAAATTGACATTCCACAAAAGCCCAAACCACTCCAATGGACCCAAAATTGTCCCAAAGAGTGAACCAAAAAACCAAACCATGGTCCCCTAACTCGCCACATACAGTTTGTTAGGTCACAAGACCAAAACCAAAAATCAAAACCCGACCCCCTAACTTGCCACATACAGCCTGTTAGGTCACAAGGTCAAAACAAAAACCAAAAACCTGACCCCCTAACCTGCCATACAGCTTGTTAGGTCACAAGGTCAAAATCAAAACCAAAAAACCAAAACCAAATCCAAATCCAAATGTCATTCTCAAAATCTTTCCTTGAGATGGTACGTGATCCCTCTCACTACCATAAAATCCCCTGGAAGCTCAAAAGGTTACTCAAAAAAAAAAAAAAAAAAAAGAAGCTCAAAGACTCTTGGTCAAGTCAGAAGCTCTTCTTCAAAATTCTCTTCGAGGCACATCGACTGCAAAAAACCATATCGTCGCTGTACCTCGAGGGGGCATTTGTTGACACCAAAAATGTCACTTTGCCTCCTCACATCAAAAGCTACACGGAGCCGCATCCTACCAAAAATAGGCAGGCGCTACTTCAAGCATCAGATCTTGTCAGAATCAAACAAAAACTGCAAGATCATTCAAAACAACCAAAAGAGAGGTACACATGAAGTTTCGGGCCATTCCGACATCATTCGGCCTAACTTCACTACTCCAACAGCTGAGCAGCAGCTCCTGGCGGCGATAGTGTCGAAGACTTCAAATCTTCGATCAGAGCCTACGGATGGTTACAAAATACCTCCAAAAGGCTCCATGTCAAGTTTCAAGTCAAACCGACATCGTTTGACCGGAAGTCAAAGCTCGGCATTTCCCTCGCGGTGAAATAAAGGCAAGCGTTTGGATGACTCCAAATGGCTTCAAAACTCAAATGAAAGCCTATGGTTGGTCCTATCTACTGATGAGGAAGCTACCCATCAAATTTCAGGTCAATCGGACATCGTTTGACCGAAAGTTAAAGCTCGGCATTTCCCTCGCAGTGAAATCAAGTCAAGCATTTGCGGGCCCCCAAACGGCTTCAAAACCTGAACAAAAGCCTATGGTTGGTCTCGTCTACTGCTCAAAAAGCTACACGTCGAATTTCAGGTCATTCCGACATCGTTTGACCTAGTTTCCACGCTTGACAAAAATCGGCAGTTCTCCACAGCAAAGTCTTCGGCTTTTCAGAAAATGGGAAACTTTGCGATCCGATTTGCACGGCTTCTTGTCAGGTTTTCTTGAGGTAAATCCAGCCAATAAATGAGAGGAGATTCCAAGAAAAATGCAGGAGAAAACAGAAGCAAAAACGGACGAAAAACGGCGAAGAAAAAGCGACCGAAAGGCGGCCAAAAAAATGGGCCAAGGCCCATGGTCGCCGGCGACCATGGAGGTCCGGGCCGCCGGACGTCGCCCAAAAACCTCGTTTTTCGGGTATTTTTTGCGTTTCGAGTTGATTGGCCCCTGTGATTTTTCCAAAATCTGATTTTTTGTGCATGATATCCGTCGATCTTCATCAACATCACGGATCCATCACTGGAATCATTAGATCATCATCGGACGCCTCAAGATCGTCAAACGGCTAACCAAGAAAGCACCCTTTCTGCCCGCCCGATCGTGAAATCGACTGGACAAATGTTGCTGGCCCGCTGACATCAACCAATGTTTGACATTGGATCACCATCCGACATCAAATGGTATGTGGGTCCATTGATGATCATCGTAAGAAGAATCCCAAAGGACGCGGCACGGCCCGCGACTCTTCAAGCGCCCAGGCAATCAATTAATGAAGTTAAATGACCCGTTTATGGGAAGTTAATGCGGTCATTAACTCATTATTTTGAACGGCCCAATCAGAAGCAAGCAAATGGGAGTTACAAGTCCAAGTAATCATGACATTAAAATTATGAAACTCCCGTCATCATGGAGATTAAAGGCGATTAAATGCCCACTACTCTCCATCGGCCAATCAAATTCAAGGAAAAAGGAGTTACAAAACAAGTAATTAAAAACTTGTAACTCCTCCCATCATGAGCATTAATACCATAAATGCTCATAAACTCTCCTAAATGGCTACCAAATGTCTATAAATAGGAGGCCATTCCAAGGGAAACGGATCCAGAAAAATCGCCAGAAAATCATTCAAAGATCCAGAGAAAAATCGCCAGAAAATCATTCAAAGATCCAGAGAAAGATCGCCAGAAAATCATTAAAAAATCCTCGGAGAAATCTCTACAACTCTGCTCCTTCAAGAAAACTCTGCTACAACAAGCACTACAAGGTGATCAAAGCCCCTTGGGGGGCCACCCCCCCCCAAAGGCCACCTCTCCTTCTATCCAACATGGCTAGATGCGGCTTTTCAGCCCGTCTACTCGGCTTTTTACCGGATATAGGACCTTACCTTGGTCCTTATCCTCTAAAAATCTGAGGTTGGAGCCAAGCCAAGAAATCAAGCATTAAAGTTCTCATCTGAAGGACGATGTCGGAGTCTATACATAACTCGCGACCGTCGATCTGAACGGGTCCCCCACAATCGCATGAGAAGTTAGATTCCTTTTCTTTCTTTTCTATTGCATTGGATTTTTTTATAAAGAGACAAAAAAATCACATCTCTTGTCTTTCATTATTGATAAGATTTGTAAATCGCCTTTCACGGCAAACAAAGAAAGCCGCCTCTCACGGCATTCAAAAAACAAACCTTGTCTCTTTTCTTTAAAAATATGTGTGTAATGGAAAGATGGAAAAAAGTTGATTTCCTTTTCTACTTGTGAAGGTGAATCTCCGGATCACCACTCTAAATTCCAAGTAGAATAGAAAATCTGGCATACCCGTACAAAAAAAAACTGATGCCCGCTTTTCCTTTCTTTCCCTCCACCGTACCCCGTCAGCCCCGGGGCGGAGGCAGCTTTGGAAAAAGAGAAAAGCCGGGACCATCACGCACTTAAAAGAAATATTCATTTATGGTTGTGATATCCTCACTGCGGACACCTGTGGGAAATTAAATAAATGTATGGTATCATTAGACCAAGGATGCGGTATTATTATCATCATTAACCGTCCCGATCCAGGATTGGCTCGGTGGACCCGGTTCGGGGTCCCGACAGACTGGTACCAGAGCGAGATGTGTTTCAAGCAATTAAGAGAAACTGGAAATCATAAGGACGTGGCGAGGATTCGTTAGATCTTTCGTTAGCTAGTATCGGGTGAGCAATGTGTGACTCTTTATTTGATTATTATGTGCTAACAATTTGTTTTGCAGCATCATGCCACCACGTAAGAGACCAGTAAATGGCAACCCTTCTGCAAGCAATAGTGATCACACAGTTCCACTTGAAGAGGATAGGGTTGAAAACAATACGCCAAATCAATTCCAAGAAATGATGTAGGCAATGCTTGACCAACAGCATCAGGCTTGAATGCAAGAGCAAACGCTTTAGAGAGAGAAAGATCATGCTTGAGAAATGGCAGAGATGCAAAGGCAATTGCTTGAGGTGTTGCAGAGAAGACCAGAACCGGTTCAACCCCAACCCACTATCATCATAAATCAGAGGCAACATGACCCAAATGCATTATTTGAACGGTTTCGGAAGAGAGCTCCGAAAGAGTTTCTTAGAATAGAGGATCCAATAGCTGCAGATGATTGGCTAGAGCATACAGAGAACATATTTGAGATCCTCCAGTGCTCCGGAGGAGAAAGAGTTAAACTAGCATCATCACTTTTCAGTGGTACAGCGGACAGGTGGTGGAAGATAGTTAGGGAGGAATACAGGACTATGCCTGATGCAGAGATTTGGGTAAACTTCAAGAGGCAGTTCCATGATAAGTATGTACCCGCCCACATCAAGAGACAGAAGGCAATAGAATCTCAGCAGCTTGTGCAAGGGAGTATGATAGTCCTAGAGTACCTCACCAAGTTCGAGAGATTGTCCAGATGTGCTCCGGAGTTGGTGGATACCGTAGAGAAGAAGATTGCCAAGTTCTTTGAGGGACTTAACCCTTTCATTGAGAGGGATGCCACCGGAGTAGGGCCACCTACTACTTTCGATGAAGCGGTCAAGAGGGCTTACAAGTTTGAGAACTTCCATAACAAGATCCTTAGAGTTCAAGGCAAGAGTCCAGTTCATCAGCAGAACTACCAACATCAAAGGAATCATCAGAACAAGAAACAGCGGATAGAACCGAATGCACAGGGTCCCTTGGTTTGTACCCACTGTGGGAAGAACCATGAGAGTGCACAATGTCGTACCATCAGAGGAGCATGTTTCAGATGTGGCTCCATGACCCATCAGATGAGAGACTGTCCAAGGCCGAACAGACAGAACCAGCAGCAGCAGCAAGGGGCACAGAGTCCAGCAGCACCACAAAATGCAATGGTTGTCCAAAACCAGGCAAGGCCACTCCAGCAACAAGCACCACTGCAACAGTAGCACAAACAACAACAGCCACAGCAGCAGGCCCGTTATCAACAGGGACAGAACCAAAATCAGCGTGCACCGCAACAGAATAGGAATGCACAACAAGGCAGGCCACGACAAGCTCAGAATAGGCCACAACATTGAGGAAAAATCTATGCGGTTAATAGAGCTGATGCAGAGGCAGCAGGCAATATCGTGGAAGGTACACTCCTTCTTTGTGGGATTAAAGCTAAGATTTTATTTGACCCTGGCTCTACACATTCATTCGTATCCCATAAATTTTCTGAGTTGATTGATATGCATGCTAGAGAACTTGAGTTCATTTTGACTGTGGCAACCCCAGTAGGTAAACAAGTTATTTATAGAACCTTTTATCCTAGTTGCACAGTCCAGATAGGAGAAGTGGTTTTAACCGCAGATCTTAATTAATTGGAGATGTATGATTATGATGTCATCCTAGGGATGGATTGGCTGGCAGGGTACCATGCCACGATGGATTGTTTCCATAAGACCCTTACTTTCAAGTTAGTTGAAACAGCAGAAGGAGTGTTGTTTCAGGGAGAGGAGGAATCCTCGTACAGGGTTTGTCTCAGCGTTGAAGGCTGACAGACTTTTGAGAAGTGGATGTGAAGCCTATTTAGCGTTTATCACGGAGGATAAACGGTCCCAAGGGGTGGAGGAGATCCCAATTTTTTGGGAATTCCTGGATGTTTTTCCGGAGGAGATTCCAGGTTTGCCACCCATCAGAGAGATTGATTTCACTATTGAGTTATTACCAGGGACCGCTCCGATATCTATTGCACCATATAGAATGGCTCTAGCAGAGTTGAGGGAATTGAAGTCCCAGTTGCAAGAATTGTTAGACAAAGGTTTTGTGAGACCGAGTATTTCACCATGGGGAGCTCCAGTCTTGTTTGTCAAGAAGAAGGATGGTTCGATGAGAATGTGTATAGATTACAGAAGATTGAATCAAGTGACCATCAAGAACAAATACCCATTGCCAAGGATAGATGAATTGTTTGATCAGTTACAAGGTGCTTCATACTTTTCAAAGATTGACTTGAGATCAGGTTACCATCAGCTGAGAGTCAGAGAATCAGATGTGTTGAAAACAACTTTTCGGATAAGATATGGCCACTATGAGTTCCTAGTGATGCCATTTGGGTTGACAAATGCACCAACAGTGTTCATGGCATTGATGAACAAGCTATTTACAGAGTACCTGGATCAGTTTGTGGTAGTATTCATTGATGACATTTTGGTGTACTCCAAGACCAGAGAAGAGCATGAAGAGCATTTGAGGATAGCACTGCAACTCTTGAGAGAGAACCAGCTGTATGTGAAACTCAACAAGTGCGAATTTTGGCTAGACCAAGTAGCATTCTTGGGGCACATCATCTCCAAAGAAGGATTGTCAGTGGATCCGTCCAAGATTGAAGCAGCAGTGAATTGGGAAAGACCGAAGAATGTGACAGAAACTAGAAGTTTTCTGGGATTGGCAGGCTATTATCGGAGGTTTGTGCAAGGATTTTCGTCGATTGCGTCACCATTGATGAAGTTGACAAGGAAGAATGCACCATATGTATGGACAGATCAGTGTGAAGAGAGTTTCCAAGAGCTAAAGAAGAGATTGACTACAGCACCAGTCCTTACTTTGCCATCCGGAAGCGGCGGTTTCAACATTTTTACCGATGCTTTGAATGTGGGACTTGGTTGTGTATTGATGCAAGAAGGAAAAGTGATTGCTTATGGATCTCGACAGTTGAAAGATCACGAGAAGAACTATGCCACCCATGATCTTGAGTTGGCAGCGGTTGTTTTCGCGTTGAAAATGTGGAGACATTCCTCTATGGAGAGCAGTTCGAAGTCCACTCCGACCACCGCAGCTTACAGTACTTGTTTTCGCAGAAAGAATTGAATATGAGGCAGAGAAGATGAATGAAATATATAAAGGATTATGATTTTCCAATCAAGTATCACCCGGGGAAAGCAAATGTAGTTGCCGATGCCTTAAGCAGAAAATCAATAGGCTTGGCAAATCTAAGTGGCACTTGTATTTTCGAGCAGTTTGAAGAGTTGAGTATAGACCTGAAGCCACTAAGGAAGGGTGTACTATTAGCTAATATGTCAGTGTCAGAGCCTTCTTTCATTCAGAAGATCAAGGATAGTCAGTTACAAGATCTGGAGTTGGCCAAGATTTCAGAGCATATAGCAGACCGCCCTGACTTTCGTATTGTTGATGGAGTTTTGTACTACTGTGACCGTTTGTGTGTGCCTAACATTGAAGATTTGAGAAATGACATCATGACCGAGGCTCACCGTACGAAGTACTCTATGCATCCAGGCAGCACGAAGATGTATTCGAATTTGAAGGGCATATTTTGGTGGAACAATATAAAGAGAGAGATTGCAGCGTTTGTCTCCCGTTGCATGACCTGCCAGTTGATTAAGGCAGAACATCAGAGGCCTCCAGGGTTGTTACAACCGTTAGAGATCCCGGAATGGAAGTGGGAACATATTACCATGGATTTTATTTCGGGATTACCGAGGACCAGCAGAGGCAATGATGCGATATGGGTCATTGTGGACCGTCTCACCAAGTCAGCGCATTTCATTGCTATGAAGACAGGGAAGAAGATGCACATGCTACCTTTGGCAGAGTTGTTTGTCAAGGAGATTGTCAGTCGCCATGGGCAGCCAGTTTCTATCACATCCGACAGAGACAGCAGATTCGTCTCGAGGTTCTGGAAGACGCTACATGAGTCTATGGGTACAAGATTACAGTTCAGCACTGCTTATCACCCTCAGACAGATGGCCAATCAGAGAGAACGATTCAGACTTTTGAGGATATGCTCGGTGCTTGTGTGTTAGACTTCAAGACTCAATGGGATGAGACTCTACCGTTGTGTGAGTTTGCTTACAGCAACAGCTACCATTCGAGCATTGGCATGGCGCCTTTCGAGGCATTGTATGGCAGAAGGTGTAGGACACCTGTATGTTGGGAAGAAGTTGGAATTCGTAGTTTCCATGGACCAACCATTGTAAGTGAGACCAGCGACAAAATCAAGTTGATTCAAGAACGTCTAAAAGTGTCACGGAGTAGACAGAAGAGCTATGCAGACTCTCACCGTAGAGATTTACAGTTCAAAGAAAGAGACAAGGTCTTCTTGAAAGTGTCACCTACAAGGGGAACATTGAGATTTGGACAGAAGGGCAAGCTATCACGGAGATACATTGGACCCTACGACATTGTGAGTAAGATCGGTGACGTGGCTTATAGATTTGCCTTACCACCCGAGCTATCCGGCGTACACAACGTCTCCCATGTGTCTATGTTGAAGAAGTATGTCCACGATCCGTCCCATGTGCTCCAGCATGAGCTGTTGGAGATTCGAGAGGATGCTACCTATGTTGAGAAGCCCGTTCAGATCATCGATACAAAGGAACAAGAGTTGACGACACGGTCTATTTAGTGGGTAAAGGTACATAGGGAGAGTCATGGACCGGAAGAGGCAACATGGGAATTACGAGATCAAGTGCAGAAGAAGTACCCACATCTTCTACCAGAGGTGAGTCTTATATTTCATTTGGAGGACCAAATGCCCTAAGGGGTGGAGGATGTAAGACCCCGACCCGAGTGAACCCTGTCGCGGCCCTGGAACGGATCCCAGGGCCCGCGACGTGTTGTTTCTAAGATTGTTATGTTTTTCCCACAGGTTCCCGCGGTGAGGATTCTTGAAGCACGCGGAATCTGACTCACATGATCAAGTTTGCGGAAGCGTGTAGCAAAGCACATCACGATGAGCACCAATAAATCTTTAAGTGCTACGACAAATAATAACAAGACATAGTATCAAAAGAAAGGAGTTAACATGGCATTCCCGTCAGAATTCAAGTTACGAGACTATACAAAGTAAGTTAAGCTTAGTTACATCCCATAATAGGCCAACAGAGGCCAATACAATTCTCAAAATGATAAAACAACCTCATGACAAAATTTGGCGAAACTCAAGAACCTGCCCGACGTCTAGTTGAAATCGTCAAGCTGCCACTCTCTAACTGGGGTTGGCTCAAAAGCCTCCTCCTGACACTCCTCCTCAAAGGCAACGTCACCGGTACCTGGTCACCAACAAACAAGGATCAAATACAACGGTTTAGCAGGTAATCAATTTAGGCATGAGCATGAAAGTAGTAACGTTTAAAGAAACATATAAAGACTAAGGTACGTTTCAAAATACAAGCGAAACTAACATGCATACTTATATATCATGAACAGTTACAATCCACAAAGAGCCCATCCTTTCTCTATCATTTATAATAAAAGAGCAAGCACGCACGACAAGCACGATATACATAATATAATCACGACACGATTCCCACATATTACGGGGATTTCCGGCCGCGAAACCGGACACGCACGATGTGTAATTAATACACGACCAGTCTATAGACAGTCCACATGTTTAAGGACCCCCGGACAGTGGATCAAACTGAAAGGGCAGTCCAAGCTCAGTGGTGTTCACTTAAATTCATGAATGCACAAAACACACGAAACACGATCTAAACATGTCGAGATAAAAAAAGGGGGAAAATCACTTATCAAAACACAACAAACACGACTAGCAAAAGGCATAATCAATATGCATAACACGCTTAGGAAGTGATCCCCTTTTTCTTGAAACAATTCTTCAAAGGAGCTTGTACTTAAACTTCAAAATGAGTACACAATGATATTCGTTGCATCAAAGCCAACGTACGAATACAAAGCCTGACAAGCACAGGTAAGGACCTTTGATTGATCCTTGTGCAATTGAACCCAAATGTTGGAATATAAAGGAGAATTGGTGCCCCGAAAGTTCAAAGACATCTCAGGTTCGAGTGCACAATATCAGGCTAAAGGTCACTTAACATGTTCTAGTTTTCATTCTTGCAAAACTTCTTCAAAACAAGCATATTGTCAATTTCGGTTAGCTTGCGGTCAGATGGCGGCTAGCGGAAATGGAACCTAGCGGCTAGCCGTAAGCTGACCATAGGGCTGACCGCTGAAAACCCAGGTCAGATACAGCTCTCTGGAAAAGGAACTGTAATGATTTCGGTTGGCTTACGGTTAGCCGAAATGGAAACTGGTGGCTAGCCGTAAGCTGACCGTAGGGCTGACCGCTGAACCCTGATGCAGAGCCAGCTGCTGGAAAAGGAACCACCAGACTCGGTCAGCTCGCGGTTAGCCGAAATGGGGATTTCGGCTAGCCGCCAGCCGACCAGCAGCTGACCGAAACTTCACGGGAAATGCAGCTGAGTTCGGATTTTTCACATTTTCTTCTTCCTTTCTTCTTGTTTCCCATTCCACCTGCACTCCCTGAGCCTCCATACTCTCCAAGGGTAAAACACACATTTCAAAACACAATTTGAGACATTAAAATCCCATTCTCCAAATCATAACAAAAACCCCAAATTTTTCAATGAATGAGAAGAGTGCAAGGAAAACAAATGCAATGCACATATGCTAACATCCATCCTAGATTGGTTACTTGCCTTAGATCAAAGATGCCACAAACCTCTCCAAGCACTTCACTCAAGCTAAACCCAAGAGCTACAAAACCCATGAAAACCACACAAAACTCACTCAATCTTGAAAACGAGAAACCCATTTTAACAAAAGGGTTTGTAAACATAATTTTTTTTTTAAGGAACTAAAAAGACTATTAAAGAGATGAGTTGGAGCTCTTACCTACACAAGGCCAAACAAGAGGGAAGGAAGAAAATGGAGCTCTTGCCCAACGAGAAGCTTCAAGAAAGTTATGTCAATGGAAAGCTTAGGATGAGAGGAAGAAGATGATAGTCTTAGAATTCCATTTGGAGGCTTATGGCTTGATCATTCAAGAGGACAAAGTGGAAGGAAAAAGACTTTCTCTCCTTTGGCTGCTCTAAGGCTAGGGTTGAGAGAGAAAAGGGAGTTGACTTAAAACACTTGCAATGGGGCCCAAATGACTAAATTTTGTATTCATGAAAACATGATCTTGTGGGCTTCGAATGAACTTGACGAAGAAGGATAAAACGATCCTCGAAAACTATATTTTTGGCATGTTTTGAGATCTCGAAAATTGTGTCCAGATTTATGTATAAAAGACAATTTTACCCTCTTGGGCCAGAACTTGGGGGTTTGGGCTTCAAACATGAGTGGGCTGAAAACAAAAGTTGTAACACATAGTAAAATCACTCAAATGAAATCGAAATCACAAATACAAAGAAACCGATACAATCCTCCCAAGCTTACACGTGCACTCAGGCCTTCCTGAGTGTGTTTGACAAATACTAAACGTTCTCAAAATTCCCAAAGCTATGTCCAAGACTAAACTAATGTTTCTAACCCAACGACGACTAAACCCACTTAGGACTAAACATGCACTAATCGCACACTAATCGAAATGGTATGGGTCGGGGTCTAACAAACCCGATTAGTGTTAATTAAGTCGTGTGTTAGTTCTAAGCTTGATTAGTGATTTTGGCTAAGTTGGGTTTGGAATAACTTTTGTTTTAGTTTTGGGCAACTTTGAGTGCTTTGTAACTAGTGGGGCCTTTGGGGGTTCCCCTTATGACTTTGTTTTTACTTAGGGGATTTTCCGGAATCGTTTTGAATTGCGTTCTTATCCCGTTTCACTAATCTTATTGATCCCTACAACTTTCATGTTGATCCCGTTCCCATTCGAGACCCCGAAACCAGATTTACTAGCCTCGAGGGGCAAAACAGTCTTTTTACACTAAACCTGTACCCAAAACTTGATATCCCCGAAACCCGCGAAACATATACTTTTTGGAAACTAGATATTTCGGCGATCATTTCATCCTTCTTCTACGAATTCATCCGAGATCTCGAAAGACATGACTTCAGTCAAACAAACTTCTTTAGTAGTGGGACCCAACCCCATTTGTTAACAAAGGGTAACCCACTCTCCCTTTCATCTCATTCTTCGTTTTCCAACACAAAGAGAGAGCCTAGGGTTTGTTGGCAACTTTCTCTTCTTCTTCTTGCTCTCTCCATCTCAATCTCCTACTAATCTTGCACCAACATCAAAATGGAG
This sequence comes from Cinnamomum chago, assembly GCA_038049695.1. Taxonomy (NCBI): domain Eukaryota; kingdom Viridiplantae; phylum Streptophyta; class Magnoliopsida; order Laurales; family Lauraceae; genus Cinnamomum; species Cinnamomum chago. The sequence goes on from CP142458.1 coordinate 42,223,313, forward strand.
ATCACCATTCTCTCCCTCATCTTGAAAGCTTCCTTTTGATACTATTTGTAGAGAAATCCATCAACCTTGAAACTCCCTTTGAGCTAACACTTCTCATTTGAAGGTCATCCAAGTAAGTAATCTTCTCCATCTTCTAGATTTGTGTTCTTCTAGCCCTTGAGAAGCTCCATTTTCATTATTGAAAGTTCTATCCTTTTCATTCTTTGTTTGACCCATTTTAGGGTTTGTTTTGGGGGTTTTTGCTTGTAGCTTGGATTTGAGCTTAAGAGTTGATTAGAGGGTTGGTTGTTGCTAGGTTGGACCTAAGGCAAGTGGATGATTAGGTGTTTTGAGTTTTAAATGATTTGATGAAACATTAATGAATTTCTCATGCTTTTATTGATTTGCATTGTTGAAATAAATGCTCATAATGCATCTTGCAAGCTTCATTTAATGTCTTGGAAACATGAGTTTATAGCTTTCTTATCTCTAGTCTTGTGGTGGTTGTTTAAGTGTTGAAAGGAGGGAAAAAGAGAAGGACCCAACCCACTGCAGAACAGAACTTGGGTTCTGTTCCGCAGTGTGCGCGGTCAACCGGCACGGGGGTGAAAGTCCAAGATCGAATCCTAGAGGGGGGGATGAATAGGATGAGCTCTAAGTCCTTGACCAATTTTTAATTCTTTTAGCTATTAAGTCTATTATGCTTTGAAGGAGAAATAAGGAAATCAACCAACCATGCATAATCGATAGAAAGAGAGCATAATAACAATCACCATAACACAATCACATATAGTGGTTCGGCCAAATTGCCTACATCCACTCCCGGTACACCTACCGGTATTCACTATCTCCAATTAAGGTTTAGGATCACCTCAAACCTTACAAACACACTATGCTTTTCAAGGGTTACCACCAACCTTTACAACATATACTTTTCAAGGCTAAGTATGAACCTTTACAACTTAGAATTTTTCTCTTAAGAAATATGCCTAATAATGCATGGATAAAGAGATCAATGTAAGTGCAATGGAGTGCCTCTAAATAGGCTAATTTGAAAATGAAACTCAAGTTCTAGAACAATGCATGTGAATGACAAAGTCTATGTGAAATGCATTTTCTAGAAGATTACTCTTTCTCTTTTAAAAGATATGAACTTAAAAGATGCCAAGATGTTTAACAAATATTTGAGAAAGAGTTGTATGTCTAACACATGTGATTCACAATGAAAAACAACTTGTTTTCAAAAAGATGTTCTAAAGTCTAACAAGTTGATTTTTGAACCAAGAAACTAAAAACATGTGGATCTTAGACAATATGTTGCATTCATAATATATGAGATTCCTAAAGAGCTAAGCATGATATGAAAGACAACATTCTAAAAAGGGAAAGCAACTTTGTTTATCATGCATTGGAAATAAATCAAAGACTTGTAACAAAACATGATTTTGAAAGGAATAGGATTAAAGGAAGCACACCCATTTGAAGATCAAAGGTTGAATAAGAGGAATGGCTTCATAATCCTTGTGAAAATGCTCCTAAGAAGTTGCTTAACCTTGGTCTCAAAAGCCCCTTTAGAGTCAACAAACTTTCCCAAAGAAAAAGACACTTTTTATAGACAAAAAGCTGCCAACGGCTAGAACCCCGGTCAACCGGCCATGACAGGCAGGTTGACCGGCCAAGCACAACGGTCATAAAAATGACCGTTGAAGCCTCAGCAGTCCGGTTAACCGCCAGTTTGGCCGGTTGACCGGGCCTCTTGGCCGGTTGACCGGCCACACTGGGACGGTTAACCGGCTGAGTGCCCAGAATTTTGACAGAAACCGAATTTTAAGATGATTCAAGGGCACTTTCCAGGAGACTTTGAAGACCACTTTTCAAGCAAGGATTCATGACCAAAAAGAGATGTAAAAAAGAATTTCTAAAGCCATGAAGCTTCCAAAACAAAATAATGCAATTAAAGAGAGATCCTTTGGAAAGCTTGAAAAGGATTTGAAATCAAAATTTTCAACAACTCAAGAGGCAACCTAAATAGAAAACCATGCATAAAACATGATAAAACCAAAGATCAAGATTATGAAATATGCATGATGATTCTAAGAATAAAAACATGAATGAATGAGAGGACAAGCTATAGGAAGGATTAATACATCCTATCAAATTGCAACAAAACAAAACTCTAACAGGGGGCTCGGTCGACCGGCGACACAGGGTCAGGCTCCCAAAACACTATTTGGGCCATTTCAGTTACAACTCCCGGTCGACCGGCCATGGGCTCGGTCGACCAGGCACACAGGGACCAGGTCGACCGGGCCTTGGCCAAGTCAACCGGGCCAACTGAGAAATCCCTGCTGGAAGGGATTTTTACCCTATTTTTTGATGGGCTTAGGTGGGACTTTGGCTACCCTTTTTGGACTCATTGGACTATATGTGAGGTTGTCTTGAACCGATGTTCTTCATGGTTAGTTCGGTTGCATCGGAATCCAATCCAAGTCAAACTTGAATGGTATGGGACAACGCGATATCCACCTTATATCTATATACGAAGTCTATTTCCTTGGGTATCGCGAATCCTATCCCTTTCGGTGACTGAGTAGGTTGTACGATGCTTCAGGATTAACATCATACTTAGGATAGACTATTTATAGTTTTGATTTTTAATCGTACCGTCTAGTATAATCTATAAGCTCATTTTAAAGTTTTGAAAATTGTAAAGTGTATAAGGAGCCCAGAATGTCTTCAAACTCAAGGAGTACCAAGTTATTATTATAATCGACATATGGGACCCCTATTCACCTTAAATAAATCTTGAAACCAATATTTTATCCGAAATTGTAATAGTTCATTGTATTCTCTCATTTTCCGAGATTTTCATCACATGACTTGTTTTCCCGAAAGCATTGAAGTTACACTAGTAACAGTTACTTGTCCCGAAATATATTGCACCACATGAAATGGAAATTGTTCCTTGAACATCCTTGCCCCGCCTATTCATTTACTTGCACTCGATTTACTTGTTCATGTCTTGATTTGTGATTTGACCTATGAGTCGGCATCACTAAGCTTGGATAACCTTGTTGGTTTGATCCACAGACTTGGAGATCCCACTCCCGTCCCGCGAGCTGCAGTTTGGATCCCAATACTCGATTTATTATCGTGGTCCCGTCTGGATACCCGGTTCACTACCGTGGTCCCGTCCCGTATATTTATATTGTATATATGTTTCCGTTGAATCTCCTCACTTTGTGTGACTGAGACCAACATCCCGTTATACTCTTGTCACTTTGGTGATAGAGGACTTAGCTATGTGTGATTGTCATTTTGTTAGTTCCTGATTCCTTAGATACCTTACATGTTTTATCTTGTTTATTTGTTTTCTCGTAAATGATTTATCTCCTTTATGAGAGCTCTTGCTTAAACAGATTTCTATGCTTTTCAAGATATTTCCTTTATTATATGTTGTTGTACATTTTCACTCTCGTGCCAGACCGTCATGTCTGATCCATTTTCTTTGGTACTCAGGTCCTGTTGCCGGTTACCTTGAGGAGGAGCCAGAGGAGGCGATAGGTGAACTGTAGCCCCTAGTTAAGTGGCGTACTGACAATGTCATGTAGATATCGGGTTGCTACGAGAGACGTGACATTTTGGGAAAACTATTTAACCATTCTTTTGGGTTATTGTTTTGTTTATATTGGCCTCTATTTTTGGGGAATGTAACTAAATGATCTTTTGTTAAACTTTAACTTACTTTTGGGAAACATGCTTTTGATCATTGCTCATTCTGATACAGTATTTCATACTTATGATATTGTCTTCATGACTAGGGATAATCTGACTATTTGATTTGCTACATGCTTCCGCACTTAAAAGAAATATCCATTTATGGTTGTGATATCCTCACTGCGGACACCTGTGGGAAATTAAATAAATGTATGGTATCATTAGACCAAGGATGTGGTATTATTATCATTCATTAATTGTCCCGGTCCCGGATTGGCTCGGTGGACCCAGTCCAGGGTCGCGACACATAATCCTTGAGTCATTACCAGAGTCATTCAACAATTTCAAGGTCAATTATAATATGAATAAGATGAATTTGATTCTAGCAGAGCTTTCTAGCCAGCTGCTGGTGACTGAAGGGATTATGAAGAAGAAGCCAACTGCCCTGATGACAGAAAAGTCATTTGCCAAGTCCAAGCTGAAAGGCAAGAAGAAATCAGTTCCGAAGGGTTCTAAGGTGGTGAATGGTCCTAATGGTGGTGTTGGCAAGGCTAAGGGGTCGGGGGCAAAAGGAAAGTGTTTCTCAAATAATAAATTGGTTTTGTCAGACACATTATATGTACCGTCTTTATGGAGGAATTTAATTTCAGTTTCTAGTTTGGTGAATAAAAGTTATTCCGTTACTTTTAGTACTGAAGTTGTCATAAAGAGGAATGGTACTTTTATATGTTCTGGGAAGGCAACCAATGGGCTTTATTTGTTAACTCCCACAATGTATGAGATACATGATACAGAAACAATTAATAGACCATCATTAAAGAGGAAGTCACCTTCATCTAATCCAACAAAACTTTGGCACTTGAGGCTAGGTCATATAAACCTAAATAGGATTGACAGGCTAGTGAGAGATGGTATCTTGCCTTCATTGGTGGTAGAACCAATGCCTGTCTGCGAGTCCTATCTGGAAGGTAAAATGACTAAAAGACCATTTTCACCAAAGGGCAACTGGGCCAAAAATTTATTGGAATTAGTGCATACTGTTAGGAATTTTCTAGATTGCAATTTGATGGATGCATTATCATTCAAGCATCATTTGATTTACACACATGCATTGTTTTAGATAAACTTGAAATCTTGTTTTATTCATGCATTGCTTTTAAGATTTGTAAAAGTATTGATTTATGCATGATTTGTATTTTCATCTTGGATGCATTTGTTTTAGAAAAGAGTTTTCAAGAAATCAAGCAAGCCTTTGTTTTAAAAGTTTTGAATCTTTTTAGGCTTTTTATGTCATGTTTTAAAAACCATTAGAATCTTTAAAACATGTTTTTCAAGCTTGATTTAGTGGCTAAAAGGTCCCCCAAAGAAATAACTTTGAAATGACAAAAGTTGGATTTTTTGTCAAAAGGGGGTTGTCCCGGCAGTGTCGCCGGTCGACCGAGACAACTGCAGGCAAAATTTGCCTGGGAGCACCAACGGTCAGAAATATGACCGTTGTGTGTTCTCGGTCGACCGAGGCCTGTTTGCCGGTCGACCGAGGACTAGCCGTTGGCAACTTTTTGCTATAAATATGAGTTCTTTCCCTTGCCAAAAGTTGGGAATTTTTAACCCCTCCTTGAGAGGATTTGAGGCATATCAAAAGGGAAAAGAACCAAGGGATGAAGGGGATGATTAGGAAAGCTAAAGCTTGGATTAATGAAGTTAAACCACCAAGTAGGCTCTTCCTTCCTTAATCATATGTTTTCATGCTTTTGTTTTATTTTTGGTAAATCATTTCTAGCATGTTAAACTATGTTTGTGTTGTGTCCTTAACATGTGTTATGTTTTGAGTTGATTTATTGTTTTGGATACAACACCATATGATTCAATCCAAGTAGTACTTAACTTTGGTAAATCTAAGTAGATCATGTTAATGGAAAAATCTTTGAAATCATATGTAACATGATCCATATACTTGGTTGAATCTTTGGTTGTTGTTTTCCATCATAAGAACATCTCTTTCAAAACTAACTTATGTTTTGGATTCAACTTCTTTACAAATCATATGTTTTCATGTTTTGTTTTATCATTGGTAAATCTTAGTAACATGTTAACCTATGATGTGTTGTATCCTTAGCATGTGTTATATTTTGAATAGATCTATTGTTTTGGATACATCACCATTGATTCATCAAAGTAGTACTTTATCTTTGGTAAATCTAAGTAGATCATGTTAATGAAATATGTAACATGATTCATATACTTTGTTGAATCATTGGTTGTTGTTTTTCCATCATAAGAAAATCTCTCTCAAATGTATCTTATGTTTTGGATCCAACATCATTACAAATCATATGTGTATTATTGTTTTAAAGTTTCACAACTTGCCTTACTTTGATTGGTAAATCATTTTCAAGTTGTCCTTATAATTACATATGATTTGTCCCCTCTTTTCAATCAAATCTATTTTTATGTTTTGAGCTTCATGTTGATTTGATTGACATCCCTATGCATCACATGTTTAGAGCTAATCCATTTCATACAACTTGTGTATCTTTGACATCATTAACAAGTTGTTACTTTTAACATGTGATTGCATTCTTCCTCAATCATAAATGTTTTTGAGCTAAAACTTTCAAAAGCCTTAGGCATACATTTATGAGCTTTCATTTTCAAAATGATTGAGGACCACACACACACACTTCATATACTTTCATCTTTGCATTCATAGTGTGAGTGTGTATTAGATTTTCACTTCCATATCCGCCTATTTAAGAGGCATTGTAATGAGCTTAATTGAATCTCCATCAAGTGTTTATAGACACTATCTTAGTGAGATAACCAACCTTGTGGTTGAAGAGGTTATTGCTTAGCCTATAAAAGCATAGTGTATAGGTTGATGTTAAGCCTTGTAAAACATCAATGTAAAGGTTATTGCTTAGCCTTGGAAAGCATATTGTAAAGATTATTGCTTAGCCTATTGAAAAGCATAAATAGTGGAAATCCGGTGGGGTGTTGGATCACAAGCCGGTAGTGGATGTAGGCATTGAGGCCGAACCACTATAAATACTTGTGTGATGGTGCTTGCTTTGTGGTGATTGTTTTCTTTAAGCTTCCGCATTTTGTTTGATAATCATCACTTGTGACTAGTTTGTTTTAAAGAAGTTAAAATTGTTAAAATTGGTCATAAAAGAAGCTCACCCTATTCACCCCCCCTCTAGGGTTCGGATCCCCATGGACTTACAAGTGGTATCAGAGCGGGTTACTCCATTTTAGGGCTTAACAACCCGGAGTTGATCCTTGCTAGATTTGAACCCTAGTGTTGTGTTTTATTGCATATCTTTTTAAAGATTTCCACTATGTTTGAAAATGATATTTTCCCTAGCCTCTTTGCACCACTCTAAGACTTTTCTAAGTTATATCTTCTAGAGTTGGTGAGTCCTCTAAGTGTTCTCTCATGGACAACCTTTTCAAGACCTTAGGTGTATTTTCAAAGGTAGACTATTTGAGTAACCTTAAGGCCTTGATACCCCTAGACCAACCTATGCTTTTTAGTTATATCTTTTTGTTGGTCATGTTACATTTGCATTTTGTTTCTTTATAGTCACATCTTTTAAAATGCAATGTTTCTTTGTGATCATTTGATTTTGTCTTCATGAACTTTTAAAGTTATATCTCATGGTTTTCAAAATCCTTTGATTGCAATACTTTCATGATGGATTTGCATTTTGATCATATAGTTATATCTCTTGTAGTGCATATCTATTCATGATCAATTGATTGTGATTACAAATGCTTTCATAGCTAGTTTTTCATGATCAATTGATGTTGGAAAATCATTTGATGTTTGTCTTAGTTAGATCCTTTTTGGAAATCAAATGATTTGAAGCAACCTTAGTTTTCCATTGATTTACAAGTTATATCTTTTGATATGGAAAATTTGTAAGTGTCTATTGTTTTTACAAATTGAAAATTTTACAATAGTACACTTCTTGTTTTTCAAATTCACTTGCTCATAATTCTATAAATGATTCTTTGTTGGAATTTCATATATTGAAGTGATTTGAGAAACTTTGGAAAATGTTCTATGCTTTATTGGTTGTATTTTTAGAAGCATTTTCCTTGAATTTATTTCCTTGTGCCTAATTATGATTATATCATTTGGAAGGAAATATTTTTTACAAACAATTTGCATCTTTGCTCATTTAGTTATATTTCTTTATGCAAATTGATTTTGATGTCTTACATTGCTTGGTTGGATATGGTTTCATTGATTTGCATTTTTGTGATTATCTTGGTATATATTCTCATTAATGCATTTTGATGATTGTTTATGTGCTTTATAGTAAAATCTTGTTTTTGAGCTTTTTAAGTACTTATGTGATTTTATGTGCTAAGTTCATTTGGTTTAAACCTCATATCCTTTTCATTGCATTGTAAGCATTAGTACATTTGCTAAGAGTGGAGATGTTACATGATAGATTGATTCCTTTAACTTCATACCTTCTTGTGCTTAAATAGTTATATTCTTTTTGATGATTGGTATGAGTTAGATCTTGAGTGTTGATTGATCCTCTCTATGCAAATGTCAAATTGTTCTATGTATGGTTGTGTTATTTATTTTATTTGTAGAAACCATACTAGAACTCAAATCCATCCTCTATGCTTTATAGTCATTTCTATTTGGATGGTTATGATGTTGATTCATGTGTATTTTCTAAGTGTTTTCATTCCTATACATGTTTCAACTTCATAGTAGTGATCTTGATCATATGAAACTCTTTGAAATCCATTCATCATATTTCTATGTGTTTGATGGATAACTTAGATGTTGAATTCATATGATTTAGTCACTTTACAAATTGCATGCATTTCAAAGTCATATCATTTTGCATTGCAATTTATCTTGTTCATCACTATGCTCAATAGTTATATCTTTAAAAGTGATGAATATGCATTTATGATGCTTGATGGAATTTTGTCACATCCTTGCTTTTAATCATGTTATCATATTCAATTGGTTTCATTTGGTATAACTTTCCATTGATTTCATATCCAATTGATATCTTATCTTGTGTATGTGATAGACCTCGTGTTCATTGGATTGATCTTGATAGTTATATATTTTCATTCCATGTCACATTCCATTAGCATCATAATGTTCATGTTTGCCACCTCTTTTGCTCTTATAGGTATATCTCATGACCACCATGTTTATGTGTTCATAATATTGGTTGGTTATTAGTTGAGGTTGGCTTCATGCTTGAAATTCATTTCACTCATTCTTGCATATAATAGTCACACTTAATGTTTGAATGAAATGATTTCAAAACTTTCATAGCATATGATTTTCATAGTTATATTGATTGATGCTATGTTTGAGTAAACCCCATTGCATCATGGATAGCTCTAATTTGGATTTTTCCTAATAGTTATATTTTTAAATCCTTTTTAGAGTGATTGATTTAATAAGTCATATCCTTAAATCTCAATTGGTATTCTTTGTTTTTCCAATTGGTATCCATGATTGCTTTTCTCTTTAGACCTAGATCTCTTTTGGCAATTTGATCATATTGTGCTCTATAGTTAAATGAATCTAATCCTTTCCTTGAAGTTGACCCTCAATTGGTTCAACCATCTTCTTCTTGCACCTAATAGTTAAATCTTTGTCAAAAGTTTGACAAAAGGAGAGAATGGATTGAGGGGGAGTGTAAACCTTCATAGGAAGTATTAGTTTTGATCAAATTGACCCTTGGATTGCCTTTAAGCCCTTAGAGACTACTACCACACATGATAGCCTGTTATGTATTTCATTTTCGATTTCATTTGTTAACAGGTGCTACTAAAGGTATTTTCCTTATTTCATGTGTGTAGGTACCTTTGCAATTTAATGGCAAAGGGGGAGAAATTATGCAAGTTCTCAAAAGGGTAAAGAGAATGTCCAAGCTTCCTAAGGGGAGAGATGTGTATGATCTTCTACAAGGGGAGAGAATACATACCTTGCCAAAGGGAGAAAGAGGCATGGTCAAAGGGGGAGAGCAAATAGAAGAAAGAAAGCTTGGAGCTAAAGAAGATGCTTGGCCATAAAGAAAGAAAGATTGAAGAATATTTAAGCACCAAGCATCATGAAGAATGAAGATTGAAGCCCAAGAGCCCAAGCTAAGAGAAGGAGCATCCAAGAAGATTTCAAACCTTGTCCAGCTGAGGGGGAGCTGAAGACTAAGTGTGTAATTTCAGTGGTGAGTGTGTTTGCCATCAAATTGCAAAGGGGGAGATTGTTAGGAATTTTCTAGATTGCAATTTGATGGATGCATTATCATTCAAGCATCATTTGATTTACACACATGCATTGTTTTAGATAAACTTGAAATCTTGTTTTATTCATGCATTGCTTTTAAGATTTGTAAAAGTATTGATTTATGCATGATTTGTATTTTCATCTTGGATGCATTTGTTTTAGAAAAGAGTTTTCAAGAAATCAAGCAAGCCTTTGTTTTAAAAGTTTTGAATCTTTTTAGGCTTTTTATGTCATGTTTTAAAAACCATTAGAATCTTTAAAACATGTTTTTCAAGCTTGATTTAGTGGCTAAAAGGTCCCCCAAAGAAATAACTTTGAAATGACAAAAGTTGGATTTTTTGTCAAAAGGGGGTTGTCCCGGCAGTGTCGCCGGTCGACCGAGACAACTGCAGGCAAAATTTGCCTGGGAGCACCAACGGTCAGAAATATGACCGTTGTGTGTTCTCGGTCGACCGAGGCCTGTTTGCCGGTCGACCGAGGACTAGCCGTTGGCAACTTTTTGCTATAAATATGAGTTCTTTCCCTTGCCAAAAGTTGGGAATTTTTAACCCCTCCTTGAGAGGATTTGAGGCATATCAAAAGGGAAAAGAACCAAGGGATGAAGGGGATGATTAGGAAAGCTAAAGCTTGGATTAATGAAGTTAAACCACCAAGTAGGCTCTTCCTTCCTTAATCATATGTTTTCATGCTTTTGTTTTATTTTTGGTAAATCATTTCTAGCATGTTAAACTATGTTTGTGTTGTGTCCTTAACATGTGTTATGTTTTGAGTTGATTTATTGTTTTGGATACAACACCATATGATTCAATCCAAGTAGTACTTAACTTTGGTAAATCTAAGTAGATCATGTTAATGGAAAAATCTTTGAAATCATATGTAACATGATCCATATACTTGGTTGAATCTTTGGTTGTTGTTTTCCATCATAAGAACATCTCTTTCAAAACTAACTTATGTTTTGGATTCAACTTCTTTACAAATCATATGTTTTCATGTTTTGTTTTATCATTGGTAAATCTTAGTAACATGTTAACCTATGATGTGTTGTATCCTTAGCATGTGTTATATTTTGAATAGATCTATTGTTTTGGATACATCACCATTGATTCATCAAAGTAGTACTTTATCTTTGGTAAATCTAAGTAGATCATGTTAATGAAATATGTAACATGATTCATATACTTTGTTGAATCATTGGTTGTTGTTTCTCCATCATAAGAAAATCTCTCTCAAATGTATCTTATGTTTTGGATCCAACATCATTACAAATCATATGTGTATTATTGTTTTAAAGTTTCACAACTTGCCTTACTTTGATTGGTAAATCATTTTCAAGTTGTCCTTATAATTACATATGATTTGTCCCCTCTTTTCAATCAAATCTATTTTTATGTTTTGAGCTTCATGTTGATTTGATTGACATCCCTATGCATCACATGTTTAGAGCTAATCCATTTCATACAACTTGTGTATCTTTGACATCATTAACAAGTTGTTACTTTTAACATGTGATTGCATTCTTCCTCAATCATAAATGTTTTTGAGCTAAAACTTTCAAAAGCCTTAGGCATACATTTATGAGCTTTCATTTTCAAAATGATTGAGGACCACACACACACACTTCATATACTTTCATCTTTGCATTCATAGTGTGAGTGTGTATTAGATTTTCACTTCCATATCCGCCTATTTAAGAGGCATTGTAATGAGCTTAATTGAATCTCCATCAAGTGTTTATAGACACTATCTTAGTGAGATAACCAACCTTGTGGTTGAAGAGGTTATTGCTTAGCCTATAAAAGCATAGTGTATAGGTTGATGTTAAGCCTTGTAAAACATCAATGTAAAGGTTATTGCTTAGCCTTGGAAAGCATATTGTAAAGGTTATTGCTTAGCCTATTGAAAAGCATAAATAGTGGAAATCCGGTGGGGTGTTGGATCACAAGCCGGTAGTGGATGTAGGCATTGAGGCCGAACCACTATAAATACTTGTGTGATGGTGCTTGCTTTGTGGTGATTGTTTTCTTTAAGCTTCCGCATTTTGTTTGATAATCATCACTTGTGACTAGTTTGTTTTAAAGAAGTTAAAATTGTTAAAATTGGTCATAAAAGAAGCTCACCCTATTCACCCCCCCTCTAGGGTTCGGATCCCCATGGACTTACAAGTGGTATCAGAGCGGGTTACTCCATTTTAGGGCTTAACAACCCGGAGTTGATCCTTGCTAGATTTGAACCCTAGTGTTGTGTTTTATTGCATATCTTTTTAAAGATTTCCACTATGTTTGAAAATGATATTTTCCCTAGCCTCTTTGCACCACTCTAAGACTTTTCTAAGTTATATCTTCTAGAGTTGGTGAGTCCTCTAAGTGTTCTCTCATGGACAACCTTTTCAAGACCTTAGGTGTATTTTCAAAGGTAGACTATTTGAGTAACCTTAAGGCCTTGATACCCCTAGACCAACCTATGCTTTTTAGTTATATCTTTTTGTTGTTCATGTTACATTTGCATTTTGTTTCTTTATAGTCACATCTTTTAAAATGCAATGTTTCTTTGTGATCATTTGATTTTGTCTTCATGAACTTTTAAAGTTATATCTCATGGTTTTCAAAATCCTTTGATTGCAATACTTTCATGATGGATTTGCATTTTGATCATATAGTTATATCTCTTGTAGTGCATATCTATTCATGATCAATTGATTGTGATTACAAATGCTTTCATAGCTAGTTTTTCATGATCAATTGATGTTGGAAAATCATTTGATGTTTGTCTTAGTTAGATCCTTTTTGGAAATCAAATGATTTGAAGCAACCTTAGTTTTCCATTGATTTACAAGTTATATCTTTTGATATGGAAAATTTGTAAGTGTCTATTGTTTTTACAAATTGAAAATTTTACAATAGTACACTTCTTGTTTTTCAAATTCACTTGCTCATAATTCTATAAATGATTCTTTGTTGGAATTTCATATATTGAAGTGATTTGAGAAACTTTGGAAAATGTTCTATGCTTTATTGGTTGTATTTTTAGAAGCATTTTCCTTGAATTTATTTCCTTGTGCCTAATTATGATTATATCATTTGGAAGGAAATATTTTTTACAAACAATTTGCATCTTTGCTCATTTAGTTATATTTCTTTATGCAAATTGATTTTGATGTCTTACATTGCTTGGTTGGATATGGTTTCATTGATTTGCATTTTTGTTATTATCTTGGTATATATTCTCATTAATGCATTTTGATGATTGTTTATGTGCTTTATAGTAAAATCTTGTTTTTGAGCTTTTTAAGTACTTATGTGATTTTATGTGCTAAGTTCATTTGGTTTAAACCTCATATCCTTTTCATTGCATTGTAAGCATTAGTACATTTGCTAAGAGTGGAGATGTTACATGATAGATTGATTCCTTTAACTTCATACCTTCTTGTGCTTAAATAGTTATATTCTTTTTGATGATTGGTATGAGTTAGATCTTGAGTGTTGATTGATCCTCTCTATGCAAATGTCAAATTGTTCTATGTATGGTTGTGTTATTTATTTTATTTGTAGAAACCATACTAGAACTCAAATCCATCCTCTATGCTTTATAGTCATTTCTATTTGGATGGTTATGATGTTGATTCATGTGTATTTTCTAAGTGTTTTCATTCCTATACATGTTTCAACTTCATAGTAGTGATCTTGATCATATGAAACTCTTTGAAATCCATTCATCATATTTCTATGTGTTTGATGGATAACTTAGATGTTGAATTCATATGATTTAGTCACTTTACAAATTGCATGCATTTCAAAGTCATATCATTTTGCATTGCAATTTATCTTGTTCATCACTATGCTCAATAGTTATATCTTTAAAAGTGATGAATATGCATTTATGATGCTTGATGGAATTTTGTCACATCCTTGCTTTTAATCATGTTATCATATTCAATTGGTTTCATTTGGTATAACTTTCCATTGATTTCATATCCAATTGATATCTTATCTTGTGTATGTGATAGACCTCGTGTTCATTGGATTGATCTTGATAGTTATATATTTTCATTCCATGTCACATTCCATTAGCATCATAATGTTCATGTTTGCCACCTCTTTTGCTCTTATAGGTATATCTCATGACCACCATGTTTATGTGTTCATAATATTGGTTGGTTATTAGTTGAGGTTGGCTTCATGCTTGAAATTCATTTCACTCATTCTTGCATATAATAGTCACACTTAATGTTTGAATGAAATGATTTCAAAACTTTCATAGCATATGATTTTCATAGTTATATTGATTGATGCTATGTTTGAGTAAACCCCATTGCATCATGGATAGCTCTAATTTGGATTTTTCCTAATAGTTATATTTTTAAATCCTTTTTAGAGTGATTGATTTAATAAGTCATATCCTTAAATCTCAATTGGTATTCTTTGTTTTTCCAATTGGTATCCATGATTGCTTTTCTCTTTAGACCTAGATCTCTTTTGGCAATTTGATCATATTGTGCTCTATAGTTAAATGAATCTAATCCTTTCCTTGAAGTTGACCCTCAATTGGTTCAACCATCTTCTTCTTGCACCTAATAGTTAAATCTTTGTCAAAAGTTTGACAAAAGGAGAGAATGGATTGAGGGGGAGTGTAAACCTTCATAGGAAGTATTAGTTTTGATCAAATTGACCCTTGGATTGCCTTTAAGCCCTTAGAGACTACTACCACACATGATAGCCTGTTATGTATTTCATTTTCGATTTCATTTGTTAACAGGTGCTACTAAAGGTATTTTCCTTATTTCATGTGTGTAGGTACCTTTGCAATTTAATGGCAAAGGGGGAGAAATTATGCAAGTTCTCAAAAGGGTAAAGAGAATGTCCAAGCTTCCTAAGGGGAGAGATGTGTATGATCTTCTACAAGGGGAGAGAATACATACCTTGCCAAAGGGAGAAAGAGGCATGGTCAAAGGGGGAGAGCAAATAGAAGAAAGAAAGCTTGGAGCTAAAGAAGATGCTTGGCCATAAAGAAAGAAAGATTGAAGAATATTTAAGCACCAAGCATCATGAAGAATGAAGATTGAAGCCCAAGAGCCCAAGCTAAGAGAAGGAGCATCCAAGAAGATTTCAAACCTTGTCCAGCTGAGGGGGAGCTGAAGACTAAGTGTGTAATTTCAGTGGTGAGTGTGTTTGCCATCAAATTGCAAAGGGGGAGATTGTTAGGAATTTTCTAGATTGCAATTTGATGGATGCATTATCATTCAAGCATCATTTGATTTACACACATGCATTGTTTTAGATAAACTTGAAATCTTGTTTTATTCATGCATTGCTTTTAAGATTTGTAAAAGTATTGATTTATGCATGATTTGTATTTTCATCTTGGATGCATTTGTTTTAGAAAAGAGTTTTCAAGAAATCAAGCAAGCCTTTGTTTTAAAAGTTTTGAATCTTTTTAGGCTTTTTATGTCATGTTTTAAAAACCATTAGAATCTTTAAAACATGTTTTTCAAGCTTGATTTAGTGGCTAAAAGGTCCCCCAAAGAAATAACTTTGAAATGACAAAAGTTGGATTTTTTGTCAAAAGGGGGTTGTCCCGGCAGTGTCGCCGGTCGACCGAGACAACTGCAGGCAAAATTTGCCTGGGAGCACCAACGGTCAGAAATATGACCGTTGTGTGTTCTCGGTCGACCGAGGCCTGTTTGCCGGTCGACCGAGGACTAGCCGTTGGCAACTTTTTGCTATAAATATGAGTTCTTTCCCTTGCCAAAAGTTGGGAATTTTTAACCCCTCCTTGAGAGGATTTGAGGCATATCAAAAGGGAAAAGAACCAAGGGATGAAGGGGATGATTAGGAAAGCTAAAGCTTGGATTAATGAAGTTAAACCACCAAGTAGGCTCTTCCTTCCTTAATCATATGTTTTCATGCTTTTGTTTTATTTTTGGTAAATCATTTCTAGCATGTTAAACTATGTTTGTGTTGTGTCCTTAACATGTGTTATGTTTTGAGTTGATTTATTGTTTTGGATACAACACCATATGATTCAATCCAAGTAGTACTTAACTTTGGTAAATCTAAGTAGATCATGTTAATGGAAAAATCTTTGAAATCATATGTAACATGATCCATATACTTGGTTGAATCTTTGGTTGTTGTTTTCCATCATAAGAACATCTCTTTCAAAACTAACTTATGTTTTGGATTCAACTTCTTTACAAATCATATGTTTTCATGTTTTGTTTTATCATTGGTAAATCTTAGTAACATGTTAACCTATGATGTGTTGTATCCTTAGCATGTGTTATATTTTGAATAGATCTATTGTTTTGGATACATCACCATTGATTCATCAAAGTAGTACTTTATCTTTGGTAAATCTAAGTAGATCATGTTAATGAAATATGTAACATGATTCATATACTTTGTTGAATCATTGGTTGTTGTTTCTCCATCATAAGAAAATCTCTCTCAAATGTATCTTATGTTTTGGATCCAACATCATTACAAATCATATGTGTATTATTGTTTTAAAGTTTCACAACTTGCCTTACTTTGATTGGTAAATCATTTTCAAGTTGTCCTTATAATTACATATGATTTGTCCCCTCTTTTCAATCAAATCTATTTTTATGTTTTGAGCTTCATGTTGATTTGATTGACATCCCTATGCATCACATGTTTAGAGCTAATCCATTTCATACAACTTGTGTATCTTTGACATCATTAACAAGTTGTTACTTTTAACATGTGATTGCATTCTTCCTCAATCATAAATGTTTTTGAGCTAAAACTTTCAAAAGCCTTAGGCATACATTTATGAGCTTTCATTTTCAAAATGATTGAGGACCACACACACACACTTCATATACTTTCATCTTTGCATTCATAGTGTGAGTGTGTATTAGATTTTCACTTCCATATCCGCCTATTTAAGAGGCATTGTAATGAGCTTAATTGAATCTCCATCAAGTGTTTATAGACACTATCTTAGTGAGATAACCAACCTTGTGGTTGAAGAGGTTATTGCTTAGCCTATAAAAGCATAGTGTATAGGTTGATGTTAAGCCTTGTAAAACATCAATGTAAAGGTTATTGCTTAGCCTTGGAAAGCATATTGTAAAGGTTATTGCTTAGCCTATTGAAAAGCATAAATAGTGGAAATCCGGTGGGGTGTTGGATCACAAGCCGGTAGTGGATGTAGGCATTGAGGCCGAACCACTATAAATACTTGTGTGATGGTGCTTGCTTTGTGGTGATTGTTTTCTTTAAGCTTCCGCATTTTGTTTGATAATCATCACTTGTGACTAGTTTGTTTTAAAGAAGTTAAAATTGTTAAAATTGGTCATAAAAGAAGCTCACCCTATTCACCCCCCCTCTAGGGTTCGGATCCCCATGGACTTACAAGTGGTATCAGAGCGGGTTACTCCATTTTAGGGCTTAACAACCCGGAGTTGATCCTTGCTAGATTTGAACCCTAGTGTTGTGTTTTATTGCATATCTTTTTAAAGATTTCCACTATGTTTGAAAATGATATTTTCCCTAGCCTCTTTGCACCACTCTAAGACTTTTCTAAGTTATATCTTCTAGAGTTGGTGAGTCCTCTAAGTGTTCTCTCATGGACAACCTTTTCAAGACCTTAGGTGTATTTTCAAAGGTAGACTATTTGAGTAACCTTAAGGCCTTGATACCCCTAGACCAACCTATGCTTTTTAGTTATATCTTTTTGTTGTTCATGTTACATTTGCATTTTGTTTCTTTATAGTCACATCTTTTAAAATGCAATGTTTCTTTGTGATCATTTGATTTTGTCTTCATGAACTTTTAAAGTTATATCTCATGGTTTTCAAAATCCTTTGATTGCAATACTTTCATGATGGATTTGCATTTTGATCATATAGTTATATCTCTTGTAGTGCATATCTATTCATGATCAATTGATTGTGATTACAAATGCTTTCATAGCTAGTTTTTCATGATCAATTGATGTTGGAAAATCATTTGATGTTTGTCTTAGTTAGATCCTTTTTGGAAATCAAATGATTTGAAGCAACCTTAGTTTTCCATTGATTTACAAGTTATATCTTTTGATATGGAAAATTTGTAAGTGTCTATTGTTTTTACAAATTGAAAATTTTACAATAGTACACTTCTTGTTTTTCAAATTCACTTGCTCATAATTCTATAAATGATTCTTTGTTGGAATTTCATATATTGAAGTGATTTGAGAAACTTTGGAAAATGTTCTATGCTTTATTGGTTGTATTTTTAGAAGCATTTTCCTTGAATTTATTTCCTTGTGCCTAATTATGATTATATCATTTGGAAGGAAATATTTTTTACAAACAATTTGCATCTTTGCTCATTTAGTTATATTTCTTTATGCAAATTGATTTTGATGTCTTACATTGCTTGGTTGGATATGGTTTCATTGATTTGCATTTTTGTTATTATCTTGGTATATATTCTCATTAATGCATTTTGATGATTGTTTATGTGCTTTATAGTAAAATCTTGTTTTTGAGCTTTTTAAGTACTTATGTGATTTTATGTGCTAAGTTCATTTGGTTTAAACCTCATATCCTTTTCATTGCATTGTAAGCATTAGTACATTTGCTAAGAGTGGAGATGTTACATGATAGATTGATTCCTTTAACTTCATACCTTCTTGTGCTTAAATAGTTATATTCTTTTTGATGATTGGTATGAGTTAGATCTTGAGTGTTGATTGATCCTCTCTATGCAAATGTCAAATTGTTCTATGTATGGTTGTGTTATTTATTTTATTTGTAGAAACCATACTAGAACTCAAATCCATCCTCTATGCTTTATAGTCATTTCTATTTGGATGGTTATGATGTTGATTCATGTGTATTTTCTAAGTGTTTTCATTCCTATACATGTTTCAACTTCATAGTAGTGATCTTGATCATATGAAACTCTTTGAAATCCATTCATCATATTTCTATGTGTTTGATGGATAACTTAGATGTTGAATTCATATGATTTAGTCACTTTACAAATTGCATGCATTTCAAAGTCATATCATTTTGCATTGCAATTTATCTTGTTCATCACTATGCTCAATAGTTATATCTTTAAAAGTGATGAATATGCATTTATGATGCTTGATGGAATTTTGTCACATCCTTGCTTTTAATCATGTTATCATATTCAATTGGTTTCATTTGGTATAACTTTCCATTGATTTCATATCCAATTGATATCTTATCTTGTGTATGTGATAGACCTCGTGTTCATTGGATTGATCTTGATAGTTATATATTTTCATTCCATGTCACATTCCATTAGCATCATAATGTTCATGTTTGCCACCTCTTTTGCTCTTATAGGTATATCTCATGACCACCATGTTTATGTGTTCATAATATTGGTTGGTTATTAGTTGAGGTTGGCTTCATGCTTGAAATTCATTTCACTCATTCTTGCATATAATAGTCACACTTAATGTTTGAATGAAATGATTTCAAAACTTTCATAGCATATGATTTTCATAGTTATATTGATTGATGCTATGTTTGAGTAAACCCCATTGCATCATGGATAGCTCTAATTTGGATTTTTCCTAATAGTTATATTTTTAAATCCTTTTTAGAGTGATTGATTTAATAAGTCATATCCTTAAATCTCAATTGGTATTCTTTGTTTTTCCAATTGGTATCCATGATTGCTTTTCTCTTTAGACCTAGATCTCTTTTGGCAATTTGATCATATTGTGCTCTATAGTTAAATGAATCTAATCCTTTCCTTGAAGTTGACCCTCAATTGGTTCAACCATCTTCTTCTTGTACCTAATAGTTAAATCTTTGTCAAAAGTTTGACAAAAGGAGAGAATGGATTGAGGGGGAGTGTAAACCTTCATAGGAAGTATTAGTTTTGATCAAATTGACCCTTGGATTGCCTTTAAGCCCTTAGAGACTACTACCACACATGATAGCCTGTTATGTATTTCATTTTCGATTTCATTTGTTAACAGGTGCTACTAAAGGTATTTTCCTTATTTCATGTGTGTAGGTACCTTTGCAATTTAATGGCAAAGGGGGAGAAATTATGCAAGTTCTCAAAAGGGTAAAGAGAATGTCCAAGCTTCCTAAGGGGAGAGATGTGTATGATCTTCTACAAGGGGAGAGAATACATACCTTGCCAAAGGGAGAAAGAGGCATGGTCAAAGGGGGAGAGCAAATAGAAGAAAGAAAGCTTGGAGCTAAAGAAGATGCTTGGCCATAAAGAAAGAAAGATTGAAGAATATTTAAGCACCAAGCATCATGAAGAATGAAGATTGAAGCCCAAGAGCCCAAGCTAAGAGAAGGAGCATCCAAGAAGATTTCAAACCTTGTCCAGCTGAGGGGGAGCTGAAGACTAAGTGTGTAATTTCAGTGGTGAGTGTGTTTGCCATCAAATTGCAAAGGGGGAGATTGTTAGGAATTTTCTAGATTGCAATTTGATGGATGCATTATCATTCAAGCATCATTTGATTTACACACATGCATTGTTTTAGATAA
Source organism: Cinnamomum chago (assembly GCA_038049695.1). Lineage (NCBI taxonomy): Eukaryota > Viridiplantae > Streptophyta > Magnoliopsida > Laurales > Lauraceae > Cinnamomum > Cinnamomum chago. The sequence goes on from CP142458.1 coordinate 42,243,784, forward strand.
ACTTGAAATCTTGTTTTATTCATGCATTGCTTTTAAGATTTGTAAAAGTATTGATTTATGCATGATTTGTATTTTCATCTTGGATGCATTTGTTTTAGAAAAGAGTTTTCAAGAAATCAAGCAAGCCTTTGTTTTAAAAGTTTTGAATCTTTTTAGGCTTTTTATGTCATGTTTTAAAAACCATTAGAATCTTTAAAACATGTTTTTCAAGCTTGATTTAGTGGCTAAAAGGTCCCCCAAAGAAATAACTTTGAAATGACAAAAGTTGGATTTTTTGTCAAAAGGGGGTTGTCCCGGCAGTGTCGCCGGTCGACCGAGACAGAGGTCTCGGTCGACCGAGACAACTGCAGGCAAAATTTGCCTGGGAGCACCAACGGTCAGAAATATGACCGTTGTGTGTTCTCGGTCGACCGAGGCCTGTTTGCCGGTCGACCGAGGACTAGCCGTTGGCAACTTTTTGCTATAAATATGAGTTCTTTCCCTTGCCAAAAGTTGGGAATTTTTAACCCCTCCTTGAGAGGATTTGAGGCATATCAAAAGGGAAAAGAACCAAGGGATGAAGGGGATGATTAGGAAAGCTAAAGCTTGGATTAATGAAGTTAAACCACCAAGTAGGCTCTTCCTTCCTTAATCATATGTTTTCATGCTTTTGTTTTATTTTTGGTAAATCATTTCTAGCATGTTAAACTATGTTTGTGTTGTGTCCTTAACATGTGTTATGTTTTGAGTTGATTTATTGTTTTGGATACAACACCATATGATTCAATCCAAGTAGTACTTAACTTTGGTAAATCTAAGTAGATCATGTTAATGGAAAAATCTTTGAAATCATATGTAACATGATCCATATACTTGGTTGAATCTTTGGTTGTTGTTTTCCATCATAAGAACATCTCTTTCAAAACTAACTTATGTTTTGGATTCAACTTCTTTACAAATCATATGTTTTCATGTTTTGTTTTATCATTGGTAAATCTTAGTAACATGTTAACCTATGATGTGTTGTATCCTTAGCATGTGTTATATTTTGAATAGATCTATTGTTTTGGATACATCACCATTGATTCATCAAAGTAGTACTTTATCTTTGGTAAATCTAAGTAGATCATGTTAATGAAATATGTAACATGATTCATATACTTTGTTGAATCATTGGTTGTTGTTTTTCCATCATAAGAAAATCTCTCTCAAATGTATCTTATGTTTTGGATCCAACATCATTACAAATCATATGTGTATTATTGTTTTAAAGTTTCACAACTTGCCTTACTTTGATTGGTAAATCATTTTCAAGTTGTCCTTATAATTACATATGATTTGTCCCCTCTTTTCAATCAAATCTATTTTTATGTTTTGAGCTTCATGTTGATTTGATTGACATCCCTATGCATCACATGTTTAGAGCTAATCCATTTCATACAACTTGTGTATCTTTGACATCATTAACAAGTTGTTACTTTTAACATGTGATTGCATTCTTCCTCAATCATAAATGTTTTTGAGCTAAAACTTTCAAAAGCCTTAGGCATACATTTATGAGCTTTCATTTTCAAAATGATTGAGGACCACACACACACACTTCATATACTTTCATCTTTGCATTCATAGTGTGAGTGTGTATTAGATTTTCACTTCCATATCCGCCTATTTAAGAGGCATTGTAATGAGCTTAATTGAATCTCCATCAAGTGTTTATAGACACTATCTTAGTGAGATAACCAACCTTGTGGTTGAAGAGGTTATTGCTTAGCCTATAAAAGCATAGTGTATAGGTTGATGTTAAGCCTTGTAAAACATCGATGTAAAGGTTATTGCTTAGCCTTGGAAAGCATATTGTAAAGGTTATTGCTTAGCCTATTGAAAAGCATAAATAGTGGAAATCCGGTGGGGTGTTGGATCACAAGCCGGTAGTGGATGTAGGCATTGAGGCCGAACCACTATAAATACTTGTGTGATGGTGCTTGCTTTGTGGTGATTGTTTTCTTTAAGCTTCCGCATTTTGTTTGATAATCATCACTTGTGACTAGTTTGTTTTAAAGAAGTTAAAATTGTTAAAATTGGTCATAAAAGAAGCTCACCCTATTCACCCCCCCTCTAGGGTTCGGATCCCCATGGACTTACAAGTGGTATCAGAGCGGGTTACTCCATTTTAGGGCTTAACAACCCGGAGTTGATCCTTGCTAGATTTGAACCCTAGTGTTGTGTTTTATTGCATATCTTTTTAAAGATTTCCACTATGTTTGAAAATGATATTTTCCCTAGCCTCTTTGCACCACTCTAAGACTTTTCTAAGTTATATCTTCTAGAGTTGGTGAGTCCTCTAAGTGTTCTCTCATGGACAACCTTTTCAAGACCTTAGGTGTATTTTCAAAGGTAGACTATTTGAGTAACCTTAAGGCCTTGATACCCCTAGACCAACCTATGCTTTTTAGTTATATCTTTTTGTTGGTCATGTTACATTTGCATTTTGTTTCTTTATAGTCACATCTTTTAAAATGCAATGTTTCTTTGTGATCATTTGATTTTGTCTTCATGAACTTTTAAAGTTATATCTCATGGTTTTCAAAATCCTTTGATTGCAATACTTTCATGATGGATTTGCATTTTGATCATATAGTTATATCTCTTGTAGTGCATATCTATTCATGATCAATTGATTGTGATTACAAATGCTTTCATAGCTAGTTTTTCATGATCAATTGATGTTGGAAAATCATTTGATGTTTGTCTTAGTTAGATCCTTTTTGGAAATCAAATGATTTGAAGCAACCTTAGTTTTCCATTGATTTACAAGTTATATCTTTTGATATGGAAAATTTGTAAGTGTCTATTGTTTTTACAAATTGAAAATTTTACAATAGTACACTTCTTGTTTTTCAAATTCACTTGCTCATAATTCTATAAATGATTCTTTGTTGGAATTTCATATATTGAAGTGATTTGAGAAACTTTGGAAAATGTTCTATGCTTTATTGGTTGTATTTTTAGAAGCATTTTCCTTGAATTTATTTCCTTGTGCCTAATTATGATTATATCATTTGGAAGGAAATATTTTTTACAAACAATTTGCATCTTTGCTCATTTAGTTATATTTCTTTATGCAAATTGATTTTGATGTCTTACATTGCTTGGTTGGATATGGTTTCATTGATTTGCATTTTTGTGATTATCTTGGTATATATTCTCATTAATGCATTTTGATGATTGTTTATGTGCTTTATAGTAAAATCTTGTTTTTGAGCTTTTTAAGTACTTATGTGATTTTATGTGCTAAGTTCATTTGGTTTAAACCTCATATCCTTTTCATTGCATTGTAAGCATTAGTACATTTGCTAAGAGTGGAGATGTTACATGATAGATTGATTCCTTTAACTTCATACCTTCTTGTGCTTAAATAGTTATATTCTTTTTGATGATTGGTATGAGTTAGATCTTGAGTGTTGATTGATCCTCTCTATGCAAATGTCAAATTGTTCTATGTATGGTTGTGTTATTTATTTTATTTGTAGAAACCATACTAGAACTCAAATCCATCCTCTATGCTTTATAGTCATTTCTATTTGGATGGTTATGATGTTGATTCATGTGTATTTTCTAAGTGTTTTCATTCCTATACATGTTTCAACTTCATAGTAGTGATCTTGATCATATGAAACTCTTTGAAATCCATTCATCATATTTCTATGTGTTTGATGGATAACTTAGATGTTGAATTCATATGATTTAGTCACTTTACAAATTGCATGCATTTCAAAGTCATATCATTTTGCATTGCAATTTATCTTGTTCATCACTATGCTCAATAGTTATATCTTTAAAAGTGATGAATATGCATTTATGATGCTTGATGGAATTTTGTCACATCCTTGCTTTTAATCATGTTATCATATTCAATTGGTTTCATTTGGTATAACTTTCCATTGATTTCATATCCAATTGATATCTTATCTTGTGTATGTGATAGACCTCGTGTTCATTGGATTGATCTTGATAGTTATATATTTTCATTCCATGTCACATTCCATTAGCATCATAATGTTCATGTTTGCCACCTCTTTTGCTCTTATAGGTATATCTCATGACCACCATGTTTATGTGTTCATAATATTGGTTGGTTATTAGTTGAGGTTGGCTTCATGCTTGAAATTCATTTCACTCATTCTTGCATATAATAGTCACACTTAATGTTTGAATGAAATGATTTCAAAACTTTCATAGCATATGATTTTCATAGTTATATTGATTGATGCTATGTTTGAGTAAACCCCATTGCATCATGGATAGCTCTAATTTGGATTTTTCCTAATAGTTATATTTTTAAATCCTTTTTAGAGTGATTGATTTAATAAGTCATATCCTTAAATCTCAATTGGTATTCTTTGTTTTTCCAATTGGTATCCATGATTGCTTTTCTCTTTAGACCTAGATCTCTTTTGGCAATTTGATCATATTGTGCTCTATAGTTAAATGAATCTAATCCTTTCCTTGAAGTTGACCCTCAATTGGTTCAACCATCTTCTTCTTGCACCTAATAGTTAAATCTTTGTCAAAAGTTTGACAAAAGGAGAGAATGGATTGAGGGGGAGTGTAAACCTTCATAGGAAGTATTAGTTTTGATCAAATTGACCCTTGGATTGCCTTTAAGCCCTTAGAGACTACTACCACACATGATAGCCTGTTATGTATTTCATTTTCGATTTCATTTGTTAACAGGTGCTACTAAAGGTATTTTCCTTATTTCATGTGTGTAGGTACCTTTGCAATTTAATGGCAAAGGGGGAGAAATTATGCAAGTTCTCAAAAGGGTAAAGAGAATGTCCAAGCTTCCTAAGGGGAGAGATGTGTATGATCTTCTACAAGGGGAGAGAATACATACCTTGCCAAAGGGAGAAAGAGGCATGGTCAAAGGGGGAGAGCAAATAGAAGAAAGAAAGCTTGGAGCTAAAGAAGATGCTTGGCCATAAAGAAAGAAAGATTGAAGAATATTTAAGCACCAAGCATCATGAAGAATGAAGATTGAAGCCCAAGAGCCCAAGCTAAGAGAAGGAGCATCCAAGAAGATTTCAAACCTTGTCCAGCTGAGGGGGAGCTGAAGACTAAGTGTGTAATTTCAGTGGTGAGTGTGTTTGCCATCAAATTGCAAAGGGGGAGATTGTTAGGAATTTTCTAGATTGCAATTTGATGGATGCATTATCATTCAAGCATCATTTGATTTACACACATGCATTGTTTTAGATAAACTTGAAATCTTGTTTTATTCATGCATTGCTTTTAAGATTTGTAAAAGTATTGATTTATGCATGATTTGTATTTTCATCTTGGATGCATTTGTTTTAGAAAAGAGTTTTCAAGAAATCAAGCAAGCCTTTGTTTTAAAAGTTTTGAATCTTTTTAGGCTTTTTATGTCATGTTTTAAAAACCATTAGAATCTTTAAAACATGTTTTTCAAGCTTGATTTAGTGGCTAAAAGGTCCCCCAAAGAAATAACTTTGAAATGACAAAAGTTGGATTTTTTGTCAAAAGGGGGTTGTCCCGGCAGTGTCGCCGGTCGACCGAGACAGAGGTCTCGGTCGACCGAGACAACTGCAGGCAAAATTTGCCTGGGAGCACCAACGGTCAGAAATATGACCGTTGTGTGTTCTCGGTCGACCGAGGCCTGTTTGCCGGTCGACCGAGGACTAGCCGTTGGCAACTTTTTGCTATAAATATGAGTTCTTTCCCTTGCCAAAAGTTGGGAATTTTTAACCCCTCCTTGAGAGGATTTGAGGCATATCAAAAGGGAAAAGAACCAAGGGATGAAGGGGATGATTAGGAAAGCTAAAGCTTGGATTAATGAAGTTAAACCACCAAGTAGGCTCTTCCTTCCTTAATCATATGTTTTCATGCTTTTGTTTTATTTTTGGTAAATCATTTCTAGCATGTTAAACTATGTTTGTGTTGTGTCCTTAACATGTGTTATGTTTTGAGTTGATTTATTGTTTTGGATACAACACCATATGATTCAATCCAAGTAGTACTTAACTTTGGTAAATCTAAGTAGATCATGTTAATGGAAAAATCTTTGAAATCATATGTAACATGATCCATATACTTGGTTGAATCTTTGGTTGTTGTTTTCCATCATAAGAACATCTCTTTCAAAACTAACTTATGTTTTGGATTCAACTTCTTTACAAATCATATGTTTTCATGTTTTGTTTTATCATTGGTAAATCTTAGTAACATGTTAACCTATGATGTGTTGTATCCTTAGCATGTGTTATATTTTGAATAGATCTATTGTTTTGGATACATCACCATTGATTCATCAAAGTAGTACTTTATCTTTGGTAAATCTAAGTAGATCATGTTAATGAAATATGTAACATGATTCATATACTTTGTTGAATCATTGGTTGTTGTTTCTCCATCATAAGAAAATCTCTCTCAAATGTATCTTATGTTTTGGATCCAACATCATTACAAATCATATGTGTATTATTGTTTTAAAGTTTCACAACTTGCCTTACTTTGATTGGTAAATCATTTTCAAGTTGTCCTTATAATTACATATGATTTGTCCCCTCTTTTCAATCAAATCTATTTTTATGTTTTGAGCTTCATGTTGATTTGATTGACATCCCTATGCATCACATGTTTAGAGCTAATCCATTTCATACAACTTGTGTATCTTTGACATCATTAACAAGTTGTTACTTTTAACATGTGATTGCATTCTTCCTCAATCATAAATGTTTTTGAGCTAAAACTTTCAAAAGCCTTAGGCATACATTTATGAGCTTTCATTTTCAAAATGATTGAGGACCACACACACACACACTTCATATACTTTCATCTTTGCATTCATAGTGTGAGTGTGTATTAGATTTTCACTTCCATATCCGCCTATTTAAGAGGCATTGTAATGAGCTTAATTGAATCTCCATCAAGTGTTTATAGACACTATCTTAGTGAGATAACCAACCTTGTGGTTGAAGAGGTTATTGCTTAGCCTATAAAAGCATAGTGTATAGGTTGATGTTAAGCCTTGTAAAACATCAATGTAAAGGTTATTGCTTAGCCTTGGAAAGCATATTGTAAAGGTTATTGCTTAGCCTATTGAAAAGCATAAATAGTGGAAATCCGGTGGGGTGTTGGATCACAAGCCGGTAGTGGATGTAGGCATTGAGGCCGAACCACTATAAATACTTGTGTGATGGTGCTTGCTTTGTGGTGATTGTTTTCTTTAAGCTTCCGCATTTTGTTTGATAATCATCACTTGTGACTAGTTTGTTTTAAAGAAGTTAAAATTGTTAAAATTGGTCATAAAAGAAGCTCACCCTATTCACCCCCCCTCTAGGGTTCGGATCCCCATGGACTTACACATACTGATGTGTGTGGACCCATTAATGTTAGAGCCAGAGGAGGATATGAGTACTTCATCACTTTCACATATGATTATTCGAGATATGGATACATATACCTTATGCACCGCAAGTCCGAGGCTTTTGAAAAGTTCAAAGAGTTTAGAGCGAAAGCGGAAAAGCAATTAGGTAAAAGTATCAAGACTCTTCGATCAGATCGAGGAGGGGAATATCTTTCTGGTGATTTTATGGGATACTTATTAGAAAATGGGATTCTATCCCAGTTGTCTGCTCCTGGTATGCCTCAACAGAATGGAGTAGCAGAAAGAAGGAACCGAACTCTTTTAGATATGATTAGGTCTATGTTGAGTTTCTCAGGATTACCTATATCCTTTTGGGGATACACCTTGGATACTGCGATGTAGATACTAAACCTCGTACCATCTAAGCCTATACCTAAGACTCCCCGGGAGTTGTGGTCTGGGCGAAAGCCTAGTCTACATCAATTACACATTTGGGGTTGTTCGGCACACGTGCAAAAGGTTAAGACGGATAAGTTGGAAATGAAGTCGGAAGTATGCATGTTTGTAGGATATCCTAAAGGAACTAAAGGTTGATTATTCTCTAATCCCAGAGAGCAGAAAGTGCTGGTGAGCACCAATGCAGTTTTTCAGGAGGAAGGTTATATGATGGACCGAAAATATTTAGAAAAGGTGATCTTGGAAGAGATTCAAGAGCAATCAATTCCAAATCCAAGTATGACCGAACTTGAGGAAGAACCGCCCTTACCAGACCCAGTAGTTACACTAGTGCCTCGTCGTAGTGGGAGAATAGTCAGGCCCCTTGACAGGTTTTCGTTCTTGGGAGACTCTTACGAGGCAATCCCGGAAGAACTGGAACAAGATCCCTGTAACTATGATGAAGCAATCAATGACATAGATTCGGGACGTTGGCAAGATGTTGTGAAAGCTTAGATGGAGTCTATGTATTCTAATCAGGTCTGGACACTTGTGGACTTGCCTGCCAATATCAAACCTATTGGGTGCAAGTGGGTCTACAAGAGAAAAAGAGAACCGGATGGAAGAGTTGAGACCTTTAAGGCCAGGCTTGTTGCGAAAGGGTATACTTAGAAAGAGGGTATCAATTATCAGGAAACCTTCTCACCGGTAGCCATGCTCAAGTCCATCCCGATACTCTTATCCATAGCGGCTCATCTCGATTACGAGATTTGGCAAATGGATGTCAAGACGGCGTTTCTCAATGGCCATCTTGAGGAAGACATCTATATGATGCAGCCAGACTGTTTTATAGCTAGTAACAAAAAATAAAGAGTTTGCAAGCTGCAGAAGTCTATTTATGGACTGAAGCAAGCATCCCGAAGCTGGAACAGTCGTTTTGACCGGGTAATCAAATCATTTGGTTTTAGTCAAAATCCAGATGAGTCATGTGTGTACAAGAAAAAATGAAGGTGACATGGTAGTTTTTTTGGTTTTAGATGCAAACGACATCCTTCTCATTGGGAAAGATATAGGAATGTTGTCAACAGTAAAAGTTTGGTTAGCAAAGACTTTTGATATGAAGGACTAGGGAGAAGCTAGTTACATCCTAGGACTTGTAGACTCGAGCGGACCGGGCTCTGCACGCCCAGTTTCAATGCAGGTTTTCCTGCATTGACTTTTTTCCACTTTGTTTGAATCTTTTTCCCTCCTTCTTCAATTCTTTAAATGTCTATCAACGCTTCTAATCACCTGATGAGCTCCCCTTAGCAACCAACAAAACCACCAAAATCCATTCCAGAAGTCCATCTCCAATTAATGTTTTGAACTGGGTATGACATAGGAATGCAGAAATTTGAAAGAGAGCCTTTCTCTAACATAGCAAAACCACAACAACCATGATATACATATACTGTAAAAACCATAGATCCCTGCATGAAATCATAGGTAAACTAATCCAAAATCTTTCCTAATCACAGTCCTCTAACTCAAGAAAATAGTTTACTAAAATGGCAAATTCATAAAAAGAAAACCATTTCATTTGCATGCATTATCAATCTAGTTTATTCACTTGCCTCAAGTCAAGATGGGTCTCAAATATACTCCAAATAACTCCTACACAATCAGCTGTAGACCTACACCAAAACCCATGGAAGAACCCATTTCAAAAATTCACAAAAATCTGAAAAACAATGGAGTTCTGCACGAAAACCCTTGCATGAATGAAAAAGAGTTCTAAAGGGTCCATTAAAACTAGAAATTCGAAGACGAAGCCATTGCTAACCTTTGAAGAGCTTTAAACAAAGAGAAGAGCTTGGAGAAGATGATGAACCCAGCTGAAAATCCTCAAAAAAAGTATCAATAGGAAGCTAAGAGGAAGGGGAAAAGATTGGTAAAATTTTACCTCCAAATGGCTTTCAAGAAGGGTACATTCAAGAGGAGAGAAGGTGGCTGGAAATGGAGGAGGAAGAAGATTAATCTTCAGCTGAGTTGTAGGAAAATGAAAAGAAGAAGAGCCCAACGTGGGTTTATGGGTTTTGTAAGACCCCGACCCGAGTGAACCCGATTAGTGCTAATTAAGTTGTGTGTTAGTGCTAAGCTTGATTAGTGATTTTGACTAAGTTGGGTTTGGAATAGCCTTTGTTTTAGTTTTGGGCAACTTGGAGTGTTTTGATAGCTAGTGGGGCCCTTTGGGGGTTCCCTTTCGGCTTTGCTTTTACTTGAGAGATTTTCTGGAATTGTTTAGGATTGCGTTCTTGACCCGTTGCATTCATCTTGCTGAATCCTACAACTTTGATGTTGATCCCATGTCCATTCGAGGCCCCGAAACCCGATTCCCTAGCCTTGAGGGCAAAACAGTCATTGCACACCAAATATGTACCCAAAACTTGATATTCCCGAAACCCGTGAAATATATACTTTTTAGAAACTGGATATTTCGACGAACATTTCTTCCTTCTTCGTCGAATCCATCCGAGGTCCCGAGAGAGATGATTTCAGCCACCCAAGTTTCTTTAGTTGTGGGACCCAATCCCATTTGTTAACAAAGGAAAACCCCCCCTTCTTCATTTCCCTTTCCAATCCCTTGTTCCAGCACAAACTATTGAACCTAGGGTTTTTCTTGCTTTCTCTTCTTCTTCTTGCTTCTCCATCTCTAATCCTCACCAATCTTGCACCAAACTCGAAATGGAGATCACCAACCTCTTCCTCATCTTGCAAGCTTCATCTTGATACCATTTTTGGAGAAATCTTCCAACCTAGAGACCTTCCTTGAGCTAGCTCTCTTCATTTGAAGGTCATCCAAGTAAGTGTTCTTCTTAATCTTCTAGATTTGTAGTCTTCTAGCCTTAGGGAAGCTACATTTGCATTATTGTTAGTTCATTCATTTTCATTCCTTGTGTAACCCATTTTAGGGTTGTTTTGGGGGTTTTTTATTGTAGCTTGGCTTTGAGCTATAGAAGTGAATAGAGGCTTGATTTCAGCTAGCTTGGACTTGAGGCAAGTGAATGATTGGGTGTTTTTAAGTTTTAAATGGTTTGGTGAAGTATTTATGGATTTTCATGCTTTTATGGCTTTATTTATGGTTGAAATAAATGCTCTTAATGCATCTTGATAGCCTCATTTAATGTCTTGGAAACATGTGTTTAAGTCATCTTGTTTATAGTTCTATGTGGTTGTTTATGTGTTGGAAGGAAAGGAAAAAGGGGAGAAAAATCAAGTTTCTCGGACCTGCTGTACGCCCAGGTCCGATCGATCGGACTTGCAGGCCGATCGATCGGACTGTCGCTAACTGTAAGGCTTTTCGATCCGATCGATCGGACCTGTCCGTAACTGGGACAGGAATTCAGGCCGATCGATCGGACCGAGTGAAATTTGATATTGTTTTTTTTTTTTTGGACCTTGGCTACCCTCCTTGGACTCATTTGACCTTACGTGAGGGCGTCTTGAGCCGATGCTCTTCACGGTTGGTTCGGAGGCATCGAAGTTCAATCTATTTCAATCTTGAACGGGATGGAACGACACGATATTTTCTTCATACCTAAACGCAAGGTCTATTTCCTTGGGTATCGCGAATTCTTTTCCTTTCGGTGACTGAGTAGGTTGCTCGATGGTTCCGGGTTAACATCATACTTAGGATGGACCGTTATTAGTCTTGATTTTTCTATCATAACATCTAGTTATAACCATAAGCTCAATTTAAGTTTTGAAAATCGTAAAAGTGGATAAGGAGCCCGGAATGTCTTCAAACTCAAGGAGTACCAAGTCATTTCCATAATCGACATACGGGACCCCTATTCACTCAAATAGATCTTAAAATCATCATCTTTCCCGAATTGGTATAGTTCATTATATTCTTCATTTCTAAGATTTACATTACATGAATTGTTTTCCCCGAAAGCATTGATGTACACTTGAAATGGTTACTTGACCTGAAGTGCATTGCACCACATGATATGTCAGTGTGCCCTTGAGCACCCCCGTCTTGCCCGTTTGATTATATATTTGTACTTGATTTACTTGCATTGTCTCGATTGTATTTGACCTATGAGTCGGCACCACTAAACTTGGATAACCATGTTGGTCTGATCCACCGACTTGGAGATCCCCCTCTTGTCCCGCCAGCTGCAGTTTGGATCCCGCTACCCGGTCATTACCGTGGTCTTGTCCCGATGCCGCAGATTGCTACCGTGGTCATGTATAGTATTGTATATGTATTTAAAGATCCATTGTTTCTCCTCACCTCGAGTGACTGAGATCAGTGCCTAGTTATTGCTCTATCGCTTTAGTGATAGAGGACTTAGCTTCGTGTGGTCGCCATCTTGCTTATTTCCCGATTCCTTGGATACCTTATGAGTTTTATCTTGCCTACTTATTTTCTAACAATGATTTATCTATTTTATGAGAGTTCTTGCTTAAACAGATTTCTATGCTTTTCAAGATATATCATCTATTATACATTGTTATATCTTTTCACTCTCTTGCCAGACCGTCGTGTCTGACCCATTTGCTTTGGTACTCAGGTCCCGTTGCCGGTTTCCTTGAGGAGGAGCCAGAGGAGGCGGTAGGTGAGCCGCAACCTCTAGTTGAGTGGCGTGCTGACGATGTCATGTAGACATCGGGTTGCTACAAGAGGCGTAACATTTTGGGGAGAACTATTTAACCATTCTTTTGGGTTATTGTTTTGTTTATATTGGCCTTTGTTGGCCTCTAATTTTGGGGAATGTAACTAAATGATATTTTGTCTAACTTTAACAACTTTTGGGAAACATGGTACAAATCATTGCTCATTTTGATATAGTACTCTATACTTGATGCTATTGCTTTCATGACTAGAGATAGTCTAACTATTTGATTTGCTACACGCTTCCGCACTTAAAAAGAAATATTCATGCAAGGTTGTGATATCCTCACCGCGGACACCTGTGGGAAATTAAATAAATGATGTTATCATTTAAACAGATGTTGTTGGTTCATGACACTAATGTCCCGACTCCGGATCGGTCCTACGGGGTCCCCGGTCTGGGGTCACGACAGGTTTAAGTTGAGAAAGTGGGCCCTAATGGCCCTCAAATCTTCACATAGCTGGATCTATCCTTTGTGGGTCCCGAATGAGATCGACGAAGAAGACAAAGTTGGTCGTCGAAAATTCTAGTTTTCAAAAAGGATATTTCCCTCATGATTTTCAAATTTTGAAATTTATGCACAGATTTGGGTGTGAAAAGACTGTTTTGTCCTTTTTCTCGAAAAACACGATTTCTGGGTTTCAAATGCAAACAGATAAAACATGAAAGTTATTACGATCAATAAAACAATTCAAAAGGAGTAAAAATTGAAATATTTTCGAAATCAAGAATAAATACTCCCAAAACAACACGCGTCACCCGGTGCCCGGGCCCGCGTCAAACTAAGTCTAACGCCTCTCCAAATTCCCCAAAGCTATTCAAAAGTCTAATCTAGCTTAAAAATCAACTAATCATCCTCTATTCCCACTTAGATACTAATCACAGCTAAATAAACAATTAAGCATACTAAACCTGGGTCAGGGTCGACATCCTCCACCCCTCAGAGCATTTGGTCCTCCAAATGAGCATTAACCTCTGGTAATAGCTGAGGGTGCTTCTTCTGAACTTGATCACGCAATTCCCAAGTAGCTTCATCTGGCCCGTGATTTTCCCATAACACTTTTACCCAATGAATTGTTCGGTTCCTCAGTTCCTGTTCTTTGGTGTCAATGATTCTAACCGGTTTCTCAATGTAGGTGGCATCCTTCCGAACTTCCAATGGCTCATGGTGTAACACATGTGAAGGGTCTGAGATATATCTCCTCAACATAGACACGTGAAATACATTGTGTACACCCGACAACTCAGGTGGCAAGGCTAATCTGTAGGCCACTTCACCAACATGACTCAAGATCTCTTACGGTCCAATGAATCTCCTTGACAACTTACCTTTCTGACTATCCATCGGTCTGAGGGTGATACGCTGTGCTAAACTAAAGTTTCGTACCCATGGACTCATGCAAAGTCTTCCAAAATCTCGAAACAAATCTGCTATCCCGATCTGAAGTGATAGACACTGGTTGACCATGACGACTAACAATCTCTTTCACAAAGGCTTCTGCAAGAGGCAGCATTTGCATCTTTTTCCCGGTCTTCAATCGAATGAAGTGTGCAGACTTTGTAAGTCAGTCAACTATAACCCAAATAGCATTATTTCCTCTGCTAGTAGTGGGTAATCCTGAGACAAAATACATCGTAAGATGTTCCCATTTCCACTTCAGGATTTCTAACGGTTGCAAAAGACCAGGTGGTTTCTGATGTTTTGCGCTCACTAGCTGACAAGTCATGCATCGGGACACAAAAGCTGCAATTTTTCTCTTCATATTGTTCCACTAAAAACGGTTCTTCATATTGTGATACATTTTGGTACTCCCCGAGTGCATGGAATACCTTGTATTATGAGCTTGCACCATGATATCATTCCTCAGATTATTTATCTTTGGAACAAAAAGTCGGTCACGAAAGTAAAGTACCCCATCCACGATTCGAAAATCTGGACGTTCCGAGATGTGTTCAACAATTTTAGCCAAATCTGGATCTTGCAACTGACTCTTCAAAATCTTCTGAATGAAAACAGGCCCAGTCACTGTCATGTTTGCCAACATAACTCCTTTTCTTAGTTGTTGAAAATCAACCCCTAACTCTTCAAACTACTGAAAATTACAAAATCCTTGCAAACTAGCCACACTAACTGACTTTCTATTCAAAGCATCAGCTACTACATTCATTTTCCCTGGATGATAAATGATCGGAAAATCATAATCTTTGATGTACTCCATCCATCTCCTCTGTCTCATGTTCAATTCCTTCTGAGAAATTAAATATTGGAGACTGCGGTGGTCTGAATGGACTTCAAAATTTTCTCCATAAGGATAATGTCTCCACATCTTCAATGCAAAGACATTTGCCGCCAATTCTAAGTCATGTGTTGCATAGTTTTTCTCGTGCTCTTTCAATTGCCTTGAGCCATACGCTATGACTTTGCCATCTTGCATCAACACACATCCTAGTCCCACATTCAAGGCATCGGTATAAATGACAAAACCACCATTGCCTGAAGGTAAAATGAGAATAGGTGCATAAGTTAATCTCTTCTTCAGTTCTTCAAAACTGGCTTCACACTCTGACCTTACAAAAGGCACATTTTTCCTGGTTAACTTGGTCAAAGGTGCTGCTATAGATGAAAATCCCTGCACAAACCTTCTGTAATAACCTACCAAACCCAGAAAACTCCTGATTTCAGTCACATTCTTTGATCTTTCCCACTTGATCACTGCCTCAATTTTTGTTGGATCGACTGCCAAACCTTCTTTGGAGATAATATAGCCTAGGAAGGCAACTTGTTCTAGCCAAAATTCGCACTTCCCAAGCTTAGCATACAATTGATTGTCTTTTAGAAGCTGCAGTGACGTTCTCAGATGTTGCTCATGATCTTCTCTTCACTTGGAATACACCAATATGTCATCAATAAAGACGACTGTGAACTGATCTAAATGAGGTACAAAGATCTTGTTCATGAGTGCCATAAATACTACCGGTGCATTCGTTAGTCCAAAGGGCATCACTAAAAATTCATAGTGCCCATATCGAGTCCGGAAAGTTGTCTTTGGTATATTTGATTCTCTGACTCTCAGCTGATGGTATCCGGATCTCAAATCTATCTTCAAAAAGTACTCTGCTCCTTGAAATTGATCAAATAACTCATCTATCCTTGGCAATGGATATTTACTTTTGATGGTCACTTGATTCAGCTTTCTGTAATCTATGCACATTCTCAAGCTTCCATCCTTCTTCTTAACAAATAACACTGGATCTCCCTAGGGTGAGATGCTTGGTCTTATGAAACCTTTCTCTAATAACTCTTGCAACTGAAGTTTTAATTCACCTAACTCTGCAGGAGCCATTCTATATGGTGCAATGGAGATAGGAGCAGTCCCTGGCATCAACTCAATTGTGAATTCGACTTCCCTAACAGGTGGCAAACCTGGAATTTCTTCCTGGAATACATCTGGAAATTCACATACAACGGGGATTTCCTTCACCCCTTAGGATTGTTTATCCTCCGTGATAGACACTATGAATCCCTCACATCCACTTTTTAATAGTTTTGCTGCTGATAAGGCTGATATAAAACTAGCATGTGATATCTTTCTCTCTCATTGAAATTTTACTCCGGAGTGCATTCCATCCAATGAGAAAAACATAGTTTTGTTAAAACAATCCATAGTGGCATGGTGATCTGCTAACCAATCCATCCCTAATATAACATCGAAGTCATGCATGTCCAACAGAATGAGGTTTGCTGGGAAAGTAACATCTCCTATCTTAACTATGCAACTAGGGTGATAAGTACTACAAACAACTTGTTTCCCTACTGGTGTTGTGACAGTTAAAATAAAGTCTAGTTCGCTAACAGACACATTAATCAGTTTAGCAAACATAGGAGACAAGAAAGAATGGGTGGATCCAAAATCAAACAATATCTTAGCTTCTACTCCACAGACAAAGAGTGTACCTTCAACAACGTTTCCTGCTGCATCCGCATCCACTTGATTAAGGTGATTTAAACGACCTTGAAGATGAGGTCTGTTCCGATTCTGATTCAGTCTTCCTTGCGGTGCATTCTTGAGTTATTGCTGAGGACGGGCAATTTGAATCTGTAGTTGTTGACGAGGTTGCTGTTGTTCGTCTATTGTTGTGGTTGCCTTAGTTGGTTATGAACCACTTGTTGATTCTGCTGGGGTGCTTGCCTGGGCTGCTGTGGAGCCCTATTGCCTTGGTTCCTATTATTTGGGCAATCCTGTTAGTTTTATGGTCTCAATACCAGTATATGATGAATAGATTGGTTAATTTCTTTATTTATCAATATAATCATGGTTTCCTTTCATGAGATGAATGGTGATTTATTACTTAATGCACATGACCAATATATATGAAATAATGGTTCATGAGATGAACCGGGTCCCATTAGTATATTAGATGTGATATATGTATATAGATGAGATCCACATACGGGAGATATGTATCACAAATCTTATACTTAAAATATCTTCACAACTAGTGATGAGATTGGGCATCTCATCTGACAAGGTTGCAACACTTTGATCACTATGAGATAGTGTGATTTGTCTCGATCATCAAAATGTAAGATTCTGGATCACGGTGCTGGTACATTGGATGTATTGAAGGACCATGAGAAGCACCTTATCAAATACTGTCTCGATTTAAGGAATGCTCTCATAATTCCCTAGCAATAGGCTCTCAATCCTGAGACATTGATGAACTCAAGTTTCTATCTATTCATTTGCTTTGAGTCACCAATGAGTGAGGCCAACTGTAGGTCAACACCTCGGTGTCTTGGGCACGTGGTAGTAGGACTGTGGGAACATGCAATGATCAAGATGGAATCTATCTACATTATCCCCTTGTGCCAATTAATGGATTTATCATTGGTAAGTGCGCACCCATTCCAATTAAGAGTTAATTGGAACAGTACCAAATGATCACTATAATTAATTGGGGCTCAAGGATAATAAGATGTGGATCTAAGATTGGATGAGACAGATTTACTCCAATTGATCCATGGATAATGATAGAGGGGTCTATTTGTGGTAATTGGGAAGTTTAGGGTCTTCATTGAAAAATATTCCTAAGACTGGAGTGCAATTGCATTTATATAGTGGAGTTATTTGCAATTAACTGTGGGCCCGGATTGCACATGAGATGTGGGGTCGCGTGTCCCAGTTGGAGCCAGCTTTCTAAGGAATCCCTAGTGGTCCCCATGCTAGCCCAATTTATTAGAAAGATACTAATTCTACTTGAACTCTAAAAGGAAGGTTACTATTTCTATTTGAAGTGAGACTTCTAATAGTGGTAATGGTAAGCTACTAATTATTAATGGAAGTAGGACTTCTATTTTAATTAGAAAGGAGGAAGCTACTAATAGTTGTAGAAGTGAGACTTCTGTGGAAATTAGTAAGGGAGATGTTTACTAATTTGTAATGGGAGTTAAACTTCTATTTCAAATAGGAAAAGAGGAGTTATGGAGGGCTATAAATAGAGGAATAATCCTCTCAAATTCATGCATAATCATAAGATCACTTTCAGCCCCCTTGTGCAAGAGTTGTACAAGTCTTCTTCTTCTCAAAGTTCCCCTCTCTTTCACCTTTGGTTCCTTAGAGTTAATAGTAGGGTTTTTCTCTTGAGGATTCCACCATCTTCTTGAGAAAAGAGATCTAATACGGGACATAGTGTGGAAGATCAAAAGGAGTTGAAGATTCTGATTTGGATTGTGAAGTTGTTCATCACCAAAGTAAAGAAATCAAATCCTCCATTAGAGCACAACAAAGCTCCAAAGGTATATCTACATCCTTGTATGTTGTGGATTTCGTGGTAGCTTGTTTATGTGTTGTTTTCTATCTTATAGATAATATGTGTTGCTGTACATGGCTATGAGATTGTGGGAATTGCATCCTGGATTGGGTTTGTTGCATTCTATTCAATTGATCCCTGCATCAAGTGGGTCGAAAGTTTTTGAAACCTGTCTGGAAGGCCCACCGATATTCCAACAAATCCATCATTTGGTGATCTGTGCTACCACACCTGTAGTATTGACCAGTGACTCTGTAGCATTGTTGAGAAGGGTGATTCTTCCCACAATGTTCACACCACCTTGCATCTGATTGTTCTGCTGCTGCTGATGTCTTGGCCTATTTCCTTGATTAGATTTATGACCATGTTGTTGTCTCTTCCTTTGTGCGTCCTTGAGGAACTGGTTATTGATGTCCTCAAACTTATATGCTCTCTTGATGGCCTCTTGGAAGGTAGCAGGGGGTACAACACCGGAAGCATCCCTAAGAATGATACGGTTTAGTCCCCCTAGGAACTTAGTAATCTTCTTCTACTCGGTGTCCACGAGCTCTGGTGCGTACCGGGACAATCTCTCAGATTTTGTAAGATATTCAAGGACTATGGTGTCTTCCTGCTTGAGTAACTGAAACTCAACTACCTTCTATCTTTGGATGTGAGGAGGTACTTACTTCTCACTGAACTGTTGCTTGAAGGTTGTCCAAGCAATATCATTCTCAATGTGTTGATAGCCATCCTTAACCGTCTTCCACCAAATGTCTGTCAATCCTGTAAACATAGAAGCTGCCAAATGGACCTGCTGCCTGCCTGTGCATCTGAAGAGATCAAAGATGTTTTCCGTATGAGAGAGCCAATCATCAGCCTGTAGAGGATCTTCTCCCCCTGTTAATTCTTTCGGGCCTCTTTTTCGAAACCTCTCAAATAAAACATTAGGGTCAAGTTCCCTATTTTGGATGACAATTTGAGGTCCTACATTTTGAGGTTACACGGGATCTGGCCTCCTTCCCAAAACTTCTAATAATTGCCTCTGAACTTGAGTTAGTTCTTCATCCTTCTTGGCCATCTGTTCTTGCAATCTGGCTTGGTTTTCATTTGCTTTTTGTTGTTGGTCCACCATCATTTGTATAAGCTGTTGAAACTGATTTGACATTGGATTATCCACTCCACTACCACTGTTACTACCGGAAGGGTTTGCATTCGATGTATCTCTACGACGAGACATAGTGCTGCAAAACCATTTGTTAGTACAACAAAGCATGATAAATAAAGTGTACCCCAAATCCCAATCGATACCAACTAACGAACATTCTAACGGATCCTCTCCACGACCCTGTGTTCTAGTTTCTTTTAATTGCCTGAAACATTTCTCGCTTTGATACGAAGCCTGTCAAGCCCCTAGACCGAGGCCCTGATAATCAAGTCCTTAATCCGGGGGATGCGGCGCGACGGGTTTGAAAATCTCGTCCACCTCGCGCTAGTTTCCCATAGTTTCCGCGGTGAGGATCCAAAAATTGATCCATTACGATATCATAAATCATATTCACAATATTCAACAGTGTGCGGAAGCGATGTAGCAAACACTTAGTGTCGTGACCCCGGACCGGGTTACCGAGGTCCTAATCCGGGATCGGGACACTAATGGTGATGATAGTGTGGTGATTGAATGGTTAATATGTATAATGTGTCAACAAGGTGCACACACTTATTTAATTTCCCACAGGTGTTCGCGGTGAGGATATCACGACCATATATGAGCATTTCTTTTAAGTGCGGAAGCGTGTAGCAAATCAAATATTCAGTCCATCTCAAATCATAAAGATAATAACACAATTATAGTACCGTATCAGAATGAGCAATGACCATTCGCATGTTACCCAAAAGTAAGTTAAAGTTTATACAAAGATCATTTAATTACATTTCCCAAAAATAGAGGCCAACAAAGGCTAATATAAATAAAATACCAATCCAAGGAATGGTTAAACAGTTTCCCAAAATATTAAGTCTCTCATAGAAACCAAATGTCTAAATGACGTCATCAGCACGTCACTCAACTAACTGTTGTGGTTCTCCGACCGCCTCCTCGTGCTCCTCCTTGGGATAACCAACAACGGGACCTGAGTACCAAAGAGTGGGTCAAACACGACGGTTTGGCAAATGGGTAAAATACAATGACAATATGATAATAAATGAATTTACCTTCAAAAGCATTTAAACCTGTTTAAATAACAATTTCTATGAATGAGATAAACCTTTATTCAAATACAAGTATGCTTTATAAAACATGTACATGTAACCAAGGAAACGGGGAAACAAGCAAGATGGCAACCACACGAAGCTAAGTCCTCTATCACTAAAGCGATATAGCAATAACTAGGCACTGATCTCAGTCACTCAAGGTGAGGAGAAACAGTGGATCTTATAAATATATATACATATACTATACATGACCACGGTAGCGAGCCGGGCATCGGGAATCACAGTAGCAATCTGCGTCATCGGGACAAGACCACGGTAATAACCGGGTAGCAGGATCCAAACTGCAGCTGGCGGGATAAGAGGGGGATCTCCAAGTCGGTGGATCAGACCAACAGGGTTATCCAAGCTTAGTGGTGCCGACTAATAGGTCAAATAACAAATCGAGACATGTGCAAGTAAATCAAGTACAAATAAATAAACGGGCAGGACGGGGGTACTCAAGGGCACACTGTCATTTCATGTGGTGCACTGCACTTCAAGACGAGTAACTATCGAAAGTGTACTTCAATGCTTTCGGGAAAACAAGGCATGTAGTATAAATCTCGGGATCGATAAAGTACAATGAAAAATTGCAATTTCTGGGTAAAGTATCGGTTTCAAGATTCCTTTGAAGTGAATAGGGATCCCGTATGTCGATCTAATAATAATTTGGTACTCTTTGACTTTGGGGACATTCCGAGCTCCTTATACACTTTGAAATTTTTAAAACTTCGAATGACATCTTCGTGATATGGTTTCTTTCTCAAATGGCCTCATACCTTGCCTAGTGAATCTCCTTTGACCAACAAAGCTCATCGCTCGAGCGAACCGGAGAGTTCGCTCGAGTGAGGAGCTCTCTGGAATGGTTGTCTGGGTAATTTCGGTTACCTAGCGGTCAGATGGCGGTTAGCCGCCGTTGGGGTCGGCGGTTAGCCACTGGCTGACCGCGATTGGCCTGACAGAAAGACAGGTTACTGGAATTGTAACCGAAATGGTTTGGTTGGCTGGCGGTTAGCCGCTGGCTAACTGTGAGGCTGACCGTACTTTCAGGAGAAAATGTTGCTTTCTGGAAAAGCAACCGAATGGGTCGGTTGGCTGGCGGTTAACCGCCGAGGGTTCGGCGGTTAGCCGCTAGCTAACCGTGAGGCTGGCCGTGTTTTCAGGAGAAAATGAAAGTAACCGCGACTATTCGGCTAGCTGGCAGTTAGCAGACAGGTGACCGCTGGCTGTGTCACGCCCCCAAAAGTGAAACCGGGGTTATGCGTGAGATTAGGGCCAATTAAAAACTTTTTCCAACATTAGTCAAATGTAACTTGCCCTAATCCTGTCCCATAGGATCGTAAGTCCGCGGTGAGGTATAAATATTTCCTCGGTAACTATAAAACACAGCGGAACATCATAATTAAATAGATGGTACAATATAACATTTCAGAGTATGCACATCTTTCTTTCTATGATTTTTGTTTAGCAAAGGATAACAAAAGTACATTAATTAATGGCCTCTAACGAAACCTAAGCCAAAAGAGAATAAATACAAACTAACCAAAGTATGAAGGCACTCGTGTGCTGGTCATGACGACAATACCGTCGACACACAACTTGTACTCACCTTCAGGCTAAACTGCCTGAAGCGACGCCTCCACTTTCCCAAAGGTAAATATACTCGGTACCTATGCACCAAGAGTAGCATCATCAACACAACGGCTGGCAAGAAGATAGATATATAAATCACATAGATATGCAGTACTAAAGAGAGTGAACGATAAACATGATTATAAGATATGCATAGTACTCCGATCGTAAGAGATGCATTGCATTCGAATCATAAACGAACTATCAAAGTAGGCGATCCACATAAGCTAAACTATATCATCAATTGGGATAAATCCCAACATCCAATATCCAGACAACTCGTAGCTCAAGTACTCCGGCTCCGCGAGCTCGAGTACTATCTTGCTCGAGGACGAACTAAACAGAACAGAACAAAACAGAACAGAACAGAACATCTCGAGGAATATATAAATAACTCTCAGCTCAAGTAGCTCGGGCTCCGTGAGCTCTGGCTCTATCTTGCTTCGAGGTGGTATCGTGTTCTCCCACAGTCGGTGCCCCAACTGTGTTGAACGTTAACAGCTGAGTGGTGCCTGACACAAAGAATCCTAAACAAAGGTGAAGGGCTAGGTTTCTTGCGCGAACAAGATTCAATACCAATAGAGAACTACTTATTCCAAAACAAATCAAATCCCAAACCAATACCAATAGTAGTCCTCTCAAAGCTTGACAATCAAAGCTCCCTAGCCTCAACACTCTAAACGAATAACGAAACGAACGAAACAAATACAAGGGGACCCTAAGTCCAACCTCTAAGTTCTCAAAGCAATCATCTAATAAAGCAAAACAAATAGAACTAAAGAACATGCTCATCACATGTAGAAGATAGTACTCAAAGGTACCATTTGGAATCAAAGCGAATAAACAATCCAATCCTAAGTAAAGTGTAAACCCTGAAGCATCGCACAACCTATTCAGTCAACGAAGGGGTTAGGGTTCGCGATACTCGGACGAATAATCTTCGTGCATAGATTTAAAGAAGAGTATCCCGTTGTCCCGTACCATTCAAGATTGAACTAGGTTGAATCCCGATACAACCGAATCAACAGTAAAGAACGCCGGCTCAAGACGTCCTCACAATAAGTCAAATGAGTCCTAAAAAGGGTATCCAAAGGTTCCATCAAAGTCCACCCAACAATGGGGTAAAAATCCCTTCTCATAAGGAATTTATAGTTGGCTCGGTCGACTCTCGGTCGACTGTGCCCTGTTGTCTCGGTCGACCGACACACAGGTCTCGGTCGACCGAGAAGCCTGTGGAAACTGGGCAGTAGCTCTGTTCTGAGCTGAAATGGGACTTTTCCCATTTTCTACTTCTGAGACCTGATGAGTACAATATGGAGGGATAAAAATAACTTAATAACAACCTATAAACTACTAATCAAGTCATCAAACTCTACATCCATTCCATTCAACTAATGAGTCATATTATCATGTTTTTCAACTATTAATGTATCAATTGAGCCAAGGTAATCTAAAACATGATTTTATCAAACAAATCAAGGTAGACAAGCATATCAAGTATTAATATAGCTATTGACTTGCCTTTGGTTGAAAGTGCACAAATCCACAAATCCTAGCTCCATAGTCCAACAAACCAAGCCTAAGGGATAAACAACAATTAAAACTAAATTAAATATAAAATTACTAAAAGGGAAGCTCTAAGCTACCAAACACATTTCTACACCCAAAGTATATTAACCCAAACCTAAGGGGAATGAGAGCTTACCAAACAAATGGGTGGATGGAGTGGTGGCTTGCAAATTGGAGACGATTGAGCTTGCGGGGTCCACGCGGAGATGATAATGGTCATCGGAGATTATGGGGCCCACTTGATCAGTGGCCCACTAATTAGTGGTGATGTAGATCTTGGTGGTCCATTGACAAAAGGAGAGTGAAGATAGAAAGAAATAAAGAATGGAGAATAAAGAGAGAAAGAAACAGATATTGAATTAGAGAGAGAGAGTGTGGAATGGTGAGATGGGTGAGGGGAGAAAAGTCAACCCATGTGGACAGTGAGTGTAGTGAGAATTGAAATGGTGGAGTGGGATAGTCATGTTGGCAGCCATGGGAGAAAATAAAAACAATTAAAGAAAGAGAGGGAGAAATGGTGGAATGGGGGTGAGAAGTCAACGTGAGTGGAATGAGGTGAGGGAGAGGTGAGGTGAGATGAGATGAGAGAAAATGAAATGAGATGATGAGAAAATGAGAGGGAATGAAATGGTGTGGGCTAAAATCGTTGGCAGCAAGAGGAATGAGAGAGAAAGAAAGGAAGAGAGAGAAACAAAGGAAGAGAGTAAGAGAGATAGAATGAGATGGGTGAGGGGCCCGATTCACATGGGCAGTGAGTGAAAAGGAAGGAAACAGAGAATGGAGAAAGGAATAGGGAGAAAGAAAGAGAGTAACAGTGAAGGGGAAAATCAGAGAGAAAAACAGAGCGAGAAAGAAATGGAGAAATAGAGAGAGAAGTGGAGTGGGCTGGTTCGCCGGAGATGGGGAGCTCGGCGACGGTGCAGGTGGGTCCGGCGGCGACGGTGATGGCGCCGGAACAGTGGGCGGCATGGCTGGGTGAGATGAGGGAGAAGAGAAAAGGGGCTGTGAGCTGGGAAGAGGGAGAGATAAGTGAGAGAAATGAAAGATGAGATGAGATGAGAAGAGATGGGAGAAGGAGAGGAGTCCGTCGGAGATGAGGGTGACCGGTGGCGGCGTGCTCGTTGTCCGACGAGGAGAGTGAGATGGAGAGAACGGGAGAGATGAGAGAAAGGGAGATGGGGGTTGCTGTGTTGGAGTGAAAGAGAGAGGGGAGTGGGTTCTGTGACCTAAAAGGGATTGGGGAAATGGGGATGGGGCTGCACGTGGGTTAAGGGGGTGGGGTTCACATGGGATGAGATGGGAATTAATAAAAATGGGTTTGGATGGGTACGGGTTAAGTCGGGTTTTGGGTTGGGTTCGAGGGTCCGGATCGAGGTGCAACAGAAGGATAAAGTCCGGGAAATTAGGTAATCTACCCGATGGTGCCAAAATCTCGAAAAGTGAAAAACTACTAAAAAGCCCTCGGAACTTTCCGGAAATATCGACACACACCCCTACTGTACCCAAACGGGCTCGGATCTCAACCCAATTTCGCACACGCGACCCTAAAGATTAATCGGACCTGTTTGGCTTATAAACGAGCTTAATTAGCTAAAAACACAATTAACTAAGCTAATTACAACCTTGGAATTTCGGGATGTTACATCCTTCCCTCCTTAGAACATTTGGTCCTCCAAATGACTAAATCTATCACAGGTAAAAGATTTGGTTATTCTAACTAAACTCTATCTCTAAAGTCTGAAGGTAGCAAGCTGCGGTGAAATTCTGAATAGTGCTCAAGCTGCTTGCAATCTGACTCACAATCTGCTCACAACTTCAAAACTCTGTCTAACATAACAACCCTACAACTTCAAAACGCTGTCTGACATAACAACCATCTGACACAAACCCTGCTATCTCTGCCTTTATACTATCTCATCAATAGTGATTCCTCGTGTACATCTGACACACAAAAAAATACCTTGACAATACAACACGCCTCCACTAGTCTGAACTCTGACACTTCCACTAGTCTGAACTCTAACCAGTTTGCTTCGGACCTGTTTGCAATCTTCTCTATCATTGGACCAACTCTAGGTCATTTCTCTGACTATCCTTGATTCTGCCCAAAATATCTACTCTCATCGTGACATAGTATCAATCATCCATTAGATGATATCTCTGCTCAATACATCTGCCTCTGTTGTCTCAAGTTTAAATCCTTCTGCAAAACAAGTACTGTAGGTTTCCATGCTCTGAGTTCAAATTTCTCCCAATACAATGAGTGCATCCACATCTCTAAAGCTAAGACAGCCGCTGCAATATTCAAGTCAAGGTCAATATATCTCTTTTCGTGCTCTTTCAGCTATTTGGACCCATAGGTCGTTATCTTTTTCCCATTCTGCATTAGCACCAATCTCAATAAAGTTCCTAAAACACAAGTAAAATTCACAAAACTGCCTTTCTGATCAACAAAGTCTGTAGTCAACCTCTACTTCGATGGCCCAAAACTGATCTCACACTGCTCTCTGACCATACCAACAAAACATCTTCCCTTGTCAACTTGATCAACTAGCTGCAAATGTAGAAAATTCCTTCACAAACTATTTGTAATATCATGTCCATTTAAGAAACTTCTGATTTCTAACACTGTCTTCGGCTTTCCCAACTGACCACTGCTTCCACTGATGCTGGATCTACTGTCAATCCCTCTTTATCACAAAAGAATTGGTGCAAGAATCAGTGCACCTCATGTTAACACACTTGATTTCGCCAAACTTCTGTCTAACATATCTTGCAACTGCACTTCTAATTTTCTCAACTCTGCTGGAGCCTTGCTGTACACGGTCTTGGATATCAGTGCCGTCCCTGACACAAGCTCAATAGTGAAGTCAATCTCCCTAACCGGTGGTAAATCTAGTAATTCCTCCGGAAAGACATCCACGAATGCACATATCATAGGTACATCATAACCTTCACACCCACTTCGAATCAACCTGTTTGATCTCAAAGCTGAAACAACTCTGATACATAGGCTTCTTTTGTCTTACAAACTCAACATTTGCCACTTGCAACTATACAATCTCAATCTAACTCCCGAAACATCACAAAACTGTCGATAACAACCTGAAGCCAAATTTCTTCCTCAAGACTTATCTCGCACTTGTCTAACCACACAAAAGCACAACTTACCTGATCAACTCTGCCAACGAATCTGCACTCGAAGGAAAACCCTGAACAAATCTTCCACTGAAGTCTACAAACCTGAGAAAACTCTGAATCTCTGACACTAACATAGAACTGAACAGCGAGAACAACTCTAACTTCAACAAGATCTGCCACAAGGTCCACTTCAGCGAACGAGAAAAGTCTCAAGACCGCTGCAACTCCTCGAACAAAACTAAGAAAGAAACTAACTAACTCTAAAAAGAAACGAACTAAATCTAAGAAACTCTTATTCTAGCACAATTGCGGTACTGAAACCACAAACAGTGGGTCATGAGACATTACATTCTCTCCCCACTAACAAGGAATTTGGTCCCCAAATTCATTTCTATAAGAGAAATTACTAAACACCTGATGTACTAACAAACAATACTATAGGATCCATACATACATAGTATAGATGCCAACTACCGAATCGAATTTCTCACACGCGTCCTCTTGTTTCTAGTAGATTTTATTTCTAAAAACGTGCCTGCTCTGATACCAACTTGTCACGCCCCCAAAAGTGAAACCGGGGTTATGCGTGAGATTAGGGCCAATTAAAAACTTTTTCCAACATTAGTCAAATGTAACTTGCCCTAATCCTGTCCCATAGGATCGTAAGTCCGCGGTGAGGTATAAATATTTCCTCGGTAACTATAAAACACAGCGGAACATCATAATTAAATAGATGGTACAATATAACATTTCAGAGTATGCACATCTTTCTTTCTATGATTTTTGTTTAGCAAAGGATAACAAAAGTACATTAATTAATGGCCTCTAACGAAACCTAAGCCAAAAGAGAATAAATACAAACTAACCAAAGTATGAAGGCACTCGTGTGCTGGTCATGACGACAATACCGTCGACACACAACTTGTACTCACCTTCAGGCTAAACTGCCTGAAGCGACGCCTCCACTTTCCCAAAGGTAAATATACTCGGTACCTATGCACCAAGAGTAGCATCATCAACACAACGGCTGGCAAGAAGATAGATATATAAATCACATAGATATGCAGTACTAAAGAGAGTGAACGATAAACATGATTATAAGATATGCATAGTACTCCGATCGTAAGAGATACATTGCATTCGAATCATAAACGAACTATCAAAGTAGGCGATCCACATAAGCTAAACTATATCATCAATTGGGATAAATCCCAACATCCAATATCCAGACAACTCGTAGCTCAAGTACTCCGGCTCCGCGAGCTCGAGTACTATCTTGCTCGAGGACGAACTAAACAGAACAGAACAAAACAGAACAGAACAGAACATCTCGAGGAATATATAAATAACTCTCAGCTCAAGTAGCTCGGGCTCCGTGACTCTGGCTCTATCTTGCTTCGAGGTGGTATCGTGTTCTCCCACAGTCGGTGCCCCAACTGTGTTGAACGTTAACAGCTGAGTGGTGCCTGACACAAAGAATCCTAAACAAAGGTGAAGGGCTAGGTTTCTTGCGCGAACAAGATTCAATACCAATAGAGAACTACTTATTCCAAAACAAATCAAATCCCAAACCAATACCAATAGTAGTCCTCTCAAAGCTTGACAATCAAAGCTCCCTAGCCTCAACACTCTAAACGAATAACGAAACGAACGAAACAAATACAAGGGGACCCTAAGTCCAACCTCTAAGTTCTCAAAGCAATCATCTAATAAAGCAAAACAAATAGAACTAAAGAACATGCTCATCACATGTAGAAGATAGTACTCAAAGGTACCATTTGGAATCAAAGCGAATAAACAATCCAATCCTAAGTAAAGTGTAAACCCTGAAGCATCGCACAACCTATTCAGTCAACGAAGGGGTTAGGGTTCGCGATACTCGGACGAATAATCTTCGTGCATAGATTTAAAGAAGAGTATCCCGTTGTCCCGTACCATTCAAGATTGAACTAGGTTGAATCCCGATACAACCGAATCAACAGTAAAGAACGCCGGCTCAAGACGTCCTCACAATAAGTCAAATGAGTCCTAAAAAGGGTATCCAAAGGTTCCATCAAAGTCCACCCAACAATGGGGTAAAAATCCCTTCTCATAAGGAATTTATAGTTGGCTCGGTCGACTCTCGGTCGACTGTGCCCTGTTGTCTCGGTCGACCGACACACAGGTCTCGGTCGACCGAGAAGCCTGTGGAAACTGGGCAGTAGCTCTGTTCTGAGCTGAAATGGGACTTTTCCCATTTTCTACTTCTGAGACCTGATGAGTACAATATGGAGGGATAAAAATAACTTAATAACAACCTATAAACTACTAATCAAGTCATCAAACTCTACATCCATTCCATTCAACTAATGAGTCATATTATCATGTTTTTCAACTATTAATGTATCAATTGAGCCAAGGTAATCTAAAACATGATTTTATCAAACAAATCAAGGTAGACAAGCATATCAAGTATTAATATAGCTATTGACTTGCCTTTGGTTGAAAGTGCACAAATCCACAAATCCTAGCTCCATAGTCCAACAAACCAAGCCTAAGGGATAAACAACAATTAAAACTAAATTAAATATAAAATTACTAAAAGGGAAGCTCTAAGCTACCAAACACATTTCTACACCCAAAGTATATTAACCCAAACCTAAGGGGAATGAGAGCTTACCAAACAAATGGGTGGATGGAGTGGTGGCTTGCAAATTGGAGACGATTGAGCTTGCGGGGTCCACGCGGAGATGATAATGGTCATCGGAGATTATGGGGCCCACTTGATCAGTGGCCCACTAATTAGTGGTGATGTAGATCTTGGTGGTCCATTGACAAAAGGAGAGTGAAGATAGAAAGAAATAAAGAATGGAGAATAAAGAGAGAAAGAAACAGATATTGAATTAGAGAGAGAGAGTGTGGAATGGTGAGATGGGTGAGGGGAGAAAAGTCAACCCATGTGGACAGTGAGTGTAGTGAGAATTGAAATGGTGGAGTGGGATAGTCATGTTGGCAGCCATGGGAGAAAATAAAAACAATTAAAGAAAGAGAGGGAGAAATGGTGGAATGGGGGTGAGAAGTCAACGTGAGTGGAATGAGGTGAGGGAGAGGTGAGGTGAGATGAGATGAGAGAAAATGAAATGAGATGATGAGAAAATGAGAGGGAATGAAATGGTGTGGGCTAAAATCGTTGGCAGCAAGAGGAATGAGAGAGAAAGAAAGGAAGAGAGAGAAACAAAGGAAGAGAGTAAGAGAGATAGAATGAGATGGGTGAGGGGCCCGATTCACATGGGCAGTGAGTGAAAAGGAAGGAAACAGAGAATGGAGAAAGGAATAGGGAGAAAGAAAGAGAGTAACAGTGAAGGGGAAAATCAGAGAGAAAAACAGAGCGAGAAAGAAATGGAGAAATAGAGAGAGAAGTGGAGTGGGCTGGTTCGCCGGAGATGGGGAGCTCGGCGACGGTGCAGGTGGGTCCGGCGGCGACGGTGATGGCGCCGGAACAGTGGGCGGCATGGCTGGGTGAGATGAGGGAGAAGAGAAAAGGGGCTGTGAGCTGGGAAGAGGGAGAGATAAGTGAGAGAAATGAAAGATGAGATGAGATGAGAAGAGATGGGAGAAGGAGAGGAGTCCGTCGGAGATGAGGGTGACCGGTGGCGGCGTGCTCGTTGTCCGACGAGGAGAGTGAGATGGAGAGAACGGGAGAGATGAGAGAAAGGGAGATGGGGGTTGCTGTGTTGGAGTGAAAGAGAGAGGGGAGTGGGTTCTGTGACCTAAAAGGGATTGGGGAAATGGGGATGGGGCTGCACGTGGGTTAAGGGGGTGGGGTTCACATGGGATGAGATGGGAATTAATAAAAATGGGTTTGGATGGGTACGGGTTAAGTCGGGTTTTGGGTTGGGTTCGAGGGTCCGGATCGAGGTGCAACAGAAGGATAAAGTCCGGGAAATTAGGTAATCTACCCGATGGTGCCAAAATCTCGAAAAGTGAAAAACTACTAAAAAGCCCTCGGAACTTTCCGGAAATATCGACACACACCCCTACTGTACCCAAACGGGCTCGGATCTCAACCCAATTTCGCACACGCGACCCTAAAGATTAATCGGACCTGTTTGGCTTATAAACGAGCTTAATTAGCTAAAAACACAATTAACTAAGCTAATTACAACCTTGGAATTTCGGGATGTTACATCCTTCCCTCCTTAGAACATTTGGTCCTCCAAATGACTAAATCTATCACAGGTAAAAGATTTGGTTATTCTAACTAAACTCTATCTCTAAAGTCTGAAGGTAGCAAGCTGCGGTGAAATTCTGAATAGTGCTCAAGCTGCTTGCAATCTGACTCACAATCTGCTCACAACTTCAAAACTCTGTCTAACATAACAACCCTACAACTTCAAAACGCTGTCTGACATAACAACCATCTGACACAAACCCTGCTATCTCTGCCTTTATACTATCTCATCAATAGTGATTCCTCGTGTACATCTGACACACAAAAAAATACCTTGACAATACAACACGCCTCCACTAGTCTGAACTCTGACACTTCCACTAGTCTGAACTCTAACCAGTTTGCTTCGGACCTGTTTGCAATCTTCTCTATCATTGGACCAACTCTAGGTCATTTCTCTGACTATCCTTGATTCTGCCCAAAATATCTACTCTCATCGTGACATAGTATCAATCATCCATTAGATGATATCTCTGCTCAATACATCTGCCTCTGTTGTCTCAAGTTTAAATCCTTCTGCAAAACAAGTACTGTAGGTTTCCATGCTCTGAGTTCAAATTTCTCCCAATACAATGAGTGCATCCACATCTCTAAAGCTAAGACAGCCGCTGCAATATTCAAGTCAAGGTCAATATATCTCTTTTCGTGCTCTTTCAGCTATTTGGACCCATAGGTCGTTATCTTTTTCCCATTCTGCATTAGCACCAATCTCAATAAAGTTCCTAAAACACAAGTAAAATTCACAAAACTGCCTTTCTGATCAACAAAGTCTGTAGTCAACCTCTACTTCGATGGCCCAAAACTGATCTCACACTGCTCTCTGACCATACCAACAAAACATCTTCCCTTGTCAACTTGATCAACTAGCTGCAAATGTAGAAAATTCCTTCACAAACTATTTGTAATATCATGTCCATTTAAGAAACTTCTGATTTCTAACACTGTCTTCGGCTTTCCCAACTGACCACTGCTTCCACTGATGCTGGATCTACTGTCAATCCCTCTTTATCACAAAAGAATTGGTGCAAGAATCAGTGCACCTCATGTTAACACACTTGATTTCGCCAAACTTCTGTCTAACATATCTTGCAACTGCACTTCTAATTTTCTCAACTCTGCTGGAGCCTTGCTGTACACGGTCTTGGATATCAGTGCCGTCCCTGACACAAGCTCAATAGTGAAGTCAATCTCCCTAACCGGTGGTAAATCTAGTAATTCCTCCGGAAAGACATCCACGAATGCACATATCATAGGTACATCATAACCTTCACACCCACTTCGAATCAACCTGTTTGATCTCAAAGCTGAAACAACTCTGATACATAGGCTTCTTTTGTCTTACAAACTCAACATTTGCCACTTGCAACTATACAATCTCAATCTAACTCCCGAAACATCACAAAACTGTCGATAACAACCTGAAGCCAAATTTCTTCCTCAAGACTTATCTCGCACTTGTCTAACCACACAAAAGCACAACTTACCTGATCAACTCTGCCAACGAATCTGCACTCGAAGGAAAACCCTGAACAAATCTTCCACTGAAGTCTACAAACCTGAGAAAACTCTGAATCTCTGACACTAACATAGAACTGAACAGCGAGAACAACTCTAACTTCAACAAGATCTGCCACAAGGTCCACTTCAGCGAACGAGAAAAGTCTCAAGACCGCTGCAACTCCTCGAACAAAACTAAGAAAGAAACTAACTAACTCTAAAAAGAAACGAACTAAATCTAAGAAACTCTTATTCTAGCACAATTGCGGTACTGAAACCACAAACAGTGGGTCATGAGACATTACATTCTCTCCCCACTAACAAGGAATTTGGTCCCCAAATTCATTTCTATAAGAGAAATTACTAAACACCTGATGTACTAACAAACAATACTATAGGATCCATACATACATAGTATAGATGCCAACTACCGAATCGAATTTCTCACACGCGTCCTCTTGTTTCTAGTAGATTTTATTTCTAAAAACGTGCCTGCTCTGATACCAACTTGTCACGCCCCCAAAAGTGAAACCGGGGTTATGCGTGAGATTAGGGCCAATTAAAAACTTTTTCCAACATTAGTCAAATGTAACTTGCCCTAATCCTGTCCCATAGGATCGTAAGTCCGCGGTGAGGTATAAATATTTCCTCGGTAACTATAAAACACAGCGGAACATCATAATTAAATAGATGGTACAATATAACATTTCAGAGTATGCACATCTTTCTTTCTATGATTTTTGTTTAGCAAAGGATAACAAAAGTACATTAATTAATGGCCTCTAACGAAACCTAAGCCAAAAGAGAATAAATACAAACTAACCAAAGTATGAAGGCACTCGTGTGCTGGTCATGACGACAATACCGTCGACACACAACTTGTACTCACCTTCAGGCTAAACTGCCTGAAGCGACGCCTCCACTTTCCCAAAGGTAAATATACTCGGTACCTATGCACCAAGAGTAGCATCATCAACACAACGGCTGGCAAGAAGATAGATATATAAATCACATAGATATGCAGTACTAAAGAGAGTGAACGATAAACATGATTATAAGATATGCATAGTACTCCGATCGTAAGAGATACATTGCATTCGAATCATAAACGAACTATCAAAGTAGGCGATCCACATAAGCTAAACTATATCATCAATTGGGATAAATCCCAACATCCAATATCCAGACAACTCGTAGCTCAAGTACTCCGGCTCCGCGAGCTCGAGTACTATCTTGCTCGAGGACGAACTAAACAGAACAGAACAAAACAGAACAGAACAGAACATCTCGAGGAATATATAAATAACTCTCAGCTCAAGTAGCTCGGGCTCCGTGACTCTGGCTCTATCTTGCTTCGAGGTGGTATCGTGTTCTCCCACAGTCGGTGCCCCAACTGTGTTGAACGTTAACAGCTGAGTGGTGCCTGACACAAAGAATCCTAAACAAAGGTGAAGGGCTAGGTTTCTTGCGCGAACAAGATTCAATACCAATAGAGAACTACTTATTCCAAAACAAATCAAATCCCAAACCAATACCAATAGTAGTCCTCTCAAAGCTTGACAATCAAAGCTCCCTAGCCTCAACACTCTAAACGAATAACGAAACGAACGAAACAAATACAAGGGGACCCTAAGTCCAACCTCTAAGTTCTCAAAGCAATCATCTAATAAAGCAAAACAAATAGAACTAAAGAACATGCTCATCACATGTAGAAGATAGTACTCAAAGGTACCATTTGGAATCAAAGCGAATAAACAATCCAATCCTAAGTAAAGTGTAAACCCTGAAGCATCGCACAACCTATTCAGTCAACGAAGGGGTTAGGGTTCGCGATACTCGGACGAATAATCTTCGTGCATAGATTTAAAGAAGAGTATCCCGTTGTCCCGTACCATTCAAGATTGAACTAGGTTGAATCCCGATACAACCGAATCAACAGTAAAGAACGCCGGCTCAAGACGTCCTCACAATAAGTCAAATGAGTCCTAAAAAGGGTATCCAAAGGTTCCATCAAAGTCCACCCAACAATGGGGTAAAAATCCCTTCTCATAAGGAATTTATAGTTGGCTCGGTCGACTCTCGGTCGACTGTGCCCTGTTGTCTCGGTCGACCGACACACAGGTCTCGGTCGACCGAGAAGCCTGTGGAAACTGGGCAGTAGCTCTGTTCTGAGCTGAAATGGGACTTTTCCCATTTTCTACTTCTGAGACCTGATGAGTACAATATGGAGGGATAAAAATAACTTAATAACAACCTATAAACTACTAATCAAGTCATCAAACTCTACATCCATTCCATTCAACTAATGAGTCATATTATCATGTTTTTCAACTATTAATGTATCAATTGAGCCAAGGTAATCTAAAACATGATTTTATCAAACAAATCAAGGTAGACAAGCATATCAAGTATTAATATAGCTATTGACTTGCCTTTGGTTGAAAGTGCACAAATCCACAAATCCTAGCTCCATAGTCCAACAAACCAAGCCTAAGGGATAAACAACAATTAAAACTAAATTAAATATAAAATTACTAAAAGGGAAGCTCTAAGCTACCAAACACATTTCTACACCCAAAGTATATTAACCCAAACCTAAGGGGAATGAGAGCTTACCAAACAAATGGGTGGATGGAGTGGTGGCTTGCAAATTGGAGACGATTGAGCTTGCGGGGTCCACGCGGAGATGATAATGGTCATCGGAGATTATGGGGCCCACTTGATCAGTGGCCCACTAATTAGTGGTGATGTAGATCTTGGTGGTCCATTGACAAAAGGAGAGTGAAGATAGAAAGAAATAAAGAATGGAGAATAAAGAGAGAAAGAAACAGATATTGAATTAGAGAGAGAGAGTGTGGAATGGTGAGATGGGTGAGGGGAGAAAAGTCAACCCATGTGGACAGTGAGTGTAGTGAGAATTGAAATGGTGGAGTGGGATAGTCATGTTGGCAGCCATGGGAGAAAATAAAAACAATTAAAGAAAGAGAGGGAGAAATGGTGGAATGGGGGTGAGAAGTCAACGTGAGTGGAATGAGGTGAGGGAGAGGTGAGGTGAGATGAGATGAGAGAAAATGAAATGAGATGATGAGAAAATGAGAGGGAATGAAATGGTGTGGGCTAAAATCGTTGGCAGCAAGAGGAATGAGAGAGAAAGAAAGGAAGAGAGAGAAACAAAGGAAGAGAGTAAGAGAGATAGAATGAGATGGGTGAGGGGCCCGATTCACATGGGCAGTGAGTGAAAAGGAAGGAAACAGAGAATGGAGAAAGGAATAGGGAGAAAGAAAGAGAGTAACAGTGAAGGGGAAAATCAGAGAGAAAAACAGAGCGAGAAAGAAATGGAGAAATAGAGAGAGAAGTGGAGTGGGCTGGTTCGCCGGAGATGGGGAGCTCGGCGACGGTGCAGGTGGGTCCGGCGGCGACGGTGATGGCGCCGGAACAGTGGGCGGCATGGCTGGGTGAGATGAGGGAGAAGAGAAAAGGGGCTGTGAGCTGGGAAGAGGGAGAGATAAGTGAGAGAAATGAAAGATGAGATGAGATGAGAAGAGATGGGAGAAGGAGAGGAGTCCGTCGGAGATGAGGGTGACCGGTGGCGGCGTGCTCGTTGTCCGACGAGGAGAGTGAGATGGAGAGAACGGGAGAGATGAGAGAAAGGGAGATGGGGGTTGCTGTGTTGGAGTGAAAGAGAGAGGGGAGTGGGTTCTGTGACCTAAAAGGGATTGGGGAAATGGGGATGGGGCTGCACGTGGGTTAAGGGGGTGGGGTTCACATGGGATGAGATGGGAATTAATAAAAATGGGTTTGGATGGGTACGGGTTAAGTCGGGTTTTGGGTTGGGTTCGAGGGTCCGGATCGAGGTGCAACAGAAGGATAAAGTCCGGGAAATTAGGTAATCTACCCGATGGTGCCAAAATCTCGAAAAGTGAAAAACTACTAAAAAGCCCTCGGAACTTTCCGGAAATATCGACACACACCCCTACTGTACCCAAACGGGCTCGGATCTCAACCCAATTTCGCACACGCGACCCTAAAGATTAATCGGACCTGTTTGGCTTATAAACGAGCTTAATTAGCTAAAAACACAATTAACTAAGCTAATTACAACCTTGGAATTTCGGGATGTTACAGGCTGACCGCCAGGTGCGGGAAACATCCACTTTGTTCAGATTTGAGCCATTTTTCCTCCTCAAAACCATTCTCCTCACTTCCATTTAATCCTTGCAACAAACTGAGCTAAAAGCTCCTCCAATGCATCTATCTACACTTCTCCACAACTCCAATATGGGTTCATTCCATCACTTCCTCCATCAACATCAAATCCCATACAAAGAAAGAAAGAAAGAAACCATTTCACAATAGGGTACATTTGGTACAAACAAGAAGGAAATAATTGTCATTCACCAATACACTTATAAGCCATAAATGCACTACCAAACTCTATCATGAACATTCATTTCAAACCAATGCAATAAATAGGCATGAGTGGAAAATACCAAAATCATTGAAAGCTTATAAAAATCAAATCATCCACTTGCCTTAGGTCTTCTAATAAGCAAATCAAGCTCTAATACTCTTCCAAGCCAAAGATTCAAGCTATGAACAAAATCCCCAAAACAAACAAACCCTAAAATAGTCAAACAATGAAATAGAAAGGAAACCTTGCAATGATGAAGATGAAGCTTCTCTAGGGCTAGAAGAATACAAATCTAGAAGAAGGGAAGGATTACTCACTTGTAGGGTCCTCTAATGGTAAGAGTAAGCTCAATGAAGATCTTGGAATGGAGGGTTTTCTTCACAAATGGTATCAATGGAGAGCTAAGGTGATGAGGAAGAAGATGATGATCTCCATTTTGATGTTGGTGCTAGATTAGTAGGAGATTGAGATGGAGAGAGAGCAAGAAGAAGAAGAGAAAAGTTGCCAAACAAACCCTAGGTTCTTTTGTGCTGAAAAAATGGAATGAGGAAGATGGGTTCCCCTTTATATAAGCAAATGGAAATGGGTCCCACAGCTAAAGACATTCAAGGGCTAAAAGCTTAGCTTTTGGGGCTTCTAATGAATTCGACGAAGAAGAGAAAAGTGATCGTCGAAATATCTAGTTTCCAAAAAGTATATTTCGCGGGTTTCGGGAATATCAAGTTTTGGGTACAGATATTGTGCACAATGACTGTTTTGCCCTCAAGGCTATGAAATCGGGTTTCGGGATCTCGAACGGGGACGGGATCAATGTGAGAACCCGACCTCTAATCTCTTCGATTAGTGTTGTTTTGTTTGTGGATTAGTCCTTTTAGTGGGATTAGTAGTTGTTGGGTTGAGTTTGTGAGCTAGAAGGGTTTTTCTTCTAGTTTTGGGCTTTTGAGTGCTTTGGTAGCGTGTGGGGCCCTTTGGGGGTTCCCTTTTCGGCTTTGTATTTACTTGTGAGATTTTCCCGATTTGTTTCGTATTGTGTTTTTGGCCCGTTGCATTCATCTTGAGGAATCCTACAACTTTCATGTTGATCCCATATCCATTTGAGAACCCGAAAACCGATTTCTTGGCCTTGAGGGCAAAACAGTCTTTTCACACCAAATCTGTCCATTAATTTCGAAAATTTCAGAATTTGGCAAAATTAGACTTTTTGGAAAGTAGATTTTTCGCTGATGAATTTTGTCTTCTTCGTCGTTTTCATCCGGGGCCCAGAAACTTGTGTTTTTCCTTTGAGAAGTTTAAGTGAGGTGGGGCCCACACCCACCCCTTTATAAAATGGGTTCTTTCTCCTTCCTCTTCATCCTTTTCCCTGCAACGGTTCCAGCAAGAGCTGGAACCACTCCTCTCTCAGCCACTCTCTCTCTCTCCTCTTTCCCTTGGCTTCTCTTGATTGTAAATGGAGATTTGATCTCCTCATCATCTTCCATACCTTCCAAGCTTTCCAAAGATGTTATTTTCATGGATTTTGAGCAAAGGCAACTTCTCTTTTCAAGCTCTTCTTCTTGGTTCAAGGCTTTAAAGGTTAGCATTTGGTCTCTTTCTTTTAATCTTTGTTTTCCCAAACCATTTGGAGTATTTTTATCTTCCATTCATGGATTTTCATTGAGGTTTGCAATGGATTGGATTTTCTAGGGTTTTCATGGGAAAATTTGGGGGTTTTGGTGGGTTTGGAGCTAGAGACTTCTTTGAGGCTTTTGTGGAGTGATTTGTGCATCTTCTTAACCCAAGGCAAGTGGATGAATGGATGTTTTTAATGTTATCAAAGCTTTATGAGAAAATCCCAAGTTTATTTCTTGTTTTTGATCATTGAATACATGCTTGCACATATGCCCCTTGTCACATATATATGGATTTCGAAATTTGCACATTAATGGTGGTTTCTATCTTGTTAATCTCTTGGAGAGGTATGCATTTCAATTGATCAAGTTTACTCATATGGTTTTATAGAAATGTGGTTGATTTTATTGTTTCTCCCTACATGTTTATTTATTACTTGGACTTGAAATGAATGCTCATGAAGAGCCTTGATAGTACATTTATTGTCATAGATATGTGATGGTTCATAGCCTTAATTCCTCTTGTTTTGTCCCAATTATATCTTATGTGAAATGGTTTCATTCTTGCTTTCCTTGGATTGAGTGTGATGTTGATGGAGGGGAATGTGATGGAGGTTGTGAAACATTTGATGGTATTTGAATCAAGTTTTAGACTCCTCATTTGATGTGTAAGAAGGGCTAGAGAAATGTTGTAAAAAGGAAGGAAAGAGGGCAGCTGAACTGGTCCGGAATGCATTTCTGGACCGTTCGCTCGAGCGACCGTGACCGTTCGCTCGAGCGACCAGTCCAGAAACGAATTCGAGAATTCCAGTAGCTAGTTCGCTCGACCACATTTAAATATTCGCTCGAACGATGAGTTCGCTCGAGCGAACTGTCAGGTTCGCTCGAACGATGAGTTCGCTCGAGCGAACTGTCAGGTTCGCTCGAGCGATGCGGTCTGCCTGAACTGTTTCAAATGCACTGGGCAGTCCAGTGGGTTTTGAGGTTTATTTTCTTCGTGGACCTTGGCTAACCTCCTCGAACTCACTCGACCATATGTGAGAGCGTCTTGAGCCGATGCTCTTCACGGTTGGTTCGGTAGCATCGAAGTTCAATCCATTTCAATCTTGAACGGGATGGAACGACGCGATATCTTCGTTATATCTAAACACAAGTCTTTCCCTTGGTTATCGCGAATTCTATTCCTTTCGGTGACTGAATAGGTTGCTCGATGTTTTCGAATTAATGTCATACCTAGGATGGACCGGTTATAATCTTGATCTTGCTATTGTAACATCTAGTACTACCCATAAGCTCATGTTAAATTTTAGAAGTAGTAAAAGTGCATAAGGAGCCCGGAATGTCTTCAAACTCAAGGAGTACCAAATAATTGTTATAATCGACATACGGGACCCCTATTCACTTAAGTAGATCTTGCAATCAATATTCTTCCCGAAATGGTATAGTGCATTATATTTCCTCATTTCCCGCGATTTGCATCACATGATATGAAATGAAAGTGTGCCCTTGAGCACCCCGTTTTACCCGTTTATTTATTGTACTTGATTTACTTGTTTCCCCGAAAGCATTGGAGTTACTTTAGTAACAGTTATTGTCCCGAAATGCATTGCCCGAGATGAAATGACAGTGTGCCCTTGAGCACCCCCGTTTACCCGTTTATTTACGTGCCCTTGAGCACCCCCGTTTACCCGTTTATTTACTGTACTTGATTACTTGATATGTCTCGATTGGTTTTATCCTATGAGTCGGCATCACTAAGCTTGGATACCTTGCCAGTCTGATCCACTGACTTGGAAATCCCTCTCCCGTCCCGCCAGCTGCAGTTTGGATCCCGATACCCGGTTATTGCCGTGGTCCCGTCCCGATACCCGGTTCGCTACCGTGGTCCCGTTCCCGTATATTTATTATTGTATATGATTTACGTTGAGTCTCCTCACCTTGTGTGACTGAGACCAACGTCCCGCTCTTGTCACTTCGGTGATAGAGGACTTAGCTTCTTGTGATTGCCATCTTGCCAGTTCCCGATTCCTTGGACACCCGATATGGTTTATATTGCTTACTTGTTTTCAGATAAATGATTCATTGCTTTTATGAAAGTTGTTATTTAGATAAGTGTTAATGCTCTCTATTGTAAATTCAGTCACTATTATATTGTTTTATGTCCTTTGCACACGTACATGTTTTACATGAATGCCGGTTGGGTAAATACCCGTGCTTTTACATATGTTTCAAACGATAAATGATTTTGCTAGATTTATATGATTACACGTGTTTTAAGGGAATACCCGAATTGTTAAATACCCGTGCCTTGTTTTAAAGGACATTTGGTTTGTCGGATATCTATGTTTATACCTGTTTTTAAATGAATACCCGAATTGTTAAATACCCATGCTTTGAAATAGGTTTCAAATGACAATTGTTTTGCCAGATTCCTACGTTTATACCTATTTTACATGATACCCGATTTGTTTAAATATCCATACTTTGGAATAGGTTTAAATGAACATTAGTCTCGTTGAATCTCTTTGGTTACACCTGTTTTAAACGATACCCGATTTATTAAATATCCATATTTCTACATAGGTTTCAAATGGACATTGGTTTTGCTAGACTGTTATGGATACCTGATTTGTTGTATACTTGTGTTTTACTTAAGTTTCAAATGAACGTTTGTTTTGTCAAACCACTATATTTATACATGTTTTATTAGATGTTCATGTTTTGCCCGTGCTTGAAATGAATACAAGTTTTCCCCGAGATTCCCGACTTTGCACCCGTTTAATTATATACAGTACTTGATCGATTAGCATGATTTATTATATGTTTTATTCTTTAGTATAATTGTGATCTTTTCATCCACCTGCCAGACCGTCGTGTCTGACCCGCTACTTTTGGTACTCAGGTTCAGATTTCTTCGCCCCGAGTTGAGTGCTTTTGTTGGCTGTAGAGCCATGCTTTGCAGGTTAGTTTGTCGGTTATGTCATGTAGACATTGAGCTTGACATCGGAGCTACGTCACATTTGGGTAGTGGTTTATAGCTTCTTGTTGTATGGCTTTTGTTAGCCTTTTCCTTGGGATTCTTAATTAATGTACATTGATAATTGTAACTTGAATATATTTGGGAATGTAATATCCTGTTACTGTCAGCTCTGTAATTTATTGTGATGGTTACTACAGTCTGATATGATTCTTGATATAATAGCTATGGGCTAAAGGTTGAGTGCGACGCGGAATCCGATGGCCACGGACTTCGGGTCGCAACGCCACAAATGCTTCCGCAAAAATATTCAGAATGTGTTGTCTTCACACACGCGGATCTTGGGAGAAGTAAAATACATTTATGCTTAATCCCATCTCCCGCCCCCGAGGTTTCGGTTCGGGGGCGTGACAATCAACATGAAAGTTGTATGGATTAACAATACCAATAAAACGAGATTAAAACAATGAATGCAAAATCTTCGATAAATCCTCAAGCGCATGCAAGGTCATAAAAAGGAACCCCAAAGGCCCCACTAATCACAAAGCAATCAAAATTCCCCAAAACTATTTCAAAAGCTATTCCAAACCCAACTTAGTCAAAGACTACTAATCACGCTTAAGACTAACATACAACTTAATTAACACTAATCGAGTTTACTCGGGACGGGGTCTTACACTTAGTCCAATCAATTAAATAAATGGACAATCAAACCTGTGCATCATACTAAGAAATATATCATAGCAAGCCCATAATTAGTTATAGTGACATCATCGAAAGTAGTTTAAGTTTTACAATCCCATCATAAAAGAATAAAAGCCAATAAAGGCTACAAACAAGTTTCCCAAAATAACAACATCTTTCCCCAAAAGTGATTCGAATTCATGACCCAACCCGACATCTAGATGACATCGTTGGGCTGCCACTCTCGTCCAACCGGCTCACCTGCTTCCTCCTCTTGCTCCGCCTCAAAGGGAGCAGGGTTGAGATCTGGCACCAAACAAGGGAGTATCAAACACGACGGTCTGGCAAGCAAATAAACAAATAAAGGGGAAGTAATAATAACATAAATTTATAAGATGTTTGAAAGTCTAAACAATGAATATCTATGAAAAAGAGAAATAATTTCCAAATCATGGGTAACTTAAAGGAACATAACAAAACTGAGTAAAAATATTGGCATTCCACATTTAGCTATATTCTCCTATTACCGAAGTAACAACAGCAGACAGAAACCGTTGCCACTACCCGTGGGACCGGAAAAACAGAGTCGTTGCCACATAAAGTGGGACAGAATACAGAATCGTTGCCACTACCCGTGGGACCGGAATAGACCGTTACCACTACCCGTGGGACTGGAATAGAACCATTGCCATTACCCGTGGGACCGAAATAGAACTGTTGCCACTACCCGTGGGACCGGAATAGAACCGTTGCCATGGCCGGAACAGATAGAATCCAAACTGTAGTTGGCAAATAATTTTAAGATCCCAAGCCGGGTGATCAGCCTAACTAGGTGATCTAAACTTAGTGGTGCCATTCAAAACCAAAACCTGAATCGATACAAATCAAATCATAGTAATACATTTCCAAAATCGATAAAAGGAGCTACTCCAGACAAATACATACTGACAAATTCGAACGAATCAGATGAGTAGCCTTACCGATATTTCCGAATGTGGCAAACCACTCAAATCTATTTCAAAACAATTTGTAGAAAGTATACAAATTTTCTTAACTTGGAATGAATTAATGTATAGTGGTTTAATGGCTTACCACGGGTCGTCTTGACCTACACTTAGTCCCTTAATGTCGATAATATATGCGGAGCTTGGTGCCACTGAAGATCTCCGACAATTATGGATATAAAGTGTGTATTAAGACTTAATTAAATTTTCCGGGTAATTCTAACATCAAACAACTCCATCATTTTCCCATTTAAATTTCACGATTTAAGGTAATTCGATTCAATGTATACATCTCATACTACTATGCTTCAATAGGGTTTAAATGGGCTTAAAATTATGGGGAAATGGGCTAGAAAGAGGGACTGAAATGGGCTGGAAAACAACCCAGAAATTGGGTCTGAAAACAACCCTGAAATGGGTTGCAAAACAGCCCAGAAATTAGGCCTGAAAACTGCCCAGAAATTGGGCCTGAAATCAGTCTGAAAACTACCCAGAAATTGGGCCTGAAATCAACCTGAAAACTGCCCAGAAAACGGGCTTCTAATCAGCCTAGAAATGAAACCTGAAACAGGGGCTAGGCCCACTCGAGCGGTGATGGGTCCGCTCGAGCGAGGCCCATCCAGAAGCTGGGTCGCTCAAACGGCCCAAGGCCTGCTCGAGCGGCCAGCTCTCTGGCTGGGCTGCTGCCAGGCAGAGCCTGGTTCGCTCGAGCGGCCCTGGGCTCTACACGCCCAGTTTCAATGCAGGTTTTCCTACACTAATTTTTTTCCTCTTTGTTTGAATCTTTTTCCCTTCTTCTTCAATTCTTTAAATGTCTATCAACCCTTCTAATCACCTGATGAGCTCCCCTTAGTAACCAACACAACCACCAAAATCCATTCCAGAAGTCCATTCCAATTAATGTTTCGAACAGGGTATGACATAGGAATGCAGAAATTTGAAAGAGAGCCCTTCTCCAACATAGGAAAACCCCAACAACCATGATATACATATACTGTAAAAACCATAGATCCCTGCATGAAATCATAGGTAAACTAACCCAAAATCCTTGCTAATCACAGTCCTCTAACTCAAGAAAATAGTTACTAAAATGGCAAATTCATAAAAAAAAAAACCATTTCATTTGCATGCATTATCAATCTAGTTTATTCACTTGCCTCAAGTCAAGATGGGTCTCAAATATACTCCAAATAACTCCTACACAATCAGCTGTAGACCTACGCCAAAACCCATGGAAGAACCCATTTCAAAAATCCACAAAAATCTGAAAAACAATGGAGTTCTGCATGAAAACCCTTGCATGAATGAAAAAGAGTTCTAAAGGGTCCATTAAAACTAGAAATTCGAAGACGAAGCCATTGCTAACCTTTGAAGAGCTTTAAACAAAGAGAAGAGCTTGGAGAAGATGATGAACCCAGCT
Organism: Cinnamomum chago; assembly: GCA_038049695.1. Lineage (NCBI taxonomy): Eukaryota > Viridiplantae > Streptophyta > Magnoliopsida > Laurales > Lauraceae > Cinnamomum > Cinnamomum chago. The sequence goes on from CP142458.1 coordinate 42,288,441, forward strand.
GAAAATCCTCAAAAATAGTATCAATAGGAAGCTAAGAGGAAGGGGAAGAGATTGGTGAAATTTTCCCTCCAAATGGCTTTCAAGAAGGGTACATTCAAGAGGAGAGAAGGTGGCTGGAAATGGAGGAGGAAGAAGACTATTCTTCAGCTGAGTTATAGGAAAATGAAAAGAAGAAGAGCCCAACGTGGGTTTATGAGTTTAAGTTGAGAAAGTGGGCCTTAATGGCCCTCAAATTTTCACATAGCTGGATCTATCCTTTGTGGGTCCCGAATGAGATCGACGAAGAAGACAAAGTTGGTCGTCGAAAAATCTAGTTTTCAAAAAGGATATTTCCCTCATGATTTTCAAATTTTGAAATTTATGCACAGATTTGGGTGTGAAAAGATGTGTCCTTTTTCTCGAAAAACACGATTTCTGGGTTTCAAATGCAAACGGATAAAACATGAAAGTTATTACGATCAATAAAACAATTCAAAAGGAGTAAAAATTGAAATATTTTCGAAATCAAGAATAAATACTCCCAAAACAACACGCGTCACCCGACGCCTGGGCCCGCGTCAAACTAAGTCTAACGCCTCTCCAAATTCCCCAAAGCTATTCAAAAGTCTAATCTAGCTTAAAAATCAACTAATCATCCTCTAATCCCACTTAGATACTAATCACGGCCAAATAAACAATTAAACATACTAAACCTGGGTTGGGGTCTAATAGTATTGAAGAACCATGAGAAACACCTTATGAACACTGTCTTTACTTTAAGGTCTGCTCTCATAATTTCCTATCAACAGGCTCTCAATCCTGAGACATTAATGAACTCAAGTCTCTGTCTATTCATTTACTTTGAGTCACCATTGAGTGAGGCCAACTGTAGGTCAACACCTCGGTGTCTTGGGTACGTGGTAGTCGGACTGTGGGAACATTCATTGGTCAAGATGGAATCTATCCTAATTATCCCCTTGTGCCAATTAATGAAATTACCATTGGTAAGTGCGCACCCATTCCAATTAAGAGTTAATTGGATAGGTACTAATGATCACTATAATTAATTGGGGCTCAAGGATAATAAGATATGGATCTAATTTGGAAGACAGGTCCAATTGATCCATGGATATAGATGGAGGGGCCTACTTGTGGTAATCGGAAAGTTTAGGGTCTTCATTGTAATATATTCCTAAAACTGGAGTGCAATTGCATTTATTAGTGGAGTTATTTGCAATTAACTGTGGGCCCGGATTGCACATGAGATGTGGGGTCGCGTGTCTTAGTTCGAGCCAGTTTTCTATAGAATCCCTAGTGGTCCCCATGCTAGCCCAAATTATTAGAAAGATACTAATCCTACTTGAACTTTAAAAGGAATTGGAAAGTTACTATTTCTATTTGAAGGAGGACTTCTAATAGTGGTAATAGTGTACTTACTAATTGTTGTGGAAGTGAGACTTCTATAGCAAGTTAGAAAGGGAGAAAGTTACTAATTGACAATGGAAGTTGGACTTCTATTTCAAATAAGAAAAGAGGAGTTTTGAGAGGCTATATAAGGGGATCCAACCCTTCTTGGACGTCCTCCATTGGAGAAGAAAACCCCAGCCCCTATTTTGTGCAAGTGTTGCACATCTTCCTTTTCTTTTTCTCTTCTAGTTCCTTGGAGTTTCTAGTTGGGTTTTCTCTTAAAGTTTCCACCAATCTTCTTGAGGAAAGAGATCTAATACGGGTTATAGCATCGAAGATCAAAAGGTCTTGGAGATCCCGATTTGGTTAGTGAAAGAGTTTAATCATCAAAGAAAGACACAACTTCTCCATTAGAGCACTACTAAGCTCCAAATGTTAGTTTTATGGTCTCAATACCAAGTATATGATGTAATAAATTGATTAATTTCTTTATTTATCAAATACAATCATGCTTTCCTTTCATGAGATGAATGGTGTTTAATTATATACTTGCACATAACCAATACGAATGACATAATGGTTCATGAGATGAACTGGAGTCCACAAGTATTATAGATGTAATACATGTGTATGGATGAGATCCACATACAGGAGACATGTAGTGCAAATCTTATACTTAAATATCTTCACAACCAGTAATGAGATTGGGCATCTCATTTGCCAAGGTTGCAGCACTTTAATCACTATGAGATAGTGTGATTTGTCTCGATCATCAGAATGTAAGATTCTGTATCATGGTGCTGGTACATTGGATGTATTGAAGGACCATGAGAAGCACCTTATATACACTGTCATTACTTTCCGCTCTCATAATTCCTTAGCAATAGGCTCACAATCCTGAGACATTAATGAACTCAAGTTTCTATCTATTCATTTCCTTTGAGTCACCAATGAGTGAGGCCAATTGCAGGTCAACACCTCGGTGATTTGGATACGTGGTAGTAGAGCTGTGGGAACATTCAATGGTCAAGATGGAATCTATCTTTAATATCCCCTTGTGCCAATTAATGGATTTATCATTGGTAAGTGCGCACCCATTCCGATTAAGAGTTAATTGGTCCGGTACCAAATGATCACTATAATTAATTGGGGCTCAAGGATAATAAGATATGGATCTATTTTGGTGGACAGGTCCAATTGATCCATGAATATAGATGGAGGGGCCTATTTGTGGTAATTGGGAAGTTTAGGGTCTTCATTGTAATTTATTCCTAAGACTGGAGTTCAATTGCATTTATATAGTGGAGTTATTTGCAATTAACTGTGGGCTTGGATTGCACATGAGATGTGGGGTCGCGTGTCCCAGTTGGAGCCAGCTTTCTAAGGAATCCCTAGTGGTCCCCACGCTAGCCCAAGATATTAGAAAGATACTAATTATAGTAGAACTCTAAAAGGAAATAGAAAGTTACTATTGCTATTTGAAGTGAGACTTCTAATAGTGGTAATAATAAGTTACTAATTATTAATGGAAGTGAGACTTCTATTTTAGTTAGAAAAAGAGAAAGTTACTAATCATATTTGAAGTGAGACTTCTAATTGTGATTTAGTAAGCAACTAATTATTATGGGAGTAAGACTTCTATTTCAATTAGCAAGAGGAGGCTGCTTAAGTGCTATAAAAGAGGAGAGGAGTGGCTTGGACGTTCCCTATGCACAATTCCACTATTGGAATTCACGCCCAAGCCTAGTATCGTGCAAGTGTTGCACACTCCTCTTCCTCTCCCTCTTCTAGTTCTCATCTAGTTTCCTTTAGGGTTTTCTCTTGGAGATTCCACCATCTTCTTGAGAAAAGAGAATCTGATACGGGTCATAGCGTGAAAGATCAAAAGGTGTTGGAGATTTTAATTTGATTAGTGAAGGTGTTCATCATCAAAGAAAGAATTCAAATTCTCCATTAGAGCACTACTAAGCTCCAAAGGTATAATCTACTTCCTTGTATGCAGTAGATTTCGTGGTTGCATGTTTAGGTGTTGTTTTCTATCTTCTAGATAGGTTATACTGCTGTACATGATTTATGAGTTTGAGGAATTGCATCCTGGATTGGGTTCGTTGCCTTCTAGATAGTTGATCCCTGCATCAAGTGGGTCAAAAGTTTTTTAAACCTATATGAAAGGCCCACCTACTTCCAACAATTGGTATCAGAGCCATACCTCATCTCTAATCATGTTAGATCAGTAAGCTTGTTCTAATCTTTGGAATGAGATGCGAAGAAGATAGAGCAAGGGCTATGTAAGGATCAGTTTTGATGAATTTACTTGGTTTGATAGTAGATTCATGTTTGGATAGTCACAAAAGGGTTTAATAATGATGGAAGGATGGTAGGAAGCCATTGGAACACTTTAGAAGTGATTTGGTGAAGATTAGGCACGAATTGCAGAAACCCAAGTTGCAGGTTTCCGTCAGTTCGGTCGACCGAGACTCACACTCAGTCGACTGAGCACTTGCAGGTCGGTTGACCTAGCCCTCTGGCCGGTCGACCGAGGACACTGCACAGGAAGTTGCAGAAATTGGATTTTTCAGTTTCGGGTCTTCTCTTACATCCTATTTTTCCAGCATTATTTGGTAGCCTATTTTTGTGATATGTATGGTTGTATGAGTTACTAACTTGCAGATGATTATGTCCCCTCCATATGGCCCACAAGTCTTTTGCTTTCTATTTATGGTTATCGGTTTATTTAAGGCTAAGTGTAAAGGGCATCACGGTTTCCTTGGTTTTCCGTGAAAGGGCAAGGCATGATGAATTTCCCTATAGCCCTTTTTATTTCCATGTTTAGATAACCATGTAAGTTTCATAATCGAGGCATAGGAATTTATGTAAGTTTTCTAAATTTGTAAATTCTGGCGATGTCCAAGACGAAGAAGGAAAGCAATGTTGGACTCCTAATCAAAGAGCTCAAAGATTACCAAAAGAGTTTTGGAGTTGCCAAAAGATTTTGAGGAATTCCAAAGTTTTGGAAAGTCTAGAAGTCCAAGAAGTCTATTCCGTTAGGGCCATGTGGAGGAGAGGACGAGTTTCTAATTTTAGCACTTTCTATTTATGGATGCATGCTTAATTTAGAATATTTCCAAATCTGATCTAAACATAGCAAGTTACTAAAATTGGTCAAATCAAATTAATTTTTGGAAAGAGTTTTAATTAGTGTTGATGACCCATGAGATGGACACTTTGGTAACACTAATTTAAGCAACTGGACTTTCCTTAAAATAACTTGACTTGGAACCAATCTTTGATCATATCATAAGATGATTTGATGTTCATATAAATATATATATATGTGGGCCCTAATACCTTACAAGGAAATCCTCAATTATAAAATATTAAGTGGGAGCGGGGCATTTAAATTGAGAAATCCCCATGGTTTTCCACCATAGGTCCATTGTAAGGAAAGTATTAGCCTCGCGCCATCTTGAGAATGACCGTTCCCCACGGAGGGCTTTTATTTCTCCGGTTACTAGAAATGGATCTCCTTAGAATAGTGTTGGTGAGACGGCGCGGGGGCCCACTCTCCAAGGAGGAGCTACCTGCAAGGGTTGTCATGCAATGCTAGTTGGTGGGTCACACTTAACTAAAATAACGATGTAGTATCCCCAAGGATTTGCCTCATGTATTTTAGAAACCGAAGCTAATCGGGAGTCATTCACTATTTGGTATGAGATACCTAGATAATAATGAATGATGGGGATCATTGATTGTTAGTCTTAATCTCAAATTTTGACCAACCTTGATCCGCACCAATCTAGGTGGTATTTGCACTCCCCAAGGAGGCATACCCCGGGGATTGGAATTCCGATGTATTCTGAATTTAATGGTTATGAAGATTCCATATAAATTTGGTAGAATACTAAACCCTATTGTCATTTAAATTCATTAATTGAATGTTTGGTTATGTGCTACAATATTTCCAGCATGAATTCAAATACTTTCAATCCACTTACGACCATCCTCAACTAGAATAAGTTGGTGGGATCCAACTATGTAGACTGGAAACGAAACCTGGATATAGTCCTGACAGCTTCAGGATATAAATATGTCCTTACCAAACTTAAGTTGGTGGGATCTTATAAGACTGCATACGATATTATATCAAACTTAAAGGAGATGTTTGCGGAACAGGGCAGGCCTGCTAGACAGGCTGCTTTGAGGGTAGTTATAAGCACCAAGATGGCTGAAGGCACACCAGTACAGGACCACATGTTGAAAATGATGGACTCATTGAATGAGTTAGATGTACTGATGGCTGCGATTGATGCAGAATCGCAGATTGACATAATCCTTGAGTCACTACCAGAGTCATTCAACAATTTCAAGGTCAATTATAATATGAATAAGATGAATTTGACTCTAGTTGAGCTTTCTAGCCAGCTGGTGGTGACTGAAGGGATTATGAAGAAGAAGCCAATAACCCTGATGACAGAAAAGTCATTTGACAAGTCCAAACCGAAAGGCAAAGGGCGCAAAGGCAAGAAGAAATCAGTTCCGAAGGGTCCGAAGGTGGAGAATGGTCCTAATGGTGGTGTTGGCAAGGCTAAGGGGTCGGGGACAAAAGGAAAGTGTTTCCATTGTAGTATGATAGGACATTGGAAAAGGAATTGTCCAGATTATCTGTCTAAGAAGAAGACCTCAGGTATGATTGAGTCACTTATTTCTGAAGTTATTTTGCAACTGGTACGTCAGAATCTTGGTGTGTGGACTCCGGGGAAATTAATCACATATGTAATTCGTTGCAGGGGTTCCGAGAAACCAGGAGACTCAGTGACGGCGAAATCATTGTCAACCTAGGATGCTAAGGCAGATGCGGTCTCAGTAGGAGTTATTACTTTATGTTTTCAAGATAATAAGTTGGTTTTGTCAGACACTCTATATGTACCGTCTTTAAGACGAAATTTAATTTCAGTTTCTAGTTTGGTGAATAAAAGTTATTCCATTACTTTTGGTACTGAAGTTGTCATAAAGAGGAACTGTGCTTTTATATGTTCTGGGAAGGCAACCAATGGACTTTATTTGTTAACTCCCACAATGTATGAGATACATGATACCGAAATAATTAATAGGCCTTCATTAAAGAGAAAATCACGTTCATCTAATCCAACAAAACTTTGGCACTTGAGGCTAGGTCATATAAACCTAAATAGGATTGACAGGCTAGTGGAAGATGGTATCTTGCCTTCATTGGTTGTAGAACCAATGCCTGTCTGTGAGTCCTGTCTGGAAGGCAAAATGACCAAAAGACCCTTTTCATCCAAGGGCAATAGGGCCAAAGAATTATTGGAATTATTGCATACTGATGTGTGTGGACCCATTAATGTCAGAGCCAGAGGATGATATGAGTACTTCATCACTTTCACAGATGACTACTCAAGATATGGATACAAATAACTTATGCACCGCAAGTCCGAGGCTTTTGAAAAGTTCAAAGAGTTTCAAGCGGAAGCGGAAAAATAATTGGGTAAACGTGTCAAGACTCTTCAATCAGATCGAGGAGGGGAATATCTCTCTGGTGATTTTATGGGATACTTATCAGAAAATGAGATTCTATTCCAGTTGTCTGCTCCTGGTATGCCTCAATAGAATGGAGCAGCGGAAAGAAGGAACCGCACTCTTTTAGATATGATTAGGTCTATGCTGAGTTTCTCAGGATTACCTATATCCTTTTGGGGATACACCTTGGATACTGCGATGTAAATGCTAAACCTCGTATCATCTAAGTCTGTACCTAAGACTCCCCAGGAGTTGTGGTCTGGGCGAAAGCCTAGTCTACAACATTTACACATTTGGGGTTGTCCGGCACACGTGCTAAAGGTTAAGACAGATAAGTTGGAACCGAAGTCGGAAGTATGCACGTTTGTAGGATATCCTAAAGGAACTAAAAGTTGGTTATTCTATAATCCCAGAGAGCAGAAAGTGCTGGTGAGCACTAATGCGGTTTTTCTGGAGGAAGATTATATGATGGACCAGAAATCTTTAGAAAAGGTGATTTTGGAAGAGATTTAAGAGCTATCAATTCCAAATCCAAGTATGACCGAACTTGAGGAAGAACCGCCCTTACCAGACCCAGTAGTCACACCACTGCCTCGTCGTAGTGGGAGAATAGTCAGGCCCCCTGATAGGTTCTCGTTCTTGGGAGTCTTACGAGGCAATCCCGGAAGAACTAGAACAGGATCCCTGTAACTATGATGAAGCAATTAATGACATATATTCGGGACATTGGCAAGATGCTATGAAAGCTGAGATGGAGTCTATGTACTCTAATCAGGTCTGGACACTTGTGGGCTTGCTTGCCAATATCAAACATATTAGGTGCAAGTGGGTCTACAAGAGAAAGAGAGGACTATATGGAAGAGTTGAGACCTTTAAGGTCAAGCTTTTTGCGAAAGGGTATACTCAGAAAAAGGGTATCGACTATGAGGAAACCGTCTCGCCGGTAGCCATGCTCAAGTCCATCCGGATACTCTTATCCATAGCGGCTCATCTTGATTACGAGATTTGGCAAATGGATGTCAAGACGGCCTTTCTCAACGGCCATCTTGAGGAAGACACCTATATGATGCAGCCAGACAGTTTTATAGCTAGTAACAGAAAGAAAAGAGTTTGCAAGTTGCAGAAGTCTATTTATGGACTGAAGCAAGCATCCCGAAGCTAGAACATCCGTTTTGACCGGGCAATCAAATTATTTGGTTTTAGTCAAAATCCGGATGAGTCATGTGTGTACATGAAAAATGAAGGTGACAGGGTAGTTTTTCTTGTTTTATATGTCGACAACATCCTTCTCCTTGGGAAAGATATAGGAATGTTGTCAACAGTAAAAGTTTGGTTAGCAAAGACTTTTGATATAAAGGACTTGGGAGAAGCTAGTTACATCCTAGGGATCAAACTCTATCGAGCCAGAAAAATAGGATGATTGACTTATCTCAAGCTGCTTACATAGATAAGGTACTGGTACGGTTTGCTATACAGGACTCCAAGAAGGGTATCATACCTTTTAGGCATGGAGTGCACCTTTCCAAGGATCAGGGTCCCAAGACCCCGGAGGAAAAGGAGCAGATGAGAGCAATTCCATACGCTTCGGCTGTTGGTAGCCTCATGTATGCTATGCTATGTACTAGACCGGATATCTGTCATGCAGTGGGCTTAGTCAGCAGATATCAGTCTAACCCAGGTTCTGACCATTGGACTGCTGTAAAATGTATCCTCAAGTACTTGAGAAGGACTAGAGATTACATGTTGATTTACGGCAGTGATGAGTTGATTCCAGTCGGATACACAGATTCTGACTTCATGTCAGATAAGGATTCCAGGAAATCCACCTCTGGTTATGTCTTTATGCTTGGCGGAGGAGCTATCAGCTGGAGGAGTATTAAAAAGGAATGTACCGTTGATTCCACTTCTGAGGCTGAATATGTAGCGGCTTGTGAAGCAGCTAAGGAAGCAGTATGGCTCAAAAGATTCCTTTTGGAACTTGGAGTGGTACCTTTGGTGCGACAACCGCTCACAATTTACTGTGACAGCAGAGGGGCAGTCGGTCAGTCCGAGGAACCCAGGAGCCATAAAAGCCAAAAGCACGTACAGAGGAAGTATCACTTGGTCAGAGAGATTGTGCAGAGAGGTGACATTGCTATCACCAAGATAGCTTCTGCGAACAATCTGGCAGATCCTTTTACTAAGCCTTTGACCACCAAAGTCTTTTAGCAGCATGTAGACGGGATGGGCATGAGATTCAATCCTGATTGGCATTGAGCCCAAGTGGGATATTGTTAATTTTATGGTCTCAATACCAAGTATATGATGTAATAAATTGATTAATTTCTTTATTTATCAAATACAATCATGCTTTCCTTTCATGAGATGAATGGTGTTTAATTATATACTTGCACATAACCAATACAAATGACATAATGGTTCATGAGATAAACCGGAGTCCACAAGTATACGTCACGCCCCCGAACCGAAACATCGGGGGCGGGAATTGGGATTAAGCATAAATGTATTTTACTTCTCCCAGGACCCGCGTGTGTGAAGACAACACCTTCTGAATATTTTTGCGGAAGCATTTGTGGCGTTGCGACCCGAAGTCCGTGGCCATCGGATTCCGCGTCGCACTCAACCTTTAGCACATAGCTATTATATCAAGAATCATATCAGACTGGAGTAACCATCACAATAAATTACAGAGCTGACAGTAACAGGATATTACATTCCCAAATATGTTCAAGTTACAATTATCAATGTACATTAATTAAGAACCCCAAGAAAAAGGCTAATAAAAGCCATACAACAATAAGCTATAAACTACTACCCAAATGTGACGTAGCTCCGATGTCAAGCTCAATGTCTACATGACATAGCCGACAAAACCACCTGCAAAACATGGCTCCACAGCCAATAAAAACACTCAACTCAGGGCGAAGAAATCTGAACCTGAGTACCAAAAGTAGTGGGTCAGACACGACGGTCTGGCAGGTGGATGAAAAGATAACAAATATACTGAAGAATAAAACATAAGATAAATCATGATACTCGATCAAATGCTGCATATAGTTAAACGGGTGCAAAAGTCGGGAATCTCGGGGAAAATCTGTATTCATTTCAAGCATGGGTAAAACATGAATATCTAATAAAACATGTGTTCGTTTACATCATCTATAAACATAGATATTTGACGATCGGGTGTTCGTTTAAAACATGTATCAACGCATGGATATTTAACAAATCGGGTATCATTTAAAAACAGGTATAAACATAGATATCTGACAAACCAAATGTCCTTTAAAGCAAGCTCGGATATTTAACAATTCGGGTATTCCTTTAAAACATGTGTAATCATATAAATCTAGCAAAATCATTGATCGTTTGAAACATATGTAAAAGCATGGGTATTCACCCAACCGGCATTCATTTAAAACATGTGCGTGTACAAAGGACAGAAAACAATATAATAATAACTGAATTTACATTGAAGAATATTAGCACTTGTTTAAATAACAACTTTCATAAAGGAAACGAATCATTTATCGGAAAGCAAGTAAACAATATAAAACATGTCGGGTAACCAAGGAATCGGGAACTGGCAAGATGGCAACCACACGAAGCTAAGTCCTCTATCACTAAAGCGATAGAGCAATAACTAGGCCCTGATCTCAGTCACTCGAGGTGAGGAGAAACAGGGGATCTCTTATAAATACATATACTAGGCACTGATCTCAGTCACTCGAGGTGAGGAGAAACAGTGGATCTCATGAATGCATATACATATACTATACATGACCACGGTAGCGAGCCGGGCATCGGGGACCACAGTAGCAATCTGCGGTATCGGGACAAGACCACGGTAATAACCGGGTAGCGGGATCCAAGCTGCAGCTGGCGGGACAAGAGGGGGATCTCCAAGTCGGTGGATCAGACCAACAAGGTTATCCAAGCTTAGTGGTGCCGACTCATAGGTCAAATACAATCGAGACATATGCAATTAAATCAAGTACAATAGATATACGGGCAAGACGGGGGTGCTCAAGGGCACACTAACATATCATGTGGTGCAATGCACTTCGGGACAAGTAACTGTTACTAGAGTAACTTCAATGCTTTCGGGAAACAAGTCATGTAATGCAAATATCGGGAAATGAGGAAATATAATGCACTATACCATTTCGGGAAGAATATTGATTACAAGATCTATTTAAGTGAATAGGGGTCCCGTATGTCGATTATAATAATTACTTGGTACTCCTTGAGTTTGAAGACATTCCGGGCTCCTTATGCACTTTTACTATTTTAAAATCTTAACATGAGCTTATGGGTAGTACTAGATGTTACAATAGCAAGAATCAAGATTATAAACAGTCCGTCCTAGGCATGACATTAATCCGGAAACATCGAGCAACCTGTTCAGTCACCGAAAGGAATGGAATTCGCGATAACCAAGGGAAAGACTTGTGCTTAGATATAAAGAAGATATCGCGTCGTTCCATCCCGTTCAAGATTGAAATGAATTGGACTTCGATGCCACCGAACCAACCGTGAGGCGTGTCGGCTCAAGACATTCTCACACATGGTCCAAACAGTCCAAAAGGGTAGTCAGGGTCCCACCTAAAACCAAGAATTAGTGTCTAAATCAACACCATTCTTTTCTTTTAGTCCCCTAGTCTTAGAGACCTTAGATTAGGGTACAATTGGTCTTAACACTAAGGTATATACCCCTAGGACTCATAGAAAGCCCAAAGGTTCCAAGAAAAAAAAAAAACACAATATCAAATTTCACTTTCGGTCCGATCGATCGGCCGAAATTTCTGTACCAGAAATGCACAGGGTCCGATCGATCGGCCCAAAAAGCCTTACTGTTAAAAGACAGATCGATCGATCGGCCCTGGGCGTGCAACAGGTCCGGGACACTGATTTTTCCTTCCTTTTTCCTTTCCAACACTTAAACCACTAGCATTTCTCTTCCAAAATCACTTCAAATCCTCATTAAAACTCCAATGAACAATCAAATTCAAACACCTCTTTAAAATGAGTATCAAATCAAGTCAATGTAACTTATAACATAACCATGAATAGCCAATCCAACCTCATTCCTTATAAAACCATATGAACAAACTTGACTAAATAAAATGCATACATTCCCAAGAGTTCCAAGAGATTTAACAAGAGAGAAAAACCCATTCACATGCATTTCAAAATCAATAGAAATGTGACAAGAAGCATATGTGCAAACATGTATCCAATGATCAAGAACAAGTAATAAAACTTAAGATTTTCTCATAAAACTTAATAACATTCAAACCATCCATTCATCCACTTGCCTTTGACTCTAATCAAGCAAATCAAGCTCCTAATCACCTCTCAAGCTCAAGATCCACAATCTCTACAAAAACCCCCAAAACAAACCCTAAAATGGGTTAAACAATGAAATGACAAGGAAACCATTCAATAATCAAGGTGGAGCTTCTCTAAGGCTAGAAGATTACAAATCTAGAAGATGAAGAAGAACACTTACTTGCAAGGTCCTCTAATGGACAAGGTAAGCTCAAAGGAAGTCTTGTGATGGAGGGTTCTCTTCACAAATGGTATCAATGGAAAGCTTGCAAGATGAGGAAGAAGAAGACGGTCTCTATTTCGAGTTTGGTGCAAGATTGGTGAGGATTTGAGATGGAGAAGCAAGAAGAAGAAGAGGAAACACAAGAGCAAACCCTAGGCTCAGTTGTGTGCTGGAGCAATGGAGAGGAAATGAGCAATGAAGGGGATGGGTTCCTCTTATAAACAAGTGAGGTTTGGGTCCCACAACTTAAAGAACTTGGGTGGCTGAAATCATCTAATTCGGGACCTCGGATGGATTCGACGAAGAAGGAAGAAATGATCATCGAAATATCTAGTTTCCAAAAAGTATATCTTTCATGGGTTTCGAGAATATCGAGTTTTGGGTACAGATTTGGTGTGCAATGACTGTTTTGCCCTCAAGGCCAAGAAATCGGGTTTCGGGTTCTCAAATGGATACGAGATCAACATGAAAGTTGTAGGATTCCTCAAGATGAATGCAACGGCCAAAAACACAATACGAAACAAATCGGGAAAATCTCACAAGTAAATGCAAAGCCGAAAAGGGAACCCCCAAAGGGCCCAAAACTAGAAGAAAACCCATTCTAGCTCACAAACTCAACCCAACAAATACTAATCCCACTAAAAGAAACTAATCCACAAATAAAACAACACTAATCCAAGAGATTAGGGGTCGGGTTCTCACACTTTGACCACCAAAGTCTTTTAGCAGCATGTAGACGGGATGGGCATGAGATTCAATCTTGATTGGCATTGAGCCCAAGTGGGATGTTGTTAATTTTATGGTCTCAATACCAAGTATATGATGTAATAAATTGATTAATTTCTTTATTTATCAAATACAATCATGCTTTCCTTTCATGAGATGAATGGTGTTTAATTATATACTTGCACATAACCAATACAAATGACATAATGGTTCATGAGATAAACCGGAGTCCACAAGTATACTAGATGTAATACATGTGTGTGGATGAGATCCACATACAAGAGACATGTATTGCAAATCTTATACTTAAATATCTTCACAACCAGTAATGATATTAGGCATCTCATTTGACATGGTTGCAGCACTTTGATCACTATGAGATAGTGTGATTTGTCTCGATCATCAGAATGTAAGATTTTGGATCATGGTGCTGGTACATTGGATGTATTGAAGGACCATGAGAAGCACCTTATATATGTTAGGGATTTTGTGTTTTGCAATTTGATGGATGCATTAACTTTTTAATCATCATTTGAATTTTCACACATGCATTGATTTAGAAAATCTTAAAATCTTGATTTATACATGTTTTGTTTTTTAAACTTGGATGCAATTATATTTGAAAAGAATTTTTATAAATCAAGCAAGCCATTGGTTTTAAAGTTTCGAATCTTTTTTGGATTTTTATGTTTCATGTTTTAAAACCCTTGGTATGATTTAAAGCATGTTTCCAAGCTTGATTTAATGACCCAAAAATTCCCTCAAGAAAATACTTTGAAAAATGCAAAATTAGGGAATTTTGGTCCCAGGTCGACCTGCAGTGTGCCAAGTTGACCGGGCCTACAGAAGGCCAGGTCGACCAGGGAAGGCTAGGTCAACCGGCCCAACTAAAGGCCAGGTCGACCGGGTAAAGAGCCGTTATGTCCTTTTTCAAACGGTCAGTTTTATGACCGTTGAAGGCCAGGTCGACCGGGGAAGAGCCGTTGGGCACTTTTTGGCTATAAATACTAGTTCATTCATTTGTCAAAAGTTACCAATTTTAAGGCCCTCCTTGAGAGGTTTTGAGGCCAATGAAAGGGGAATGAGCTAAGGGATGAAAGGGGTCATTAGGAAAGCTAAAGCTTGGATTAATGAAGTTAAATCTCTAAGTAAGCTTTACTTTTCTTAATCATATGTTTTCATGCCTTGCTTTAATTATTGGTAAATCTTTTGTAGCATGATAAACTATGATTTGTTGTATCCTTAACATGTTTATGTTTTGAATTGATTTATTGTTTTGGATGCATCACTATTGATTCAATCCAAGTGGTACTTTAATTGGTAAATCTAAGTAAATCATGTTAATGAAAGAATCTTTGAAATTATATGTAACATGATTCCTACACTTGGTTGAATCTTTGGTTGTTGTTTTTCATCATAAGAAAATCACTTTCAAATCTATCTTATGTTTTGGATTCAACAACTTCACAAATCATATGTATCTTTGTTTTAAAGTTTCACAACTTGCCTTTCTTTGATAGGTATATCATATTCAAGTTGAATTTATAATTACATATGATTTGTCCCCTAATTTCAATCAAATCTATTTTTATGTTTTGAGCTACATTGTTAATTTGATTGACATCCCTATGCATCACATGTTTTATACTTAGAATTTCACAACTTGTTTAGGATACAAATGTATATCTTTTACAAGTTATTTTTAACATGTGACTTGCATTCTTTCCTCAATCATAAATGTTTTATGAGCTAAAACTTTCAAAAGCCTTAGGCATACATTTATGAGCTTTAATTTTCAAAATGATTGAGGACATCATACATACACATTGAGCATTCATCTTTGCATTCATAGTGTGTGTGTATGAATTAGTTTTTCACTTCCATATCTGCCTAATTAAGAGGCATTGTAATGAGCTATTAATTGAATCTCCATCAAGTGTATTTTAGACACTAATTAGACAGATAACCAACCATTGGTTGAAGAGGTTATTGCTTAGCCTAAGAAAAGCATAGTGTAATAGGTTGATGTTAAGCCTTGAAAAACATCATTGTAAAGGTTATTGCTTAGCCTATTGAAAAGCATAAATAGTGGAAATCCGGTGGGGTGTTGGATCACAAGCTGGTAGTGGATGTAGGCATTGAGGCCGAACCACTATAAATCATTGTGTGATGGTGCATGCTTTGTGGTGATTATTTTTGTAAGCTTCCGCATTTATTTACTTAATCACCACTTGTGACGAGTTTAATTTAAAGAAGTTAAAATTGGTCATAATTGAAGCTCACCCTATTCACCCCCCTCTAGGGTTCGGATCCCTGGACTTTCAATTGGTATCAGAGCGAGGTTACTCCATGTTAGGACTTAACAACCCGGAGTTGATCCTTATTCGCTATGATCTAGATTAGAACCCTAAAGTTGTGTTTTATTGCATATCTTTTTAATGATTTCCACTATGATCGAAAATGAAATTTCCCCACTAGTTTCATTGCACCACTCTAAGACTTTTTCAAGTTATATATCCAAGAGTTGGTGAGTCCTCAAGTGAACTCTCAAGGACATCCTTATCAAGACCTTAGGTGAATCTTCATTGGTACACATTTAGACTAACCTTAAGGCCTTGATCCTCTCTAGACCAACCTATTCTTTTTAGTTAAATCTTTTTGTTGGTCATGTTACATTTGCATTTTGTTTCTTTATAGTCACATCTCTTAAAATGCAATGTTTCTTTGGGATCATTTGATTTTGTCTTCATGAACTTTTAAGTTATATCTCATGGTTTTCAAAATCCTTTTGATTGCAATATTTTCATGATGGATTTGCATTTTGTTCATATAGTTATATCTCTTGTAGTGCATATCTATTCATGATCAATTGATCGTGATTACAAAAGCTTTCATAGCTAGATTTTTCGTGATCAATTGATGTTGGAAAATCTTTTGATGAATGTCATAGTTAGATCTTTTTTTTAAATCAAATGATTTGAAGCAATTTAAGTTTTCCATTGATTTTTCAAGTTATATCTCTTGGTATGGGAAATATGTGTTCAATTTGTATGAGTGTCTATTGTCATTTTTAGAATACAAATTGAAAATTTATAATAGTACACTTCTTGTTTTTCAAAATCACTTGCTCATAATTCTATAAATGATTCTTTGTTGGAATTTTAAATATTGAAGTGATTTGAAAGACTTTGGAAAATGTTCTAAGCTTTATTGGTTGTATTTATAGAAGCATTTTCCTTGAATTTATTTCCTTGTGCCTAATTATGATTATATCATTTGTAAGGACATAATTTTTACAAACAATTTGCATCTTTGTTTATTTAGTTCATTCTCTTTATGCAAATTGATTTTGATGTCTTACATTGCTTGGTTGGATATGGTTTCATTGATTTGCATGCTTGTGCCTAACTTGGTATATATTTTCACTAATGCAAAATGATGATTGTTTATGTGCTTTATAGTAAAATCTTGTATTTGAGCTTATTAAGTACATATGTGATTTAATGTGCTAAGTTCATTTGGTATAAGCCTCATATTCTTTTTCCATTGCATTGTAAGCTTAGTACATTTGCTAAGAGTGGAGATATTGCATGATAGCTTAATGGATCATTTTAGATGAATTGGAATTAATTCATTGTTCTAAATAGCTATATCCATATATGTGATCCATCTTCATCTTTATGCGATCCATGATGTCCCTCTAACTCCATACCTTCTTGTGCTTGCTGTAAGACCCCGACCCGAGTGAACTCAATTAGTACTAATTAAGCCGTGTGTAAGTTCTAAGCTTGATTAGTGATTTTTGGCTAAGTTGGGTTTGGAATAGCTTTTGAAATAGTTTTGGGGAATTTTGATTGTCTTGTGTTTAGTGGGACCCTTTGGGGGTTCCTTCTTTACAACCTTTCATACGCTTGAGGATTTATCGGAGATTTTGCATTCATTGTTTTAATCCCGTTTTATTTGTATTGATAGTCCCTACAACTTTCATGTTGATCCCGTCCCCGTTCGAGATCCCGAAACCCGATTTCATAGCATTGAGGGCAAAACAGTCATTGCACACAAAATCTGTACCCAAAACTTGATATTCCCGAAACCAGCGAAACATATACTTTTTGGAAACTAGATATTTCGACGATCATTTCTTCCTTCCTCGTCGAATTCATCCGAGATCCCGAAAGCCAAGATTTCAGCACTTGAATGTCTTAAGTAGTGGGACCCATTTCCATTGCTTATATAAGGAGACCCATCTTCCTCATTTTTCCTTTTTCCAGCACAAAAGAGAGTCTAGGGTTTATTTGGGCAACTTTTCTTCTTCTTCTTGCTCTCTCCATCTCAACCTCCTACTAATCTTACACCAACATCATATTGGAGGTCACCATTCTCTTCCTCATCACCATAGCTCTCTATTGATACCATTTGTGAAAAAAACCCTCCATTCCAAGATCTTCATTGAGCTTACTCTTGCCATTAGAGGACCTTACAAGTAAGTAATCCTTCCCATCTTCTAGATTTGTGTTCTTATAGTCGTAGAGAAGCTTCATCTTCATTATTGTAGGGTTTCCCTTTCTATTTCATTGTTTGACCATTTTAGGGTTTGTTTGTTTTGGGGATTTTGCTCATAGCTTGGATCTTTGACTCGGAAGAGTATTAGAGCTTAATTTCCTTGAATAGAAGACATAAGGCAAGTGGATGATTGATTTTTATAAGCTTTCATGATTTTTGGTATTTTTCCACTCATGCCTATTTATTGCATTGGTTTGAAATGAATGCTCATGATAGAGTTTGGTAGTGCATTTATGACTTATAAGTGTATTGGTGCATGGCATTTAATTTCCTCTTGTTTTGTTCTAAATGTACTCTATGGTGAAATGGTTTCCTTCTTTCTTTATTTGTATTGGATTTGATGTTAATGGAGGAGGTGATGGAATGAACCCATATTGGAGTTGTTGAGAAATGTAGATAGTGCATTGGAGGAACTTTTAGCTCAGTTTTATGGCAAGGATTAAGTGGAAGTGAGGAGAATGGTTTTGAGGAGGAAAATGGCTCAAATCTGAACACAATGGGTGTTTCCCGCACCTGGCGGTCAGCCAGCGGTCACCTGGCGGCTAGCCGTCTGGTGACTGGTGGCTAACCGCCAGCTAACCGAACAGTCGCGGTTGCTTTTCCAGAGAGCAACATTTCCACCTGAAAACTCAGTCAGCCTCACGGTTAGCCAGCGGCTAACCGCCAGCTGACCGCAAGGTAACCGAAATTACCCAGAAAACCATTCCGGTTCGCTCGAGCGCTGAGCTTTGTCGGTCAAAGGAGATTCACTAGGCAATGTATGAGGCCATTGGAGAAAGAAACCATATCACGAAGATGTCATTCTAAGTTTTGAAAATTCAAAGTGTATAAGGAGCCCGGAATGTCCCCAAACTCAAAGAGTACCAAATTATTAACAGATCGACATACGGGATCCCTATTCACTTCAAATAAATCTTGAACCCGATACTTTACCCGAGATTTCAATTGCTCATTGTACTTTATCGATCCCGAGATTTATACTACATGTCTTGTTTTCCCGAAAGCATTGAATTACACTTAAAATAATTACTTGCCTTGAAGTGCATTGCACGACATGAAATGACAGTGTGCCCTTGAGCACCCCCGTCTTGCCCGTTTATTTATTGTACTTGATTTACTTGCATATGTCTCGATTTGTTATTTGACCTATTAGTCGGCACCACTAAGCTTGGATAACCCTGTTGGTCTGATCCACTGACTTGGAGATCCCCCTCTTGTCCCGCCAGCTGCAGTTTGGATCCCGCTACCCGGTTATTACCGTGGTCTTGTCCCGATGCCGCAGATTGCTACTGTGGTTCCCGATGCCCGGCTCGCTACCGTGGTCATGTATAGTATATGTATATGTATATGTATTTATAAAATCCACTGTTTCTCCTCACCTCGAGTGACTGAGATCAGTGCCTAGTTATTGCTCTATCGCTTTAGTGATAGAGGACTTAGCTTCATGTGGTTGCCATCTTGCTTGTTTCCTGTTTCCTTGGTCACATGTACATGTTTTATAATGCATACTTGTATTTGAATAAATTTTTTATCTCGTTTATAGAAATTGTTATTTAAACAGGTTTAAATGCTTTTGAAGGTAAATTCATTTATTATTATATTGTCATTGTATTTTACTCATTTGCCAAACCGTCATATTTGACCCACTCTTTGGTACTCAGGTCCCGTTGTTGGTTATCCCGAGGAGGAGCACGAGGAGGCGGTTAGAGAACCGCAACAGTTAGTTGAGTGGCGTACTGATGATGTCATGTAGACATTGGATTGCTAGAGAGAGATAACATTTTGGGAGAACTTATAACTCATTCTTTTGGGATTATATTTTGTTTATATTGGCCTCTATTTTTGGGAAATGTAATTAAATGATCTTTGTATAAACATTAACTTATTTTTGGGTAACATGCCAATGATCATTGCTCATTCTGATACGGTACTATACTTGTGGTATTTATCTTTATGATCTGAGATGGATTGAATATTTGATTTGCTACACGCTTCCGCACTTAATAGAAATGTTCATGTATGGTTGTGATATCCTCACCGCGGACACCTGTGGGAAATTAAATAAGTGTGTGCACCTTGTTGACACACTCTACATATTAACTCTCGAATGTCCCGATCCCGGATTAGGACCTCGGTAGCCCGGTCCGGGGTCGCGACACTTGTATAGTTATATTCTTTATTGATGATATGGTATGAGTTAGATCTTGATTGTTGATTGATCCTCTCTATGCAAATGTCAAATGATTCCATGTATGGTTGTGATATTAGTTATATTTGTAGAAACCATACTAGAACTCAAATCCATCCTCTATGCTTTCTAGTCATTTCTTTTTGGATGGTTATGATGTTGATTCATGTATATTCTCTAAGTGATTTCATCCTTATACATGTTTCAACTTCATAGTAGTGATCTTGATCATATGAAACTATTTGAAATTCATTCCTCATATATCTATATGTTTGATGGATATCTTAGTAGTTGAATTCATATGATTTTGACACTTTGAAAATTGCATGCATTACCAAGTTATATCCTTTTGCATTGCAATTTACCTTGTTCATCACTATGCTCATTAGTTATATCTTTAAAAGTGATGAATATCCATTTATGATGATTGATGGGATTTTGTGTTTGTCACATTCTTGCTCTTAATCATGTTGTCAAATTCAATTGGTTTCAATTGGTATAATTCTCGATTGGTTTGATTTCTTGTGAATGTGATAGACCTTGTGTACATTGGATTGAACTTGATAGTAATATATTTGTTCCATGTCACACACCATTAGCATCATAAATTTCCATGTTTGCCACCTCTCTTGCTCATATAGGTAAATCTCATGACCACCATGTTTATGTATTCATAATCTTGGTTGGTTAATAGTTGAGGTTGGCTTCATGTTTGA
The DNA here is from genome assembly GCA_038049695.1 of Cinnamomum chago. NCBI lineage: Eukaryota > Viridiplantae > Streptophyta > Magnoliopsida > Laurales > Lauraceae > Cinnamomum > Cinnamomum chago. The sequence continues at coordinate 42,309,112 of CP142458.1, forward strand.
ATTTCATTTCACTCATCTTGCACATGATAGTCATATTTTTGGATTGAATGAAATGATTTCAAAAGTTTCATAGCATATGTTCTTCATAGTTAAATTGATTGATGCTATGTTTAATAAACCCCATTTCATCATGGATAGCTCTAATTTGGATTTATCTTAATAGTTATATTCTTTATAACTCCATTTTAGAGTGATTGTTTTAATAGAATCATCCTTGAACCTCAATTGGTATTCTTTGTTTTTCCAATTGGTATCCATGATTGCTTTTCTCTTTGACCTTGCTTTCTTTTGGTAATTTGATCATATTGAGCCTTATAGTTAAACATGTCTAATCCTTTCCTTGAAGTTGACCCTCATTTGGTTAAACCGTCTTCTTCTTGAACCAAATAGTTAAATCTTTGTCAAAAGTTTGACAAAAGGAGAGAATGGAATGAGGGGGAGTGTAAACCTTCATAGGAAGTATTAGTTTTGATCAGATTCACCCTTGGATTGGCTTTGAACCCTTAGAGACTACTTCCATACATGATAACCTGTTATGTATTTCATTTTCAATGTCTTTTGTTAACAGGTGGTACTAAAAGGTATTTTCCTTATTTCATGTGTGTAGGTACCTTTGCAATTTAATGTCAAAGGGGGAGAGAGCATTCAAGTTCTCTAAAGGGGAAGAGAATGTCCAAGCTTCCTAAGGGGAGATATTGTAGGATCTTCTACAGGGGGAGAGAATGCATATCTTGCCAAAGGGAGAGAGAGGCATTCAAAGGGGGAGAGCTAATAGAAGAAAGAAAGCTTGGAAGCAAAAGAAGATGCTTGGCCATAGAGAGGAAGATGAAAAGAAAGCTTGAAGAATGATCAAGCTCCAAGCATCAAGAAGAATGAAGAAAAGAAACCCAGAGCCCAAGCTAAGAGAATGAGCATCCAAGAGATTTCAAGACTTGTCCAGCTTAGGGGGGAGCTGAAGACTTAGTGTGTTAATTCAGTGTTGAGTAAGTTGCCATCAAATTGCAAAGGGGGAGATTGTTAGGGATTTTGTGTTTTGCAATTTGATGGATGCATTAACATTTTAATCATCATTTGAATTTTCACACATGCATTGATTTAGAAAATCTTGAAATCTTGATTTATACATGTTTTGTTTTTAAACTTGGATGCAATTATATTTGAAAAGAATTTTTATAAATCAAGCAAGCCATTGGTTTTAAAGTTTCAAATCTTTTTTGGCTTTTTATGTTTCATGTTTTAAAACCCTTAGTATGATTTAAAACATGTTTCCAAGCTTGATTTAATGGCCCAAAAATTCCCTCAAGAAAATACTTTGAAAAATGCAAAATTAGGGAATTTTGGTCCCAGGTCGACCGGGCTAACAGAATGCCAGGTCGACCGGGGAAGGCCAGGTCGACCGGCCCAACTAAAGGCCAGGTCGACCGGGTAAAGAGCCATTGTGCCCCTTTTCAAACAGTCAGTTTTATGACCGTTGAAGGCCAGGTCGACCGGGGAAAGGCCAGGTCGACCGGGGAAGAGCCGTTGGGCACTTTTTGGCTATAAATACTAGTTCATTCATTTGTCAAAAGTTACCAATTTTAAGGCCCTCCTTGAGAGGTTTTGAGGCCAATGAAAGGGGAATGAGCTAAGGGATGAAAGGGGTCATTAGGAAAGCTAAAGCTTGGATTAAAGAAGTTAAATCTCTAAGTAAGCTTTACTTTTCTTAATTATATGTTTTCATGCTTTGCTTTAATTATTGGTAAATCTTTTGTAGCATGATAAACTATGATTTGTTGTATCCTTAACATGTTTATGTTTTGAATTGATTTATTGTTTTGGATGCATCACCATTGATTCAATCCAAGTAGTACTTTAATTGGTAAATCTAAGTAAATCATGTTAATGAAAGAATCTTTGAAATTATATGTAACATGATTCCTACACTTGGTTGAATCTTTGGTTGTTGTTTTTCATCATAAGAAAATCACTTTCAAATCTATCTTATGTTTTGGATTCAACAACTTCACAAATCATATGTATCTTTGTTTTAAAGTTTCACAACTTGCCTTTCTTTGATAGGTATATCATATTCAAGTTGAATTTATAATTACATATGATTTGTCCCCTAATTTCAATCAAATCTATTTTTATGTTTTGAGCTACATTGTTAATTTGATTGACATCCCTATGCATCACATGTTTTATACTTAGAATTTCACAACTTGTTTAGGATACAAATGTATATCTTTTACAAGTTATTTTTAACATGTGACTTGCATTCTTTCCTCAATCATAAATGTTTTATGAGCTAAAACTTTCAAAAGCCTTAGGCATACATTTATGAGCTTTAATTCTCAAAATGATTGAGGACATCATACATACACATTGAGCATTCATCTTTGCATTCATAGTGTGTGTGTATGAATTAGTTTTTCACTTCCATATCCGCCTAATTAAGAGGCATTGTAATGAGCTATTAATTGAATCTCCATCAAGTGTATTTTAGACACTAATTAGAGAGATAACCAACCATTGGTTGAAGAGGTTATTGCTTAGCCTAAGAAAAGCATAGTGTAATAGGTTGATGTTAAGCCTTGAAAAACATCATTGTAAAGGTTATTGCTTAGCCTATTGAAAAGCATAAATAGCGGAAATCCGGTGGGGTGTTGGATCACAAGCCGGTAGTGGATGTAGGCATTGAGGCCGAACCACTATAAATCATTGTGTGATGGGGCATGCTTTGTGGTGATTGTTTTTGTAAGCTTCCGCATTTATTTACTTAATCACCACTTGTGACTAGTTTAATTTAAAGAAGTTAAAATTGGTTAAAATTGGTCATAATTGAAGCTCACCCTATTCACCCCCCTCTAGGGTTCGGATCCCCGGACTTTCAATATACATTGTCTTTACTTTTAGGGTCTGCTCTCTTAATTCCCTAGCAATGGCTCACAATCCTAAGACGTTAATGAACTCAAGTTTCTATCTATTCATTTGCATTGAGTCACCAATGAGTGAGGCCAATTGTAGGTCAACACCTCGGCGATTTGGGTACGTAGTAGTAGAGCTGTGGGAACATTCAATGGTCAAGATGGAATCTATCTTTAATATCCCCTTGTGCCAATTAATGGATTTATCATTGGTAAGTGTGCACCCATTCCGATTAAGAGTTAATTGGATCGGTACCAAATGATCACTATAATTAATTGGGGCTCAAGGATAATAAGATATGGATCTATTTTGGTAGACAAGTCCAATTGATCCATGGATATAGATGGAGGGGCCTATTTGTGGTAATTGGGAAGTTTAGGGTCTTCATTGTAATTTATTCCTAAGACTGGAGTTCAATTGCATTTATATAGTGGAGTTATTTGCAATTAACTGTGGGGTCGCATGTCCCAGTTGGAGCCAGCTTTCTAAGGAATCGCTAGTGGTCCCCACGCTAGCCCAAGATATTAGAAAGATACTAATTATAGTAGAACTCTGAAAGGAAATAGAAAGTTACTATTTCTATTTGAAGTGAGACTTCTAATAGTGGTAATAGTAAGTTACTAATTATTAATGGAAGGGAGACTTCTATTTTAGTTAGAAAAAGAGAAAGTTACTAATCATATTTGAAGTGAGACTTCTAATTATGATTTAGTAAGCAACTAATTATTATGGAAGTAAGACTTCTATTTCAATTAGTAAGAGGTGGCTGCTTAAGTGCTATAAAAGAGGAGAGGAGTGCCTTGGACGTACCCTATGCACAATTCCACTATTGGAATTCACGCCCAAGCCTAGTATTGTGCAAGTGTTGCACACTCCTCTTCCTCTCCCTCTTCCAGTTCTCTTCTAGTTTCATTTAGGGTTTTATCTTGGAGATTCCACCATCTTCTTGAGAAAAGAGAATCTGATACGGGTCATAGCGTGGAATATCAAAAGGTGTTGGAGATTCTGATTTGATTAGTGAAGGTGTTCATCATCAAAGAAAGAATTCAAATTCTCCATTAGAGCACTACTAAGCTCCAAAGGTATAATATACTTCCTTGTATGTAGTAGATTTCGTTGTTGCATGTTTGGGTGTTGTTTTCTATCTTCTAGATAGGTTATATTGTTGTACATGATTTATGAGTTTGAGGAATTGCATCCTGGATTGGGTTCGTTGCCTTCTAGATAGTTGATCCCTGCATCAAGTGGGTCAAAAGTTTCTTAAACCTATCTGAAAGGCCCACCTACTTCCAACACCAAAGGTATAATCTACATCCTTGTATGTTGTAGATTTCGTGTTTGGTTGTTAGGTGTTGTTTCTATATTCTAGATAGGTTATACTGCTATACATGATTTATGAGTTTGAGGAATTGCATCCTGGATTGGGTTTTATAGCCTTTTGGATAGTTGATCCCTGCATCAAGTCGGTCAAAAGCTTTTGAAACCTATCCTAGAGGCCCACCTACTTCCAACAGTATGTACATCGCAATATCCAAGGCATGTCCCCAAAAGAATATCGGAAATCCTGAGAAACTCAGCATAGACCTAATCATATCTAAAAGAGACCGGTTCCTTCTTTCCGCTACTCCATTCTGTTGAGGCATATCAGGAGCAGACAACTGGGATAGAATCCCATTATCTAATAAGTATCCCATAAAATCAGCAGAGAGATATTCCCCTCCTCGATCTAAATGAAGAGTTTTGATACTTTTACCTAATTGCTTTTCCGCTTCCGCTCGAAACTCTTTGAACTTTCCAAAAGCTTCGGACTTGCAGTGCATAAGGTATATGTATCCATATCTTGAGTAATCATTTGTGAAAGTGATGAAATACTCATATCTTCCTCTGGTTCTGACATTAATGGGTCCACACACATCAGTATGCACCAATTCCAATAAATCTTTGGCCCTATTGCCCTTAGATGAAAAGGGTCTTTTGGTCATTTTGCCTTCCAGACAGGACTCGCAGACAAGCATTGGTTCTACCACTAATGAAGGCAAGATACCATCTTTCACTAGCCTCTCAATCGTGTTAGGTTTATGTGACCTAGCCTCATGTGCCAAAGTTTTGTTGGATTAGATGGAGGTGACTTCCTCTTTAATGATGGCCTATTAATTATTTCGGTATCATGTATCTCATACATTGTAGGACTTAACATATAAAGTCCAATGGTTACCTTGCCGGAACATATAAAAGTACCGTTCCTCTTTATGACAACTTCAGTATCAAAAGTAATAGAATAACTTTTATTCACCAAACTAGAAACTGAAATTAAAATCCGTCTTAAAGACGATACATATAGAGTGTTTGACAAAACTAATTTATTATCTGAAAAACATAAAGTAATAACTCCTACTGAAACCGCATCCGCCTTAGCATCAGATCCTAGGTTGATAATAATTTCTCCGTCACTAAGCCTCCTGGTTTCCCAGAACCCTTGGAACGAATTACAAATGTGATTAGTTGCACCGGAGTCTACACACCAGGATTTTGAAGTACTAGTTGCAAAACTAACTTCAGAAACAAGTGACTTAATCATACATGAGGTCTTCTTCTTAGACAAAAAATCTGGACAATTCATTTTCCGATCTCCTGTCATACCACAATGGAAACACTTTCCTTTTGTCCCTGAACCCTTAGCCTTAGCCACACCACCATTAGGACCATTCTCCACCTTAGGACCCTTCGGAAATGATTTCTTCTTGCCTTTCCGCCCTTTGCCTTTCGGCTTGGACTTAGCAACTGACTTTTATGTCATCAGGGTAGTTGGCTTCTTCTTCATAATCCCTTTATCACTACCAGCTGGCTAGACAGCTCAGCTAGAGCTAAATTCATCTTATTCATATTATAATTGACTTTGAAATTATTGAATGACTCTGGTAGTGACTCAAGGATTATGTCAATTTGCGATTCTGCATCAATCGCAGCCCCCCAGTACATCTAACTCATTCAATGAGTCCATCATTTTCAACATGTGGTCTTGTACCGGTGTGCCTTCAACCATTAGCACCCTCATAGCAGCCTGTCTAGCAGGCCTGCCTTGTTCCGCAAACATCTCCTTTAAGTTTGATATAATATCATATGTAGTCTTATAGGATTGATGTTGATGTTGCAAAAACTAGACATAGATGCTTGTATATAACATCTGGCCATCTCATTGTCTTTGGCCAATTTGGTGTAAAGTTCATTTTCTTCCTATGATGCATCTAGCCTTGACTCATCAAGGGGGGGGGGGGGGGTTTGGTAAGGACATATTTATATCCTGAAGCAGTCAGGACAATATCCAGGTTCCGTTTCCAGTCTACATAGTTGGATCCCACCAACTTATTCTGGTTGATGATGGTCGCAAGTGGATTGAAAGTATTTGAATTCATCTTGAAATACTGTAGCACATAACCATACATTCAATTAAAGAATATAAATGACATTAGAGTTTAATATTCTATCAAATTTATGTGAGAATCCTCCTAACCACTAAATTCAGAATACATCATAATCCCAATCCCTTGGGATATGCCTCCTTGGGGAGTGTTAATTCCACCTAGATTGGTGCAGATCAAAGTTGGTCAAAATTAAGATTAAGAATAACTATCCATGATTCTCATCATTCATTATCATCTAGGTATCTCACACCAAATAATGTATGACTCCTGATAAGCTTTGGTTTCTAAAATATACGAGGCAAATCCTTGGGGACACTACATCACTATTTTAGTTAAGTGTGACCCACCAACTAGCATTGCGTGACAATCGTTGTGAGCACCTCCTTCTTGCGGAGTGAACCCCCACCCCGTTTCACCAACATTATCATGAGGAGATCCATATCTAGTAACCGAACAAATAAAAGCCCTCCGTGGGGAACAACCATACTCAAGATGGCACGAGGCTAATATCTTCCTTACAATGGACCTATGGTGGAAAACCATGGGGATTTTTCAATTTAAATGCCCCGCTCCCACTAAATATTTTAGAATTGAGGATTTCCTTATAGGTATATGGGCCCACATATATCAATATCAAATCATCTCATGATATGACCAATGATCGGATCCAAGTCAAGTTATATTTAAAGAAAGTCCAGTTTCTAAAATTGGTGTTATCAACGGGTCCATCTCATAGGTCCACCAACACTAATTAGAACTCTTTCCAAAAATTAATTTGATTTGACTAATCATAGTAACTTGCTATGTTGGATCAGATTTGGAAACATTCTAAAACAAGCATTCAGCCATAAATAGAAAGTGCTAAATTTAGAAACTAGTCCTCTCCCCCACATGGCCTTAGCAGAATAGACTTCTCGGACTTCTAGACTTTCCAAAACTTTGGGAATCCTCAAACTCTTTGGGCATCTCCAAAACACTTTTGGTAATTTTCAAACTCTTTGATTAGGAGTCCAACGTCACTCTCCTTCTTCATCTCGGACATCACTAGAATTTACAAATTTAGAAAATTACATAAATTCCTATGTCTCAATATTGAGACTTACATGGTAATCTAAACATGGAATTAAAAGGGCTATAGGGAAATTCACAATGCCTTACCCTTTCACTGGAAACCAAGGAAACCATGATGCCCTTTACACTTAGCCTCAAATAAACCAAATAACCATAAAAAAAAAAAAGCAAAAGACTTGGGGCCATATGGAGAGGATATAAACCTGCAAAGTTAGTATCATGAACATAGTTGGAACTAGGTTTAAAAGATACCATTATCATCTCATGATGAAAATCCCAGATTGTCAAAAGTAAGGTTTTGCACTCTGTTCGTTCGAGCGAACCTGGATCCGCTAGAGTGGACACTTTCCAGAGGCTGGTCCGCTCGAGAGTATCCAGGTCCGCTAGAGTGACCTACTCAGGAAACCTGCAGAAAAATCCTTTTTTTTTACCGAACCAGTCCCTTCTATTGCATTCATACAAGATACAATATGCATAATAACATCAAATCTAATCCTTACAAAGCCCTAGGTCTATCCTCTTCACATCTCATGCAAAGATTAGATCTAGACAACTGATCTAATTAGAATAGAGATGAGGTATGGCTCTGATGCAAATTGTTGGAAAAAGGTGGGCTTCATGGATAGATTTCAAAAACTTTTGACCCACTAGATGCAGGGATCAATTATCCATAAGGCTTCAAACCGAATCCAGGATCCAATCCTCAAACTCATAGACCAAGATCAGTAGAATAACTATCTCTAAGATAGAAAATAACATCACCATGAATCCACAATAAATCTACAACATACAAGGAGTAGGATTTACCTTGGGAGCTTGGTAGTGCTCTAATGGAGAAGTTGACAACTTGTTGGATGAAGACCTCTTTCTTTCTAACAAATTAGAATCTCCAAGACCCAATCATCTTCCACGCTATGACCCAAATCAGATCTCTTTTCTAAAGGAGATGGGTGGGATCTCCAAGAGAAAACAATTAGAAGCTCTAAGGAGTCCGGAAGAGAACTATAAGGAGGGAGAGAAAAGGCGTGCAACACTTGCACAAGAAAGGGCCGGACGTCCAAGGCTTTGGGCGTGCAACTTCTTGGGATTAGGGGTGTGGACTTCCAAGGCATCCTCATCTATTTATAGCTTTTGCAACTCCTCTTAGTAATTAAAATAGAAGTCCTACTTCCATTAAGAATTAGTAACTTTCTCCTTTTTAATTATTATAGAAGTCTCACTTCCACAACAATTAGTAACCTACTATTACCATTATTAGAAGTCTCACTTCATATAGAAATAGTAACATTCTAATTCCTTCATATTAGAGTTCAAGTAGGATTAGTAACTTTCTAATAACTTGGGCTAGCGTGGGGACCACTAGGGATTCCATAGAAAGCTGGCTCCAACTGGGAATCGCGACCCCACATCTCATGTGCAATCCGGGCCCATGTTCAATTGCAAATAACTCCACTATATAAATGCAATTGCACTCTAGTCTTAGGAATAAATTCCAAAGAAGACCCTAAACTTCCGTATTACCACAAGTAGGCCCCTAAATTTATATCCATGGATCAATTGGACCTGTCCACCAAATTGGATTCATATCTTATTATCCTTGAGCCCTAATTAATTATAGTGATCATTAGTACCTATCCAATTAACTCTTAATTGAAATGGGTGCACACTTACCAATGATAATTCCATTAATTGGCACAAGGGGATAATTGTGATAGATTCCATCTTGACAATTGAATATTCCCACAGTCCTACTACCACGTACCCAAGACACCGAGGTGTTGACCTACAATTGGCCTCACTCATTAGTGACTCAAAGCAAATGAATAGACAGAAACTTGAGTACATTAATGTCTCAGGATTATGAGCCTATTGCTAGGGAATTATGAGAGGAAACCTTAAAATGAAGACAGTGTACATAAGGTGCTTCTCATGGTCCTTCAATACATTTAATGTACCAGCATCATGATCCAGAATTTTACATTCTGATGATCGAAAAAAATCACACTATCTTATAGTGATCAAAGTGTTGCAACCTTATTTGATGAGATGTTCAATCTCATCACTGGTTATGAAGATATTTAAGTACAAGATTTGCGACACATGTCTCTTGTATGTGGATCTCATCCATACACATGTATTACATCTAGTATACTTGAGGACACCGGCTCATCTCATGAACCATCATGTCATTCGTATTGGTTATGTGTAAGAAAGTAATAAAACACCATTCATCTCATGAAAGTAAAACATGATTATATTGATAAATAAAGAAATTAATAAATTTATTACATCATCTAATGGATTGAGACCATAAAGCTTCCGCTAATTGTTATTGTATTCGAAGAAATGTTTACACCTCACAGCGGTCTTCGATCTAGATGGGACATGATTGGGGCCAGGTTGCAATGTCCGAAAGTTTTTAATTGGCCCTAATCGAACGCGTAACACCAATTTTGTCGCGACCCCGGACCGGGCCCGAAGGACTAATCCGGGTTAGTGACACTAATTGTGATGGTGTGGTGAGTGAATGGTTAATGATGTACCACATCGGGTTAATGCCATACATTTATTTAATTTCCCACAGGTGTCCGCGGTGAGGATATCACACCCATATATGAACATTTCTATTAAGTGCGGAAGCGTGTAGCAAATCAAATATTCAATCCATCTCAAATCATAAAGATAATAACACAAGTATAGTACCGTATCAGAATGAGCAATGATCATTAGCATGTTACCCAAAGGTAAGTTAGAGTTTATACAAAGATCATTTAATTACATTTCCCAAAAATAGAGGCCAACAATGGCTAATATAGACAAAATACCAATCCCCAAAAGAATGGTTAAAAGTTCTCCCAAAATGTTATCTCTCTCTAGCAATCCAATGCCTAAATGACATCATCAGCATGCCACTCAACTAACTGCTGCGGTTCTTCGACTGCCTCCTTGTGCTCTTCCTCGGGATAACCAACAACGGGACCTGAGTACCAAAGAGTGGGTCAAACACGACGGTTTGGCAAATGGGTAAAATACAATGACAATATGATAATAAATGAATTTACCTTCAAAAGCATTTAAACCTGTTTAAATAACAATTTCTATAAATGAGATAAAACATTTATTCAAATACGAGTGTGCTTTATAAAACATGTACATGCAACCAAGGAAACGGGAAACAAGCAAGATGGCTACCACGCGAAGCTAAGTCCTATATCACTAAAGTGACAGAGCAATAACTAGGCACTGATCTCAGTCACTCGAGGTGAGGAGAAACAGTGGATCTTATAAATACATAGACATATACTATACATGACCACGGTAGCGAGCCGGGCATCGGGAACCACAGTAGCAATCTGCGGCATCGGGACAAGACCATGGTAATAACCGGGTAGTGGGATCCAAACTGCAGCTGGTGGGATAAGAGGGGGATCTCCAAGTCGGTGGACCATACCAACATGGTTATCCAAGCTTAGTTGTGCCGACTAATAGGTCAAATAACAAATCGAGACATGTGCAAGTAAATCAAGTACAAATAAATAAATAGGCAGGACGGGGGTGTTCAAGGGCACACTGTCGTTTCATGTGGTGCAATGCACTTCAAGACAAGTAACCATTGGAAGTGTACTTCAACGCTTTCGGGAAAACAAGGCATGTAGTATAAATCTCGGGATCGATAACGTACAATAAACAATTGAAATTTCAGGTAAATTATCGGGTTCAAGATTTATTTGAAGTGAATAGGGATCCCGTATGTCGATCTAATAATAATTTGGTACTCTTTGAGTTTGGGGACATTCCGGGCTCCTTATACAATTTGACTTTTCAAAACTTCGAATGACATCTTCGTGATATGGTTTCTTTCTCAAATGGCCTCATACATTGCTTAGTAAATCTCCCTGACATAGAGGGGTTCTCAATGAATAGTCCCAACACGTTTAAATAGTTCATCATTGTCCCAAACATAGCCTTCGACCAACAAAGCTCATCGCTCGAGCGAACCGGAGAGTTCGCTCGAGTGAGGAGCTCTCTGGAATGGTTGTCTGGGTGATTTCGGTTACCTAGCGGTCAGATGGCGGTTAGCCGCTAGCTGACCGCGGTTGGCCTAACAGAAAGACAGGTTACTGGAAATGTAACCGAAATGGTTCGGTTGGCTGGTGGTTAGCCGTCGATGGGTTAGGCGGTTAGCCGCCTGCTAACCATGAGGCTGACCGTACTTTTAGGAGGAAAATGTTGCTCTCTGGAAAAGTAACCGAATGGATCGGTTGGCTGGCGGTTAGCCGCCGATGGGTTAGGCGGTTAGCCGCTTGCTAACCGTGAGGCTGACCATGCTTTCAGGAGGAAAATGTTGCTCTCTGGAAAAGTAACCGCGATTGTTCGGCTAGCTGGCGGTTAGCCGCCAGTCACCAGTCGGCTAGCCGACAGGTGACCGCTGGCTGACCGCCAGGTGAGGGAAACACTCACTGTGTTCATATTTGAGCCCTTTTTCCTCCTCAAAACCACTCTCCTCACTTCCATTGAATCCCTGCAATAAAACTGAGCTAAGAGCTCCTCCAATGCATCTATCTACACTTCTCCAAAACTCCAATGTGTGTTCACTCCATCACCTCCTTCTTAACCACAACAACCACAAGAGGAAAGAGAAACCAAATCACAAACATTCATTTAAGACATATCAAAAAAAAAAACAAGTACTACAACCAATATGTTTCCAAAACATTAAATGACTTAGCAAGGTTCATTCAAAGCATTTATTTCAAAAATCAATGCAAGCCAATAAATATGAATGAAAATGACAAGTCAACCACATTCCTCATGAAAACCATTGAAAGCTCATAATATTAACTCATCCACTTACCTTGGGTCTTCTAATCAAGGAAATCAAGCTCTTATACTCTTCCAAGCCAGAGATCCAAGCTATGAACAATATCCCCAAAAACAAACCCTAAAATGGTCAAACAATGAAATAGGAAGGGAAACCTTACAATAATGAGAATGAGACTTCTCCAAGATCAAAGAAATATAAATCTAAGAGATGGGTAAGGTTGCTTACTTGTAGGTTCTCCAAATGGGCAAGGTGGGCTCAAAGGAAGTCTCAAAGTTGATAGGTTTCTCAACAAATGGTATCAAAAGATAGCCTTCAAGATGAGGAAGAGAATGATGACCTCCATTTTGTTGTTGGTGCAAGATTAGTAGGAGATTGAGATGGAGAGAGCAAGAAGAAGAAGAGAAAGGTTGCAAGAAAACCTAGGCTGCCTTTTGTGCTGGAAAAAGGAAATGAGGAAGATGGGTTCTCCTTATATAAGCAAATGGGAATGGGTCCCACTACTTAAGACATTCAAGGGTTGAAATCTTGGCTTTCGGGATCTCGGATGAATTCGACGAAGAAGGAAGAAATGATTGCCGAAATATCTAGTTTCCCAAAAGTATATGTTTCGCGGGTTTCGGGAATATCAAGTTTTGGGTACAGATTTAGTGTACAATGACTGTTTTGCCCTCAAGGCTATGAAATCGGGTTTCGGGATCTCGAACAGGGACGGGATCAACATAAAAGTTGTAGGGATTAACAATACAAATAAAATGGGATTAAAACAATGAATGCAAAAATCTCCGATAAATCCTCAAGTGCATGCAAGGTCATAAAAAGGAACTCCCAAAGGGCCCCACTATCACAAAGCAATCAAAATTCCCCAAAACTATATCAAAAGCTATTCGAAGCCCAACCTAACCAAAATCCACTAAACACGCTTAGGACTAAAACATAACTTAATAAACACTAATCGGGTTCACTCGGGTCAGGGTCTTACAAATTTCACGTCTGAGGCGTGACACCACCTATAAACCACTTCCACTCTCAGCCCCCCACCTGTTCCACTCTCAGTCTCCACCTGTCCTAGCCACATCTCACCTCATAAAACTACACCACCATCAAAACCGACCATGTAGGTGGGCCTCGTGGATAGATTTACAAAACTTTTGACCCACGTAACTCAGGGATCAAGTATCCAAAAGGCCATAAACCACATCCAGGATGCAATCCCTCTTTCTCATCAATCATGTACAGCAATATAACATATCTAGAAGATAGAAATCGGCAACTACATGCAACAAAATAATCTACATCAAGTAAAGAAGCAGATTATACCTTTCGAGCCCGGTAGTGCTCTAATCGAGGAGAAGACAACCAACTAGAACAAGAACTCTTCTTGAAGCAATTAGTGATCTCCAAGACCTTGTTGTCTTCCACACTATGACCCTCTATTAGATCTCTTTTCTCATGAAGATGTGTGGGATCTTCAAGAGAAAACCGTACTAGAAACTCTAAGGAACTAGAAGGCAACTAGAAGAGAGAAGAGGAGAAGAAGAGTTGTTCAACACTTGCACTAGAGGCTCTTGGGCATGGGTATTATGTCATGGACGTCCAAGGGGTGTATTCTCATTTAAATAGCCCTCAAGTCTCCTCTCTTATCTCTCTTACTAATTTGTATTAGAAGTCACACTTCCACACAAATTAGTAGCTTACTATTACCACTATTAGAAGTCCCACTTCAAATAGAAATAGTAACTTTCTAATTCCTTCCTTTTAGAGTTTAAGTAAGAATAGAATCTTTCTAATACTTGGGCTAGCGTGGGGACTACTAGGGATTCCTTAGAAAGCTGGCTCCAACTGGGACACGCGACCCCGCATCTCATGTGTAATCCGGGCCCACAGTTAATTGCAATCAACACCACTACATAAATGCAATTGCATTCCAATTTTAGGAATAAATTACAATGAAGACCCTACGCTTCCCAATTACCACAAGTAGGCCCCTCTATCATTATCCATGGATGAATTGGAATAAATCTGTCGCGACCCCGGACCGGGTTACCAAAGTCCTAATCCGGGATCGGGACATTAATGGTGATGGTGGTGTGGTGAGTGAATGGTTAATATGTAGAGTGTGTCAACAAGGTGCACACACTTATTTAATTTCCCACAGGTCTACGCGGTGAGGATATCACAACCATATATGAACAATTCTATTAAGTTCGGAAGCTGTAGCAAATCAAATATTCAATCCATCTCAAATCATAAAGATAATAACACAAGTCTAGTACCGTATCAGAATGAGCAATGATCATTGGCATGTTACCCAACAGTAAGTTAAAGTTTACACAAAGATCATTTAATTACATTTCCCAAAAATAGAGGCCAACAAAAGCCAATATAAACAAAATATAATCCCAAAAGAATGAGTTATAAGTTCTCCCAAAATGTTATCTCTCTCTAGCAATCCAATGTCTAAATGAGATCGTCAGCACGCCACTCAACTAGCTGCTGCGGTTCTCCGACAGCCTCCTCGTGCTCCTCCTCGGGATAACCAACAACGGGACCTGAGTACCAAAGAGTAGGTCAAACACGACGGTTTGGAAAATTGGTAAAATACAATGACAATATGATAATACATGAATTTACCTTCAAAAGCATTTAAACCTGTTTAAGTAACAATTTCTATAAACGAGATAAAACATTTATTCAAATACAGGTGTGCAATGTAAAACATGTACCGGTAACCAAGGAACGGGGAAACAAGCAAGATGGCAACCACACGAAGCTAAGTCCTCTATCACTAAAGCGAGAGAGCAATAACTAGGCACTGATCTCAGTCACTCGAGGTGAGGAGAAACAGTGGATCTTATAAATACATATACATATACTATACCTGACCACGGTAGCGAGCCGGGCATCGGGAACCACAGTAGCAATCTGCGGCATCGGGACAAGACCACGGTAATAACCGGGTAGCGGGATCCAAACTGCAGCTGGCGGGACAAGAGGGGGATCTCCAAGTCGGTGGATCAGGCCAACAGGGTTATCCAAGCTTAGTGGTGCCGAATCATAGGTCAAATAACAAATCGAGACATGTGCGAGTAAATCAAGTACTAATAAATAAACGGGCGGGACGGGGTGCTCAAAGGCACAACTATCATTTCATGTCGGGCAATACATTTTGGGGCTAGCAATTATTACAAGTACACTTTCAATTCTTTTGGGAATAGCAAGTCAAAGTAGTGTAAATTCGGGGACAATGAAATACCATAGAACTTTTGAAATCTCATGAAGCGTATCGGGGTTCAAAACTAGTTTAAGGTGGATAGGGATCTCGTATGTCAATATATATATAAAACTTGGTACTACTTGAGGTTGGGGACATTTCGGGGTCTTTATACACTTTGGGGTTTTCGAAACTTTAAATGAATCTTCGTAATATGGTTTCTTTCTCAAACGGGCTCCATGTGCATCTCCAGGTGAACGGTCCCCATCATTCTCTAAAAGGGTTCACAAATGATTGGGACGGAAATCCTATCCATTTCTCTCCATTTCCCTCCATTTCCATGTTTCTGGGTAATTTCGGTCAGCTGGCGGTCAGCCGCCGAACCGCTGGCTGACCACAGTTGGGTTGGAAAATTGCAGCTTACTAGATAGCTAAACGACAAGGTGCGGTTAGCCGCTGCTGTGTTCGGCGGTTAGCCGCTGGGTAACCGCAGGGGTGACCGCTGGGTTCAGGGGAAAGAGGTGCTCCCTGGAAAAGTGACCGCGATGGTTCGGTCAGCTGGCGGTTAGCCGCTAGGCACCAGGCGGCTAGCCGGCAGGTGTGGGAAAAACCCCACTGTGTCCAGATTTGAGCCCTTTCTCCCTTAAAGCATTCCTCACATAACTCCCCCTACATTCCTACAATAAAATGAGTCCAAGACTCCTCCAATTCATCATTAAAATTTCCACAAACTTCCACCACAAACACCTCCATTCTCTTCACATTCAATCACCAAAGAGAGAGAGAAAAACCACTACTCATAAGATTCATCTACACTTAATAACATAATAGATGCATTCGTGAAGATGTATAACAGAGAAATCAACTCATGAATATGCATTTCAAAAGTGCTAAAATCAAGACAAGAAGACTATGAAAACATATGTAAAGTCAATAAGAACCATTAATGCCAAAAACAAGGAATTTCCATGAAACATGTAAGTGTTCAAAACTTATCCATTCATCCACTTGCCTTGGGTCTTCTAATCAAGGAAATCAAGCTACCAAACAAGGCTTTCTCAAGAATCTTGGGATGACCTTCAAATGAGAAGAGTTAGCTCAAAGGGAGCCTCAAGGTTGATGGATTTCTCTACAAATAGTATCAAAAGGAAGCTTGCAAGGAGAGGAAGAGAATGATAACCTCCATTACTCGATTGATGCAAGTTTGGTGTGGATTGGAGATGGAGAGAGCAAGAAGAAGAAGAAAAGTTTCCAACAAACCCTAGGCTGCCTTTTGTGCTGGAAAAATGGAAATGAATGAGATGGGTCTCTCTATATAAGCAAATGGAAAAAGGGTCCCACTACTTAAGACATTCAAAGGCTGAAATCTTGGCTTTCGGGGCTTCTAATCAATTCGATGGAGAAGAGAAAAGTGATCCTCGAAATATCTAGTTTCCAAAAAGCATATGTTTCGCGAGTTTTGAGAATATCAAGTTTTGGGTACAGATTTAAAGCACAATGACTGTTTTGCCCTCAAAGCTATGAAATCGGGTTTCGGGGTCTCGAACGGGGACGGGATCAACATGAAAGTTGTAGGGATTAACAATACAATTAAAACCACGAATGCAAAAACCTCCGATAAATCCTCAAGCACAGGCAAGGGCATAAAGAAGGAACCCCCAAAGGGCCCGACTAATCACAAGTATTAAAATTCCCCAAAACTATATCAAAAGCTATTCCGATCCCAACTTAGCCAAAATCACTAATCAAGCTTAGAAGTAACACATGACTTAATTAGTACTAATCGAGTTCACTCGGGTCGGGGTCTTACAAAATCCGTCCCATTCAATCTTAGATCCACATCTTATTTTCCTTGAGCCCCAATTAATTCCATTGATCATCAGTACTATCCATTTACCTCTTAATCAAGATGGGTGCGCACTTACTAATGATAAATCCATTAATTGGCACAAGGGGATAATGTAGATAGATTCCATATTGACCATTGGATGTTCCCACAATCCTACTACCACGTACCCAAGACACCAAGGTGTTGACCTACAGTTGGCCTCACTCATTGGTGACTCAAAGCAAATGAATAGATAGAAACTTGAGTTCATCAATGTCTCAGCATTAAGAGCCTATTGCTAGGGGATAATGTAGATAGATTCCATATTGACCATTGGATGTTCCCACAATCCTACTACCACGTACCCAAGACACCAAGGTGTTGACCTACAGTTGGCCTCACTCATTGGTGACTCAAAGCAAATGAATAGATAGAAACTTGAGTTAATCAATGTCTCAGGATTAAGAGCCTATTGCTAGGGGATAATGTAGATAGATTCCATATTGACCATTGGATGTTCCCACAATCCTACTACCACGTACCCAAGACACCAAGGTGTTGACCTACAGTTGGCCTCACTCATTGGTGACTCAAAGCAAATGAATAGATAGAAACTTGAGTTCATCAATGTCTCAGGATTAAGAGCCTATTGCTAGGGAATTATGAGAGCCATCCTTAAATCGAGACAGCATTTCATAAGGTGCTTCTCATGGTCC
Source organism: Cinnamomum chago (assembly GCA_038049695.1). Taxonomy (NCBI): domain Eukaryota; kingdom Viridiplantae; phylum Streptophyta; class Magnoliopsida; order Laurales; family Lauraceae; genus Cinnamomum; species Cinnamomum chago. Next base: position 42,327,092 of record CP142458.1, read on the forward strand.
TTCAATTCATCTAATGTACCAGCACTATGATCAAGAATCTTACATTCTGATGATCGAGACAAATCACACTATCTCATAGTGATCAAAGTGCTGCAACCTTATCAGATGAGATGCCCAGTCTCATCACTGGTTGTGAAGATATTTTAAGTATAAGATTTGTGACACGTGTCTCCCGTATGTGGATCTCATCCATATACATATATCACATCTAATATACTAATGGGAAAGAGGTGCTCTCTTGAAAAGTGACAGCGATGGTTCGGTCAGTTGGCGGTTAGCCGCTAGTCACCAGGCGACTAGCCGGCAGGTGTGGGAAAAACCCCACTGTGTCCAGATTTGAGCCCTTTCTCCCTTAAACCATTCCTCACATAACTCCCCCTATATTCCTACAATAAAATGAGTCCAAGACTCCTCCAATTCATCATTAAAATTTCCACAAACTTCCACCACAAACACCTCCATTCTCTTCACATTCAATCACCAAAGAGAGAGAGAAAAACCACTACTCATAAGATTCATCTACACTTAATAACATAATAGATGCATTCGTGAAGATGTATAACAGAGAAATCAACTCATGAATATGCATTTCAAAAGTGCTAAAATCAAGACAAGAAGACTATGAAAACATATGTAAAGTCAATAAGAACCATTAATGCCAAAAACAAGGAATTTCCATGAAACATGTAAGTGTTCAAAACTTATCCATTCATCCACTTGCCTTGGGTCTTCTAATCAAGGAAATCAAGCTACCAAACAAGGCTTTCTCAAGAATCTTGGGATGACGTTCAAATGAGAAGAGTTAGCTCAAAGGGAGCCTCAAGGTTGATGGATTTCTCTACAAATAGTATCAAAAGGAAGCTTGCAAGGAGAGGAAGAGAATGATAACCTCCATTACTCGATTGATGCAAGTTTGGTGTGGATTGGAGATGGAGAGAGCAAGAAGAAGAAGAAAAGTTTCCAACAAACCCTAGGCTCCCTTTTGTGCTGGAAAAATGGAAATGAATGAGATGGGTCTCTCTATATAAGCAAATGGAAAAAGGGTCCCACTACTTAAGACATTCAAAGGCTGAAATCTTGGCTTTCGGGGCTTCTAATGAATTCGATGAAGAAGAGAAAAGTGATCCTCGAAATATCTAGTTTCCAAAAAGCATATGTTTCGCGAGTTTTGAGAATATCAAGTTTTGGGTACAGACTTAGTGCACAATGACTGTTTTGCCCTCAAGGCTATGAAATCGGGTTTCGGGGTCTCGAACGGGGACGGGATCAACATGAAAGTTGTAGGGATTAACAATACAATTAAAACGGGATTAAAACCACGAATGCAAAAACCTCCGATAATTCCTCAATCGCAGGCAAAGTCATAAAGAAGGAACCCCCAAAGGGCCCGACTAATCACAAGTATTAAAATTCCCAAAACTATATCAAAAGCTATTCCGATCCCAACTTAGCCAAAATCACTAATCAAGCTCAGAAGTAACACATGACTTAATTAGTACTATCGAGTTCACTCGAATCGGGGTCTTGCAAAATCCGTCCCATTCAATCTTAGATCCACATCTTATTTTCCTTGAGCCCTAATTAATTCCATTGATCATCAGTACTATCCATTTAACTCTTAATCAAGATGGGTGCGCACTTATAATGATAAATCCATTAATTGGCACAAGGGGATAATGTAGATAGATTCCATATTGACCATTGGATGTTCCCACAATCCTACTACCACGTACCCAAGACACCAAGGTGTTGACCTACAGTTGGCCTCACTCATTGGTGACTCAAAGCAAATGAATAGATAGAAACTTGAGTTCATCAATGTCTCAGGATAAGAGCCTATTGCTAGGGAATTATGAGAGCAATCCTTAAATCGAGACAACATTTCATAAGGTGCTTCTCATGGTCCTTCAATTCATCTATTGTACCGGCACTATGATCAAGAATCTTACATTCTGATGATCGAGACAAATCACACTATCTCATAGTGATCAAAGTGCTGCAACCTTATCAGATGAGATGCCCAGTCTCATCACTGGTTGTGAAGATATTTTAAGTATAAGATTTGTGACACGTGTCTCCCGTATGTGGATCTCATCCTTATATATATCACATCTAATATACTAATGGGAAAGAGGTGCTCTCTGGAAAAGTGACCGCGATGGTTCGGTCAGCTGGCGGTTAGCCGCTCGTCACCAGGCGGCTAGCCGGCAGGTGTGGGAAAAACCCCACTGTGTCCTGATTTGTGCCCTTTCTCCCTTAAACCATTCCTCACATAACTCCCCCTATATTCCTACAATAAAATGAGTCCAAGACTCCTCCAATTCATCATTAAAATTTCCACAAACTTCCACCACAAACACCTCCATTCTCTTCACATTCAATCACCAAAGAGAGAGAGAAAAACCACTACTCATAAGATTCATCTACACTTAATAACATAATAGATGCATTCGTGAAGATGTATAACAGAGAAATCAACTCATGAATATGCATTTAAAAAGTGCTAAAATCAAGACAAGAAGACTATGAAAACATATGTAAAGTCAATAAGAACCATTAATGCCAAAAACAAGGAATTTCCATGAAACATGTAAGTGTTCAAAACTTATCCATTCATCCACTTGCCTTGGGTCTTCTAATCAAGGAAATCAAGCTACCAAACAAGGCTTTCTCAAGAATCTTGGGATGACGTTCAAATGAGAAGAGTTAGCTCAAAGGGAGCCTCAAGGTTGATGGATTTCTCTACAAATAGTATCAAAAGGAAGCTTGCAAGGAGAGGAAGAGAATGATAACCTCCATTACTCGATTGATGCAAGTTTGGTGTGGATTGGAGATGGAGAGAGCAAGAAGAAGAAGAAAAGTTTCCAACAAACCCTAGGCTCCCTTTTGTGCTGGAAAAATGGAAATGAATGAGATGGGTCTCTCTATATAAGCAAATGGAAAAAGGGTCCCACTACTTAAGACATTCAAAGGCTGAAATCTTGGCTTTCGGGGCTTCTAATGAATTCGATGAAGAAGAGAAAAGTGATCCTCGAAATATCTAGTTTCCAAAAAGCATATGTTTCGCGAGTTTTGAGAATATCAAGTTTTGGGTACAGACTTAGTGCACAATGACTGTTTTGCCCTCAAGGCTATGAAATCGGGTTTCGGGGTCTCGAACGGGGACGGGATCAACATGAAAGTTGTAGGGATTAACAATACAATTAAAACGGGATTAAAACAACGAATGCAAAAACCTCCGATAATTCCTCAATCGCCGGCAAGGTCATAAAGAAGGAACCCCCAAAGGGCCCGACTAATCACAAGTATTAAAATTCCCAAAACTATATCAAAAGCTATTCCGATCCCAACTTAGCCAAAATCACTAATCAAGCTCAGAAGTAACACATGACTTAATTAGTACTATCGAGTTCACTCGGGTCGGGGTCTTACAAAATCCGTCCCATTCAATCTTAGATCCACATCTTATTTTCCTTGAGCCCCAATTAATTCCATTGATCATCAGTACTATCCATTTAACTCTTAATCAAGATGGGTGCGCACTTACTAATGATAAATCCATTAATTGGCACAAGGGGATAATGTAGATAGATTCCATATTGACCATTGGATGTTCCCACAATCCTACTACCACGTACCCAAGACACCAAGGTGTTGACCTACAGTTGGCCTCACTCATTGGTGACTCAAAGCAAATGAATAGATAGAAACTTGAGTTCATCAATGTCTCAGGATTAAGAGCCTATTGCTAGGGAATTATGAGAGCAATCCTTAAATCGAGACAACATTTCATAAGGTGCTACTCATGGTCCTTCAATTCATCTATTGTACCGGCACTATGATCAAGAATCTTACATTCTGATGATCGAGACAAATCACACTATCTCATAGTGATCAAAGTGCTGCAACCTTATCAGATGAGATGCCCAGTCTCATCACTGGTTGTGAAGATATTTTAAGTATAAGATTTGTGACACGTGTCTCCCGTATGTGAATCTCATCCATATACATATATCACATCTAATATACTAATGGGAAAGAGGTGCTCTCTTGAAAAGTGACAGCGATGGTTCGGTCAGCTGGCGGTTAGCCGCTAGTCACCAGGCGACTAGCCGGCAGGTGTGGGAAAAACCCCACTGTGTCCAGATTTGAGCCCTTTCTCCCTTAAACCATTCCTCACATAACTCCCCCTATATTCCTACAATAAAATGAGTCCAAGACTCCTCCAATTCATCATTAAAATTTCCACAAACTTCCACCACAAACACCTCCATTCTCTTCACATTCATTCACCAAAGAGAGAGAGAAAAACCACTATTCATAAGATTCATCTACACTTAATAACATAATAGATGCATTCGTGAAGATGTATAACAGAGAAATCAACTCATGAATATGCATTTCAAAAGTGCTAAAATCAAGACAAGAAGACTATGAAAACATATGTAAAGTCAATAAGAACCATTAATGCCAAAAACAAGGAATTTCCATGAAACATGTAAGTGTTCAAAACTTATCCATTCATCCACTTGCCTTGGGTCTTCTAATCAAGGAAATCAAGCTACCAAACAAGGCTTTCTCAAGAATCTTGGGATGACCTTCAAATGAGAAGAGTTAGCTCAAAGGGAGCCTCAAGGTTGATGGATTTCTCTACAAATAGTATCAAAAGGAAGCGTGCAAGGAGAGGAAGAGAATGATAACCTCCATTACTCGATTGATGCAAGTTTGGTGTGGATTGGAGATGGAGAGAGCAAGAAGAAGAAGAAAAGTTTCCAACAAACCCTAGGCTCCCTTTTGTGCTGGAAAAATGGAAATGAATGAGATGGGTCTCTCTATATAAGCAAATGGAAAAAGGGTCCCACTACTTAAGACATTCAAAGGCTGAAATCTTGGCTTTCGGGGCTTCTAATGAATTCGATGAAGAAGAGAAAAGTGATCCTCGAAATATCTAGTTTCCAAAAAGCATATGTTTCGCGAGTTTTGAGAATATCAAGTTTTGGGTACAGACTTAGTGCACAATGACTGTTTTGCCCTCAAGGCTATGAAATCGGGTTTCGGGGTCTCGAACGGGGACGGGATCAACATGAAAGTTGTAGGGATTAACAATACAATTAAAACGGGATTAAAACCACGAATGCAAAAACCTCCGATAATTCCTCAATCGCAGGCAAGGTCATAAAGAAGGAACCCCCAAAGGGCCCGACTAATCACAAGTATTAAAATTCCCAAAACTATATCAAAAGCTATTCCGATCCCAACTTAGCCAAAATCACTAATCAAGCTCAGAAGTAACACATGACTTAATTAGTACTATCGAGTTCACTCGGGTCGGGGTCTTACAAAATCCGTCCCATTCAATCTTAGATCCACATCTTATTTTCCTTGAGCCCCAATTAATTCCATTGATCATCAGTACTATCCATTTAACTCTTAATCAAGATGGGTGCGCACTTACTAATGATAAATCCATTAATTGGCACAAGGGGATAATGTAGATAGATTCCATATTGACCATTGGATGTTCCCACAATCCTACTACCACGTACCCAAGACACCAAGGTGTTGACCTACAGTTGGCCTCACTCATTGGTGACTCAAAGCAAATGAATAGATAGAAACTTGAGTTCATCAATGTCTCAGGATTAAGAGCCTATTGCTAGGGAATTATGAGAGCAATCCTTAAATCGAGACAACATTTCATAAGGTGCTACTCATGGTCCTTCGATTCATCTATTGTACCGGCACTATGATCAAGAATCTTACATTCTGATGATCGAGACAAATCACACTATCTCATAGTGATCAAAGTGCTGCAACCTTATCAGATGAGATGCCCAGTCTCATCACTGGTTGTGAAGATATTTTAAGTATAAGATTTGTGACACGTGTCTCCCGTATGTGGATCTCATCCATATACATATATCACATCTAATATACTAATGGGAAAGAGGTGCTCTCTTGAAAAGTGACAGCGATGGTTCGGTCAGCTGGCGGTTAGCCGCTAGTCACCAGGCGACTAGCCGGCAGGTGTGGGAAAAACCCCACTGTGTCCAGATTTGAGCCCTTTCTCCCTTAAACCATTCCTCACATAACTCCCCCTATATTCCTACAATAAAATGAGTCCAAGACTCCTCCAATTCATCATTAAAATTTCCACAAACTTCCACCACAAACACCTCCATTCTCTTCACATTCAATCACCAAAGAGAGAGAGAAAAACCACTATTCATAAGATTCATCTACACTTAATAACATAATAGATGCATTCGTGAAGATGTATAACAGAGAAATCAACTCATGAATATGCATTTCAAAAGTGCTAAAATCAAGACAAGAAGACTATGAAAACATATGTAAAGTCAATAAGAACCATTAATGCCAAAAACAAGGAATTTCCATGAAACATGTAAGTGTTCAAAACTTATCCATTCATCCACTTGCCTTGGGTCTTCTAATCAAGGAAATCAAGCTACCAAACAAGGCTTTCTCAAGAATCTTGGGATGACCTTCAAATGAGAAGAGTTAGCTCAAAGGGAGCCTCAAGGTTGATGGATTTCTCTACAAATAGTATCAAAAGGAAGCTTGCAAGGAGAGGAAGAGAATGATAACCTCCATTACTCGATTGATGCAAGTTTGGTGTGGATTGGAGATGGAGAGAGCAAGAAGAAGAAGAAAAGTTTCCAACAAACCCTAGGCTCCCTTTTGTGCTGGAAAAATGGAAATGAATGAGATGGGTCTCTCTATATAAGCAAATGGAAAAAGGGTCCCACTACTTAAGACATTCAAAGGCTGAAATCTTGGCTTTCGGGGCTTCTAATGAATTCAATGAAGAAGAGAAAAGTGATCCTCGAAATATCTAGTTTCCAAAAAGCATATGTTTCGCGAGTTTTGAGAATATCAAGTTTTGGGTACAGACTTAGTGCACAATGACTGTTTTGCCCTCAAGGCTATGAAATCGGGTTTCGGGGTCTCGAACGGGGACGGGATCAACATGAAAGTTGTAGGGATTAACAATACAATTAAAACGGGATTAAAACCACGAATGCAAAAACCTCCGATAATTCCTCAATCGCAGGCAAGGTCATAAAGAAGGAACCCCCAAAGGGCCCGACTAATCACAAGTATTAAAATTCCCAAAACTATATCAAAAGCTATTCCGATCCCAACTTAGCCAAAATCACTAATCAAGCTCAGAAGTAACACATGACTTAATTAGTACTATCGAGTTCACTCGGGTCGGGGTCTTACAAAATCCGTCCCATTCAATCTTAGATCCACATCTTATTTTCCTTGAGCCCCAATTAATTCCATTGATCATCAGTACTATCCATTTAACTCTTAATCAAGATGGGTGCGCACTTACTAATGATAAATCCATTAATTGGCACAAGGGGATAATGTAGATAGATTCCATATTGACCATTGGATGTTCCCACAATCCTACTACCACGTACCCAAGACACCAAGGTGTTGACCTACAGTTGGCCTCACTCATTGGTGACTCAAAGCAAATGAATAGATAGAAACTTGAGTTCATCAATGTCTCAGGATTAAGAGCCTATTGCTAGGGAATTATGAGAGCAATCCTTAAATCGAGACAACATTTCATAAGGTGCTACTCATGGTCCTTCGATTCATCTATTGTACCGGCACTATGATCAAGAATCTTACATTCTGATGATCGAGACAAATCACACTATCTCATAGTGATCAAAGTGCTGCAACCTTATCAGATGAGATGCCCAGTCTCATCACTGGTTGTGAAGATATTTTAAGTATAAGATTTGTGACACGTGTCTCCCGTATGTGGATCTCATCCATATACATATATCACATCTAATATACTAATGGGAAAGAGGTGCTCTCTTGAAAAGTGACAGCGATGGTTCGGTCAGCTGGCGGTTAGCCGCTAGTCACCAGGCGACTAGCCGGCAGGTGTGGGAAAAACCCCACTGTGTCCAGATTTGAGCCCTTTCTCCCTTAAACCATTCCTCACATAACTCCCCCTATATTCCTACAATAAAATGAGTCCAAGACTCCTCCAATTCATCATTAAAATTTCCACAAACTTCCACCACAAACACCTCCATTCTCTTCACATTCAATCACCAAAGAGAGAGAGAAAAACCACTACTCATAAGATTCATCTACACTTAATAACATAATAGATGCATTCGTGAAGATGTATAACAGAGAAATCAACTCATGAATATGCATTTAAAAAGTGCTAAAATCAAGACACGAAGACTATGAAAACATATGTAAAGTCAATAAGAACCATTAATGCCAAAAACAAGGAATTTCCATGAAACATGTAAGTGTTCAAAACTTATCCATTCATCCACTTGCCTTGGGTCTTCTAATCAAGGAAATCAAGCTACCAAACAAGGCTTTCTCAAGAATCTTGGGATGACCTTCAAATGAGAAGAGTTAGCTCAAAGGGAGCCTCAAGGTTGATGGATTTCTCTACAAATAGTATCAAAAGGAAGCTTGCAAGGAGAGGAAGAGAATGATAACCTCCATTACTCGATTGATGCCTGTTTGGTGTGGATTGGAGATGGAGAGAGCAAGAAGAAGAAGAAAAGTTTCCAACAAACCCTAGGCTCCCTTTTGTGCTGGAAAAATGGAAATGAATGAGATGGGTCTCTCTATATAAGCAAATGGAAAAAGGGTCCCACTACTTAAGACATTCAAAGGCTGAAATCTTGGCTTTCGGGGCTTCTAATGAATTCGATGAAGAAGAGAAAAGTGATCCTCGAAATATCTAGTTTCCAAAAAGCATATGTTTCGCGAGTTTTGAGAATATCAAGTTTTGGGTACAGACTTAGTGCACAATGACTGTTTTGCCCTCAAGGCTATGAAATCGGGTTTCGGGGTCTCGAACGGGGACGGGATCAACATGAAAGTTGTAGGGATTAACAATACAATTAAAACGGGATTAAAACCACGAATGCAAAAACCTCCGATAATTCCTCAATCGCAGGCAAGCTCATAAAGAAGGAACCCCCAAAGGGCCCGACTAATCACAAGTATTAAAATTCCCAAAACTATATCAAAAGCTATTCCGATCCCAACTTAGCCAAAATCACTAATCAAGCTCAGAAGTAACACATGACTTAATTAGTACTATCGAGTTCACTCGAATCGGGGTCTTGCAAAATCCGTCCCATTCAATCTTAGATCCACATCTTATTTTCCTTGAGCCCCAATTAATTCCATTGATCATCAGTACTATCCATTTAACTCTTAATCAAGATGGGTGCGCACTTACTAATGATAAATCCATTAATTGGCACAAGGGGATAATGTAGATAGATTCCATATTGACCATTGGATGTTCCCACAATCCTACTACCACGTACCCAAGACACCAAGGTGTTGACCTACAGTTGGCCTTACTCATTGGTGACTCAAAGCAAATGAATAGATAGAAACTTGAGTTCATCAATGTCTCAGGATTAAGAGCCTATTGCTAGGGAATTATGAGAGCAATCCTTAAATCGAGACAACATTTCATAAGGTGCTTCTCATGGTCCTTCAATTCATCTATTGTACCGGCACTATGATCAAGAATCTTACATTCTGATGATCGAGACAAATCACACTATCTCATAGTGATCAAAGTGCTGCAACCTTATCAGATGAGATGCCCAGTCTCATCACTGGTTGTGAAGATATTTTAAGTATAAGATTTGTGACACGTGTCTCCCGTATGTGGATCTCATCCTTATATATATCACATCTAATATACTAATGGGAAAGAGGTGCTCTCTGGAAAAGTGACCGCGATGGTTCGGTCAGCTGGCGGTTAGCCGCTCGTCACCAGGCGGCTAGCCGGCAGGTGTGGGAAAAACCCCACTGTGTCCTGATTTGTGCCCTTTCTCCCTTAAACCATTCCTCACATAACTCCCCCTATATTCCTACAATAAAATGAGTCCAAGACTCCTCCAATTCATCATTAAAATTTCCACAAACTTCCACCACAAACACCTCCATTCTCTTCACATTCATTCACCAAAGAGAGAGAGAAAAACCACTACTCTTTAGATTCATCTACACTTAATAACATAATAGATGCATTCGTGAAGATGTATAACAGAGAAATCAACTCATGAATATGCATTTCAAAAGTGCTAAAATCAAGACAAGAAGACTATGAAAACATATGTAAAGTCAATAAGAACCATTAATGCCAAAAACAAGGAATTTCCATGAAACATGTAAGTGTTCAAAACTTATCCATTCATCCACTTGCCTTGGGTCTTCTAATCAAGGAAATCAAGCTACCAAACAAGGCTTTCTCAAGAATCTTGGGATGACCTTCAAATGAGAAGAGTTAGCTCAAAGGGAGCCTCAAGGTTGATGGATTTCTCTACAAATAGTATCAAAAGGAAGCTTGCAAGGAGAGGAAGAGAATGATAACCTCCATTACTCGATTGATGCAAGTTTGGTGTGGATTGGAGATGGAGAGAGCAAGAAGAAGAAGAAAAGTTTCCAACAAACCCTAGGCTCCCTTTTGTGCTGGAAAAATGGAAATGAATGAGATGGGTCTCTCTATATAAGCAAATGGAAAAAGGGTCCCACTACTTAAGACATTCAAAGGCTGAAATCTTGGCTTTCGGGGCTTCTAATGAATTCGATGAAGAAGAGAAAAGTGATCCTCGAAATATCTAGTTTCCAAAAAGCATATGTTTCGCGAGTTTTGAGAATATCAAGTTTTGGGTACAGACTTAGTGCACAATGACTGTTTTGCCCTCAAGGCTATGAAATCGGGTTTCGGGGTCTCGAACGGGGACGGGATCAACATGAAAGTTGTAGGGATTAACAATACAATTAAAACGGGATTAAAACAACGAATGCAAAAACCTCCGATAATTCCTCAATCGCCGGCAAGGTCATAAAGAAGGAACCCCCAAAGGGCCCGACTAATCACAAGTATTAAAATTCCCAAAACTATATCAAAAGCTATTCCGATCCCAACTTAGCCAAAATCACTAATCAAGCTCAGAAGTAACACATGACTTAATTAGTACTATCGAGTTCACTCGGGTCGGGGTCTTACAAAATCCGTCCCATTCAATCTTAGATCCACATCTTATTTTCCTTGAGCCCCAATTAATTCCATTGATCATCAGTACTATCCATTTAACTCTTAATCAAGATGGGTGCGCACTTACTAATGATAAATCCATTAATTGGCACAAGGGGATAATGTAGATAGATTCCATATTGACCATTGGATGTTCCCACAATCCTACTACCACGTACCCAAGACACCAAGGTGTTGACCTACAGTTGGCCTCACTCATTGGTGACTCAAAGCAAATGAATAGATAGAAACTTGAGTTCATCAATGTCTCAGGATTAAGAGCCTATTGCTAGGGAATTATGAGAGCAATCCTTAAATCGAGACAACATTTCATAAGGTGCTTCTCATGGTCCTTCAATTCATCTATTGTACCGGCACTATGATCAAGAATCTTACATTCTGATGATCGAGACAAATCACACTATCTCATAGTGATCAAAGTGCTGCAACCTTATCAAATGAGATGCCCAGTCTCATCACTGGTTGTGAAGATATTTTAAGTATAAGATTTGTGACACGTGTCTCCCGTATGTGGATCTCATCCTTATATATATCACATCTAATATACTAATGGGAAAGAGGTGCTCTCTGGAAAAGTGACCGCGATGGTTCGGTCAGCTGGCGGTTAGCCGCTCGTCACCAGGCGGCTAGCCGGCAGGTGTGGGAAAAACCCCACTGTGTCCTGATTTGAGCCCTTTCTCCCTTAAACCATTCCTCACATAACTCCCCCTATATTCCTACAATAAAATGAGTCCAAGACTCCTCCAATTCATCATTAAAATTTCCACAAACTTCCACCACAAACACCTCCATTCTCTTCACATTCAATCACCAAAGAGAGAGAGAAAAACCACTACTCATAAGATTCATCTACACTTAATAACATAATAGATGCATTCGTGAAGATGTATAACAGAGAAATCAACTCATGAATATGCATTTCAAAAGTGCTAAAATCAAGACAAGAAGACTATGAAAACATATGTAAAGTCAATAAGAACCATTAATGCCAAAAACAAGGAATTTCCATGAAACATGTAAGTGTTCAAAACTTATCCATTCATCCACTTGCCTTGGGTCTTCTAATCAAGGAAATCAAGCTACCAAACAAGGCTTTCTCAAGAATCTTGGGATGACCTTCAAATGAGAAGAGTTAGCTCAAAGGGAGCCTCAAGGTTGATGGATTTCTCTACAAATAGTATCAAAAGGAAGCTTGCAAGGAGAGGAAGAGAATGATAACCTCCATTACTCGATTGATGCAAGTTTGGTGTGGATTGGAGATGGAGAGAGCAAGAAGAAGAAGAAAAGTTTCCAACAAACCCGCTCCCTTTTGTGCTGGAAAAATGGAAATGAATGAGATGGGTCTCTCTATATAAGCAAATGGAAAAAGGGTCCCACTACTTAAGACATTCAAAGGCTGAAATCTTGGCTTTCGGGGCTTCTAATGAATTCGATGAAGAAGAGAAAAGTGATCCTCGAAATATCTAGTTTCCAAAAAGCATATGTTTCGCGAGTTTTGAGAATATCAAGTTTTGGGTACAGACTTAGTGCACAATGACTGTTTTGCCCTCAAGGCTATGAAATCGGGTTTCGGGGTCTCGAACGGGGACGGGATCAACATGAAAGTTGTAGGGATTAACAATACAATTAAAACGGGATTAAAACCACGAATGCAAAAACCTCCGATAATTCCTCAATCGCAGGCAAGGTCATAAAGAAGGAACCCCCAAAGGGCCCGACTAATCACAAGTATTAAAATTCCCAAAACTATATCAAAAGCTATTCCGATCCCAACTTAGCCAAAATCACTAATCAAGCTCAGAAGTAACACATGACTTAATTAGTACTATCGAGTTCACTCGGGTCGGGGTCTTACAAAATCCGTCCCATTCAATCTTAGATCCACATCTTATTTTCCTTGAGCCCCAATTAATTCCATTGATCATCAGTACTATCCATTTAACTCTTAATCAAGATGGGTGCGCACTTACTAATGATAAATCCATTAATTGGCACAAGGGGATAATGTAGATAGATTCCATATTGACCATTGGATGTTCCCACAATCCTACTACCACGTACCCAAGACACCAAGGTGTTGACCTACAGTTGGCCTCACTCATTGGTGACTCAAAGCAAATGAATAGATAGAAACTTGAGTTCATCAATGTCTCAGGATTAAGAGCCTATTGCTAGGGAATTATGAGAGCAATCCTTAAATCGAGACAACATTTCATAAGGTGCTACTCATGGTCCTTCGATTCATCTATTGTACCGGCACTATGATCAAGAATCTTACATTCTGATGATCGAGACAAATCACACTATCTCATAGTGATCAAAGTGCTGCAACCTTATCAGATGAGATGCCCAGTCTCATCACTGGTTGTGAAGATATTTTAAGTATAAGATTTGTGACACGTGTCTCCCGTATGTGGATCTCATCCATATACATATATCACATCTAATATACTAATGGGAAAGAGGTGCTCTCTTGAAAAGTGACAGCGATGGTTCGGTCAGCTGGCGGTTAGCCGCTAGTCACCAGGCGACTAGCCGGCAGGTGTGGGAAAAACCCCACTGTGTCCAGATTTGAGCCCTTTCTCCCTTAAACCATTCCTCACATAACTCCCCCTATATTCCTACAATAAAATGAGTCCAAGACTCCTCCAATTCATCATTAAAATTTCCACAAACTTCCACCACAAACACCTCCATTCTCTTCACATTCAATCACCAAAGAGAGAGAGAAAAACCACTATTCATAAGATTCATCTACACTTAATAACATAATAGATGCATTCGTGAAGATGTATAACAGAGAAATCAACTCATGAATATGCATTTCAAAAGTGCTAAAATCAAGACAAGAAGACTATGAAAACATATGTAAAGTCAATAAGAACCATTAATGCCAAAAACAAGGAATTTCCATGAAACATGTAAGTGTTCAAAACTTATCCATTCATCCACTTGCCTTGGGTCTTCTAATCAAGGAAATCAAGCTACCAAACAAGGCTTTCTCAAGAATCTTGGGATGACCTTCAAATGAGAAGAGTTAGCTCAAAGGGAGCCTCAAGGTTGATGGATTTCTCTACAAATAGTATCAAAAGGAAGCTTGCAAGGAGAGGAAGAGAATGATAACCTCCATTACTCGATTGATGCAAGTTTGGTGTGGATTGGAGATGGAGAGAGCAAGAAGAAGAAGAAAAGTTTCCAACAAACCCGCTCCCTTTTGTGCTGGAAAAATGGAAATGAATGAGATGGGTCTCTCTATATAAGCAAATGGAAAAAGGGTCCCACTACTTAAGACATTCAAAGGCTGAAATCTTGGCTTTCGGGGCTTCTAATGAATTCGATGAAGAAGAGAAAAGTGATCCTCGAAATATCTAGTTTCCAAAAAGCATATGTTTCGCGAGTTTTGAGAATATCAAGTTTTGGGTACAGACTTAGTGCACAATGACTGTTTTGCCCTCAAGGCTATGAAATCGGGTTTCGGGGTCTCGAACGGGGACGGGATCAACATGAAAGTTGTAGGGATTAACAATACAATTAAAACGGGATTAAAACAACGAATGCAAAAACCTCCGATAACTCCTCAAGTGCATGCAAGGTCACAAAGAAGGAACCCCCAAAGGGCCCCACTAATCACAAGTAATAAAATTCCCCAAAACTATATCAAAAGCTATTCCAATCCCAGCTTAGCCAAAATCACTAATCAAGCTTAGAACTAACACACGACTTAATTAGTACTAATCGATTTCATTCGGGTCGGGGTCTTACATCCTCCACCCCTTAGGGCATTTGCTCCTCCGAATGAAATATAACACTCACCTCAGGTAGTAGATGTGGATACTTCTTCTGAACTTGATCTCGTAATTCCCATGTTGCCTCTTCCGGTCCATGATTCTCCCATAGAACTTTGACCCACTGAATCGTCCGAGTCCTCAACTCTTGTTCCTTCGTATCAATGATCTGAACGGGCTTCTCGACATAGGTGGCATCTTCTCTGATTTCCAATGGCTCATACCGGAGTACATGTGAAGGATCGGGGACATACTTCTTCAACATAGACACATGGAAGACGTTGTGTACGCCGGATAGCTCAGGTGGTACTATATTACCAATCTTGCTCACAATGTCATATGGTCCAATGTATCTCTGTGATAACTTGCCCTTCTGTCCAAATCTCAATGTTCCTCTCGTAGGTGACACTTTCAGGAAAACCTTGTATCCTTCTTTGAATTGTAAATTTCTTCTATGAGAATTTGCGTAGCTTTTCTGTCTACTCCGGGCTACTTTCAGTCGTTCTTGGATCAACTTCACTTTGTCGCGGGTTTCACTTACTATAGTCGGTCCATGGAAACTACGAATTCCAACCTCTTCCCAACAAACAAGTGTCCTACACCTTTTGCCATACAAAGCCTCAAAAGGCACCATCCCAATGCTCGAGTGGTAACTGTTGTTGTAAGCAAACTCACACAACGGTAGAGTCTCATCCCACTGAGTCTTGAAATCAAACACACAAACACAGAGCATATCCTCAAGAGTCTGAATTGTCCTCTCTGACTGGCCATCTGTCTGCGGGTGATAAGCCGTGCTAAACTGTAATTTCGTGCCCAAAGAATCATGTAGCGTCTTCCAAAACCTCGAGACGAATCTGCTGTCTCTGTCAGATGTGATACAAACTGGTTGTCAATGTCCACTGACATTCTCGTTGACAAACAACTCTGCCAAAGGTAGCATGTGCATCTTTTTCCCTGTCTTCATAGCAATGAAATGCACTGACTTAGTGAGACGGTCCACAATGATCCATATCGCATCGTTGCCTCTACTGGTCCTCTGTAGTCCCGAAATAAACTTCATGGTAATATGTTCCCATTTCCATTCCGGGATCTCTAACGGTTGTAACAATCCTGGAGGCCTCTGATGTTCTGCCTTTATCAACTGACAAGTCATACAACTGGAGACAAACGCTGCAATTTCTCTCTTCAGATTGTTCCACCAAAATCTGCCCTTCAAATTCTGATACATCTTCGTGCTGCTTGGATGCATAGAGTACTTCATACTGTGAGCTTCGGTCATGATATCATTCTTCAAATCTTCAATATTAGGCACGCATAGACCGTCGCGGTAGTACAAAACTCCACCAACAATACGGAAATCGGGACGTTCTGCTATGTGCTATGAAATCTTGGCCAGCTCTGGATCTTGCAATTGACTATCCTTGGTCTTCTGAATAAAAGAAGGTTTTGACACTGACATGTTAGCTAACAAAACACCCTTCCTTAGTGGCTGCAGGTCTATACTCAACTCTTCAAATTGCTCAAAGATACAAGTGACACTCAGATTTGCCAAGCCTACTGATTTTCTATTCAAAGCATCGGCTACTACATTAGCTTTCCCCGGGTGATACTTGATTGGAAAATCATAATCCTTGATATATTCCATCCATCTTCTTTACCTCATGTTCAATTCCTTCTGAGAAAACAAGTACTGTAAGCTGCGGTGGTCGGAGTGGACTTCGAACTTCTCTCCATAGAGGTAATGTCTCCACATTTTCAATTCGAAAACAACCGATGCTAACTCAAGATCATGGGTGGCATAGTTCTTCTCGTGATCTTTCAACTGTCGGGATCCATATGCAATCACTTTTCCTTCTTGCATCAACACACAACCAAGTCCAACATTCGAAGCATCGGTAAAAATGGTAAAACCGCCGCTTCCGGATGGTAAGGTAAGGACTGGTGCTGTAGTCAATCTCTTCTTTAGCTCTTGAAAACTATCTTCACACTAATCTGTCCACACATATGGCACATTCTTCCTTGTCAACTTCGTCAAAGGTGACGCAATCGACGAGAATCCCTGCACAAACCTCCTGTAATAACCTGTTAAACCCAGAAAACTTCTGATTTCTTATGCATTCTTCGGTCTTTCCTAACTCATAACTGCTTCAATCTTGGACGGATCCACTGATAATCCTTCTTTGGAGATGATGTGCCCAAAAAATGCTACTTGTTCCAACCAAAATTCACACTTGTTAAGCTTCGCAAACAGCTGGTTCTCTCTCAAGAGTTGCAGTGTTATCCTCAAATGCTCTTCATGCTCTTCTTTGGTCTTGGAGTACACCAAAATTTCATCTATGAATACTACAACAAACTGATCTAGATACTCTGTAAATATCTTGTTCATCAACGCCATGAACACTGCTGGTGCATTAGTCAACCCAAATGGCATCACTAGGCACTCATAGTGGCCATATCTTGTCCGGAAAGTTGTCTTCAACACATCTGATTCTCTGACTCTCAGCTGATGGTAACCGGATCTCAAATCAATCTTTGAAAAGTATGATGCACCTTGCAACTGATCAAACAATTCATCTATTCTTGGTAATGGATATTTGTTTTTTATGGTCACTTGATTCAACCTTCGGTAATCTATACACATTCTCATTGAACCATCATTCTTCTTGACAAACAAGACTAGAGCTCCCCAAGGTGAAATACTCGGTCTCACAAAACCCTTGTCTAACAACTCTTGCAACTGAGTCTTCAATTCTCCCAACTCTGCTGGAGCCATTCTATATGGTGCAATAGATATCGGAGCAGTCCCTGGTAACAACTCGATAGTGAAATCGATCTCTCTGATGGGTGGTAAACCTGGGATCTCCTCCGGAAAAAAATTCGGAAATTCCCTAACAATTGGGATCTCCTCCACCCCTTGGGACCGTTTATCCTTCGTGATAAACGCCAAATATGCTTCACAACCACTTCTCAAAAGTCTATCAGCCTTCAACGCCGAGACAAACCCTGCACGAGGATTCCTCCTCTCTCCCTGAAACAACACCCCTGCTGGTGTCTCATCTAACTTGAAAGTCAGGGTCTTATGGAAACAATCCATTGTGGCATGGTATCCTGCCAGCCAATCCATCCCTAGGATGACATCAAAATCGAACATCTCTAACAGAATGAGATCTTCGTTTAAAACCACTTCTCCTATCTGAACTGTGCAACTAGGGTAAAAGGTTCTACAAATAACTTGTTTGCCTACTGGGGTTGCCACAGTTAAAATGAACTCAAGTTCTCTAGCATGCATATCAATCAACTTAAAAAATTCATGGGATAAGAATGAATGTGTAGAGTCAGGGTCAAATAAAATCTTAGCTTTTATCCCACAAACAAGAAGTGTACCTTCCACTACATTTCCCGCTGCCTCTGCACCAGCTCTATTGACCGCATAGATTTGCCCTCGATGTTGTGACCTATTATGTGCCTGCTGTGGCCTGTCTTGTTGTGCATTCCTATGCTGCTGCGGTGCACGCTGATTTTGGTTCTGTCCCTGCTGACGAGCCTGTTGTTGTTGCTGTTGTGGTGCCTGTTGCTGTAATGGCCTTGCCTGACTCGGAACAACGATCACATTCTGTGGTGCTGCTGGACGTTGTGCCCCTTGCTGCTGCTGATGATTCTGTCTATTCTGCCTTGGACAATCTCTCATCTGATGGGTCATGGAACCACATCTGAAACATGCTCCTGTCAATGTACGACACTGTGCACTCTCATGGTTCTTCCCATAGTGGGTACAAACCAAGGGACCTTGAGCATTCTGTTCTATCCTCTGCTTCTTGTTCTGATGATTCCTGTGCTGGTAGTTCTGCTGATGAGCTTGTCCCTTGCCTTGAACTCTAAGGATCTTGTTGTGAAAGTTCTCAAACTTGTAGGCCCTCTTGACCGCTTCATCAAAAGTTGTGGGTGGCACTACTCCGGTAGCATCTCTCTCAATGAAAGGGTTAAGTGCCTCAAAGAACTTGGCAATCTTCTTCTCAACTGTGTCCACTAACTCCTAGGCATATCTGGATAATCTCTTGAACTTAGTGAGGTATTCGAGGACGGTCATACTCCCTTGCACAAGCTGCTGAAATTCTATGGCCTTCTATCTCTTGATGTGGGCGGGTACATACTTATCGTGGAATTGCCTCTTGAAGTTTGCCCAAACCTCTGCATCAGCCATGGTCCTGTATTCCTCCCTAACCGTCTTCCACCATCTGTCTGCTGTACCGCTAAAAAGAGATGATGCTAGTTTTACTCTTTCTCCTCCGGTGCACTGGAAGATCTCAAATATGTTCTCTGTATGCTCTAGCCAATCATCTGCAGCTAATGGATCTTCTATCCCAAGAAAATCTTTCGGAGCTCTCTTCCAAAACCGCTCAAATAAGGCATTTGGGTCATGTTGCCTCTGATTGATGACGATGGCGGGTTGGGGTTAAACCGGTTCGGGCCTCCTCTATAATACCTCAAGCAATTGCCTTTGCATCTCTGCCAGTTCTCTTGCATGATCTTCTTCACTCTTAAGCATTTGCTCTTGTAGTCTAGCCTGATTCTCATTGGCCTGACGCTGTTGGTCAAGCATTGCCTGCATCATTTGTTGGAATTGATTTGGCGTGTTGTTATCAACCCTATCCTCTTCAAGTGGTCCTGTGTGATCACTATTGCTTGCAGAAGGGTTGCCATTTACCGGTCTCTTACGAGGTGGCATGATGTTGTAAAACAAATTGTTAGCACATAATAATCAAATAAAGGGTCACACATTGCTCACACGATACTAGCTAACGAAAGATCTAACGAATCCTCGTCACGTCCTTAGGATTTCTAATTTCTTTTAATTGCTTGAAACACGTCTCGCTCTGATACTAGTCTGTCGCGACCCCGAACCGGGTTACCGAAGTCCTAATCCGGGATCGGGACATTAATGGTGATGGTGGTGTGGTGAGTGAATGGTTAATATGTAGAGTGTGTCAACAAGGTGCACACACTTCTTTAATTTCCCACAGGTGTCCGCGGTGAGGATATCACAACCATATATGAACAATTCTATTAAGTGCGGAAGCGTGTAGCAAATCAAATATTCAATCCATCTCAAATCATAAAGATAATAACACAAGTCTAGTACCGTATCAGAATGAGCAATGATCATTGGCATTGTCGCGACCCCGGAACGGATCCCCGGGCCCGCGACGTTGTTTCGAAATTAAAGATAGTTGGTGTTTATTGTCTATTGTTTTCCCACAGGTTCCCGCGGTGAGGATTCCCAAAGACACGCGGAATCTGACTCACACGATCAAGTTTGCGGAAGCGTGTAGCAAAACACATCACGATGAGCACCAATAAAATATTTAAGTGCCCTAACAAAGAATCACAAGGCATAGTATCAAAGGAAGAAGCTAACATGGCATTCCCATTAATTTTCAAGTTATGAGACTAAAACAAAAGTAAGTTAAGTTTTAAGTACAATCCATAAGAGGCCAACAGAGGCCAATACAATCCTCCAAAATAATCAAAGAAAGAAACCCCAACAAAATGATGACGAGACTCGAGAACCCGCCCGACGTCTAGATGACATCGTCGGGCTGCCACTCTCTCACAGGGGTTGGCTCACAAGCCTCCTCCTGACGCTCCTCATCAAAGGTAACGTCTCCTTCACCTGGGCACCAACAAACAAGGGTCAAACACAACGGTTTGGCAGGTAATCAATTTAGGAGCAAGCATGAACAATAATGTTTAAGAAAACATATAAGCAAATCCTTGATTTGAAATACTATAATGACTGAGATACATTTGCAGAAATATTTAATCGAGCTGAGATACTAAAACAAACTAGCATGAGTACATAATATATCATGAATAGTTATCATCCACAAAGAGCCCATCCTTTCTCTATCATTTATATAATGAAAAGAGCAAGCACGCACGACAAGCACGATATACATAATATAAGGACGACACGATTTCCCACAAAGACGGGAATTCCGGCCGCGGAACCGGACACGCACGATGTGTAATAAATACACGACCAGTCTGCAGACAGTCCACATGTTTAAAGACCCCCAGACAGTGGATCAAACTGAAAGGGCAATCTAAGCTCAGTGGTGTTTACTTAATTCATGAATGCACAAAACACGCGAGATATTAATAAAACTTGTCGAGATAAAAAGGGGGAAATCACTTATCAAAACACGATGAACACGACTAGCAATGGCATGATTAATATGCATAACACGCTTAGGAAGTGATCCCCTTTTTCTTGAAACACATCTTCAAAACTAGCTTATACTTAACTTCAAAACGAGTACACGATGATATTCATCATATCAAAAACCAAAGTACGAATACAAAGCCTATCAAGTTCATGCAAGGACCTTTGGTTGATCGTTGTGCAGCCGAAGCCCAGATGTTGGAATTAAAACAACATTGGTGCCCCAGAAGTTCAAGGACATCTAGGGTTTCGAGTGCATAATATCAGGCTAAAGGCCCCTAAACATGTTCTAGTTTTTCATTCTTGCAAAGGCTCTTCAAAACAGGAAATTTGTCAAATTCGATCACCTCGCGGTCAGGTGTCGGCTAGCCGAACTAAGGTCTGGCAGCTAGCCGCCAGCTGACCGACGAGCTGACCGCTGGAAATCCAGGTCCAACACTGCCCTCTGGAAAAGGAACCGAAATGACTACAGTTAGCTTACGGTTAGCCGAACTGAGACCTGACGGTTAGCCGTGAGCTGACCGTAGGGCTGACCGCTGAAACCCAGTCTGAAATGGAGCTCTCGGGAAAAGGAACCGACAATGCACGGTTGGCCAGCGGTTAGCCGAGATGGGGTATGGCGGCTAGCCGCTTGCTGACCGTCAAGTTGGCCGCAACTCCCTGGCGAAATGTCAGCTTCTGGAAAGGGAACCGCCGAGCTCGGTCAGCTCGCGGTTAACCGAAATGGGGATTTCGGTTAGCAGCCAGCCGACCGACGGCTGACCGAACTGCACGGGAAATGCAGTTCAGTGCAGATTTTTTGCACATTTCTTCTTCCCTTCTTCTTATTTCTCATTCCACTTGCACTCCCTGAGCCTACATGCTCTCCAAGGGGCAAAACACATAATTTTCCAAATCTTAAACATTTAATCCGAAGAGAACATGATCATGAAGCTTGTAAACATATTCATATGCAAACTTTCTAAAACAACAATGAAGATTACAAAACACATGCACAATGGTCCTATAGAGATTACTTGCCTTGCCCAAATGCTAACAATCCTTTCCAAGCACTTCACTCAAAAGCTAAGCCAACACTACAAGAAAACCCAAGAGAAACCACACAACTTACTCAAAATGGAACCAAAGAACCCATTTTAACAAAAGGGTTTGCAAATATGAAAAACATGATCTTGAGGAACCAAAATAACTCTATGAAAGATATGAGTGGAAGCACTTACCTAGAGAAGGTCAAACAAGAGAAATGAAGACAAATGGAGGGCTTTCTCAACCTTAGCTTTCAAGAAAAAGATATCAATAGGAAGCTTGAGATGAGGGGAAGAAAATGGTAGCCTTGGAATCTTCTTTGGAGTCTTTTAGCTAGCTCATGCAAGGTGAGGAAGTGGGAAGGGAAAAGGGGTTTTTCAACCCTAGGTCGAGAGAGTTGCAGAGATTGGTAAAGTGAATGAAAATCGAGGGAGATGGGGCTTAAGTGATGAGAATGGGCCCCAACTAGCTGAACTTGAAGTGATCAAAACACGATCTTGGGAGCCTCGGATTGAAAGTTCATGCTATAGAGATCTGAACTTGGACGTCCATGGCTGATATGGTTTTTCTTGTTTTTAAAACAAAACCAAATCTGATTATTCAGCCATGAAACATGCATAAAAACTCCATGAAATCATGATCAACATGTGTATAAAGCAAGGAGATGATAGAGGACTAATACCTTGATGATATGAATGCCTCAAATCTCTGAAAAGAAAGCTACAAAGGTCTGATCTCAGCCTGCAATCAGCAATGTAAGTTGCAGGAATTTCTGCAGCAGATTTTTCCTTTGATCTTCTCTTCTATTCCACAACCCAATCTGATTGGCTCTGATTGTGGGATCAAAATATGGATTCCAAGAAGGGTTTTCTGAACTACACTTTGTGGAAAAAGTCCAGGACCTTACCAGGACCTGATCTCCTCTCTCCAATGAAGAAGAAGAGAGCAATGGGCTGGGCGTGAGTTTTTCTTCTTGACTTGGGTGGCCAATGGAGCTCCTATTAATCCACGCCTAGGGTTAATTCCTCTCTCCTTTTTTCATGTGTTGCACGCCCAGGGTAGTGTCTCATATATTTATAAAGTTCACATTCCTTTAAGAGTCCTCTCTCTAATAGGAATAACAATCCCATAAAATAAGCAACCAGCCACCTTAGTTGTGCAACACTTTCTAATTAAAGATACTAAAAATTAGTAAACTTTAATTATAGGAATTCTTACCCAAAGAGGAGTTCTTCCTTCCAAGTAAAGATACCTAGTTAAACTTGGAAACCTCACATAAGGGGCTCCCCTTATGGCTGGCCCACAAGATAGATAAACACACCATGGCCCACAAGTTAATAATTTAGCTAGAGTTAAATTCATGTATGCCATCAAAAGCCTATTTGAATTTAAACTCAAAATTAATTCAACCACATATCATTTAATTAAATTAGGAAACCATGCAAATATAGGAAGATGGCTAGAAGAGGGACCAAAAGACATATTTGCCCTTGGCTCCCAAAATGACCAAAATGTCCATGCTAACCCCATAGCAACATTAAGATCATTTTAACCCTAACTCATTCCACTAAAGAGTTATGGTTGCACTCCAGGGACAAATATTAAATTGCAAATTAAGCTCATCATAAACTGACGATTGTCTTTGACCTACCAAGCACAATGACCACAATGCCCCTCTATGTAACATCCATAATCAAGTAGGTTAACCGATGTACTATCTACCTTCTTGATTACATCTCATCCTTAGAACTTCATACCCTTGACTTAATCATCATCCGGATATCATTCTCTTGATCCAGGGAGCGACCCACAAGTTCAATATCCATATGGAACATCCATATACTAAGATCTTAGATTCTGATGATTAATCGGATAATTCTAAGGGGACGATCATTCCATCACACGATGGCATAGATTCCATATTGCATTTGCACGTCCCAACTAATCAAGCCCGAGTACCCAAAACACAGAGCTGTTGACCCATGAACAGGATCTCACCCATAGTGAATTAAAGTACAAGAACTCGACTTCGTCAGTTCATCCACAAATGCTCAAGATTAAGAGCACTGGTCACTCAGTAGCAAAAGGTGACTTGATCTTTCTCTGTGATAGTACTATTTTAGAGATCACACCTTTAATAGTCCTGTTCAATGCATGACACATGCACTAGTGAGATATATCCGGGAAAGACCTCCCGTGACTAAGGTAAGTCACCCTGAACACAGGAGAGTTTCTCACTATAACTTATACCAAGATGAAGTGCCCAACTCCATCTCTCAGTTATGAACAAGTTTATTGTTTCAAGTGTCCATGACTCAGACCTTTCTGTGTGTAGCCACTACACACCCAAGTCATTTACTAGAAAACAATGGGCCTTACACAACCATACATATACACAAGTAATAAGAGAAAAATGTCATTCTATTAAATAACCAATAAATATCCAGTAACAGAGATGTGAGTGCAGTCAGTGGGCTTTAAGGCATACACCAATCCCAACACGGATGACTTCGACGAAGAAGGATAAAACGATCGTCGAAAATTCTAGTTTCCAAAAAGTATATTTTTGACATGGTTTTGAGATCTCGAAACTTGTGTCCAGATTTGTGCATAAAAGACAATTTTACCCTCTTTGGGCCAAAACATGGGTTTTTGGGCTTCAAACAAGAATGACCTTAAAACGAAAGTTGTAACTCATCGAAAAATCATTCGAATGAAATCAAAATCACAATCACACGGAAATCGATACGATCTTCCCAAGCTCACACGTGCACTCAGGCCTTCCTGAGTGTGTCTAATTAATACTAAACGTTCTCAAAATTCCCAAAGCTATGTCCAAGACTAAAACTAATTACTTCTAACCCAACAACAACTAAACCCACTTAGGACTAAACACATACTAATCGCACACTAATCGAGTTGGTCTGGGTCGGGGTCTAACAGGCATGTTACCCAAAAATAAGTTAAAGTTTACACAAAGATCATTTAATTATATTTCCCAAAAATAGAGGCCAACAAAGGCCAATATAAACAAAATATAATCCCAAAAGAATGAGTTATAAGTTCTCCCAAAATGTTATCTCTCTCTAGCAATCCAATGTCTAAATGATATCGTTAGCACGCCACTCAACTAGCTGCTGCGGTTCTCCGACCGCCTCCTCGTGCTCCTCCTCGGGATAACCAACAACGGGACCTGAGTACCAAAGAGTAGGTCAAACACGACGGTTTGACAAATGGGTAAAATACAATGACAATATGATAATACATGAATTTACCTTCAAAAGCATTTAAACCTGTTTAAATAACAATTTCTATAAACGAGATAAAAAATTTATTCAAATACAAGTGTGCAATGTAAAACATGTACCGGTAACCAAGGAATGGGGAAACAAGCAAGATGGCAACCACACGAAGCTAAGTCCTCTATCACTAAAGCGATAGAGCAATAACTAGGCACTGATCTCAGTCACTCGAGGTGAGGAGAAACAGTGGATCTTATAAATACATATACATATACTATACTTGACCACGGTAGCAAGCCGGGCATCGGGAACCACAGTAGCAATCTGCGGCATCGGGACAAGACCACGGTAATAACCGGGTAGCGGGATCCAAACTGCAGCTGGCTGGACAAGAGGGGGATCTCCAAGTTGGTGGATCAGACCAACAGGGTTATCCAAGCTTAGTGGTGCCGACTCATAGGTCAAATAAGAAATCGAGACATGTGCGAGTAAATCAAGTACCAATAAATAAACGGGTGGGACGGGGTGCTCAAAGGCACAACTATCATTTCATGTCGGGCAATACATTTCAGGGCTAGCAATTATTACAAGTACACTTTCAATACTTTTGGGAATAGCAAGTCAAAGTAGTGTAAATTCGGGGACAATGAAATACCATAGAACTTTTGAAATCTCAGGACAAGTATCGGGGTTCAAAACTAGTTCAAGGTGGATAGGGATCCCGTCTGTCAATATATATATAAAACTTGGTACTACTTGAGGTTGGGGACATTTCGGGGTCCTTATACACTTTGGGGTTTTCGAAACTTCAAATAAATCTTCGTAATATGCTTTCTTTCTCAAACGGACTCCATGCGCATCTCCAGGTGAACGGTCCCCATCATTCTCTAAAAGGGTTCACAAATGATTGGGACGGAAATCTTATCCATTTCTCTCCATTTCCCTCCATTTCCATGTTTCTGGGTAATTTTGGTTAGCTGGCGGTTAGCCGCCGCTGGCTGACCGCAGCTAGGTTGGAAAATTGCAGCTTACTGGAAAGCTAATCGCCAAGGTGCGGTTAGCCGCTGCTGTGTTTGGTAGTTAGCCGCTGGGTAACTGCAGGGGTGACCGCTGGGTTCAGAGGAAAAAGGTGCTCTCTGGAAAAGTGACCGCGATGGTTCGGTCAGCTGGTGGTTAGCCGCCAGGTGTGGGAAAAACCCCACTGTGTCCAGATTTGAGCCCTTTCTCCCTTAAACCATTCCTCACATAACTCCCCCTACATTCCTGCAATAAAATGAGTCCAATATTCCTCCAACTCATCATTAAAATTTCCACAAACTTCCACCACAAACACCTCCATTCTCTTCACATTCAATCACCAAAGAGAGAGAGAAAAACCATTATTCATAAGATTCATCTACACTTAATAACATAATAGATGCATTCATCAAGATGTATAACAGAGAAATCAACTCATGAATATGCATTTCAAAGTGCTAAAATCAAGACAAGAAGACTATGAAAACATATGTAAAGTCAATAAGAACCATTAATGCCAAAAACAAGGAATTTCCATGAAACATGTAAGTGTTCAAAACTTATCCATTCATCCACTTGCCTTGGGTCTTCTAATCAAGGAAATCAAGCTACCAAACAAGGCTTTCTCAAGAATCTTGGGATGACCTTCAAATGAGAAGAGTTAGCTCAAAGGGAGTCTCAAGGTTGATGGATTTCTCTACAAATAGTATCAAAAGGAAGCTTGCAAGGAGAGGAAGAGAATGATAACCTCCATTACTCGATTGATGCAAGTTTCGTGTGGATTGGAGATGGAGAGAGCAAGAAGAAGAAGAAAAGTTGCCAACAAACCCTAGGCTGCCTTTTGTGCTGGAAAAATGGAAATGAATGAGATGGGTCTCTCTATATAAGCAAATGGAAAAAGGGTCCCACTACTTAAGACATTCAAAGGCTGAAATCTTGACTTTCGGGGCTTCTAATGAATTCGATGAAGAAGAGAAAAGTGATCGTCGAAATATCTAGTTTCGAAAAAGCATATGTTTCGCGGGTTTTGAGAATATCAAGTTTTGGGTACAGATTTAGTGCACAATGACTGTTTTGCCCTCAAGGCTATGAAATCGGGTTTCGGGGTCTCGAACGGGGACGGGATCAACATGAAAGTTGTAGGGATTAACAGTACAATTAAAACGAGATTAAAACAACGAATGCAAAAACCTCCGATAAATCCTCAAGCGCATGCAAGCTCATAAAGAAGGAACCCCCAAAGGGCCCCACTAATCACAAGTATTAAAATTCCCCAAAACTATATCAAAAGCTATTCCAATCCCAACTTAGCCAAAATCACTAATCAAGCTTAGAAGTAACACACGACTTAATTAGTACTAATCAAGTTCACTCGGGTCGGGGTCTTACAAAATCCGTCCCATTCAATCTTAGATCTACATCTTATTATCCTTGAGCCCCAATTAATTCCATTGATCATCAGTACTATCCAATTAACTGTTAATCAAGATGGGTGCGCACTTACTAATGATAAATCCATTAATTGGCACAAGGGGATAATGTAGATAGATTCCATATTGACCATTGGATGTTCCCACAATCCTACTACCACGTACCCAAGACACCAAGGTGTTGACCTATAGTTGGCCTCACTTATTGGCGACTCAAAGAAAATGAATAGATAAAAACTTGAGTTCATCGAGGTCTCAGGATTAAGAACCTATTGCTAGGGAATTATGAGAGCAATCCTTAAATCGAGACAGCATTTCATAAGGTGCTTCTCATGGTCCTTCAATTCATCTAATGTACTAGCACTATGATCAAGAATCTTACATTCTGATGATCGAGACAAATCACACTATCTCATAGTGATCAATGTGCTGCAACCTTATCAGATGAGATGCCCAGCCTCATCACTGGTTGTGAAGATATTTTAAGTATAAGATTTGTGACATGTCTCCCGTATGTGGATCTCATCCATATACATATATCACATCTAATATACTAATGGGACCCGGTTCATCTCATGAGCCATTATGTCATATGTATTGGTCATGTGCATTAAGTAATAAACACCATTCATCTCATGAAAGGAAAGCATGATTTTATTGATAAATAAAGAAATTAATCAGTTTATTACATCAATTGATGGATTGAGTCCATACAATCTAACAATCTCCCACTTGGGCTCAATTCCAGTCAGGGTTGCATCTCATGCCCATCCCGTCAAGATGCTGCTCAAAGACTTTGGTAGTCAAAGGCATAGTAAAGGGATCTGCCAGATTGTCTGCAGAGGCTATCTTGGTAATGGCAATATCACCTCTCTGCACAATCTCACTGACTAAATGATATTTCCTTTGTACATGCTTTTAGCTTTTATGGCTTCTAGGCTCCTTGGACTGAGCGACTGCCCCGCTGCTGTCACAGTAAACTGTGAGCGGGTGTCGTGCCAAAGGTACCACCCCGAGTTCCATAAGGAATCTCTTAAGCCAAACTGCTTCCTTAGCTGCTTCACAAGCCACTACAGATTCAGCCTCTGAGGTGAAATCAACGGTACATTCATGTTTTATACTCCTCAAGTTGATAGCTCCGCCCCACTGCTGTCACAGTAAACTGTGAGCGGGTGTCGTGCCAAAGGTACCACCCCGAGTTCCATAAGGAATCTCTTAAGCCAAACTGCTTCCTTAGCTGCTTCACAAGCCACTACAGATTCAGCCTCTGAGGTGAAATCAACGGTACATTCATGTTTTATACTCCTCAAGTTGATAGCTCCGCCACCAAGCATAAATACATAACCAGAGGTGGATTTTCTGGAATCCTTATCTAACATGAAGTCATAATCTGTGTATCCAACTGGAATCAGCTCATCACTGCCATAAATTAACATGTAATCTCTAGTCCTTCTCAAGTATTTGAGAATATACTTTACAGCAGTCCAATGTTTAAGTCCTGGGTTAGACTGATATTTGTTGACTAGGCCCACTGCATGACAGATATCCGGTCTAGTACATAGCATAGTGTTGGAAAATAAGTGGGCCTTTCAGATAGGTTTCAAAAACTTTTGACCCACTTGATGTAGGGATCAATTATCTAGAAGGCAACAAATCCAATCCAGGATGCATTCCCTCAAACTCATAAATCATATACAGCAACATATACTATCTAGAAGATAGAAAACAGCACCTAAACATGCAACCACGAAATCTACAGCATACAAGGATGTAGATATACCTTTGGAGCTTTGTAGTGCTCTAGTGGAGAATTTGAGTTCTTTCTTTGATGATGAACACCTTCACTAACCAAATCAAGATCTCCAACACCTTTTGATCTTCCACGCTATGTCCCGTATTAGATCTCTTTTCTCAAGAAGATTGGTGGAAACTTCAAGAGAAAACCCAACTAGTAACTCTTAGGAACTAAAGGAGAAAGAGAGGAGAACTTAGAGATGAAGAGAACTTGTGCAACACTTGCACAAAGGGGCTAAAATTGCTCACACTAATATGGACGTCCAAGAGGGGTTCTATCCCCTATTTGTAGTCCTCCATTCCACCTATTTTCCTATTTGAAATAGAAGTTTAACTCCCATTACAAAGTAGTAACCCTTTCCCTTGCTAGTTGCCATAGAAGTCTCACTTCCACAACAATTAGTAGCTTTCTCCTTTCTAATTAAAATAAAAGTCCTACTTCCATTAATAATTAGTGACTTACTATTACCACTATTAGAAGTCTCACTTCAAATAGAAATAGTAACCTTCCTATTAGAGTTCAAGTAGAATTAGTATCTTTATAATAATTTGGGCTAGCGTGGGGACCACTAGGGATTCCTTAGAAAGCTAGCTCTAACTGGGACACGCGACCCCACATCTCATGTGCAGTCCGGGCCCACAGTTAATTGCAAATAACTCCACTATATAAATGCAATTGCACTCCAGTCTTAGGAATATATTACAATGAAGGCCCTAAACTTCCTCAGTACCACAAGTAGGCCCCTCTATCAATATCCATGGATCAATTGGACCTGTCCACCAAATTAGATCCATATCTTATTATCCTTGAGCCCCAATTAATTATAGTGATCATTTGGTACCGATCCAATTAACTCTTAATTGGAATGGGTGCGCACTTACCAATGATAAATCCATTAATTGGCACAAGGGGATATTAAAGATAGATTCCATCTTGACCATTGAATGTTCCCACAACTCTACTACCACGTACCCAAATCACCGAGGTGTTGACCTACAATTGGCCTCACTCATTGGTGACTCAAAGCAAATGCATAGATAGAAACTTGAGTTCATTAATGTCTCAAGATTATGAGCCTATTGCTAGGGAATTATGAGAGTAGACCTTAAAGTAAAGACAGTGTATATAAGGTGCTTCTCATGGTCCTTCAATACATCCAATGTACCAGCACCATGATCCAGAATCTTACATTTTGGTGATCGAGACAAATCACACTATCTCATAGTGACCAAAGTGCTGCAACCTTGTCACATAAGATGTCCAATCTCATCACTGGTTGTGAAGATATTTAAGTATAAGATTGGCAATACATGTCTCCTGTATGTGGATCTCATCCATACACATGTATTACATCTAGTATACTTATGGACTCCGGTTCATCTCATGAACCATTATGTCATTCGTATTGGTTATGTGCAGGTATATAATTAAACACCATTCATCTCATGAAAGGAAAACACGATTGTATTGATAATTAAAGAAGTTAATCAATTTATTACATCATATACCCTTGGTATTGAGACCATAAAACTAACAATCTCCCACTTGGGCTCAATGCCAATCAAGATTGCATCTCATGCCCATCCCGTCTACGTGCTGCTTAAAGACTTTGGTGGTTAAAGGCTTAGTAAAGGGATCTGCCAGATTGTCCGCAGAAGCTATCTTGGTGATTGCAATATCACCTCTCTGCACAATCTCTCTGACCAAGTGATACTTCTTCTGTATGTGCTTTTGGGTTTTATTGCTCCTGGGTTCCTTGGATTGAGCGACCGCCCCGCTGCTGTCACAGTAAACTGTGAGTGGCTGTCGCGCCAAAGGTACCACTCCAAGTTCCAAAAGGAATCTTTGAGCCATACTGTTTCCTTAGCTGCTTCACAAGCCGCTACATATTCAGCCTTAAAAGTGGAATCACCGGTACATTCCTGTTTAATACTCCTCCAGCTGATGGCTCCTCCGCCAAGCATAAACACATAACCAGAGGTGAATCTCCTGGAATCCTTATCTGACATAAAGTCAGAATCTGTGTACCCGACTGAAATCAGCTCATCACTGCCGTAAATCAACATCTAATCTCTAGTTCTTCTCAAGTACTTGAGGATACATTTTACAGTTGTTAGACCCCGACCCAGACCAACTCGATTAGTGTGCGATTTGTATGTGTTTAGTCTTAAGTGGGTTTAGTTGTTATTGGGTTAGAAGTAATTAGTTTTAGTCTTCGACATAGCTTTGGAAATTTTGAGAACGTTTAGTATTAATTAGACACACTCAGGAAGGCCTGAGTGCACGTGTGAGCTTGGGAAGATCGTATCGATTTCCGTGTGATTGTGATTTTGATTTCATTCGAATGATTTTTCGATGAGTTACAACTTTCGTTTTAAGGTCATTCTTGCTTGAAGCCCAAAAACACATGTTTTGGCCCAAAGAGGGTAAAATTGTCTTTTATGCACAAATCTGGACACAAGTTTCGAGATCTCAAAACCATGTAAAAAATATACTTTTTGGAAACTAGATTTTTCGACGATCGTTTTATCCTTCTTCGTCGAAGTCATCCGAGGCTCCCAAGATCGTGTTTTGATCACTTCAAGTTCAGCTAGTTGGGGCCCATTCTCATCACTTAAGCCCCATCTCCCTCGATTTTCATTCACTTTACCAATCTCTGCAACTCTCTCGACCTAGGGTTGAAAAACCCCTTTTCCCTTCCCACTTCCTCACCTTGCATGAGCTAGCTAAAAGACTCCAAAGAAGATTCCAAGGCTACCATTTTCTTCCCCTCATCTCAAGCTTCCTATTGATATCTTTTTCTTGAAAGCTAAGGTTGAGAAAGCCCTCCATTTGTCTTCATTTCTCTTGTTTGACCTTCTCTAGGTAAGAGCTTCCACTCATATCTTTCATAGAGTTATTTTGGTTCCTCAAGATCATGTTTTTCATATTTGCAAACCCTTTTGTTAAAATGGGTTCTTTGGTTCCATTTTGAGTAAGTTGTGTGGTTTCTCTTGGGTTTTCTTGTAGTGTTGGCTTAGCTTTTGAGTGAAGTGCTTGGAGAGGATTGTTAGCATTTGGGCAAGGCAAGTAATCTCTATAGGACCATTGTGCATGTGTTTTGTAAGCTTCATTGTTGTTTTAGAAAGTTTGCATATGAATATGTTTACAAGCTTCAAGATCATGTTCTCTTCGGATTAAATGTTTAAGATTTGGAAAATTATGTGTTTTGCCCCTTGGAGAGCATGTAGGCTCAGGGAGTGCAAGTGGAATGAGAAATAAGAAGAAGGGAAGAAGAAATGTGCAAAAATCTGCACTGAACTGCATTTCCCGTGCAGTTCGGTCAGCCGTCGGTCGGCTGGCGGCTAACCGAAATCCCCATTTCGGTTAACCGCGAGCTGACCGAGCTCGGCGGTTCCCTTTCCAGAAGCTGACATTTCGCCAGGGAGTTGCGGTCAGCTTGACGGTCAGCGAGCGGCTAGCCGCCATACCCCATCTCGGCTAACCGCTGGCCAACCGTGCATTGTCGGTTCCTTTTCCCGAGAGCTCCATTTCGGACTGGGTTTCAGCGGTCAGCCCTACGGTCAGCTCACGGCTAACCGCCAGGTCTCAGTTCGGCTAACCGTAAGCTAACCGTAGTCATTTCGGTTCCTTTTCCAGAGGGCTGTGTTGGACCTAGATTTCCAGCGGTCAGCTGGCGGCTAGCCGCCAGACCTTAGTTCGGCTAGCCGACACCTGACCGCGAGGTGACCGAGTTTGACAAATTTCCTGTTTTGAAGAGCCTTTGCAAGAATGAAAAACTAGAACATGTTTAGGGGCCTTTAGCCTGATATTATGCACTCGAAACCCTAGATGTCCTTGAACTTCTGGGGCACCAATGTTGTTTTAATTCCAACATCTGGGCTTCGGCTGCACAACGATCAACCAAAGGTCCTTGCATGAACTTGATAGGCTTTGTATTCGTACTTTGGTTTTTGATATGATGAATATCATCGTGTACTCGTTTTGAAGTTAAGTATAAGTTAGTTTTGAAGATGTGTTTCAAGAAAAAAGGGATCACTTCCTAAGCGTGTTATGCATATTAATTATGCCCTTGCTAGTCGTGTTCATCGTGTTTTGATAAGTGATTTCCCCCTTTTTTATCTCGACAAGTTTTATTAATATCTCGCGTGTTTTGTGCATTCATGAATTAAGTAAACACCACTGAGCTTAGACTGCCCTTTCAGTTTGATCCACTGTCTAGGGGTCTTTAAACATGTGGACTGTCTGCAAACTGGTCGTGTATTTATTACACATCATGCGTGTCCGGTTCCGCGGCCGGAATTCCCTTCTTTGTGGGAAATCGTGTCGTGCTTATATTATGTATATCGTGCTTGTCGTGCGTGCTTGCTCTTTTCATTATATAAATGATAGAGAAAGGATGGGCTCTTTGTGGATGATAACTATTCATGATATATTATGTACTCATGCTAGTTTGTTTTAGTATCTCAGCTCGATTAAATATTTATGCAAATGTATCTCAGTCATTATAGTATTTCAAATCAAGGATTTGCTTATATGTTTTCTTAAACATTATTGTTCATGCTTGCTCCTAAATTGATTACCTGCCAAACCGTTGTGTTTGACCCTTGTTTGTTGGTGCCCAGGTGCAAGAGACGTTACCCTTGAGGAGGAGCGTCAGGAGGAGGCTTGTGAGCCAACCCCTGTGAGAGAGTGGCAGCACGACGATGTCATCTAGACGTCGGGCGGGTTCTCGAGTGTCGTCATCATTTTGTTAGGGTTTCTTTCTTTGATTATTTTGGAGGATTGTATTGGCCTCTGTTGGCCTCTTATGGATTGTACTTAAAACTTAACTTACTTTTGTTTTAGTCTCATAACTTGAAAATTAATGGGAATGCCATGTTAGCTTCTTCCTTTGATACTATGCCTTGTGATTCTTTGTTAGGGCACTTAAATATTTTATTGGTGCTCATCGTGATGTGTTTTGCTACACGCTTCCACAAACTTGATCGTGTGAGTCAGATTCCGTGTGTCTTTGGGAATCCTCACCGTGGGAACCTGTGGGAAAACAATAGACAATAAACACCAACTATCTTTAATTTCGAAACAACGTCGCGGGCCTGGGGATCCGTTCCGGGGTCGCGACAACAGCAGTCCAATGGTCAGGACCAGGGTTAGACTGATATCTGCTGACTAAGCCCACTGCATGACAGATATCCGGTCTAGTACATAGCATAGCATACATGAGGCTACCAACAGCCGAAGCATATGGAATTGATCTCATTTGCTCCTTTTCCTCCGGGGTCTTGGGACCTTGATCCTTGGAAAGGTGCACTCCATGCCTAAAAGGTGTGATACCCTTCTTGGAGTCTTGCATAGCAAACCGTATCAGTACCTTATCTATGTAACCAGTTTGAAATAACCCAATCATCCTATTTTTTCTGTCTCGATGGAGTTTGATCCCTAGGATGTAACTACCTTCTCCCAAGTCCTTCATATCAAAAGTCATTGCCAACCAAGCTTTTACTGTTGACAACATTCCTATATCCTTCCCAAGGAGAAGGATGTCGTTGACATATAAAACCAGAAAAACTACCCTGTCACCTTCATTTTTCATATACACACATGACTCATCCGGATTTTAACTAAAACCAAATGATTTGATTGCCCGGTCAAAACGGATGTTCCAGCTTCGGGATGCCTGCTTCAGTCCATAAATGGACTTCTGCAACTTGCAAACTCTTTGCTTTTGGTTACTTGCTATAAAACCGTCTGGCTGCATCATATAGATGTCTTCCTCAAGATGGTCGTTGAGAAACGCCGTCTTGACATCCATTTGCCAAATCTCGTAATCGAGATGAGCCGCTATGGATAAGAGTATCCGGATGGACTTGAGCATGGCTACCGGTGAGAAGGTTTCCTCGTAATCGATACCCTCTTTCTAAGTATACCCTTTCACAATAAGCCTGGCCTTAAAGGTCTCAACTCTTCCATCTGGTCCTCTCTTTCTCTTGTAGACCCACTTGCACCCAATAGGTTTGATATTGGCTGGCAAGTCCACAAGTGTCCAGACCTGATTAGAGTACATAGACTCCATCTCAGCTTTCATAGCATCTTGCCAATGTCCCGAATCTATGTCATTAATTGCTTCATCATAGTTACAGGGATCTTGTTCCAGTTCTTCCGGGACTGCCTCGTAAGACTCTCCCAAGAACAAGAACCTGTCAAGGAATCTGACAATCCTCCCACTACGATGAGGCACTGGTGTAACTACCGGGTCTGGTAGGGGTGGTTCTTCCTCAAGTTCGGTCATACTTGGACTTGGAATTGATTGTTCTTGAATCTCTTCCAAGATCACCTTTTCTAAAGATTTCCGGTCCATCGTATAATCTTCCACCAGAAAAACCGCATTGGTGCTCACCAGCACTTTCTGCTCTCTGGGATTATAGAATAACCAACCGTTAGTTCCTTTATGATATCCTACAAACGTGCATACTTCCGACTTCGTTTCCAACTTATCCGTCTTTACCTTTAGCACGTGTGCCGGACAACCCCAAATGTGTAAATGTTGTAGGCTAGGCTTTCGCCCAGACCACAACTCCCGGGGAGTCTTAGGTACAGACTTAGATGGAACGTGGTTTAGTATGTACATCGCAGTATCGAAGGTGTATCCCCAAAAGGATATAGGTAATCCTGATAAACTCAACATAGACCTAATCTTATCTAAATGAGTCCGGTTCCTTCTTTCCGCTACTCCATTCTGTTGAGGCATACCAGGAGCAGACAACTGGGATAGAATCCCATTTTCCGATAAGTATACCATAAAATCAGCAGAGAGATATTCCCCTCCTCGATCTGATTGAATAGTCTTGATACTCTTACCTAATTGCTTTTTCAATTCCGCTCGAAACTCTTTGAACTTTTCAAAAGCCTTGGACTTGTGGTGCATAAGGTATATGTATCCATATCTTGAGTAGTCATCTGTGAAAGTGATGAAGTACTCATATCCTCCTCTGGCTCTGACATTAATGGGTCCACACACATCAGATGTACTAATTCCAATAAATCTTTGGCCCTATTGCCCTTGGATGAAAAGGGTCTTTTGGTCATTTTGCATTCCAGACATGACTCACAGACAGGCATTGGTTCTACAACCAATGAAGGCAAGATACCATCTTTCACTAGCCTGTCAATCCTATTTAGGTTTATATGACCTAGCCTCAAGTGCCAAAGTTTTGTTGGATTAGATGAAGGTGACCTTCTCTTTAATGATGGCCTATTAATTATTTCGGTATCATGTATCTCATACATTGTGGGAGTTAACAGATAAAGCTCATTGGTTACCTTGCCATAACATATAAAAGTACCATTTCTCTTTATGACAACTTCAGTACCAAAAGTAATAGAATAACTTTTATTCACCAAACTAGAAACTGAAATTAAATTCCGTCTTAAAGACGGTACATATTGAGTGTCTGACAAAACCAACTTATTATCTTGAAAACATAAAGTAATAACTCCTACTGAGACCGCATCCGCCTTTGCATCAGATCCTAGGTTGACAATGATTTCGCCGGCACTGAGTCTCTTGGTTTCCCGGAACCCCTGCAACGAATTACATATGTGATTAGTTGCCCCGGAGTCCACACACCAAGATTCTGAAGTACCAGTTGCAAAACTAACTTCAGAAACAAGTGACTCAATCATACTTGAGGTCTTCTTTTTAGACAGATAATCTGGACAATTCCTTTTCCAATGTCCTGTCATACTAGAATGGAAACACTTTCCTTTTGTCCTCGACCCCTTAGCCTTGCCAACACCACCATTAGGACCATTCTCCACCTTAGGACCCTTTGGAACTGATTTCTTCTTGCCTTTCCACCCTTTGTCTTTCGGTTTGGACTTGGCAAATGACTTTTCTGTCATCAGGGCAGTTGGCTTCTTCTTCATAATCCCTTTAGTCACCACCAGCTGGCTAGAAAGCTCAGCTAGAGTCAAATTCATCTTATTCATATTATAGTTGACTTTGAAATTGTTGAATGACTCTGGTAGTGACTCAAGGATTATGTTAATCTGCGATTCTTCATCAATCGCAACCCCCAGTACATCTAACTCATTCAATGAGTCCATCATTTTTAACATGTGGTCCTGTACTGGTGTGCCTTTAGCCATCTTGGTGCTTCTAAGCACCCTCATAGCAGCCTGCCTAGTAGGCCTGCCCTGTTCCACAAACATCTCCTTTAAGTTTGATATAATATCATATGCTGTCTTTAAGGATTGATGTTGGTGTTGCAAAACACTAGACATGGATGCCTGTATGTAACATCTGGCCATCTCATCGTCTTTGGCCCACTTGGTGTAAAGTTCCTTTTCTTCCTGTGATGCTTCTGGCAATGGCTCATCAAGAGGGGGTTTGGTAAGGACATATTTATATCCTGAAGCTGTTAGGACTATATCCAGGTTTCGTTTCCAATCTACATAGTTGGATCCCACCAACTTATTCTGGTTGAGGATGGTTGCAAGTGGATTGAAAGTATTTGAATTCATGCTTGAAATACTGTAGCACATAACCATACATTCAATTAATGAGTTTAAATGACATTAGGGTTTAGTATTCTACCAAATTTATGTGGGAATCCTCATAACCACTAAATTCAGAATACATCGGAATCCTAATCCCCGGGGTATGCCTCCTTGGGGAGTGCGAATACCACCTAGATTGGTGCGAATCAAAGTTGGTCAAAATTAGGATTAAGACTAACTTTCCATGATCCCCTTCATTCATTATTATCTAGGTATCTCATATCAAATAATGAATGACTCTCGATTAGCTTCGGTTTCTAAAATAAATGAGGCAAATCCTTGGGGATACTACATCATTATTTTAGTAAAGTGTGACCCACCAACTAACATTGCATGACAACCGTTGCGAGCAGCTCCTCCTTGGGGAGTGGGCCCCCGCTCCGTCTCACCAACACTATCCATAGGAGATCCATATCTAGTAACCAGACAAGTAAAAGCCCTCCTTGGGGAACGGCCATTCTCAAGATGGCGCGAGGCTAATACTTTCCTTACAATATACCTATGGTGGAAACTATGGGGATTTCTAAATATAAATGTCCCGCTCCCACTTAATATTTTAGAATTGATGATTTCCTTGTAAGGTATTAGGGCCATATATATATATATATATATATATATATATATATATATATGAACATCAAATCATCTCATGATATGATCAAAGATTGGTTCCAAGTCAAGTTATTTTAAGGAAAGTCCAGTTTGTAAATTAGTGTTACCAAATTGTCCATCTCATGGGTGATCAACAATAATTAGAACTCTTTCCAAAAATTAATTTGATTTGACCAATTTTAGTAACTTGCTATGTTTGGATCAGATTTGGAAATATTCTAAATTAAGCATGCATCCATAAATAGAAATTGCTAAGATTAGAAACTAGTCCTCTCCTCCACATGGCCCTAGCGGAATAGACTTCTTGGACTTCTAGACTTTCCAAAACTTTGGAATTTCTCAAACTCTTTTGGATTAGGAGTCCAACATCACTTTCCTTCTTCGTCTCGGACATCGCCAGAATTTACAAATTTAGAAAAATTACATAAATTCCTATGCCTCGATTATGAGACTTACATGGTTATCTAAACATAGAAATAAAAGGACTATAGGGAAATTCATCATGCCTTGCCCTTTCACGAGAAACCAAGGAAACCATGATGCCCTTTACACTTAGCCTTAAATAAACCAATAACCATAAATAGAAAGCAAAAGACTTGTGGGCCATATGGAGAGGACATGATCATCTGCAAGTTAGTATCTCATACAACCATACAAATCACAAAAACAGGCTGCCAAATAATGCTGGAAAAATAGGATGTAAGAGAAGACCCGAAACTGAAAGAACAATTTTTGCAACATTTTGTGCAGGGTCCTTGGTCGACCGACCTGCAAGTGACCTGGTCGACCGAGCACGGGCCAGGTCGACCGGACTGACGAAAACCTGCAACTTGGGTTTTTCTGTTTCATGTCCATTCTTCACCAAATCACTTCTAAAGTGTTCCAATGGCTTCCTACCATCCTTCCATCATTATTAAACCCTTTTGTGACTATCCAAACATGAATAAACTATCAAACCAAGTAAATTCATTAAAACTGATCATTACATAGCCCTTGCTTCATCTTCTTCACATCTCATGCAAAGATTAGAGCAAGCTTACTGATCTAACATGATTAGAGATGAGGTATGGCTCTGATACCAATTGTTGGAAAAGAGGTGGGCCTTCCAGATAGGTTTCAAAAACTTTTGACCCACTTGATGCAGGGATCAATTATCTAGAAGGCAACAAACCCAATCCAGGATGCATTCCCTCAAACTCATAAATCATGTACAGCAACATATACTATCTAGAAGATAGAAAACAACACCTAAACATGCAACCACGAAATCTACAGCATACAAGGATATAGATATACCTTTGGAGCTTTGTAGTGCTCTAGTGGAGAATTTGAGTTCTTTCTTTGATCATGAACACCTTCACTAACCAAATCAAGAACTCCAACACCTTTTGATCTTCCACACTATGTCCCGTATTAGATCTCTTTTCTCAAGAAGATTGGTGGAAACTTCAAGAGAAAACCCAACTAGTAACTCAAAGGAACTAAAGGAGAAAGAGAGGAGAACTTAGAGATGAAGAGAACTTGTGCAACACTTGCACAAAGGGGCTGAAATTGCTCACACTAATATGGACGTCCAAGAGGGGTTCTATCCCCTATTTGTAGTCCTCCATTCCACCTATTTTCCTATTTGAAATAGAAGTTTAACTCCCATTACAAAGTAGTAACCATTTCCCTTGCTAGTTGCCATAGAAGTCTCACTTCCACAACAATTAGTAGCTTTCTCCTTTCTAATTAAAATAGAAGTCCTACTTCCATTAATAATTAGTGACTTACTATTACCACTATTAGAAGTCTCACTTCAAATAGAAATAATAACCTTCCTATTAGAGTTCAAGTAGAATTAGTATCTTTATAATAATTTGGGCTAGCGTGGGGACCACTAGGGATTCCTTAGAAAGCTGGATCTAACTGGGACACGCGACCCCACATCTCATGTGCAATCCGGGCCCACAGTTAATTGCAAATAACTCCACTATATAAATGCAATTGCACTCCAGTCTTAAGAATATATTACAATGAAGACCCTAAACTTCCTCAGTACCACAAGTAGGCCCCTCTATCAATATCCATGGATCATTTGGACCTGTCCACCAAACTAGATCCATATCTTATTATCCTTGAGCCCCAATTAATTATAGTGATCATTTGGAATTGGAATGGGTGCACACTTACCAATGATAAATCCATTAATTGGAACAAGGGGATATTAAAGATAGATTCCATCTTGACCATTGAATGTTCCCACAGCTCTACTACCACGTACCCAAATCACCGAGGTGTTGACCTACAATTGGCCTCACTCATTGGTGACTCAAAGCAAATGCATAGATAGAAACTTGAGTTCATTAATGTCTCAGGATTATGAGCCTATTGCTAGGGAATTATGAGAGCAGACCTTAAAGTAAAGACAGTGTATATAAGGTGCTTCTCATGGTCCTTCAATACATCCAATGTACCAGCACCATGATCCAGAATCTTACATTCTGATGATCGAGACAAATCACACTATCTCATAGTGACCAAAGTGCTGCAACCTTGTCAGATAAGATGTCCAATCTCATCACTGGTTGTGAAGATATTTAAGTATAAGATTTGCAATACATGTCTCCTGTATGTGGATCTCATCCATACACATGTATTACATCTAGTATACTTATGGACTCCGGTTCATCTCATGAACCATTATGTCATTCGAATTGGTTATGTGCAGGTATATAATTAAACACCATTCATCTCATGAAAGGAAACCATGATTGTATTGATAAATAAAGAAATTAATCAATTTATTACATCATATACCCTTGGTATTGAGACCATAAAACTAACACATAGCATACATGAGGCTACCAACAGCCGAAGCGTATGGTATCGACCTCATCTGTTCTTTTTCCTCAGGTGTCTTAGGACACTGATCCTTGGAAAGGTGCACTCCATGCCTGAAAGGTGTAATACCCTTCTTGGAGTCTTTCATAGCAAACTGTACCAGTACCTTATCTATGTATGCAGCTTGAGATAAGCCAATCATCCTATTTTTTCGGTCTCGATGGAGTTTCATTCCCAGGATGTAGCTAGCTTCTCCCAAGTCCTTTATATCAAAAGTCTTGGCCAACCAAACTTTTACCGTTGATAACATTCCCACGTCTTTCCCAAGGAGTAGGATGTCATCGACATATAAAATCAGAAAGACTACCCTATCACCTTCACTTTTCGTGTACACACATGACTCATCCGGATTTTGACGAAAACCTAATGACTTGATTGCCTGGTCAAAATGGATGTTCCAGCTTCGGGATGCCTGTTTTAGTCCATAAATAGACTTCTACAGCTTACAAACTTTTTGCTCTTATTTTTTAGCAATAAAACCGTTTGGCTGCACCATACAAGATCGCCGTTGAGAAACGCCGTCTTGACATCCATTTGTCAAATCTCGTTATCGAGATGAGCCGCAATGGATAAGAGTATCCTAATAGACTTTAGCAAGGCTACCGATGAGAAGGTTTCCTCATAATCGATACCCTCTTTCTAAGTATACCCATTCGCAACAAGCCTGGCCTTAAAGGTCTCAACTCTTCCATCTGGTCCTCTCTTTCTCTTGTAGACCCACTTGCACCAAATAGGTTTGATATTGGCAGGCAAGTCCACAAGTGTCCAGACCTGATTAGAGTACATAGACTCCATCTCAGCTTTCATAGCATCTTACCAATGTCCCGAATCTATGTCATTAATTGCTTCATCATAGTTACAGGGATCTTGTTCCAGTTCTTCCGGGACTGCCTCGTAAGACTCTCCCAAGAACAAGAACCTGCCAGGGGGTCTGATAATCCTCCCACTACGACGAGGCACTGGTGTAACTACCGGGTCTGGTAGGGGCGGTTCTTTCTCAAGTTCGGTCATATTTGGATTTGGAATTGATTGTTCTTGAATCTCTTCCAAGATCACCTTTTCTAAAGATTTCCGGTCCATCATATAATCTTCCACCAGAAAAACCGCATTGGTGCTCACCAGCACTTTCTGCTCTCTGGGATTATAGAATAACCAACCGTTAGTTCCTTTATGATATCCTACAAACGTGCATACTTCCGACTTCGTTTCCAACTTATCCGTCCTTACCTTTAGCACGTGTGCCGGACAACCTCAAATGTGTAAATGTTGTACGCTAGGCTTTCGCCCAGACCACAACTCCCTGGGAGTCTTAGGTACAGACTTAGATGGTACGAGGTTTAGTATGTACATTGCAATATCCAAGGCTTATCCCCAAAAGGATATAGGTAACCCTGAGAAACTCATCATAGACCTAATCATATCTAAAAGAGTCCGATTCCTTCTTTCTACTACTCCATTCTGTTGAGGCATACCAGGAGTAGACAACTGGGATAGAATCCCATTTTCTGATAAGTATCCCATAAAATCAGCAGAGAGATATTCCCCTCCTCGATCTGATCGAAGAGTCTTGATACTCTTACCTAATTGCTTTTCCGCTTCCGCTCGAAACTCTTTGAACTTTTCAAAAGCTTCAGACTTGCGATGCATAAGGTATATGTATCCATATATTGAGTAATCATCTGTGAAAGTGAAATACTCATATCCTCCTCTGGCCCTAACATTAATGGGTCTACACACATCGGTATGCACTAATTCCAATAAACCTTTGGCCCTATTGCCCTTAAATGAAAAGGGTCTTTTGGTCATTTTGCCTTCCAGACAAGACTCGCAGACAGGCATTGGTTCTACAACCAATGCAGGCAAGATCCCATCTTTCACTAGCCTGTCAATCCTGTTTAGGTTTATATGACCTAGCCTCAAGTGCCAAAGTTTTGTTGGATTAGATGAATGTGACTTCCTCTTTAATGATGGTCTATTAATTGTTTCAGTATCATGTATCTCATACATTATAGGAGTTAACAAATAAATCTCATTGGTTACCTTGCCAGAACATATAAAAGTACCATTCCTCTTTATAACAACTTCAATACCAAAAGTAATGGAATAACTTTTATTGACCAAACTAGACACTGAAATTAAATTCCGTTGTAAAGACGGTACATATAACGTGTCTGACAAAACCAACTTATTATTTGAAAAACATAAAGTAATAACTCCCACTGAAATCGCCTCTGCCTGAGCATCAGATCCAAGGTCAACAATGATTTCTCCGTCACTGAGCCTCCTGGTTTCCCTGAACCCCTAGAACGAATTACATATGTGATTAGTTGCCCCGGAGTCCACACACCAAGATTCTGACGTACCAGTTGCAAAACTAACTTCAGAAATAAGTGACTCAATCATACCTGAGGTCTTCTTCTTAGACAGATACTCTGGAAAATTCCTTTTCCAATATCCTG
The DNA here is from genome assembly GCA_038049695.1 of Cinnamomum chago. NCBI lineage: Eukaryota > Viridiplantae > Streptophyta > Magnoliopsida > Laurales > Lauraceae > Cinnamomum > Cinnamomum chago. The sequence goes on from CP142458.1 coordinate 42,371,236, forward strand.
TCTTACCACAATGGAAACACTTTCCTTTTGACCCTGAACCCTTAGCCTTGGCCACACCACCATTAGGACCATTCTCTACCTTTGGACCTTTCAGAACTGATTTCTTTTTGCCTTTCCTCCCTTTGCCTTTCGGCTTGAACTTGGCATCTGACTTTTCTGTCACTAGGGCAGTTGGCTTCTTCTTCATAATCCCTTCTGTCACCATCGGCTGGCTAGACAGCTCAGCCAGAGTCAGATTCATCTTATTCATATTGTAATTAACCTTGAAATTGTTGAATGACTCTAGTAGTGACTCAAGGATTATGTCGATCTGCGATTATGCATCAATCGCAGCTCCTAGTACATCTAACTCATTTAATGAGTTCATCATTTTCAACATGTGTTCCTGTACTGATGTACCTTCGGCTATCTTGGTGCTAATGAGCACCCGCATAGCTATCTGCCTAGCAAGCCTGCCCTGTTCCATAAACATCTCCTTTAAGTTCGATATAATATCGTATGCAGTCTTATAGGATTGATGTTGGTGTTGCAAAACACTAGACATGGATGCCAGAATGTAGCATCTGGCCATCTCATCGTCTTTGGCCCATTTGGTCTAAAGTTCATTTTCTTCTTCCGGTGCATCCGGACCAGGTTCATCAACGGGGGTTTTGGTAATGACATATTTATAACCTGAGGCGGTCAAGACAATATCCAGGTTCTGTTTCCAATCTACATAGTTGGATCCCACCAACTTATTCTGGTTGAGGATGGTCGCAAGTGGATTGAAAGTATTTGAATTCATGCTTGAAAAACTGTAGCACATAACCATACGTTCAATTAATGAATTTAAATGACATTAGGGTTTAGTATTCTACCAAATTTATGTGGGAATCCTCATAACCACTAAATTTAGAATACATCGGAATCCCAATCCCCGAGGTATGCCTCCTTGGGGAGTGCGAATACCACCTAGATTGGTGGGGATCAAAGTTGGTCAAAATTAGGATTAAGACTAACTTTCCATGATCCCCTTCATTCATTACTATCTAGGTATCTCATACCAAATAATGAATGACTCCCGATTAGCTTTGGTTTCTAAAATATATGAGGCAAATCCTTGGGGATACTGCATCATTATTTTAGTTAAGTGTGACCCACCAACTAGCATTGTATGACAACCGTTGCGGGCAGCTCCTCCTTGGGGAGTGGGCCCCTGCCCCGTCTCACCAACACTATCCATAGGAGATCCATATCTAGTAACCGAAGAAATAAAAGCCCTCCGTGGGGAACGACCATTCTCAAGATGGCGCGAGGCTAATACTTTCTTTAGAATGGACCTATGGTGGAAAACCATAGGGATTTCTCAATTTAAATGCCCCGCTCCCACTTAATATTTTATAATTGAGGATTTCCTTGTAAGGTTTTAGGGCCCACATGTATATTTATGAACATCAAATCATCTCATGATTGTTAGGAATTTTGTAGATTGCAATTTGATGGATGCATAATCATTTTAGCATCATTTGATTTACTCACTTGCTTTGATTTAAAGAAATCTTGAAATCTTGTTTTATACATGCATGGTTTTTAAGAGTTGTAAAAGTTTTGATTTATGCATGTTTTGTTTTCAATCTTGGATGCATTGGTTTTTAGAAAAGAATTTTAAGAAATCAAGCTAGCCTTTGTTTCTAAAGTTTTCAAATCTTTTTAGGCTTTGTGTGGTTCATGTTTTAAAAACCCTTAGAATGATTTAAAACATGTTTTCAAGCTTGATTTAATGGCCCAAAAAATTCCCAACCAAAATTACTTTAAAAAATACATTTTTGGGAAAACAGGACCTTTAGCGGCGGAAAAACCACTTTTACCGGCGGTTTCTGTGTCCGCCGCTAAAAGCAGTTTTTCAAACGGTCACTTTTTTTACCGTTGTGTGTTCTGGGTCGACCGAGACCTTTGTCTAGGTCGACCGGGGACTAGCCGTTGGCAACTTTTGGCTATAAAAATGAGTTCTTTCCTTTGTCCAAAGTTGGAGATTTTTAAGCCTTCTTTGAGGAGCTTTGAGACAAGATAAAGGGGATGAACTAAGAGAGACCAAAGGGGTCATTAAGTGAAGCTTAAGCTTGGATCAACTAAGTTAAATCTCCAAGTAAGTTTTACTTTTAATTAATCATTTGTTATGTGCTTTATTTGAAACTTTGGAAAATGATTTCAAGCATGATAACAATGATGTGTTGAATCCATTCTTCCCTTCATCTTTGATATTCAAGATTGGATTCATCACTTTGATTTCAACCTAAGTTTTGTTTTACACTTTATTAATCATGCTTAGCCTAAATCTTTGATTTCTTTTATTGCATGATTATTTCACTTGGTTGAAACTTCCCTTGTTGTTTTCATTCATTTAATCTTTAGTCAAATTAGTTTTGAAAACAAAATTGCACATGCATCACTTGATTAGGCTTAAACACTTTCATACAACTTGTGATCTTTAGATTTTCATATCATTCACAAGTGTGTAATTGTTCAAGTGATTTGCATAGAACTTCAATCATATCTTTTTGTGCCTTAAACTTTCAAATTGCATTAAGCATAAATTGATTGAGCTTACTTTTAAACTTGATTGAAGTTTTCACATACACACTTCATAAGCATACATCTTTGCATTTCTTTGAGTGTTTGTGTGAGTTAGTTTTCATTTTCATATCCGCCTATTTAGAGGCAAATTAATTTGAGCTTAAATTGTAATCTCTTAGAGTGTTGTGTAAACACTATCTTTGAGAAAATCTTCTTGATTTGTAAAGGTTATTGCTTAGCCTAAGAAAAGCATTGTGTAAGGGTTATTGCTTAGCCTTGAAAAGCATCTTGTAAAGGTTGTTGTTGAGCCTAGAAAAACAACTTTGTATAGGTGTTTGCCTAGCCTTTGAAAAAGCATAAATAGTGGAAATCCGGTGGGGTGATTAGATCACAAGCCGGTAGTGGATGTAGGCATTGAGGCCGAACCACTATAAACCTTGGTGTTGTGGTGCTTGCTTTTGTGGTGATTGTTTTTATTAGCTTCCGCATATTGTTTGATTAATCATCACATGTGACTAGTTTATATTAAGAAATTAAAATTGTTTTTAATTGGTCATATTTGTAGCACACCCTATTCACCCCCCCCCTCTAGGGTTAGGATCCCAAGGACTTTCAATTGGTATCAGAGCCAAGTGCTCTATCTTTTAGGATCAAGTGTTTGGAACTCTTGTTTAGGTGTAAAAACCTAGAGTTAAAACCCTAGAGTTGTGCTTTTTATGAAAATCATTAGAATGGACTCCACTATGCTAGACGTTGTAGATTCTTCTAGACCCCTCATTCTTCCATCTTATGGAGATTCAAACATTGAAATTAAAGAATCTCAACTTGAATTAAAAGAAGAAGAATTTGATGAACTTGAAGCCTATGAGGAATTGTACACATGGTCCTTAGAGGTTTCCAAGAAAAATAAAAGATTAAAAGAAGAATCTAAAAGGCTAAACCAAGAATTAGACTCTTCTAAAAATGAACTTAGAGAAAAAGATGAATTTATAAATTGTGTAGAATCTAAGTTCATGATCTCTTTGAATAACCTATACAATGCTCAAGATGAACTAAAAGAATTAAAGATAGGTTATGATCATCTTAATAAGGAAAATCTAAAACTAAGAGATCAATTACAAATGCAAGATAAAGACTTTAACAATCTTGAATCTAAATTGACTATCTCTAAGGAAAATTTATCTAATGCTCAAGATGAATTAAATGAGATTAAGATAAATTGTGATGAGCTTAAAAATGAAAATTTGAACCTAAGAGATACAATTAAAAGACAAGATGAAAACATTAACTATTTAAAATCCAAGTTGACAATTTCCAATGAAAATTTGTCTAATGCTCAAAGTAATTTAAAAACTTTAGAACTTGGATCTAATGTTGTTAATGAGCTTAAATCTAAGTTAAAACTTGCCTATGAAGAGCTAAACAATTTTAAGGGAATTGAAAATGAACTAACAAAAGTTAAAAATGAAAATTCAACCCTTAAAACCCAAGTCACTCAACTTGAAAGTTATAAACAAAAGTATGAGTGCAAGTTTACCCAAAGTGAAGAAAGACTTGAAAAATTATTTAAATTGGGTAAATCTCATGGAGATAGGACGGGTCTTGGATTTAATAGGAATATGTCATATGACCCTAAATTCACCAACACTTTTGTGAAAGGTGAGTCCTCATTCTCTAGCACTCTCTCTCAAATGTCCAAAACTAAATGTCATTATTGTGGTAAAGAAGGACATTTCAAATTTGAGTGCAAACTAAGAAAAAGAAGCCATGTGTCTAAACCCATCTTTGAACTAAAGAATGGAGAATCAAAACCTATGAAGGGTAAGACACTAAAAATCAAGAAAGACTCCAAAAAGACTAAACAAGTTAAATCTATTAAAATGGAGTCTCCTAAGATAGATTCTAAAAAGCTTAAACAAGTTAAACCAAGCTTGAAAGAATCTAAGAACAAAAAGCTTCTCAACATATCTCCCTCTTATCAACCCATGAAAGAAGCTTTGAAGAAAGTTGCTAAGTTAAATTTAAAATTCAAAAGTCAAGGAGAGGGAGAAAATAAGAAGAATAGAAAACAATCCCCTAAGAAGAAGAATTACCAACCTCAAAAGACTAATCACCAATCTAAGATTACATTAGTAAAATCTAAATATCATGGTGATAAGTTCAAATTGAAAATTTATCAAGTTAAATCTCCTTTAGTTGGTGAGAATTCCAAACTAGACCTCAAAGTTCAACCCTCTCAAGACCTTAGGTGGATTCCTAAAGTTAGATACTTAGACAAACCTTAAGGCCTTGAACCTCATTGACCAACCTATACTTTATGGTTAAACCTTTTTGTTGGTCATGATTACATTTGCATTTTGGTTATTGCATATTTACATTTATTAAAATGCAATGTTTGTTTGTAATCAATTGATTTTGTTTTCATGCACCATTCTAGTTAAATATCATGGTTTTCAAAATCATTTTGATTATAATTTTCCATGTTAGATTTGCTTTTATGCCTCTTGTATTGCATTTCTATATGGTCAATTGATTGTGATTTCAAATGCTTTCATAGCTAGATTCTTCATAATCAATTGGATTTTCCATGGTTTTATAAGTTAAACTTTTATATGGAAAATTGTTTTGAAAAATCAACTTGTATTTGTTTCAATTAAGTTATATCATTTAAAATGCAAGTTGAATAGATTTTAAATCAATTTGTATAAGCTCTTGTAGTCATTCTTGTTTACAAATTGATATTTGATTTTAGTTCACTTCATGGTTTTCATAATCACTTGTTCATTTTTTTAAATGTTTCATTGTTGGATTTTGATTGATGGAGTGAATTAAAGTTCTTTTGGAAAATGTTCTAATCTTTGTTAGTTATATTCATAGATGCATTTTCCTTTGAGTTTATTTCCTTGTGCTTATGTTTATTTTAGAAGGAAATACTAGTTATATGCTATTTGCATCTTTGCTCATTTGGCTTCATTCTTTAATGTGCAAATATCATATAGTTCTATGTGTGGTTGTGGTATTTATTATATTTGTAGAAACCATACTAGAACTAAAATCCATCCTCTATGCACTCTAGTCATATCTTTTTGGATGGTTATGATGTTGATTCATGTATATTCTCTAAGTGATATCATCCTTATACATGTTTCAACTTCGTAGTAGTGATCTTGATCATATGAAACTTCTTGAAATCCATTCCTCATATTTCTATATGTTTGATGAATATCTTAGATGTTAAATTCATATGATTTAGTCACTTTCAAAATTGCATGCATTTCAAGTGTTATCTTTTTGCATTGCAATTTACCTTGTTCATCACTATGCTCAATAGTTATATCTTTAAAAGTGATGAATATGCATTTATGATGCTTGATGGAATTTTGTCACATTCTTGCTCTTTATCATGTTGTCAAATTCAATTGGTTTCAATTGGTATAATTTTTCGATTGATTTGATTTCTTGTGAATGTGATAAACCATGTGTACATTGGATTGAACTTGATAGTAATATATTTGTTCCATGTCACACTCCATTAGCATCATAATGTTCATGATTGCCACCTCTTTTGCTCTCATAGGTATATCTCATGACCACCATGTTTATGTGTTCATAATATTGGTTGGTTATTAGTTGAGGTTGGCTTCATGCTTGAATTTCATTTCACTTATTTTGCACTTTAATAGTCATATTTATTGATTGAATGAAATGAGTTCAAAACTTTCATAGCATATGCTTTCCATAGTTAGATTATATGATGCTATGATTAATAAACCCCATTTCATCATGGATAGCTCTAATTTGGATTTTTCCTAATAGTTAAGCTTTTAAATCCATTTTAGAGTGATTGATTTAATAGTCATATCCTTAAATCTCAATTGGTATTCTTTGTTTTTCCAATTGATATCCATGATTGTTTTTCCCATTGACCTTGCTCTTTTGGTAATTTGATCATATTGAGCTTTATAGTTAATTGAATCTAATCCTTCTCTTGAAGTTGACCCTCAATTGGTTAAACCATCTTCTTCTTGCACCTAATAGTTAAAACTTGTCAAAAGTTTGACAAAAGAAGAGAATGGATTGAGGGGGAGTGTAAACCTTCATAGGAAGTATTAGTTTTGATCAAATTCACCCTTGGATTGCCTTTGAGCCCTTAGAGATTAAATCCACACATGATAGCCTGTTATGTATTTCATTTTCGATTTCATTTGTTAACAGGTGCTACTAAAGGTATTTTCCTTGTTTCATGTGTGTAGGTACCTTTGCAATTTAATGGCAAAGGGGGAGAAAATATGCAAGTTCTCAAAAGGGTAAAGAGAATGTCCAAGTTTCCTAAGGGGAGAGTTGTGTATGATCTTCTACAAGGGGAGAGAATGCATATCTTGCCAAAGGAAGAGAGAGGCATGGTCAAAGGGGGAGAGCAACTAGAAGAAAGAAAGCTTGGAGCTAAAGAAGATGCTTGGCCATAAAGAAAGAAAGATTGAAGAATGATCAAGCACCAAGCATCATGAAGATTGAAGAAAAGAGCCCAAGAGCCCAAGCTAAGAGGAGGAGCATCCAAGAAGATTTCAAGACTTGTCCAGCAGAGGGGGAGCTAAAGACTAAGTGTGTTTTTTCAGTGGTGAGTGTGTTGCCATCAAATTGCAAAGGGGGAGATTGTTAGGAATTTTGTAGATTGCAATTTGATGGATGCATAATCATTTTAGCATCATTTGATTTACTCACTTGCTTTGATTTAAAGAAATCTTGAAATCTTGTTTTATACATGCATGGTTTTTAAGAGTTGTAAAAGTTTTGATTTATGCATGTTTTGTTTTCAATCTTGGATGCATTGGTTTTTAGAAAAGAATTTTAAGAAATCAAGCTAGCCTTTGTTTCTAAAGTTTTCAAATCTTTTTAGGCTTTGTGTGGTTCATGTTTTAAAAACCCTTAGAATGATTTAAAACATGTTTTCAAGCTTGATTTAATGGCCCAAAAAATTCCCAACCAAAATTACTTTAAAAAATACATTTTTGGGAAAACAGGACCTTTAGCGGCGGAAAAACCACTTTTACCGGCGGTTTCTGTGTCCGCCGCTAAAAGCAGTTTTTCAAACGGTCACTTTTTTAACCGTTGTGTGTTCTGGGTCGACCGCAACCTTTGTCTAGGTCGACCGGGGACTAGCCGTTGACAACTTTTGGCTATAAAAATGAGTTCTTTCCTTTGTCCAAAGTTGGAGATTTTTAAGCCTTCTTTGAGGAGCTTTGAGACAAGATAAAGGGGATGAACTAAGAGAGACCAAAGGGGTCATTAAGTGAAGCTTAAGCTTGGATCAACTAAGTTAAATCTCCAAGTAAGTTTTACTTTTAATTAATCATTTGTTATGTGCTTTATTTGAAACTTTGGAAAATGATTTCAAGCATGATAACAATGATGTGTTGAATCCATTCTTCCCTTCATCTTTGATATTCAAGATTGGATTCATCACTTTGATTTCAACCTAAGTTTTGTTTTACACTTTCTTAATCATGCTTAGCCTAAATCTTTGATTTCTTTTATTGCATGATTATTTCACTTGGTTGAAACTTCCCTTGTTGTTTTCATTCATTTAATCTTTAGTCAAATTAGTTTTGAAAACAACATTGCACATGCATCACTTGATTAGGCTTAAACACTTTCATACAACTTGTGATCTTTAGATTTTCATATCATTCACAAGTGTGTAATTGTTCAAGTGATTTGCATAGAACTTCAATCATATCTTTTTGTGCCTTAAACTTTCAAATTGCATTAAGCATAAATTGATTGAGCTTACTTTTAAACTTGATTGAAGTTTTCACATACACACTTCATAAGCATACATCTTTGCATTTCTTTGAGTGTTTGTGTGAGTTAGTTTTCATTTTCATATCCACCTATTTAGAGGCAAATTAATTTGAGCTTAAATTGTAATCTCTTAGAGTGTTGTGTAAACACTATCTTTGAGAAAATCTTCTTGATTTGTAAAGGTTATTGCTTAGCCTAAGAAAAGCATTGTGTAAGGGTTATTGCTTAGCCTTGAAAAGCATCTTGTAAAGGTTGTTGTTGAGCCTAGAAAAACAACTTTGTATAGGTTATTGCTTAGCCTTTGAAAAAGCATAAATAGTGGAAATCCGGTGGGGTGATTAGATCACAAGCCGATAGTGGATGTAGGCATTGAGGCCGAACCACTATAAACCTTGGTGTTGTGGTGCTTGCTTTTGTGGTGATTGTTTTTATTAGCTTCCGCATATTGTTTGATTAATCATCACATGTGACTAGTTTATATTAAGAAATTAAAATTGTTTTTAATTGGTCATATTTGTAGCACACCCTATTCACCCCCCCCCCCCGCCCCCTCTAGGGTTAGGATCCCAAGGACTTTCAATGATATGATCAAAGATTGGTTCCAAGTCAAGTTATTTTAAGGAAGTTCAGTTTCTTAAATTAGTGTTACCAATGTGCCCATCTCATGGGTCATCAACACTAATTAGAACTCTTTCCAAAAATTACTTTGATTTGACCAATTTTAGTAACTTGCTATGTTTGGATCATATTTGGAAATATTCTAAATTAAGCATGCATCCATAAATAGAAATTGCTAAGATTAGAAACTAGTCCTCTCCTCCACATGGCCCTAGCGGAATAGACTTCTTGGACTTCTAGACTTTCCAAAACTTTGGAATTCCTCAAACTCTTTGGGCAAGTCCAAAACTCTTTTGGTAATCTTCAAGCTCTTTGATTAGGAGTCCAACTTTACTTTCCTTCTTCGTCTCGAATATCGCCAGAATTTACAATTTTAGAAAAATTACATAAATTCCTATGCCTCGATTATGAGACTTACATTGTAATCTGAACATGGAAATAAAAGGGCTCTAGGGAAATTCACCATGCCTTGCCCTTTCACAGGAAACCAAGGAAACCATGATGCCCTTTACACTTAACCTCAAATAAACCAATAACCATAAAAAGAAAGTAAAAGACTTGTGGGCCATATGGAGAGGACATTATCACTTGCAAGTTAGTATCTCATACAACAAAGCATCTCACAAAACCAGGTTACCAAACCACAATGGAAAAACAAGATGCCAAAGGTAGCCACCCTTTTAATACATGCACTTCGCAGAGGGGGTCCAGGGGTGTCCCCCGGCGGGGTTCGAGCTGGCGCGAGGCTAATATTTAAGATGGCGTGAGGCTAATATTTTCCTTACAATGGCCCTATGGTGGAAAACCATGGGGATTTCTCAATTTAAATGCCCCGCTCCCACTTAATATTTTAGAATTGAGGATTACCTTATAGGTATATTGTTAGACCCCGACCCAGACCAACTCGATTAGTGTGCGATTAGTATTTGTTTAGTCCTAAGTGGGTTTAGTGGTCGTTGGGTTAGAAGTAATTAGTTTAGTCTTGGACATAGCTTTGGGAATTTTGAGAACGTTTAGTGTTAGTCTGACACACTCAGGAAGGCCTGAGCGCACGTGTAAGCTTGGGAAGATCGTATCGGTTTCCGCTTGATTGTGATTTAGATTTCATCTAAATGATTTTTATATGTGTTACAACTTTCGTCTTAAGCACATTCATGTTTGAAGCCCAAAAACCCATGTTTTGGCCCAAAGAGGGTAAATTTGTCTTTTATGCAGAAATCTGGACACAATTTTCGAGATCTCAAAACCATGTCAAAAATATATTTTTGGGAACTTGATTTTTCGACGATCGTTTTATTCTTCTTCGTCAAAGTCATCCGAGGCCCACAAGATTGTGTTTTAATCATTTCAAGGTTCAAGCTAATTGGGGCCCATTAGCATCACTTAAGCCCCATCTCCCTCTCTTTTCATTCACTTTACCAAATCTCTGCAATCTCTTGACCTAGGGCTGGAAAATCCCTTTTTCCCTTCCATCTTCCTCACCTTGCATGATCTAGCTAGAGGAGTCCAAAGAAAATTCTAAGGACATCATCTTCTTCATCTCCTTGCAAGCTTTCCATTGGTACAAATTTCTTGGAGTTTCTTGTGGGACAAGCTCATCATTTTCTTCACCTCTTCTTGTTTAACCATTGTTAGGTAAGAGTTTCAACCCATACTTTTCATGAAGTCTTTTTAGTTCCTTAAGATCATGTTTTTCATGTGTACAAACCCTTTTGTTAAAATGGGTTCCTTGTTTCCATTTTTGAGTGAGTTTTGTGTGGTTTTCTTGGGTTTTTTGTAGTTCTTTGGATTGGCTTGAGTGAAGTGCTTGGAGAAGAGTGTTTAGTGTGAGAACCCGACCCCTAATCTCTTGGATTAGTGTTGTTTTGTTTGTGGATTAGTTCTTTTAGTGGGATTAGTAGTTGTTGGGTTGAGTTTGTGAGCTAGAATGGGTTTTCTTCTAGTTTTGGGCTTTTGAGTGCTTTAGTAGCTAGTGGGGCCCTTTGGGGGTTCCCTTTTCGGCTTTGCATTTACTTGTGAGATTTTTCCGATTTGTTTCGTATTGTGTTTTTGGCCCGTTTCATTCATCTTGAGGAATCCTACAACTTTCATGTTGATCCCGTATCCATTTGAGAACCCGAAACCCGATTTCTGGGCCTTGAGGGCAAAACAGTCATTGCACACCAAATCTGTACCCAAAACTTGATATTCCCGAAACCCACGAAACATATACTTTTTGAAAACTAGATATTTCGAAGATCATTTCTTCCTCCTTCGTCGAATCCATCCGAGGTCCCGAATTAGATGATTTCAGCCACCCAAGTTCTTTAAGTTGTGGGACCCAAACCTCACTTGCTTATAAGAGGAACCCATCTCCTTCATTCATTCCATTCTCCATTGTTCCAGCACAACTATTGAGCCTAGGGCTTTTCTTGCAACTTCTTCCTCTTCTTCTTGCTTCTTCATCTCCAAGCCACACAAAGAGTTCATCAATCAAGAAATGGAGACCATCTTCTTCTTCCTCTTCACCATGGCTCCCTATTGATACCATTTTTGGAGAAATCTCCCAACCTAGAGACCTCCCTTGAGCTTGTTCTTCTCATTTGAAAGTCATCCAAGTAAGTGTTCTTCTTCATCTTCTAGATTTGTAATCTTCTAGCCTTAGAGAAGCTCCACCTTGATTATTGAAAGGTTTCCTTGTCATTGCATTGTTTGACCCATTTTAGGGTTTGTTTTGGGGGTTTTTGTAGAGATTGTGGATCTTGAGCTTGAGAGGTGATTAGGAGCTTGATTTGCTTGATTAGAGTCAAAGGCAAGTGGATGAATGGATGGTTTGAATGTTATTAAGTTTTATGAGAAAATCCTAAGTTTTATTACTTATTCTTGATCATTGGATACATGTTTGCACATATGCTTCTTGTCACATTTCTATTGATTTCGAAATGCATATGAATGGGTTTTTCTCTCTTGTTAAATCTCTTGGAACTCTTGGAAATGTATGCATTTCATTTGGTCAAGTTTGTTCATATGGTTTTATAAGGAATGAGGTTGGATTGGCTATTCATGGTTATGTTTATAAGTTATATTGTCTTGAATTGATACTCATTTAAAGAGGTGTTTGAATTTAATTGTTCATTGGAGTTCTAATGAGGATTTGAAGTGATTATGGAAGAGAAATGCTAGTGGTTTAAGTGTTGGAAAGGAAAGGAAAAAGGAAGGAAAAATCAGTGTCCCGGACCTGCTGCATGCCCAGGTCCGATCGATCGGACCTACAGGCCGATCGATCGGCCTGTCTTTTAACTGTAAGGCTTTTTGGGCCGATCGATCGGACCCTGTACAGTGAAATTTGATATTGTTTTTTTTTTTGGGAACCTTTGGGCTTTCTATGAGTCCTAGGGGTATATACCTTAGTGTTAAGACCAATTGTACCCTAATCTAAGGTCTCTAAGACTAGGGAACAAAAAGGAAAGAATGGTGATGATCTAGACACTAATTCTTGGTTTTAGGTGGGACCCTGGCTACCCTCTTTGGACTTTTTGGACCATGTGTGAGAATGTCTTGAGCCGACAAGCCTCACGGTTGGTTCGGTGGCATCGGAGTTCAATCCATTTCAATCTTGAACGGGATGGAACGAAGCGATATCTTCTTTATATCTAAACACAAGTCTTTCCCTTGGTTATCGCGAATTCTATTCCTTTCGGTGACTGAATAGGTTGCTCGATGTTTCCGGATTAATGTCATGCCTAGGATGGACCGTTTATGATCTTGATTCTTTTCTATTGTAACATCTAGTACTACCCATAAGCTCATTTTAAGTTTGGAAAATCGAAAAGTGCATAAGGAGCCCGGAATGTCTTCAAACTCAAGGAGTACCAAGTAATTATTATAATCGACATACGGGACCCCTATTCACTTAAATAGATCTTGAAATCAATATTCTTCCCGAAATGGTATAGTGTATTATATTTCCTCATTTCCCGAGATTTGCACCACATGACTTGTTTCCCGAAAGCATTGAAGTTACTCTGGTAACAGTTATTGTCCCGAAGTGCATTGCACCACATGATATGTCAGTGTGCCCTTGAGCACCCCCCGTCTTGCCCGTTTGATTATGTATTTGTACTTGATTTACTTGCATTGTCTCGATTGTATTTGACCTATGAGTCGGCACCACTAAGCTTGGATAACCTTGTTGGTCTGATCCACCGACTTGGAGATCCCCCTCTTGTCCCGCCAGCTGCAGCTTGGATCTCGCTACCCGGTTATTACCGTGGTCTTGTCCCGATACAGCAGATTGCTACTGTGGTCCCCGATGCCCAGCTCGCTACCTTGGTCATGTATAGTATATGTATATGCATTCATGAGATCCACTGTTTCTCCTCACCTCGAGTGACTGAGATCAGTGCCTAGTATATGTATGTATATGAGATCCCCTGTTTCTCCTCACCTCGAGTGACTGAGATCAGGGCCTAGTTATTAGTCTATCGCTTTAGTGATAGAGGACTTAGCTTCGTGCGGTTGCCATCTTGCCAGTTCCCGATTCCTTGGATACCCGACATGTTTTATATTGCTTACTTGCTTTCCGATAAATGATTCGTTTCCTTTATGAAAGTTGTTATTTAAACAAGTGTTAATATTCTCCAATGTAAATTCAGTTATTATTATATTGCCTTCTGTTCTTTGTACCCGTACATGTTTTAAATGAATGCCGGTAGGGCGAATACCCATGCTTTTACATATGTTTCACACGATCGATGGTTTTACTAGATTTATGTGATTACACATGTTTTAAATGATTACCCGAATTGTTAAATATCCGTGCTTTGTTTTAAATGACACTTGTTTGCCAGATTCCTACGTTTATACCTGTTTTAAACGATACCCGGTTTGTTAAATATCCGTATTTCTACATAGGTTTCAAATGGACATTGGTTTTGCTAGACTGTTATGAATACCTGGTTTGTTGTATACTTAAGTTTTTACTTAAGTTTCAAATGAACGTTGTTTTGCCATACCACTATATTTATACGTGTTTTAAACTAACACCCGATTGTCAAATATCTATGATTATAGATGATGTAAACGAACACATGTTTTATTAGATATTCATGTTTTACCCATGCTTGACATGAATACAGGTTTTCCCCGAGATTCCCGACTTTTGCACCGTTTAATTATATGCAGCATTTGATCGAGTATCATGATTTATCTTATGTTTTATTCTTCAGTATATTTGTTATCTTTTCATCCACCTGCCAGACCGTCGTGTCTGACCCACTACTTTTGGTACTCAGGTTCAGATTTCTTCGTCCTGAGTTGAGTGCTTGAGTTAGCTGTGGAGCCATGTTTTGCAGGTTGTTCTATCGGCTATGTCATGTAGACATTGAGCTTGACATCGGAGCTACGTCACATTTGGGTAGTACTTTATAGCTTATTGTTGTATGGCTTCTATTAGCCTTTTTCTTGGGGATTCTTAATTAATGTACTTTGATAATTGTAACTTGAACATATTTGGGAATGTAATATCCTGTTACTGTCAGCTCTGTAATTTATTGTGATGGTTACTCCAGTCTGATATGATTCTTGATATAATAGCTTTGTGCTAAAGGTTGAGTGCGACGCGGAATCCGATGGCCACGGACTTCGGGTCGCAACGCCACAAATGCTTCCGCAAAATATTCAAAATGTGTTGTCTTCACACACGCGGATCTTGGGAGAAGTAAAATACATTATCCCATTCCCGCCCCCGAGGTTCCGGTTCGGGGGCGTGACATTTAGCAATTGGGCAAGGCAAGTAATCTCTATAGGACCATTGTGCATGTGTATTTTGAGCTTCATTGTTGTTTTAGAAATTTTGCATATAAATATGTTTATAAGCTTCATGATCATGTCTTCCTTGGATTGAATGTTTGAAATTGGGAAAAATGTGTGTCTTGTCCCTTGGAGAGCATGTAGGCTCAGGGAGTGCAAGTGGAATGAGAAACAAGAAGAAGGGAAGAAGGAAATGTGAAAACCTACACTGAATTGCATTTCCCGTGCATTTTCGGTCAGCCGTCGGTCGGCTGGCGGCTAGCCGAAATCCTCATTTCGGTTAATCGCGAGCTGGCCGAGCTCGGCGGTTCCCTTTCCAGAAGTTGACATTCCGACAGTGGGTTTCGGTTAGCTTGATGGTTAGCAAGCGGCTAGCCGCTATACCCCATGTCGGCTAACCGTTGTCGGCTCCTTTTTCCGAGAGCTATATTTCAGACTGGATTCCCCGCGGTCAGCCCTACGGTCAGCTTACGGCTAACCGCCAAGTCTCAGTTCGGCTAACCGTAAGCTAACCGCAGTCAGTTCGGTTTCTTTTCTAGAGGGCTGCGTTGGACCTGGATTTCCAGCGGTCAGCCTGTCGGTCAGCTGGCGGCTGGCCGCCAGACCCTAGTTGAGCTAGCCGACACCTGACCGCGAGGTGACCGAAATTGACAAATTACCTGTTTTGAAGAGTCTTTGCAAGAATGAAAACTAGAACATGTTAAATGGCCTTTAGCCTGATATTATGCACTCGAAACCCGAGATGTCCTTGAACTTCTGGGGCACCAATTCTGCTTTAATTCCAACATCTGGGCTTCGGCTGCACAACGATCAACCAAAGGTCCTTGCGTGAGCTTGATAGGCTTTGTATTCGTACTTTGGTTTCGATATAATGAATATCATCGTGTACTCGTTTTGAAGTTTAAGTACAAGCTCATTTTGAAGTTTAAGTACAAGATCGTTTTGAAGATGTGTTTCAAGAGAAAAGGGGATCACTTCCTAAGCATGTTATGCATATTAATTATGCCCTTGCTAGTCGTGTTCATCGTGTTTCGATAAGTGATTTCCTCCTTTTTATCTCGACATGTTTTGATAGTGTTTCGCGTGTTTTGTGCATTCATGAATTAAGTAACACCACTGAGCTTGGACTGCCCTTTCAGTTTGATCCACTGTCTGGGGGTCCTTAAACATGTGGGTTGTCTGCAGACTGGTCGTGTATTTATTACGCATCGTGCGTGTCCGGTTCCGCGGTCGGAATTCCTGTCTTTGTGGGAAATCGTGTCGTGATTATATTATGTATACCGTGCGTGTCGTGCGTGCTTGCTCTTTTCATTATATAAATGATAGAGAAAGGATGAGCTCTTTGTGGATTGTAACTATTCATGCTATTATAAGTACTCATGCTAGTTTGTTTTAGTATCTCAGCTCAGTTAAAGATTTCTGTAAATGTATCTCAGTCAGTATAGTATTCCAAATCAAGGATTTGCTTATATGTTTTTCTTTAACGTTATTGGTTTGTGTTTGTTCCTAAATTGATTACCTGCCAAACCATTGTGTTTCACCCTTGTTTGTTGGTGCCCAGGTGCAGGAGACGTTACCTTTGAGGAGGAGCGTCAGGAGGAGGCTTGTGAGCCAACCCCTGTGAGAGAGTGGCAGCCCGACGATGTCATCTAGACGTCGGGCGGGTTCTTGAGTCTCGTCATCATTTTGTTGGGGTTTCCTTTAACTATTTTAGAGAAGTGTATTGGCCTCTGTTGGCCTCTTATGGATTGTAATTAAACTTAAATTACTTTTGAGTCTGTCTTATAACTTGAACTATGTTGGGAATGCCATGTTAGTTTCTTTCTTTGATACTATGTCTTGTGATCATGTTGGTTTAGCACTTAAACATTTACTGGTGCTTAGCATGATGTGTTTTGCTACATGCTTCCGCAAACTTGATTGTGTGAGTCAGATTCCGCGTGTCTTTGGGAATCCTCACCGCGGGAACCTGTGGGAAGGTATATCTCCAATGTACACAACGTACGTCGCGGGCCCGGGATCCGTTCCGGGGTCGCGACAGGACTGGTATCAGAGCAGGACATGTTTCAGCACTTAAAAGAAACTAGAAAGGTCTTAGGAATGTGGCGAGGGTTCGTGAGTTCGATAGATTCATTCGTATAGGATCTTAGAAACCCTTATACTATGTTATTGTGTTCTAACTCTTTCTTTTACAGCACTATGCCCCCAAGAAAAGCTCCAAACCATCATGCTTCAGGCAGTAATCAGAATGAGTCAGACGCATCTGATACACCAACAACCACACAATTTTAGGAACTTATGCAAGCAGTGATAGCACAGCAAAGGCAAGCTAATGAGAACCAAGCCAGATTTCAAGAACAACTAGCTAAGAAAGATGATGAAATGACACAAGTTCAAAGGCAGTTGTTGGAAGTACTTCAGAACAGGAACGTAGCACCACCCGTGGGTCCACAGATTGTTATTCAAAATAGGGATCCTGACCCTAATGCTTTATTTGAGAAATTTAGGAAGAGAGCACCCAAGGAATTCTCGGGAAATGAGGACCCGTTGGTGGCAGATGACTGGCTAGTCAATACTGAGAAAATCTTAGATGTCTTCTTGTGCACGGGAATACAGAAGGTCAATCTCACAGCTTCACTATTCTATGGACTTGCAGATAGGTGGTGGCAAACAGTCAAGGACCCATATGCAGTGATGGCAGACGAAGAGGCATGGGCAGCATTCAAGACACAGTTTCAAGATAAATACATTCCCTCTCATGTCAAGAGGCAGAAGGCCATCGAATTTCAAGAGCTCAAGCAAGGTAGCATGACGGTGCTAGATTACGTCACCAAGTTTGAAAGATTGGCTAGATATGCTACCGAGCTTATTGACACTGAAAGGAAGAAGATAACAAAGTTCTTGGAAGGATTGAACCCGATCATCATGAGGGATGTCATAGGAGTAGTACCTCCAGCTACATACGATGAGGCAGTCAAGCGGGCATATACATTTGAAGATATTAACAACATGATTGTTCAGGACAGGAAGCAGCACTATCAGCAGCAGAATCAGAGGCAACAACAGAGCAAGAAGCCAAGGCAAGAACAAGGCCAAGTGAGGCAAGGGTGTGGACATTGTGGCAAGAATCATGAAACACACGAATGTCGTAAGGCCATGGGTGCCTGTTTCAAGTGTGGGGCTATGAACCATGCAATCAAGGATTAACCACTACTTCAGAATCAAGGGAACAGAAACCAGCAGCAGAGACAAGTAGCTCCTCAGAATCAAGCACCAGCTCAGAATCAGATTAGACCACCTCAGCAGCAGCAGGTTAGGCCACCAGCACAGAACCAGAATGCTCGTCCTCCACAGCAGAATAGGCATGGCCAAGGAAGGCAGAACCAAGTACCAAATAGACTATAGATGCATGGACGTTTGTATTATCTCAACCGTGCAGATGCTGAAGCTGCAGAAGACGTGGTAGAAGGTAAACTTCTTGTTTGTGGGGTAGAAGCCCAGATTTTATTTGATCCTGGATCCACACATTCCTTTGCATCTCCTAGTTTTGCTAAGATGATTGATGCACCATATAGTGAGTTGGATTACATTTTAGTAGTGACCACTACAGTAGGGAAACAAGTTGTGTGTAGAACCCATTACCCTAGTTGTACAGTTTTGTTAGGAGATGTTAATCTACCGGCCAACCTCATAGTTTTGGACATGCATGATTTTGATGTCATTTTAGGCATGGATTGGTTAGAAGCATATCATGCCACTATGGATTGTTTTAGTAAGACCATCACATTCAGATTCCAAGGGCCACAGGCAGAATTGATATTTCGGGGGAACAGGAGAAAAACGCAGGTAGGGTTTATTTCAGTCTTGAAGGCAAGCAGATTAGTTCAGAGTGGGTGCCAGGCATTTATTGGGTTTATCACAGAGGATAAATAGTCCCAAGGGGTGGAGGATATCCCCATTGTGTGTGAATTTCCGGATGTTTTTCCAGAAGAAATCCCGGGTTTACCACCAATCAAAGAAGTTGAGTTCACAATTGAATTCCTTCCAGGGACAGCTCCAATCTCGATTGCACCATACAGGATGGCTCCAGCAGAAATGGGTGAGCTAAAGCTCCAATTGCAAGATTTGTTGAGCAAAGGCTTCATTAGGCCAAGTGTTTCACCGTGGGGAGCACCGGTGTTATTTGTGAAAAAGAAGGATGGGAGTTTGAGAATGTGCATCGACTACAGGAAGTTGAACCATGTGACCGTGAAGAACAAGTATCCTTTGCCAAGGATAGACGAATTGTTTGATCAATTGCAAGGAGCAGCCTATTTTTCCAAGATAGACTTGAGGTCAGGGTACCATCAGTTGAGAGTTAGAGACTCAGATGTTCAGAAGACAGCCTTTAGGACAAGATATGGGCACTATGAGTTCTTAGTGATGCCCTTTGGTTTGACAAATGCACCCGCAATCTTTATGGCTCTAATGAACAAGGTCTTTGCACCTGATTTGGATCACTCCACAGTAGTATTTATTGATGATGTCCTTCTGTATTCCAAGAGTAAGAAGGAGCATGAAGAACATTTGAGGACAGCGTTGCAACTCTTGAGGGACAGCCAGCTGTATGCAAAACTCAGTAAGTGTGAATTCTGGTTAGAGCAAGTTGCTTTTCTAGGCCATATGATCTCCAGAGAAGGTTTAGCAGTTGATCCAGCCAAGATAGAGGCAGTTGTTAGTTGGGCAAGGCCAAGCAGTGTGATAGAAATTAGAAGCTTCTTGGGGTTAGCAGGTTACTACAGAAGATTTGTCCAAGGTTTTTCGTCCATTGCAGCCCCGCTGACAAAATTGACTAGGAAGAATGTCCCGTTTGTGTGGACCGACCAGTGTGAAACCAGTTTTCAAGAGTTGAAAGGAAGGTTAACCACCGCCCCAATCCTTACATTACCTTCGGGTAACGGTGGATTTATTGTTTACACCGATGCTTCGAACGTGGGATTGGGTTGTGTATTGATGCAAGAGGGCAAGGTGATTGCTTATGGCTCGAGACAGTTGAAGGACCATGAGAAGAATTATGTGACTCACGACTTGGAGTTGGCAGCAGTTGTTTTCGCATTGAAGATGTGGAGACACTACCTCTACGGAGAGAAGTTTGAAGTCCATTCCGACCACCGAAGTTTGCAGTATTTGTTCTTGCAGAAGGATTTGAACATGAGACAGAGGAGGTGGATTGAGTATATCAAAGATTATGACTTCCCAATCAAGTATCATCTAGGCAAAGTGAATGTGGTAGCTGATGCATTGAGCAGGAAATCAGTGGTTATGGTCAATTTGAGAGGAATGGGTGTCTTACAGCAGTTTGAAGAGTTGGGTGTAGAAGTGCAAACCCTAAGATTGGGTGCGATGTTAGCAAACATGACAGTATCAGAACCTACCTTCATCCAGAAGATCAAGGAAAATCAGTTGCAAGACCCAGACTTGGCTAAGATAGTAGAGGTTATTGCAGAACGTCCCGATTTCAAGATGGTGAATGGGATATTGTATTTTCGTGACCGGTTGTGTGTGCCAAATGTGGATGATTTGAAGAGCGAAATAATGAATGAAGCTCACAACACGAGATATTCTATGCATCCGGATAGCACGAAGATGTACCACAATTTGAAGAATAGATTTTGGTGGAACAGCATGAAGAGAGAGATAGCAGCTTTTGTGTCTCGTTGTCTAACTTGTCAGTTGATCAAGGCAGAGCATCAGAAGCCTCCAGGTTTATTACAGCCTTTGGAGATTCCGGAGTGGAAATGGGAGCACATTACCATGGATTTTGTTTCCGGTTTGCCGAATACCAAGAAAGGAAATAATGCAGTTTGGATTATTGTAGACCGTCTGACAAAGTCTGCTCACTTCATTCCGATGAAGACAGGGAACATGATGCATATGGCACCACTTGCAAAGTTATTTGTTGATGAGATTGTTAGTAAACATGGCCAGCCCGTCTCCATTACTTCAGACAGAGACAGTAGGTTAGTTTCAAAGTTTTGGAAAACTCTTCATGAGTCGATGGGTACCAAAGTTCAGTTCAGCACAGCTTATCATCCTCAGACCGATGGTCAGTCAGAAAGGACGATACAGACTCTCGAAGACATGTTGCGTGCTTGTGTATTGGATTTCAAGATTTAGTGGGATGAGTGCTTACCTCTTTGTGAATTTGCTTATAACAATAGTTACCACTCTAGCATTGGTATGGCACCTTTTGAGGCACTTTATGGTAGGAGATGCAGAACTCCGGTTTGCTGGGAAGAAGTCGGTGAACGTAGTTTCCATGGACCGGCGATAGTTGGAGAGACAAGTGACAAGGTCAAGTTGATTCAAGAATGTTTGAAGATCGCCCGGAGTAGGCAGAAGAGTTATGCAGACACTCGCCGAAGAGAATTGCAGTTTCGGGTGGGTGACAAGGTGTTCTTGAAGATCTCACCAGTTAGAGGGACTTTGAGATTCGGACAGAAGGGAAAATTATCTAGAAAATTTATTGGTCCGTATGAGATTTTGAGCAAGATTGGAGATGTTGCGTATAGGCTTGCGTTACCGCCGGAACTCTCCGGGGTACACAATGTTTTTCATGTTTCTATGCTCAAGAAATATGTCTCTAGTCCTGCACACATTCTACAGCATGATCCTTTGGAGATTCGAGAAGATGCCTCGTATGTGGAAAGACCGATCAAGATCATTGACACCAAGGAGCAGGAGTTGAGAAACCGGACCATTCATTGGGTCAAGGTACATTGGGAAAATCACGAGCCAGAAGAAGCCACCTGGGAATTGAGAGAGCAAGTGCAAAGGAAGTATCCACAGCTTTTACCAGAGGTAATTGTGTGATTTATTTGGTGGACCAAATTTCCTAAGGGGTGGAGGATGTTAGACCCCGACCCAGACCAAGTCGATTAGTGTGCGATTAGTATGTGTTTAGTCCTAAGTGGGTTTAGTGGTCGTTGGGTTAGAAGTAATTAGTTTAGTCTTGGACATAGCTTTGGGAATTTTGAGAACGTTTAGTGTTAGTCTGACACACTTAGGAAGCCCTGAGCGCAAGTGTAAGCTTGGGAAGATCTATCGGTTTCCGCTTGATTGTGATTTAGATTTCATCTGAATGATTTTTATATGTGTTACAACTTTCTTCATAAGCACATTCATGTTTGAAGCCCAAAAACCCATGTTTTGGCCCAAAGAGGGTAAAATTGTCTTTTATGCACAAATCTGGACACAATTTTCGAGATCTCAAAACCATGTCAAAAATATATTTTTGGGAACTTGATTTTTCGACGATCGTTTTATTCTTCTTCGTCGAAGTCATCCAAGGCCTATAAGATTGTGTTTTAATCATTTCAAGGTTCAAGCTAATTGGGGCCCATTAGCATCACTTAAGCCCCATCTCCCTCTCTTTTCATTCACTTTACCAAATCTCTGCAATCTCTTGACCTAGGGCTGGAAAATCCCTTTTTCCCTTCCATCTTCCTCACCTTGCATGATCTAGCTAGAGGAGTCCAAAGAAAATTCTAAGGACATCATCTTCTTCATCTCCTTGCAAGCTTTCCATTGGTACAAATTTCTTGGAGTTTCTTGTGGGACAAGCTCATCATTTTCTTCACCTCTTCTTGTTTAACCATTGTTAGGTAAGAGTTTCAACCCATACTTTTCATGAAGTCTTTTTAGTTCCTTAAGATCATATTTTTCATGTGTACAAACCCTTTTGTTAAAATGGGTTCCTTGTTTCCATTTTTGAGTGAGTTTTGTGTGGTTTTCTTGGGTTTTTGTAGTCCTTTGGATTGGCTTGAGTGAAGTGCTTGGAGAGGAGTGTTTAGCAATTGGGCAAGGCAAGTAATCTCTATAGGACCATTGTGCATGTGTATTTTAAGCTTCATTGTTGTTTTAGAAATTTTGCATATAAATATGTTTATAAGCTTCATGATCATGTCTTCCTTGGATTGAATGTTTGAAATTGGGAAAAATGTGTGTCTTGTCCCTTGGAGAGCATGTAGGCTCAGGGAGTGCAAGTGGAATGAGAAACAAGAAGAAGGGAAGAAGGAAATGTGAAAACCTGAATTGAACTGCATTTCCCGTGCATTTTCGGTCAGCCGTCGGTCGGCTGGCGGCTAGCCGAAATCCTCATTTCGATTAACCGCGAGCTGACCGAGCTCGGCGGTTCCCATTCCAGAAGCTGACATTCCGACAGTGGGCTTCGGTCAGCTTGACGGTTAGCAAGCGGCTAGCCGCCATACCCGATGTCGGCTAACCGGTGGCCAACCGCGCGTTGTCGGCTCCTTTTTCCGAAAGCTATATTTCAGACTGGATTCCTCGCAGTCAGCCCTACGGTCAGCTTACGGCTAACCGCCAAGTCTCAGTTCGGCTAACCGTAAGCTAACCGCAGTCAGTTCGGTTTCCTTTCCAGAGGGCTGCGTTGGACCTAGATTTCCAGCGGTCAGCTGGCGGCTGGCCGCCAGACCCTAGTTGAGCTAGCCGACACCTGACCGCGAGGTGACCGAAATTGACAAATTACCTGTTTTGAAGAGTCTTTGCAAGAATGAAAACTAGAACATGTTAAATGGCCTTTAGCCTGATATTATGCACTCGAAACCCGAGATGTCCTTGAACTTCTGGGGCACCAATTCTGCTTTAATTCCAACATCTGGGCTTCGGCTGCACAACGATCAACCAAAGGTCCTTGCGTGAGCTTGATAGGCTTTGTATTCGTACTTTGGTTTCGATATAATGAATATCATCGTGTACTCGTTTTGAAGTTTAAGTACAAGCTCATTTTGAAGTTTAAGTACAAGATCGTTTTGAAGATGTGTTTCAAGAGAAAAGGGGACCACTTCCTAAGCATGTTATGCATATTAATTATGCCCTTGCTAGTCGTGTTCATCGTGTTTCGATAAGTGATTTCCTCCTTTTTATCTCGACATGTTTTGATAGTGTTTCGCGTGTTTTGTGCATTCATGAATTAAGTAACACCACTGAGCTTGGACTGCCCTTTCAGTTTGATCCACTGTCTGGGGGTCCTTAAACATGTGGGTTGTCTGCAGACTGGTCGTGTATTTATTACGCATCGTGCGTGTCCGGTTCCGCGGTCGGAATTCCTGTCTTTGTGGGAAATCGTGTCGTGATTATATTATGTATACCGTGCGTGTCGTGCGTGCTTGCTCTTTTCATTATATAAATGATAGAGAAAGGATGGGCTCTTTGTGGATTGTAACTATTCATGCTATTATAAGTACTCATGCTAGTTTGTTTTAGTATCTCAGCTCAGTTAAAGATTTCTGTAAATGTATCTCGGTCAGTATAGTATTCCAAATCAAGGATTTGCTTATATGTTTTTCTTTAACGTTATTGGTTTGTGTTTGTTCCTAAATTGATTACCTGCCAAACCATTGTGTTTCACCCTTGTTTGTTGGTGCCCAGGTGCAGGAGACGTTACCTTTGAGGAGGAGCGTCAGGAGGAGGCTTGTGAGCCAACCCCTGTGAGAGAGTGGCAGCCCGACGATGTCATCTAGACGTCAGGCGGGTTCTTGAGTCTCGTCATCATTTTGTTGGGGTTTCCTTTAACTATTTTAGAGAAGTGTATTGGCCTCTGTTGGCCTCTTATGGATTGTAATTAAACTTAAATTACTTTTGAGTCTGTCTTATAACTTGAACTATGTTGGGAATGCCATGTTAGTTTCTTTCTTTGATACTATGTCTTGTGATCATGTTGTTTTAGCACTTAAAAATTTCTTGGTGCTTAGCATGATGTGTTTTGCTACATGCTTCCGCAAACTTGATTGTGTGAGTCAGATTCCGCGTGTCTTTGGGAATCCTCACCGCGAGAACCTGTGGGAAGGTATATCTCCAATGTACACAACGCACGTCGCGGGCCCCGGATCCGTTCCGGGGTCGCGACATATATGGGCCCACATATATTAATATCAAATCATCTCATGATATGACCAATGATCGGATCCAAGTCAAGTTATATTTAAAGAAAGTCCAGTTTCTAAAATTGGTGTTATCAACGGGGTCCATCTCATGGGTCCAACTAATTAGAACTCTTTCCAAAAATTAATTTTATTTGACTAATAATATTAACTTGCTATGTTGGATCAAATTTGGAAACATTTTAAAACAAGCATTCAGCCATAAATAGAAAGTGCTAAATTTAGAAACTAGTCATCTCCCCCACATGGCCTAAGCAGAATAGACTTCTTGGACTTCTAAACTTTCCAAAACTTTGAGATTCCTCAAACTCTTTGGGCATCTCCAAAACACTTTTGGTAATCTTCAAACTCTTTGATTAGGAGTCCAACATCACTCTCCTTCTTCGTCTTGGACATCGCCAGAATTTACAAATTTAGAAAATTACATAAATTCCTATGTCTCAGTATTGAGACTTACATGGTAATCTAAACATGGAATTAAAAGGGCTATATGGAAATTCACAATGCCTTACCCTTTCACTGGAAACCAAGGAAACCATGATGCCCTTTACACTTAGCCTCAAATAAACCAAATAACCATAAAAAGAAAGCAAAAGACTTGGGGCCATATGGAGAGGATATAAACCTGCAAAGTTAGTATCATGAACATAGTAGGAACTAGGTTTAAAAGATACCATTATCATCTCATGATGAAAATCCCAGATTGTCAAAAGTAAGGTTCTGCACTCTATTCGCTCGAGCGAACCTGGATCCACTCGAGTGGACACTTTCCAAAGGCTGGTCCGCTCGAGCGGATCCAGGTCCGCTAGAGTGACCTACTCGGGAAACCTGCAGAAAAATCCTTTTTTTCTGACCGAACCAGTCCCTTCTATTGCATTCATACAAGATACAATATGCATAATAACATCAAATCTAATCCTTACAAAGCCCTAGGTCTATCCTCTTCACATCTCATGCAAAGATTAGATCTAGACAACTGATCTAATTATAATAGAGATGAGGTATGGCTCTGATGCAAATTGTTGGAAAAAGGTGGGCTTCATGGATAGATTTCAAAAACTTTTGACCCACTAGATGCAGGGATCAATTATCCATAAGGCTTCAAACCGGATCCAGGATCCAATCCTCAAACTCATAGACCAAGATCAGTAGAATAACTATCTCTAAGATAGAAAATAACATCACCATGAATCCACAATAAATCTACAACATACAAGGAGTAGGATTTACCTTGGGAGCTTGGTAGCGCTCTAATGGAGAAGTAGACAACTTGTTGGAGAAGAACTCTTTCTTTCTAACAAATTAGAATCTGCAAGACCCAATCGTCTTTCACGCTATGTCCCGAATCAGATCTCTTTTCTAAAGGAGATGGTTGGGATCTCCAAGAGAACACATTTAGAAGCTCTAAGGAATTCGGAAGAGAACTAGGAGGGAGAGAGAAGGCGTGCAACACTTGCTCAAGAAAGGGCTGGACGTCCAAGGCTTTGGGCGTGCAACTCCTTGGGATTAGAGGTGTGGACGTCCAAGTCACCCTCATCTATTTATAGCTTTTGCAACTCCTCTTACTAATTAAAATAGAAGTCCTACTTCCATTAAGAATTAATAACTTTCTCCTTTTTAATTATTATAGAAGTCTCACTTCCACAACAATTAGTAACCTACTATTACCATTATTAGAAGTCTCACTTCAAATAGAAATAGTAACATTCTAATTCCTTCATATTAGAGTTCAAGTAGGATTAGTAACTTTCTAATAACTTGGGCTAGCGTGGGAACCACTAGGGATTCCATAGAAAGTTGGCTCCAACTGAGAACCGCGACCCCACATCTCATGTGCAATCCGGGCCCATAGTTAATTGCAAATAACTCCACTATATAAATGCAATTACACTCTAGTCTTAGGATTAAATTCCAAAAAAGACCCTAAACTTCCCTATTACCACAAGTAGGCCCCTAAATTTATATCCATGGATCAATTGAACCTGTCCACCAAATTGGATTCATATCTTATTATCCTTGAGCCCTAATTAATTATAGTGATCATTAGTACCTATCCAATTAACTCTTAATTGAAATGGGTGCGCACTTACCAATGATAATTCCATTAATTGGCACAAGGGGATAATTGGGATAGATTCCATCTTGACCATTGAATATACCAATAGTCTTACTACCACGTACCCAAGACACCGAGGTGTTGACCTACAATTGGCCTCACTCATTGGTGACTCAAAGCAAATGAATAGATAGAAGCTTGAGTTCATTAATGTCTCAGGATTATGAGCCTATTGCTAGGGAATTATGAGAGGAGACCTTAAAATAAAGACAGTGTACATAAGGTGCTTCTCATGGACCTTCAATACATTTAATGTACCAGCATCATAATCCAGTATCTTACATTCTGATGATCGAGATAAATCACACTATCTTATAGTGATCAAAGTGCTGCAACCTTATCAGATGAGATGTCCAATCTCATCACTGGTTATGAAGATATTTTAGTACAAGATTTGCGACACATGTCTCATGTATGTGGATCTCATCCATACACATGTATTACATCTAGTATACTTGAGAACTCCGGTTCATCTCATGAACCATCATGTCATTTGTATTGGTTGTGTAAGAAAGTAATAAAACACCGTTCATCTCATAAAAGTAAAACATGATTATATTGATAAATAAAGAAATTAATAAATTTATTACATCATCTAATGGATTGAGACCATAAAGCTTCAGCTAATTGTTATTGTATTCGAAGAAATGTTTATACCTCACAGCGGTCTTCGATCTAGATGGGACATGATTGGGGCCAGGTTGCAATGTCGGAAAGTTTTGAATTGGCCCTAATCGCACGCATAACACCAATTTCACGTCTGGGGGGGTGACACCACCTATAAACCACTTCCACTCTCAGCCCCCCACCTGTTCCACTCTCAGTCTCTACCTGTCCTAGCCACATCTCACCACATAAAACTACACCACCATCAAAACTGCCCACGTAAGTGAGCCTCGTGGATAGATTTTCAAAACTTTTGACCCACTTGACTCAGGGATCAAGTATCCAGAAGGCTATAAATCACATCCAGGATGCAATCCCTCTTTCTCATCAATCATGTACAGCAATATAACCTATCTAGAAGATAGAAATCAGTAACTACATGTAACAAAAAAATCTACAACAAGTAAAGAAGCAAATTATACCTTTGTAGCCCGGTAGTGCTCTAATCGAGGAGAAGACAACCAACTAGAACAAGAACTCTTCTTGAAGTAATTAGAGATCTCCAAGACCTTGTTGTCTTCCATGCTATGACCCTCTATCAGATCTCTTTTCTCAAGAAGATGTGTGGGATCTTCAAGAGAAAACCGTACTAAAAACTCCAAGGAACTAGAAGGTAACTAGAAGAGAGAAGAGGAGAATAAGAGTTGTACAACACTTGCACTAGAGGCTCTTGGGTGTGGGTATTATGTCATGGACGTCCAAGGGGTGTATTCACCTTTAAATAGCCCTCAAGTCTCCTCTCTTATCTCTCTTACTAATTTGTATTAGAAGTAACACTTCCACACAAATTAGTAGCTTACTGTTACCACTATTAGAAGTCCCACTTCAAATAGAAATAGTAACTTTCTAATTCCTTCCTTTTAGAGTTTAAGTAAGAATAGAATCTTTCTAATACTTGGGCTAACGTGGGGACCACTAGGGATTCCTTAGAAAGCTGGCTCCAACTGGGACACGCGACCCCACATCTCATGTGTAATCCGGGCCCACGGTTAATTGCAAATAACACCACTATATAAATGCAATTGCACTCTAGTCTTAGGAATAAATTACAATGAACACCCTACACTTCCTAATTACCACAAGTAGGCCCCTCTATCATTATCCATGGATCAATTGGAATAAATCTGTCCCATTCAATCTTAGATCCACATCTTATTATCCTTGAGCCCCAATTAATTACAGTGATCATCAGTACCATCCAATTAACTCTTAATCGAGATTGGTGCGCACTTACTAATGATAGATTCATTAATTGGCACAAGGGTATAATGTAGATAGATTCCATATTGACCATTGGATGTTCCCACAGTCCTACTACCACGTACCCAAGACACCGAGGTGTTGACCTACAGTTGGCCTCACTCATTGGTGACTCAAAGCAAATGAATAGATAGAAACTTGAGTTCATTAATGTCTCAGGATTAAGAGTCTATTGCTAGGGATTTATCAGAGCAATCCTTACATCGAGACGGTATTTCATAAGGTGCTTCTCCTGGTCCTTCAATACATCCAATGTACCAGCACTATGATCCAGAATCTTACATTCTAATGATCGAGACAAATCACACTATCTCATAGTGATCAAAGTGCTGCAACCTTATCAAATGAGATGCCCAGTCTCATCACTGGTTGTGAAGATATTTTAAGTATAAGATTTGTGACACATGTTTCCCGTATGTGGATCTCATCCATATACATATATCACATCTAATATACTAATGGGACCCGGTTCATCTCATGAACCATTATGTCATATGTATTGGTCATGTGCATTAAGTAATAAACATCATTCATCTCATGAAAGGAAAGCATGATTTTATTGATAAATAAAGAAATTAATTAGTTTATTACATCAACTGATGGGTTGAGTCCATACAATCTAACAATGCATGAGAAATAAGAACCCGAAACCATCTCATCCAGTCCAACCTGCTCATCAGGCATTACTGAGCCTCTCGATCCATAACTGAATCCACTCCACTGACCCATTCAACCCAACTTACAGCCCATCACAGCCCATCTGACTATACAACTCACAACCCATCTTTGGGACTTACTGCAAAAGGCAATCCATGTAAGACCCCGACCCGAGTGATTCCGATTAGCGTTAATTAAGTCGCGTGTTAACTCTAAGCGAGATCAGTAGATTTTGGTTAAGTTGGGAATAAAATAGTTTAAGTTATAGCTTTGAGAATTTTGAGTGCCTTTATGATTAGTGGGACCCTTTAGGGGTTCCTTTTTGTGATTTTATGTGTACTTGAGGGTTTACTCGAAGTTCCAATAATTCATATTTCAATCCCATTAGACTCATATCGTTAATCTCTTCAATTTTTGTGTTGACTTCATCCCCGTTCGAGACCCCGAAACCTGACTTTCCCAATGTTGAGGGCAAAATAGTCATTTTACACCAAATCTGGACACGAAATTTGATGTTCTCGAAACCCTTGAAATATATATGTTATAGAAACTAGATATTTCGACAATCGTTTTTCCCTTCTTTGTCGAACTCATCCGAGGTACCGAAAGCCATGATTTCAACCCGATAAGATTTGCTAATGGTGGAGCCCATCTCCACTTGTATAAAAGGAGAACCCTCTTTCTCTTTTCCCTTTTTCCAGCTCAAACCCATCCAAGCTAGGGTTTTTCTTCTTCATCTTCTCCTTCTTGCTCTTCCATCTCTAAATCCCTATCAAACTTGCACCAATAGCAAAATGGAAGTTATCTTCTCCTTCCTTACTACTAGAACTCTCTTTGGATGCCATTAATGGTGTAAGCCCAACCACATTGGAGTTTCCTTGTAGCTAATCTTTCCTATTTGGGAACCTTACAAGTAAGCTTCTCCTCTAATCTCTTAGATTTGGTTTCTTCTCACCCTTGAGAGTCTCCATCTCCATTATTTCAAGCTTCTTCTTCCCCGTTCTTGGTTCTGACACTTAGGGTTTGTATTTGGGGATTTTTGAATGTGTTGTAGGTCATCCTTGAGAAGAGTGTGATTGGAGCTTGTTTTGCTAAGCTTGGGCCTAAGGTAAGTGGATGATTAGATATTATGAGCATTGAATGGCTTTTAAGAGAAATATGGTTGACTTGTCATTTTTCTTCATGTTATTCTTGACTTGCATTGATTTTGAAATAAATGCATATGAAAGAGTTTTATTAACTCATTTAATGTTTTGGAAATGTTGATACATAATCTCTTAGCTAGCATTTGTTTATTATACTAATGAATCTTGGTGAATGATGGATTTCCTTTCTCTTTCTTGTGGTTGAATGTGAATGGAAAGAAGGAGATTCAGTGATTGTTTATAGAGGTTTTGAAGAAGCTTTGAATGGTGTTTGAAGGAAGTTTTGAGCCACCCAATTTGGGGTGGAAATGAAGCTCAAAGGGTTTTGTAAGAAGAGAAAAATGAAGGAACAGAACTGTTCACGGAATCATTTTCTGGACAGTTTGCTCAAGCGAACTTGACAGTCCGCTCGAGCGAACCCAAGTCCGCTCGAGCGAAGGTTAATGTTCATTTGGGGCTAGGTTGGGAGCAGAAATGTGACGTTTAAATGATTGGAAAATGTTTGTCGGGAGCCCTATTGGAATGAGGAAATTTATACGTAGTGTTTGAAGCCCGTTTGAGGAAGAAACTCCATCACGAAGATTCATTGAAGTTTTTGAAATTACTAAGGTGTATAAGGAGCCCGGAATGTTTCCAAAATTTAATGAGTACTAAGTCTATACTGAAATAGACATACGGGACCCCTATTCACCTTTAACTAATCTTGAATCCCGATACTTGTCCCGGAATTTCGAAAGTTTAATTGTATTCCATTGTTCCCGAATTATGATTTATCATTCCCGAAAACACTGAATTTGTACTTGTAGCATTTTGCTAGCCCGATGTGCATTGCTCGAAATAAAGTGAAAATTGTGCCTTGAGCACTCCCGTCCCGCCCGTTTATACAATTGCATCATATGTATTTTATACATGTCGCGACCCTGGACTGGGTCAAGGAGGCCTAATCCAGGATCGCGACCTTAAAAATTAATTTAGAACCTCTGATGGATGTTGCCATGGGACATGTATATTTATTTTGGCCAATACATACACGAGCCAATAAAACGATACCACCCGTGTACGTGATTTCCCACAGGTGTCCGCGGTGATGATATCACATCAATATAACATTTATTTAAGTGCAGAAGCGTGTAGTAAATCAAACATTCAATTCAACTCTAGTCATAAGACGATAACACATTTATAACAAGTATCAGAATGAACAATGATCATAAGTGCTTTCCCCAAAAGAACGTTAAAGTTTATACAAAAGATCATTTAATTACATTCCCAAAAATAAAGACAAATAAAGGTCAGTAAATCTAAAAGTTCCCAAAAGAATGGTTAGTCATAACCCAAGGTATTACACATCTCGAGCATCCAAATGTCTAGACGACATCATTGGCATGCCACTCAACTAACTGCTGCAGTTCTCCGACCGCCTCCTCGTGCTCCTCCTCGGGAAAACCAACAACGGGACCTGAGTACCAAAATAATAGGTCAAACGCAACGGCTTGGCAAGAGGGTGAAAAGATAGAACAATACATATGATAAATGGATTTCCTTAGAAAACATTTAAACCTGTTTAAATAATAATTTTCATAAAGAAAGGAAACATTTAATGGAAAACATATATGCAATGTAAAACATGTTAGGTATCCAAAGAAAACGGGAAACAAACAAGATGGCAACCACACGAAGCTGAGTCCTCTATCACCGAAGTGACAAGAGCATATCGGGATGTTGACCTCAGTCACCGAAGTGAGGAGGTACAACAAAATTTACATATACATATATAATAATTCGGGACATGACCACAGAAGCGAACCGGGCATCGGGAACCACAGTAGCAATCTGCGGCATCGGGACAAGACCACGGTAATAATCGGGTAGCTGGATCCAAACTGCAGCTGGCGGGACGGGTGGGGGATCTCCAAGTTAGTCGATCAGACTGACAAGGTTATCCAAGCTTAGTGGTGCCGACTTATAGGTCAAGTAATAAAATCACTACATGTATAAAATCTATCAAGTGCAAGTACATAAACGGGCGGGACATGGGTGCTTAGAAGCATGAATATCAATACCTTTCGAGAATGTACATTGGGCTAGCAAAATGCCAAAATACCATCTCAATGCTTTCAGGAATGATAAATCATAATTGATGAATTTCGAGAACAATGTAATATAATTGGACTTTCAAATCTCGGGATAAATATCGGGATTCAAGACTGGTTCAAGGTGAATAGGGATCCCGTATGTCAATATTAATATAGACTCGGTACTCCTTGAGTTTGGAGACATTCCGGGTTCCTTATATACTTTTGAAAAATCGAGACTTCAATAAATCTTTGTGACATGGTTTCTTTCTCAAAGGGGTTTCATACATCACTCCAGATAAACAGTCATCATCATTCTCTAAACGGGTCCACAAATGATTGGGATAGAAACCCCTTTTTTATTTCTCTTAAATTTGAAAATTCCTGGGAAAGTCGGTCACCTGGTGGTTAGCCGCTGGCTAACCGTAGGGCTGACCGTGGGTTTCCAGTCTGGATACGGAACACTGGAAATGTAACCGAAATGGTTACGGATAGCTGGCAGTTAGCCGCCGATAGGCTCGGTGGTTAGCCGCTGGCTGACCGCAAGGCTGACCGCATCTTCAGAAGGGAAAAGCAGCTCTCTGGAATTGTAACCGCAACGGGTCGGTTAGCTGGCGGTTAACCGACAGTCACCAGGCAGCTAGCCGACAGGCGACCGTCAGCTGACCGTCAGGTGCGGGAAAATCCCACCGTGTCCAGATTTGAGCCCTTTTCTTCCTCAAAACCAATCTCCTTACTTCTCATTCATTTCCTGTAATAAAATGAGCTAAAAGCTCCTCCAATTCATCATTCAACACTTCTCCTATAAACATTCATCAAATCACTGAAAAGACCAAGACCGAATCCTAGAGGGGGGGGGGGGTGAATAGGATGAGCTCTAAAAACCTAGACCAATTTGAATTCTTTAAACTTTTAAGTCAATTAAGATTTGATGAAGATTAATTATCTTGTGATAGATAGGAATCTCTAAGATAAGTATACACAAGGAATCACCAACTACAATCTTCATTCAACCAAAAGTAAATCATTCATGTAAAGAGAGCAAAAGATCAATCACCATGACAAGCACATTTATAGTGGTTCGGCCAAATTGCCTACATCCACTCCCGGTACACCTATCGGATTTCACTAAGTCACTTAAGGTTTAGGATCACCTCAAACCTTACAATGCATCACTATGTTTTTCAAGGCTAAACATAAATCTTTACAACATATGCTTTTCAAGGCTAAGCATAAACCTTAACAACTAGAACTTTTCTCTTAGGAAATATGCCTATGAATGCATGGATTAAGAGAACTATATAAGTGCAAAAGAGTGCCTCTAAATAGGCTAAATAGAAAGTGAAAACCTCAACTTCTAGAAGCATGCATATGAATGACAAAGTTTATGAAAAATGCATTTACTAGAAATTACTCTTTCTCTTTTTGAAAAGATACAATCTGGAATGATGCAAAGATGATAATCATATGTTTGAGAAAGAGTGGATTGTCTAACACATGAGTTTAACAATGTGAACTAACTTGTTTTCAAAGAAGATATACTAAAGTCTAGCAAGTTAACTTTGAAACAAGAAAACTATATCATGTGTAACAAAGACAATATGTTGCATTCATAAAACTCATGAGATTTCTAAAGTACTAAGCATGTTATGAAGGACAACATTTTAATTAGAAAAGCATCGTGTTAATCATGCATTGAAGGAAATCAAAGATAGTGAAACAAAACATGATTTTGAAATACTTAGGATTAGAGAAAGCACACCCATTAGAAGATCAAAGGTTGAATCATTGGAATGGCTTCATAATCCCTTCAAAGATGCTCTTAAAAAGTTGCAAGTCCTTGGCCTCAAAAGTCTCTTGAGTTTCAGCAACTTTTTCCAAACAAAAAGCCACTTTTTATAAAGAAAAAGTTCCCAACGGCTAGTCCCCGGTCGACCTGGTACAGGGCCGGGTCGACCGGGTACTCCCAACGGCTAGTCCCCGGTCGACCTGGTACAGGGCCGGGTCGACCGGGTACTCACAACGGCTAGAAATCAGACCGTTGAAGCTACAGAACCCTGTCGACCTGCAGTGTGCCCGGTCGACCGGCCACACAGGCAGGTCGACCTGATGATGCCCAGAAATTTGAATTTTTGGAGAAACTTGCAATATATAGGGCAACATTCCAGGGGACTTTGAGGCACAAATCCAAGCATGAATTCATCACTGAAAGAAGATGAAAAACTGAATTTCTAAAGTCATGAAAACTCCAAATCAAAATAATGATTTTAAAGATAAAAACTTTGGAAAGCTTGAATGATTTTTGAAATAAAAAACTCCATGATCTTAAGAGATAAACCTGAATTGAAAATCATGCATATCATGAGATAAAAACAAAGATTAAGAAAGAGAAATATGTGTGAAGATCCTAAGACAAAGACCATGAATGAATGAGAGGACAAGCTTATGAAAGTGAATGCATCCTATTGTTAGGAATTTTGTAGATTGCAATTTGATGGATGCATTTTCATTCTAGCATCATTTGATTTACACACTTGCATTGGTTTTAAATAAACTTGAAATCTTGTTTTATTCATGCATTGCTTTTAAGATTTGTAAAAGTATTGATTTATGCATGAATTGTTTTTTAATCTTGGATGCATTTGATTTAGAAAAGAGTTTTCAAGAAATCAAGCAAGCCTTTGTTTTAAAAGTTTTGAATCTTTTTAGGCTTTTTATGTCATGTTTTAAAAACCATTAAAATCTTTAAAACATGTTTTCCAAGCTTGATTTAGTGGCCAAAAGGTCCCCCAAAGAAATAACTTTGAAATGTGCAAAAGTTGGAAATTTTGCAAAAAGGGGGCTGTCCCGGCAGTGTCGCCGGTCGACCGAGAGGCAGGTCTCGGTCGACCGAGACAACTGCAGGCAAAAATTGCCTGGGAGCACCAACGGTCAGAAATATGACCGTTGTGTGTTCTCGGTCGACCGAGGCCTGTTTGCCGGTCGACCGAGAACTAGCCGTTGGCCACTTTTCCCTATAAATATGAGTTCTTTCCCTTGCCAAAAGTTGGGAATTTTTAACCCCTCCTTGAGAGGATTTGAGGCATATCAAAAGGGAAAAGAACCAAGGGATGAAGGGGAAGATTAGGAAAGCTAAAGCTTGGATTAATGAAGTTAAACCACCAAGTAGGCTCTTCCTTTCTTAATCATATGTTTGCATGCTCTTGTTTTATTTTTGGTAAATCATTTCTAGCATGTTAAACTATGTTTGTGTTGTGTCCTTAACATATTTTATGTTTTGAGTTGATTTATTGTTTTGGATACAACATCACATGATTCAATCCAAGTAGTACTTGAATTGGTAAATCAAAGTAGATCATGTTAATGAAAGAACTTTGGTAAATCATATGTAACATGATCCATATACTTGGTTGAATCTTTGATTGTTGTTTTCCATCATAAGAACATCTCTCTCAAAACTAACTTATGTTTTGGATTCAACTTCTTTACAAATCATATGTTTTCATGTTTTGTTTTATCATTGGTAAATCTTTGTAACATGTTAATCTATGATGTGTTGTATCCTTAGCATGTGTTATATTTTGAATAGATCTATTGTTTTGGATACATCACCATTGATTCATCAAAGTAGTACTTTATCTTTGGTAAATCTAAGTAGATCATGTTAATGAAATATGTAACATGATTCATATACTTTGTTGAATCATTGGTTGTTGTTTTTCCATCATAAGAAAATCTCTTTCAAATGTATCTTATGTTTTGGATTCAACATCATTACAAATCATATGTGTATTATTGTTTTTAAAGTATCAACTTGCTTTACTTTGATAGGTATATCATTTTCAAGTTGTCTTTATAATTACATATGATTTGTCCCCTTACTTCAATCAAATCTAATTTTATGTATTGAGCTTCATTGATGATTTGATTGACATCCCTATGCATCACATGTTTAGAGCTAATCCATTTTATACAACTTGTGTAACTTTGATATCATTAACAAGTTGTTACTTTTAACATGTGATTGCATTATATCCTCAATCATAAATGTTTTTGAGCTAAAACTTTCAAAAGCCTTAGGCATACATTTATGAGCTTTCATTTTAAAAATGATTGAGGACATCACACACACACACTTCATTTGTTTTCATCTTTGCATTCATAGTGTGAGTGTGTATTTGTATTTCACTTCCATATCCGCCTATTTTAGAGGCAAATGTAATGAGCTAAAATGAATCTCCATCTAGTGTATTAAAGACACAACTTAGTGAGATAACCAACCTATGGTTGAAGAGGTTATTGCTTAGCCTATAAAAGCATATTGTATAGGTTGATGTTAAGCCTTGAAAAACATCAATGTAAAGGTTATTGCTTAGCCTTGGAAAGCATATTGTAAAGGTTATTGCTTAGCCTATTGAAAAGCATAAATAGTGGAAATCCGGTGGGGTGTTGGTTCACAAGCCGGTAGTGGATGTAGGCATTGAGGCCGAACCACTATAAATACTTGTGTGATGGTGCTTGCTTTGTGGTGATTGTTTTCTTTAAGCTTCCGCATTTTGTTTGATAATCATCACTTATGACTAGTTTGTTTTAAAGAAGTTAAAATTGTTAAAATTGGTCATAAAAGAAGCTCACCCTATTCACCCCCCCTCTAGGGTTCGGATCCCCATGGACTTACAAGTGGTATCAGAGCGGGTTACTCCATTTTAGGGCTTAACAACCCGGAGTTGATCCTTGCTAGATTTGAACCCTAGTGTTGTGATTTAATTGCATATCTTTTTAAAGATTTCCACTATGTTTGAAAATGAATTTCCCTAGCCTCATTGCACCACTCTAAGACTTTTACAAGTTATATCTTCTAGAGTTGGTGAGTCCTCAAAGTGATCTCTCAAGGACACATTTTCAAGACCTTAGGTGTATTTTCAAAGGTAGACTATTTGAGTAACCTTAAGGCCTTGATACCCCTAGACCAACCTATGCTTTTTAGTTATATCTTTTTGTTGGTCTTGTCACATTTGCATTTTGTTTCTTTAAAGTCACATCTTTTAAAATGCAATATTTCTTTGTGATCATTTGATTTTGACTTCATGAACTTTTTTAGTTATATCTCATGGTTTTCAAAATCCCTTGATTGCAATACTTTCATGATGGATTTGCATGTTGTTCATTTAGTAATATCTCTTGTTGTGCATATCTAGTCATGATCAATTGATTGTGATTACAAATGCTTTCATAGCTAGTTTTTCATGATCAATTGATGTTGGAAAATCATTTGATGTTTGTCATAGTTAGATCCTTTTTGGAAATCAAATGATTTGAAGCAACCTAAGTTTTCCATTGATTTACAAGTTATATCTCTTGATATGGAAAATTTGTAAGTGTCTATTGTTTTTACAAATTGAAAAACTTTACAATAGTACACTTCTTGTTTTTCAAAATCACTTGCTCTTAATTCTATAAATGATTCTTTGTTGGAATTTCATACATTGAAGTGATTTGAAAAACTTTGGAAAATGTTCTAAGCTCTATTAGTTATATTTATAGAAGCATTTTCCTTGAATTTATTTCCTTGTGCCTAATTATGATTGTATCTTTTGAAAGGAAATAATTTTTACAAACAATTTGCATCTTTACTCATTGAGTTACATTCTTTATGCAAATTGATTTTGTTGTCTTACATTGCATGGTTGGATATGATTTCATTGATTTGCATGTTTGTGCCTAACTTGGTATATTCTCATTAATGCATGTTGATGAGTGTTTATGTGCTTTATAGTAAAATCTTGTATTTTAGCTTTTTAAGTACATATGTGATTTTATGTGCTAAGTTCATTTGGTATAAACCTCATATCTTTTTCCATTGCATTGTAAGCTTAGTGCATTTGCTAAGAGTGGAGATGTTACATGATAGCTTAATGAATCATTTTAGATGAATTGGAATTAAACCATTGTTCTTAATAGGTATATCCATTTATGTGGTCCATCTTCATCTTTATGTGATCCATGATGTCTCTCTAACTTCATACCTTCTTGTGCTTACATAGTTATATTCTTTATTGATGTTTGGTATGAGTTAGATCTTGAATGTTGATTGATCCTCTCTATGCAAATGTCAAATCGTTCTATGTATGGTTGTGGTATTGATTATATTTGTTGAAACCATACTAGAACTCTAATCCATCCTCTATGCCTTATAGTCATTTCTATTTGGATGGTTATGATGTTGATTCATGTACTTTCTCTAAATGATGTTATTCATATACATGTTTCAACTTCATAGTAGTGTTCTTAATCATATGAAACTCTTTGAAACCCATGTCTCATATTTCTATATGTTTGATGGATATCCTAGATGTTGAATTCATATGATTTTGACACTTTGAAAATTGCATGCATTACCAAGTAATATCTTTTTGCATTGCAATTTATCTTGTTCATCACTATGCTCAATAGTCATATCCTTAAAAGTGATGAATATGCATTTATGATGATTGATGGAATTTTTGTCACATTCTTGCTCTTTATCATGTTATCAAATTCAATTGGATTCAATTGGTATAATGTTTGATTGATTTGATTTCTTGTGAATGTGATAAAACTTGTGTACATTGGATTGAACTTGATAAGTAATATGGTTGTTCCATGTCACACACCATTAGCATCATTATGCTCATGTTGCCACCTCTCTTTGCTCATATAGGTATATCTCATGACCACCATGTTTATGTGTTCATAATATTGGTTGGTTATTAGTTGAGGTTGGCTTCATGTTTGAATTTCATTTCACTCTTTCATGCACCTTAATAAGTCATATTTATTGATTGAATGAAATGATTTTCAAAATCTTACATAGCATATGATTTTCATAAGTAATATTGATTGATGCTATGTTTGAGTAAACCCCATATCATGGATAGCTCTAATTTGGATTTTTCCTAATAGGTATATTTTTAAATCCATTTTAGAGTGATTGATTTAAATAGTCATATCCTAAATCTCAATTGGTATTCTTTGTCTTTCCAATTGATATCCATGATGGCTTTTCCCATTAGACCTTGCTTTCTTTTGGCAATTTGATCATATGAGCTTGATAGTTAAATGAATCTAATCCTTTCTTTGAAGTTGACCCTCACTTGGTTAAACCATCTTCTTCTTGTACCTAATAGTTAAATCTTTGTCAAAAGTTTGACAAAAGAAGAGAATGGATTGAGGGGGAGTGTAAACCTTCATAGGAAGTATTAGTTGTGATCAAATTGACCCTAGGATTGCCTTTGAACCCTTAGAGACTTCTACCTCACATGATAGCCTGTTATGTATTTCATCTTCGATTTCATTTGTTAACAGGTGCTACTAATGGTATTTTCCTTGTTTCATGTGTGTAGGTACCTTTGCAATTTAATGGCAAAGGGGGAGAAATTATGCAAGTTCTCAATAGGGTGAAGAGAATGTCCAAGCTTCCTAAGGGGAGAGTTGTGTATGATCTTCTACAAAGGGAGAGAATGCATAGCTTGCCAAAGGGAGAAAGAGGCATGGTCAAAGGGGGAGAGCTAATAGAAGAAAGAAAGCTTGGAAGCTAAAGAAGATGCTTGGATAAAGAGAGAAAGAAGAAAGAAAGCTTGAAGGTTGATCAAGCTCCAAGCATCATGAAGATTGAAGTCCAAGAGCCCAAGCTTTGAGAAGAAGCATCCAAGAAGATTTCAAGACTTGTCCAGCTGAGGGGGAGCTGAAGACTTAGTGTGTAATGTTCAGTGGTGAGTGAGTTTGCCATCAAATTGCAAAGGGGGAGATTGTTAGGAATTTTGTAGATTGCAATTTGATGGATGCATTTTCATTCTAGCATCATTTGATTTACACACTTGCATTGGTTTTAAATAAACTTGAAATCTTGTTTTATTCATGCATTGCTTTTAAGATTTGTAAAAGTATTGATTTATGCATGAATTGTTTTTTAATCTTGGATGCATTTGATTTAGAAAAGAGTTTTCAAGAAATCAAGCAAGCCTTTGTTTTAAAAGTTTTGAATCTTTTTAGGCTTTTTATGTCATGTTTTAAAAACCATTAAAATCTTTAAAACATGTTTTCCAAGCTTGATTTAGTGGCCAAAAGGTCCCCCAAAGAAATAACTTTGAAATGTGCAAAAGTTGGAAATTTTGCAAAAAGGGGGCTGTCCCGGCAGTGTCGCCGGTCGACCGAGAGGCAGGTCTCGGTCGACCGAGACAACTGCAGGCAAAAATTGCCTGGGAGCACCAACGGTCAGAAATATGACCGTTGTGTGTTCTCGGTCGACCGAGGCCTGTTTGCCGGTCGACCGAGAACTAGCCGTTGGCCACTTTTCCCTATAAATATGAGTTCTTTCCCTTGCCAAAAGTTGGGAATTTTTAACCCCTCCTTGAGAGGATTTGAGGCATATCAAAAGGGAAAAGAACCAAGGGATGAAGGGGAAGATTAGGAAAGCTAAAGCTTGGATTAATGAAGTTAAACCACCAAGTAGGCTCTTCCTTTCTTAATCATATGTTTGCATGCTCTTGTTTTATTTTTGGTAAATCATTTCTAGCATGTTAAACTATGTTTGTGTTGTGTCCTTAACATATTTTATGTTTTGAGTTGATTTATTGTTTTGGATACAACATCACATGATTCAATCCAAGTAGTACTTGAATTGGTAAATCAAAGTAGATCATGTTAATGAAAGAACTTTGGTAAATCATATGTAACATGATCCATATACTTGGTTGAATCTTTGATTGTTGTTTTCCATCATAAGAACATCTCTCTCAAAACTAACTTATGTTTTGGATTCAACTTCTTTACAAATCATATGTTTTCATGTTTTGTTTTATCATTGGTAAATCTTTGTAACATGTTAATCTATGATGTGTTGTATCCTTAGCATGTGTTATATTTTGAATAGATCTATTGTTTTGGATACATCACCATTGATTCATCAAAGTAGTACTTTATCTTTGGTAAATCTAAGTAGATCATGTTAATGAAATATGTAACATGATTCATATACTTTGTTGAATCATTGGTTGTTGTTTTTCCATCATAAGAAAATCTCTTTCAAATGTATCTTATGTTTTGGATTCAACATCATTACAAATCATATGTGTATTATTGTTTTTAAAGTATCAACTTGCTTTACTTTGATAGGTATATCATTTTCAAGTTGTCTTTATAATTACATATGATTTGTCCCCTTACTTCAATCAAATCTAATTTTATGTATTGAGCTTCATTGATGATTTGATTGACATCCCTATGCATCACATGTTTAGAGCTAATCCATTTTATACAACTTGTGTAACTTTGATATCATTAACAAGTTGTTACTTTTAACATGTGATTGCATTATATCCTCAATCATAAATGTTTTTGAGCTAAAACTTTCAAAAGCCTTAGGCATACATTTATGAGCTTTCATTTTAAAAATGATTGAGGACATCACACACACACACTTCATTTGTTTTCATCTTTGCATTCATAGTGTGAGTGTGTATTTGTATTTCACTTCCATATCCGCCTATTTTAGAGGCAAATGTAATGAGCTAAAATGAATCTCCATCTAGTGTATTAAAGACACAACTTAGTGAGATAACCAACCTATGGTTGAAGAGGTTATTCCTTAGCCTATAAAAGCATATTGTATAGGTTGATGTTAAGCCTTGAAAAACATCAATGTAAAGGTTATTGCTTAGCCTTGGAAAGCATATTGTAAAGGTTATTGCTTAGCCTATTGAAAAGCATAAATAGTGGAAATCCGGTGGGGTGTTGGTTCACAAGCCGGTAGTGGATGTAGGCATTGAGGCCGAACCACTATAAATACTTGTGTGATGGTGCTTGCTTTGTGGTGATTGTTTTCTTTAAGCTTCCGCATTTTGTTTGATAATCATCACTTATGACTAGTTTGTTTTAAAGAAGTTAAAATTGTTAAAATTGGTCATAAAAGAAGCTCACCCTATTCACCCCCCCTCTAGGGTTCGGATCCCCATGGACTTACAAGTGGTATCAGAGCGGGTTACTCCATTTTAGGGCTTAACAACCCGGAGTTGATCCTTGCTAGATTTGAACCCTAGTGTTGTGATTTAATTGCATATCTTTTTAAAGATTTCCACTATGTTTGAAAATGAATTTCCCTAGCCTCATTGCACCACTCTAAGACTTTTACAAGTTATATCTTCTAGAGTTGGTGAGTCCTCAAAGTG
The DNA here is from genome assembly GCA_038049695.1 of Cinnamomum chago. NCBI lineage: Eukaryota > Viridiplantae > Streptophyta > Magnoliopsida > Laurales > Lauraceae > Cinnamomum > Cinnamomum chago. The sequence continues at coordinate 42,414,064 of CP142458.1, forward strand.
ATCTCTCAAGGACACATTTTCAAGACCTTAGGTGTATTTTCAAAGGTAGACTATTTGAGTAACCTTAAGGCCTTGATACCCCTAGACCAACCTATGCTTTTTAGTTATATCTTTTTGTTGGTCTTGTCACATTTGCATTTTGTTTCTTTAAAGTCACATCTTTTAAAATGCAATATTTCTTTGTGATCATTTGATTTTGACTTCATGAACTTTTTTAGTTATATCTCATGGTTTTCAAAATCCCTTGATTGCAATACTTTCATGATGGATTTGCATGTTGTTCATTTAGTAATATCTCTTGTTGTGCATATCTAGTCATGATCAATTGATTGTGATTACAAATGCTTTCATAGCTAGTTTTTCATGATCAATTGATGTTGGAAAATCATTTGATGTTTGTCATAGTTAGATCCTTTTTGGAAATCAAATGATTTGAAGCAACCTAAGTTTTCCATTGATTTACAAGTTATATCTCTTGATATGGAAAATTTGTAAGTGTCTATTGTTTTTACAAATTGAAAAACTTTACAATAGTACACTTCTTGTTTTTCAAAATCACTTGCTCTTAATTCTATAAATGATTCTTTGTTGGAATTTCATACATTGAAGTGATTTGAAAAACTTTGGAAAATGTTCTAAGCTCTATTAGTTATATTTATAGAAGCATTTTCCTTGAATTTATTTCCTTGTGCCTAATTATGATTGTATCTTTTGAAAGGAAATAATTTTTACAAACAATTTGCATCTTTACTCATTGAGTTACATTCTTTATGCAAATTGATTTTGTTGTCTTACATTGCATGGTTGGATATGATTTCATTGATTTGCATGTTTGTGCCTAACTTGGTATATTCTCATTAATGCATGTTGATGAGTGTTTATGTGCTTTATAGTAAAATCTTGTATTTTAGCTTTTTAAGTACATATGTGATTTTATGTGCTAAGTTCATTTGGTATAAACCTCATATCTTTTTCCATTGCATTGTAAGCTTAGTGCATTTGCTAAGAGTGGAGATGTTACATGATAGCTTAATGAATCATTTTAGATGAATTGGAATTAAACCATTGTTCTTAATAGGTATATCCATTTATGTGGTCCATCTTCATCTTTATGTGATCCATGATGTCTCTCTAACTTCATACCTTCTTGTGCTTACATAGTTATATTCTTTATTGATGTTTGGTATGAGTTAGATCTTGAATGTTGATTGATCCTCTCTATGCAAATGTCAAATCGTTCTATGTATGGTTGTGGTATTGATTATATTTGTTGAAACCATACTAGAACTCTAATCCATCCTCTATGCCTTATAGTCATTTCTATTTGGATGGTTATGATGTTGATTCATGTACTTTCTCTAAATGATGTTATTCATATACATGTTTCAACTTCATAGTAGTGTTCTTAATCATATGAAACTCTTTGAAACCCATGTCTCATATTTCTATATGTTTGATGGATATCCTAGATGTTGAATTCATATGATTTTGACACTTTGAAAATTGCATGCATTACCAAGTAATATCTTTTTGCATTGCAATTTATCTTGTTCATCACTATGCTCAATAGTCATATCCTTAAAAGTGATGAATATGCATTTATGATGATTGATGGAATTTTTGTCACATTCTTGCTCTTTATCATGTTATCAAATTCAATTGGATTCAATTGGTATAATGTTTGATTGATTTGATTTCTTGTGAATGTGATAAAACTTGTGTACATTGGATTGAACTTGATAAGTAATATGGTTGTTCCATGTCACACACCATTAGCATCATTATGCTCATGTTGCCACCTCTCTTTGCTCATATAGGTATATCTCATGACCACCATGTTTATGTGTTCATAATATTGGTTGGTTATTAGTTGAGGTTGGCTTCATGTTTGAATTTCATTTCACTCTTTCATGCACCTTAATAAGTCATATTTATTGATTGAATGAAATGATTTTCAAAATCTTACATAGCATATGATTTTCATAAGTAATATTGATTGATGCTATGTTTGAGTAAACCCCATATCATGGATAGCTCTAATTTGGATTTTTCCTAATAGGTATATTTTTAAATCCATTTTAGAGTGATTGATTTAAATAGTCATATCCTAAATCTCAATTGGTATTCTTTGTCTTTCCAATTGATATCCATGATGGCTTTTCCCATTAGACCTTGCTTTCTTTTGGCAATTTGATCATATGAGCTTGATAGTTAAATGAATCTAATCCTTTCTTTGAAGTTGACCCTCACTTGGTTAAACCATCTTCTTCTTGTACCTAATAGTTAAATCTTTGTCAAAAGTTTGACAAAAGAAGAGAATGGATTGAGGGGGAGTGTAAACCTTCATAGGAAGTATTAGTTGTGATCAAATTGACCCTAGGATTGCCTTTGAACCCTTAGAGACTTCTACCTCACATGATAGCCTGTTATGTATTTCATCTTCGATTTCATTTGTTAACAGGTGCTACTAATGGTATTTTCCTTGTTTCATGTGTGTAGGTACCTTTGCAATTTAATGGCAAAGGGGGAGAAATTATGCAAGTTCTCAATAGGGTGAAGAGAATGTCCAAGCTTCCTAAGGGGAGAGTTGTGTATGATCTTCTACAAAGGGAGAGAATGCATAGCTTGCCAAAGGGAGAAAGAGGCATGGTCAAAGGGGGAGAGCTAATAGAAGAAAGAAAGCTTGGAAGCTAAAGAAGATGCTTGGATAAAGAGAGAAAGAAGAAAGAAAGCTTGAAGGTTGATCAAGCTCCAAGCATCATGAAGATTGAAGTCCAAGAGCCCAAGCTTTGAGAAGAAGCATCCAAGAAGATTTCAAGACTTGTCCAGCTGAGGGGGAGCTGAAGACTTAGTGTGTAATGTTCAGTGGTGAGTGAGTTTGCCATCAAATTGCAAAGGGGGAGATTGTTAGGAATTTTGTAGATTGCAATTTGATGGATGCATTTTCATTCTAGCATCATTTGATTTACACACTTGCATTGGTTTTAAATAAACTTGAAATCTTGTTTTATTCATGCATTGCTTTTAAGATTTGTAAAAGTATTGATTTATGCATGAATTGTTTTTTAATCTTGGATGCATTTGATTTAGAAAAGAGTTTTCAAGAAATCAAGCAAGCCTTTGTTTTAAAAGTTTTGAATCTTTTTAGGCTTTTTATGTCATGTTTTAAAAACCATTAAAATCTTTAAAACATGTTTTCCAAGCTTGATTTAGTGGCCAAAAGGTCCCCCAAAGAAATAACTTTGAAATGTGCAAAAGTTGGAAATTTTGCAAAAAGGGGGCTGTCCCGGCAGTGTCGCCGGTCGACCGAGAGGCAGGTCTCGGTCGACCGAGACAACTGCAGGCAAAAATTGCCTGGGAGCACCAACGGTCAGAAATATGACCGTTGTGTGTTCTCGGTCGACCGAGGCCTGTTTGCCGGTCGACCGAGAACTAGCCGTTGGCCACTTTTCCCTATAAATATGAGTTCTTTCCCTTGCCAAAAGTTGGGAATTTTTAACCCCTCCTTGAGAGGATTTGAGGCATATCAAAAGGGAAAAGAACCAAGGGATGAAGGGGAAGATTAGGAAAGCTAAAGCTTGGATTAATGAAGTTAAACCACCAAGTAGGCTCTTCCTTTCTTAATCATATGTTTGCATGCTCTTGTTTTATTTTTGGTAAATCATTTCTAGCATGTTAAACTATGTTTGTGTTGTGTCCTTAACATATTTTATGTTTTGAGTTGATTTATTGTTTTGGATACAACATCACATGATTCAATCCAAGTAGTACTTGAATTGGTAAATCAAAGTAGATCATGTTAATGAAAGAACTTTGGTAAATCATATGTAACATGATCCATATACTTGGTTGAATCTTTGATTGTTGTTTTCCATCATAAGAACATCTCTCTCAAAACTAACTTATGTTTTGGATTCAACTTCTTTACAAATCATATGTTTTCATGTTTTGTTTTATCATTGGTAAATCTTTGTAACATGTTAATCTATGATGTGTTGTATCCTTAGCATGTGTTATATTTTGAATAGATCTATTGTTTTGGATACATCACCATTGATTCATCAAAGTAGTACTTTATCTTTGGTAAATCTAAGTAGATCATGTTAATGAAATATGTAACATGATTCATATACTTTGTTGAATCATTGGTTGTTGTTTTTCCATCATAAGAAAATCTCTTTCAAATGTATCTTATGTTTTGGATTCAACATCATTACAAATCATATGTGTATTATTGTTTTTAAAGTATCAACTTGCTTTACTTTGATAGGTATATCATTTTCAAGTTGTCTTTATAATTACATATGATTTGTCCCCTTACTTCAATCAAATCTAATTTTATGTATTGAGCTTCATTGATGATTTGATTGACATCCCTATGCATCACATGTTTAGAGCTAATCCATTTTATACAACTTGTGTAACTTTGATATCATTAACAAGTTGTTACTTTTAACATGTGATTGCATTATATCCTCAATCATAAATGTTTTTGAGCTAAAACTTTCAAAAGCCTTAGGCATACATTTATGAGCTTTCATTTTAAAAATGATTGAGGACATCACACACACACACTTCATTTGTTTTCATCTTTGCATTCATAGTGTGAGTGTGTATTTGTATTTCACTTCCATATCCGCCTATTTTAGAGGCAAATGTAATGAGCTAAAATGAATCTCCATCTAGTGTATTAAAGACACAACTTAGTGAGATAACCAACCTATGGTTGAAGAGGTTATTGCTTAGCCTATAAAAGCATATTGTATAGGTTGATGTTAAGCCTTGAAAAACATCAATGTAAAGGTTATTGCTTAGCCTTGGAAAGCATATTGTAAAGGTTATTGCTTAGCCTATTGAAAAGCATAAATAGTGGAAATCCGGTGGGGTGTTGGTTCACAAGCCGGTAGTGGATGTAGGCATTGAGGCCGAACCACTATAAATACTTGTGTGATGGTGCTTGCTTTGTGGTGATTGTTTTCTTTAAGCTTCCGCATTTTGTTTGATAATCATCACTTATGACTAGTTTGTTTTAAAGAAGTTAAAATTGTTAAAATTGGTCATAAAAGAAGCTCACCCTATTCACCCCCCCTCTAGGGTTCGGATCCCCATGGACTTACAAGTGGTATCAGAGCGGGTTACTCCATTTTAGGGCTTAACAACCCGGAGTTGATCCTTGCTAGATTTGAACCCTAGTGTTGTGATTTAATTGCATATCTTTTTAAAGATTTCCACTATGTTTGAAAATGAATTTCCCTAGCCTCATTGCACCACTCTAAGACTTTTACAAGTTATATCTTCTAGAGTTGGTGAGTCCTCAAAGTGATCTCTCAAGGACACATTTTCAAGACCTTAGGTGTATTTTCAAAGGTAGACTATTTGAGTAACCTTAAGGCCTTGATACCCCTAGACCAACCTATGCTTTTTAGTTATATCTTTTTGTTGGTCTTGTCACATTTGCATTTTGTTTCTTTAAAGTCACATCTTTTAAAATGCAATATTTCTTTGTGATCATTTGATTTTGACTTCATGAACTTTTTTAGTTATATCTCATGGTTTTCAAAATCCCTTGATTGCAATACTTTCATGATGGATTTGCATGTTGTTCATTTAGTAATATCTCTTGTTGTGCATATCTAGTCATGATCAATTGATTGTGATTACAAATGCTTTCATAGCTAGTTTTTCATGATCAATTGATGTTGGAAAATCATTTGATGTTTGTCATAGTTAGATCCTTTTTGGAAATCAAATGATTTGAAGCAACCTAAGTTTTCCATTGATTTACAAGTTATATCTCTTGATATGGAAAATTTGTAAGTGTCTATTGTTTTTACAAATTGAAAAACTTTACAATAGTACACTTCTTGTTTTTCAAAATCACTTGCTCTTAATTCTATAAATGATTCTTTGTTGGAATTTCATACATTGAAGTGATTTGAAAAACTTTGGAAAATGTTCTAAGCTCTATTAGTTATATTTATAGAAGCATTTTCCTTGAATTTATTTCCTTGTGCCTAATTATGATTGTATCTTTTGAAAGGAAATAATTTTTACAAACAATTTGCATCTTTACTCATTGAGTTACATTCTTTATGCAAATTGATTTTGTTGTCTTACATTGCATGGTTGGATATGATTTCATTGATTTGCATGTTTGTGCCTAACTTGGTATATTCTCATTAATGCATGTTGATGAGTGTTTATGTGCTTTATAGTAAAATCTTGTATTTTAGCTTTTTAAGTACATATGTGATTTTATGTGCTAAGTTCATTTGGTATAAACCTCATATCTTTTTCCATTGCATTGTAAGCTTAGTGCATTTGCTAAGAGTGGAGATGTTACATGATAGCTTAATGAATCATTTTAGATGAATTGGAATTAAACCATTGTTCTTAATAGGTATATCCATTTATGTGGTCCATCTTCATCTTTATGTGATCCATGATGTCTCTCTAACTTCATACCTTCTTGTGTTTACATAGTTATATTCTTTATTGATGTTTGGTATGAGTTAGATCTTGAATGTTGATTGATCCTCTCTATGCAAATGTCAAATCGTTCTATGTATGGTTGTGGTATTGATTATATTTGTTGAAACCATACTAGAACTCTAATCCATCCTCTATGCCTTATAGTCATTTCTATTTGGATGGTTATGATGTTGATTCATGTACTTTCTCTAAATGATGTTATTCATATACATGTTTCAACTTCATAGTAGTGTTCTTAATCATATGAAACTCTTTGAAACCCATGTCTCATATTTCTATATGTTTGATGGATATCCTAGATGTTGAATTCATATGATTTTGACACTTTGAAAATTGCATGCATTACCAAGTAATATCTTTTTGCATTGCAATTTATCTTGTTCATCACTATGCTCAATAGTCATATCCTTAAAAGTGATGAATATGCATTTATGATGATTGATGGAATTTTTGTCACATTCTTGCTCTTTATCATGTTATCAAATTCAATTGGATTCAATTGGTATAATGTTTGATTGATTTGATTTCTTGTGAATGTGATAAAACTTGTGTACATTGGATTGAACTTGATAAGTAATATGGTTGTTCCATGTCACACACCATTAGCATCATTATGCTCATGTTGCCACCTCTCTTTGCTCATATAGGTATATCTCATGACCACCATGTTTATGTGTTCATAATATTGGTTGGTTATTAGTTGAGGTTGGCTTCATGTTTGAATTTCATTTCACTCTTTCATGCACCTTAATAAGTCATATTTATTGATTGAATGAAATGATTTTCAAAATCTTACATAGCATATGATTTTCATAAGTAATATTGATTGATGCTATGTTTGAGTAAACCCCATATCATGGATAGCTCTAATTTGGATTTTTCCTAATAGGTATATTTTTAAATCCATTTTAGAGTGATTGATTTAAATAGTCATATCCTAAATCTCAATTGGTATTCTTTGTCTTTCCAATTGATATCCATGATGGCTTTTCCCATTAGACCTTGCTTTCTTTTGGCAATTTGATCATATGAGCTTGATAGTTAAATGAATCTAATCCTTTCTTTGAAGTTGACCCTCACTTGGTTAAACCATCTTCTTCTTGTACCTAATAGTTAAATCTTTGTCAAAAGTTTGACAAAAGAAGAGAATGGATTGAGGGGGAGTGTAAACCTTCATAGGAAGTATTAGTTGTGATCAAATTGACCCTAGGATTGCCTTTGAACCCTTAGAGACTTCTACCTCACATGATAGCCTGTTATGTATTTCATCTTCGATTTCATTTGTTAACAGGTGCTACTAATGGTATTTTCCTTGTTTCATGTGTGTAGGTACCTTTGCAATTTAATGGCAAAGGGGGAGAAATTATGCAAGTTCTCAATAGGGTGAAGAGAATGTCCAAGCTTCCTAAGGGGAGAGTTGTGTATGATCTTCTACAAAGGGAGAGAATGCATAGCTTGCCAAAGGGAGAAAGAGGCATGGTCAAAGGGGGAGAGCTAATAGAAGAAAGAAAGCTTGGAAGCTAAAGAAGATGCTTGGATAAAGAGAGAAAGAAGAAAGAAAGCTTGAAGGTTGATCAAGCTCCAAGCATCATGAAGATTGAAGTCCAAGAGCCCAAGCTTTGAGAAGAAGCATCCAAGAAGATTTCAAGACTTGTCCAGCTGAGGGGGAGCTGAAGACTTAGTGTGTAATGTTCAGTGGTGAGTGAGTTTGCCATCAAATTGCAAAGGGGGAGATTGTTAGGAATTTTGTAGATTGCAATTTGATGGATGCATTTTCATTCTAGCATCATTTGATTTACACACTTGCATTGGTTTTAAATAAACTTGAAATCTTGTTTTATTCATGCATTGCTTTTAAGATTTGTAAAAGTATTGATTTATGCATGAATTGTTTTTTAATCTTGGATGCATTTGATTTAGAAAAGAGTTTTCAAGAAATCAAGCAAGCCTTTGTTTTAAAAGTTTTGAATCTTTTTAGGCTTTTTATGTCATGTTTTAAAAACCATTAAAATCTTTAAAACATGTTTTCCAAGCTTGATTTAGTGGCCAAAAGGTCCCCCAAAGAAATAACTTTGAAATGTGCAAAAGTTGGAAATTTTGCAAAAAGGGGGCTGTCCCGGCAGTGTCGCCGGTCGACCGAGAGGCAGGTCTCGGTCGACCGAGACAACTGCAGGCAAAAATTGCCTGGGAGCACCAACGGTCAGAAATATGACCGTTGTGTGTTCTCGGTCGACCGAGGCCTGTTTGCCGGTCGACCGAGAACTAGCCGTTGGCCACTTTTCCCTATAAATATGAGTTCTTTCCCTTGCCAAAAGTTGGGAATTTTTAACCCCTCCTTGAGAGGATTTGAGGCATATCAAAAGGGAAAAGAACCAAGGGATGAAGGGGAAGATTAGGAAAGCTAAAGCTTGGATTAATGAAGTTAAACCACCAAGTAGGCTCTTCCTTTCTTAATCATATGTTTGCATGCTCTTGTTTTATTTTTGGTAAATCATTTCTAGCATGTTAAACTATGTTTGTGTTGTGTCCTTAACATATTTTATGTTTTGAGTTGATTTATTGTTTTGGATACAACATCACATGATTCAATCCAAGTAGTACTTGAATTGGTAAATCAAAGTAGATCATGTTAATGAAAGAACTTTGGTAAATCATATGTAACATGATCCATATACTTGGTTGAATCTTTGATTGTTGTTTTCCATCATAAGAACATCTCTCTCAAAACTAACTTATGTTTTGGATTCAACTTCTTTACAAATCATATGTTTTCATGTTTTGTTTTATCATTGGTAAATCTTTGTAACATGTTAATCTATGATGTGTTGTATCCTTAGCATGTGTTATATTTTGAATAGATCTATTGTTTTGGATACATCACCATTGATTCATCAAAGTAGTACTTTATCTTTGGTAAATCTAAGTAGATCATGTTAATGAAATATGTAACATGATTCATATACTTTGTTGAATCATTGGTTGTTGTTTTTCCATCATAAGAAAATCTCTTTCAAATGTATCTTATGTTTTGGATTCAACATCATTACAAATCATATGTGTATTATTGTTTTTAAAGTATCAACTTGCTTTACTTTGATAGGTATATCATTTTCAAGTTGTCTTTATAATTACATATGATTTGTCCCCTTACTTCAATCAAATCTAATTTTATGTATTGAGCTTCATTGATGATTTGATTGACATCCCTATGCATCACATGTTTAGAGCTAATCCATTTTATACAACTTGTGTAACTTTGATATCATTAACAAGTTGTTACTTTTAACATGTGATTGCATTATATCCTCAATCATAAATGTTTTTGAGCTAAAACTTTCAAAAGCCTTAGGCATACATTTATGAGCTTTCATTTTAAAAATGATTGAGGACATCACACACACACACTTCATTTGTTTTCATCTTTGCATTCATAGTGTGAGTGTGTATTTGTATTTCACTTCCATATCCGCCTATTTTAGAGGCAAATGTAATGAGCTAAAATGAATCTCCATCTAGTGTATTAAAGACACAACTTAGTGAGATAACCAACCTATGGTTGAAGAGGTTATTGCTTAGCCTATAAAAGCATATTGTATAGGTTGATGTTAAGCCTTGAAAAACATCAATGTAAAGGTTATTGCTTAGCCTTGGAAAGCATATTGTAAAGGTTATTGCTTAGCCTATTGAAAAGCATAAATAGTGGAAATCCGGTGGGGTGTTGGTTCACAAGCCGGTAGTGGATGTAGGCATTGAGGCCGAACCACTATAAATACTTGTGTGATGGTGCTTGCTTTGTGGTGATTGTTTTCTTTAAGCTTCCGCATTTTGTTTGATAATCATCACTTATGACTAGTTTGTTTTAAAGAAGTTAAAATTGTTAAAATTGGTCATAAAAGAAGCTCACCCTATTCACCCCCCCTCTAGGGTTCGGATCCCCATGGACTTACAAGTGGTATCAGAGCGGGTTACTCCATTTTAGGGCTTAACAACCCGGAGTTGATCCTTGCTAGATTTGAACCCTAGTGTTGTGATTTAATTGCATATCTTTTTAAAGATTTCCACTATGTTTGAAAATGAATTTCCCTAGCCTCATTGCACCACTCTAAGACTTTTACAAGTTATATCTTCTAGAGTTGGTGAGTCCTCAAAGTGATCTCTCAAGGACACATTTTCAAGACCTTAGGTGTATTTTCAAAGGTAGACTATTTGAGTAACCTTAAGGCCTTGATACCCCTAGACCAACCTATGCTTTTTAGTTATATCTTTTTGTTGGTCTTGTCACATTTGCATTTTGTTTCTTTAAAGTCACATCTTTTAAAATGCAATATTTCTTTGTGATCATTTGATTTTGACTTCATGAACTTTTTTAGTTATATCTCATGGTTTTCAAAATCCCTTGATTGCAATACTTTCATGATGGATTTGCATGTTGTTCATTTAGTAATATCTCTTGTTGTGCATATCTAGTCATGATCAATTGATTGTGATTACAAATGCTTTCATAGCTAGTTTTTCATGATCAATTGATGTTGGAAAATCATTTGATGTTTGTCATAGTTAGATCCTTTTTGGAAATCAAATGATTTGAAGCAACCTAAGTTTTCCATTGATTTACAAGTTATATCTCTTGATATGGAAAATTTGTAAGTGTCTATTGTTTTTACAAATTGAAAAACTTTACAATAGTACACTTCTTGTTTTTCAAAATCACTTGCTCTTAATTCTATAAATGATTCTTTGTTGGAATTTCATACATTGAAGTGATTTGAAAAACTTTGGAAAATGTTCTAAGCTCTATTAGTTATATTTATAGAAGCATTTTCCTTGAATTTATTTCCTTGTGCCTAATTATGATTGTATCTTTTGAAAGGAAATAATTTTTACAAACAATTTGCATCTTTACTCATTGAGTTACATTCTTTATGCAAATTGATTTTGTTGTCTTACATTGCATGGTTGGATATGATTTCATTGATTTGCATGTTTGTGCCTAACTTGGTATATTCTCATTAATGCATGTTGATGAGTGTTTATGTGCTTTATAGTAAAATCTTGTATTTTAGCTTTTTAAGTACATATGTGATTTTATGTGCTAAGTTCATTTGGTATAAACCTCATATCTTTTTCCATTGCATTGTAAGCTTAGTGCATTTGCTAAGAGTGGAGATGTTACATGATAGCTTAATGAATCATTTTAGATGAATTGGAATTAAACCATTGTTCTTAATAGGTATATCCATTTATGTGGTCCATCTTCATCTTTATGTGATCCATGATGTCTCTCTAACTTCATACCTTCTTGTGTTTACATAGTTATATTCTTTATTGATGTTTGGTATGAGTTAGATCTTGAATGTTGATTGATCCTCTCTATGCAAATGTCAAATCGTTCTATGTATGGTTGTGGTATTGATTATATTTGTTGAAACCATACTAGAACTCTAATCCATCCTCTATGCCTTATAGTCATTTCTATTTGGATGGTTATGATGTTGATTCATGTACTTTCTCTAAATGATGTTATTCATATACATGTTTCAACTTCATAGTAGTGTTCTTAATCATATGAAACTCTTTGAAACCCATGTCTCATATTTCTATATGTTTGATGGATATCCTAGATGTTGAATTCATATGATTTTGACACTTTGAAAATTGCATGCATTACCAAGTAATATCTTTTTGCATTGCAATTTATCTTGTTCATCACTATGCTCAATAGTCATATCCTTAAAAGTGATGAATATGCATTTATGATGATTGATGGAATTTTTGTCACATTCTTGCTCTTTATCATGTTATCAAATTCAATTGGATTCAATTGGTATAATGTTTGATTGATTTGATTTCTTGTGAATGTGATAAAACTTGTGTACATTGGATTGAACTTGATAAGTAATATGGTTGTTCCATGTCACACACCATTAGCATCATTATGCTCATGTTGCCACCTCTCTTTGCTCATATAGGTATATCTCATGACCACCATGTTTATGTGTTCATAATATTGGTTGGTTATTAGTTGAGGTTGGCTTCATGTTTGAATTTCATTTCACTCTTTCATGCACCTTAATAAGTCATATTTATTGATTGAATGAAATGATTTTCAAAATCTTACATAGCATATGATTTTCATAAGTAATATTGATTGATGCTATGTTTGAGTAAACCCCATATCATGGATAGCTCTAATTTGGATTTTTCCTAATAGGTATATTTTTAAATCCATTTTAGAGTGATTGATTTAAATAGTCATATCCTAAATCTCAATTGGTATTCTTTGTCTTTCCAATTGATATCCATGATGGCTTTTCCCATTAGACCTTGCTTTCTTTTGGCAATTTGATCATATGAGCTTGATAGTTAAATGAATCTAATCCTTTCTTTGAAGTTGACCCTCACTTGGTTAAACCATCTTCTTCTTGTACCTAATAGTTAAATCTTTGTCAAAAGTTTGACAAAAGAAGAGAATGGATTGAGGGGGAGTGTAAACCTTCATAGGAAGTATTAGTTGTGATCAAATTGACCCTAGGATTGCCTTTGAACCCTTAGAGACTTCTACCTCACATGATAGCCTGTTATGTATTTCATCTTCGATTTCATTTGTTAACAGGTGCTACTAATGGTATTTTCCTTGTTTCATGTGTGTAGGTACCTTTGCAATTTAATGGCAAAGGGGGAGAAATTATGCAAGTTCTCAATAGGGTGAAGAGAATGTCCAAGCTTCCTAAGGGGAGAGTTGTGTATGATCTTCTACAAAGGGAGAGAATGCATAGCTTGCCAAAGGGAGAAAGAGGCATGGTCAAAGGGGGAGAGCTAATAGAAGAAAGAAAGCTTGGAAGCTAAAGAAGATGCTTGGATAAAGAGAGAAAGAAGAAAGAAAGCTTGAAGGTTGATCAAGCTCCAAGCATCATGAAGATTGAAGTCCAAGAGCCCAAGCTTTGAGAAGAAGCATCCAAGAAGATTTCAAGACTTGTCCAGCTGAGGGGGAGCTGAAGACTTAGTGTGTAATGTTCAGTGGTGAGTGAGTTTGCCATCAAATTGCAAAGGGGGAGATTGTTAGGAATTTTGTAGATTGCAATTTGATGGATGCATTTTCATTCTAGCATCATTTGATTTACACACTTGCATTGGTTTTAAATAAACTTGAAATCTTGTTTTATTCATGCATTGCTTTTAAGATTTGTAAAAGTATTGATTTATGCATGAATTGTTTTTTAATCTTGGATGCATTTGATTTAGAAAAGAGTTTTCAAGAAATCAAGCAAGCCTTTGTTTTAAAAGTTTTGAATCTTTTTAGGCTTTTTATGTCATGTTTTAAAAACCATTAAAATCTTTAAAACATGTTTTCCAAGCTTGATTTAGTGGCCAAAAGGTCCCCCAAAGAAATAACTTTGAAATGTGCAAAAGTTGGAAATTTTGCAAAAAGGGGGCTGTCCCGGCAGTGTCGCCGGTCGACCGAGAGGCAGGTCTCGGTCGACCGAGACAACTGCAGGCAAAAATTGCCTGGGAGCACCAACGGTCAGAAATATGACCGTTGTGTGTTCTCGGTCGACCGAGGCCTGTTTGCCGGTCGACCGAGAACTAGCCGTTGGCCACTTTTCCCTATAAATATGAGTTCTTTCCCTTGCCAAAAGTTGGGAATTTTTAACCCCTCCTTGAGAGGATTTGAGGCATATCAAAAGGGAAAAGAACCAAGGGATGAAGGGGAAGATTAGGAAAGCTAAAGCTTGGATTAATGAAGTTAAACCACCAAGTAGGCTCTTCCTTTCTTAATCATATGTTTGCATGCTCTTGTTTTATTTTTGGTAAATCATTTCTAGCATGTTAAACTATGTTTGTGTTGTGTCCTTAACATATTTTATGTTTTGAGTTGATTTATTGTTTTGGATACAACATCACATGATTCAATCCAAGTAGTACTTGAATTGGTAAATCAAAGTAGATCATGTTAATGAAAGAACTTTGGTAAATCATATGTAACATGATCCATATACTTGGTTGAATCTTTGATTGTTGTTTTCCATCATAAGAACATCTCTCTCAAAACTAACTTATGTTTTGGATTCAACTTCTTTACAAATCATATGTTTTCATGTTTTGTTTTATCATTGGTAAATCTTTGTAACATGTTAATCTATGATGTGTTGTATCCTTAGCATGTGTTATATTTTGAATAGATCTATTGTTTTGGATACATCACCATTGATTCATCAAAGTAGTACTTTATCTTTGGTAAATCTAAGTAGATCATGTTAATGAAATATGTAACATGATTCATATACTTTGTTGAATCATTGGTTGTTGTTTTTCCATCATAAGAAAATCTCTTTCAAATGTATCTTATGTTTTGGATTCAACATCATTACAAATCATATGTGTATTATTGTTTTTAAAGTATCAACTTGCTTTACTTTGATAGGTATATCATTTTCAAGTTGTCTTTATAATTACATATGATTTGTCCCCTTACTTCAATCAAATCTAATTTTATGTATTGAGCTTCATTGATGATTTGATTGACATCCCTATGCATCACATGTTTAGAGCTAATCCATTTTATACAACTTGTGTAACTTTGATATCATTAACAAGTTGTTACTTTTAACATGTGATTGCATTATATCCTCAATCATAAATGTTTTTGACCTAAAACTTTCAAAAGCCTTAGGCATACATTTATGAGCTTTCATTTTAAAAATGATTGAGGACATCACACACACACTTCATTTGTTTTCATCTTTGCATTCATAGTGTGAGTGTGTATTTGTATTTCACTTCCATATCCGCCTATTTTAGAGGCAAATGTAATGAGCTAAAATGAATCTCCATCTAGTGTATTAAAGACACAACTTAGTGAGATAACCAACCTATGGTTGAAGAGGTTATTGCTTAGCCTATAAAAGCATATTGTATAGGTTGATGTTAAGCCTTGAAAAACAGCAATGTAAAGGTTATTGCTTAGCCTTGGAAAGCATATTGTAAAGGTTATTGCTTAGCCTATTGAAAAGCATAAATAGTGGAAATCCGGTGGGGTGTTGGTTCACAAGCCGGTAGTGGATGTAGGCATTGAGGCCGAACCACTATAAATACTTGTGTGATGGTGCTTGCTTTGTGGTGATTGTTTTTTTTAAGCTTCCGCATTTTGTTTGATAATCATCACTTATGACTAGTTTGTTTTAAAGAAGTTAAAATTGTTAAAATTGGTCATAAAAGAAGCTCACCCTATTCACCCCCCCTCTAGGGTTCGGATCCCCATGGACTTACACCTATCAAATTGCAACAAAACAAAAACTCTAACAATCTCCCCCTTTGCAATTTGATGGCAACTCTTGAAGCTTGAACTCTCTCTCAATCTCCTTTGAAACTAGAACAACAACTTCTTTGGATGTTTAAAGAGCTTTGGATATTTAAGGAGCTTTGGATATTTGGGAGCATTGGATATTTTGGAGCTTTGGATTTTCCTTGCAGGAGCGACGACATAAAACGACCAACCTAGAAGCTATACAAAATAACACTCTAGGTAAAGCTACTCCCCCTCAACATAAGCAACCCTTGAATCTTCTCCCCCTCAATTGGTGAACACTTTGAGGAACACTTGATATTTCTCTCCCCCTTTGACATCTAATTGCAAAGGAGCTTGCCCATCAAAGATAAAACAAACAACCTCGTTAGTAGTACCTGTTTATAAGAGATATAAAAATAAAATGTGGTAACAGGTGATTAGCCAACAAGAATTTAGAATTCAGGGCAAGGGCCAATGCCCAATTGATGTCTCAATTTTATGAAACGATCATTTCCAAGGGGTTTAGTAAATAGGTCAGCCAATTGGGTATATGTAGGAACAAACATTAACTCAATAGTGCCTTGGTCAGCATGATCACGCAAGAAATGATAGCGAATGTCAATGTGCTTAGTACGAGAGTGCTGAACAGGATTTTTAGAAATACTAATGGCACTAGAGTTGTCACACATGATAGGCATGCATTGTTGTGGACCATTATAATCTAACAAAGTTTGTTTCATCCACAACAATTGGGCACAACAGCTACCTGCAGCAATATATTCAGCTTCTGCAGTAGACAATGATACATAATTTTGCTTTTTGCTATGCCAGGCTACTAAGCAGTTCCCTAAGAAATAGCAGCAGCCACTAGTGCTTTTCCTATCATCTATTGATCCTGCCCAATCTGCATCACTATATCCAATTAATTGCAGAGTTGAGTCATGAGGATACCAGATACCATAGTGAGAAGTCCAATTAATATATTTTATGATACGTTTAACAACTTTAATGTGAGACTCTCGGGGGTCAGATTGATACCTAGCACATATTCCAACGCTAAACGAGATATCAGGGCGGCTAGCAGTGAGATAGAGAAGGCTTCCTATCATGCTCCTATAAAGTTTCTGGTCAGCTTTCTTACCCTGAAGATCACTAGATATTTTAGTAGTGGAGCCCATGGGATTGCAACTAGTCTTAGATTCTCCTAAGCCAAACTTTTTCACTATTTCTAGAGCAAACTTGGATTGACTAAGGAACATACCATGATCAGTCTGACTAACTTGTAATCCTAGAAAGAATTGCAGGGGACCGACCAGACTCATCTCAAAAGTGGAGCTCATCAATTCTGAAAATCCTTGTTCTAGTTTCTCTGAAGTAGATCCAAATACTATATCATCAACATAGATTTGGGCTACAAGAATGTTTTGATCAATCTTCTTGATAAACAGAGTCTTATCAACTTTCCCACATTCAAAATCATTTTCAATCAGATGATTTGTAAGCTTTTCATACCAAGCCCGAGGTGCTTGTTTTAATCCATAGAGAGCTTTCTTGAGCTTATAAACATACTCAGGATGATGAGGGTCTTCACAGCCTTCAGGTTGAGTAACATAAACATCTTCTTCAATTTCTCCATTCAAGAAGGCACTTTTGACATCCATCTGAAATAGTTTGATTCTCATGCTACTAGAATAACTCAATAGAATTCTTATGGACTCCAAATGGGCTACAGGAGCAAAAGTTTCTTCAAAATCAATTCCTTCTATTTGAGCATATCCTTTTGCTACTAGTCTAGCTTTGTTTCTCACAACATTTCCAAATTCATCTGACTTGTTCTTGAAAATCCATTTAGTGCCTATGGGATTTTTCTCTGCAGGCAATGGGACAAGATCCCAAACATCATTTTTCTTAAACTGATTCAATTCTTCTTGCATAGCTTCCATCCATTCAGATTTTGATTCAGCTTCAGAAAAATTCTTAGGCTCGATTTGAGAGACAAAGGAGTAATGAGCACATAGGTTTTGAACTTGTCTCCGGGTCATAACCCCACTGCTGATATCTCCAATAACATTATCCAAAGTGTGATTTTTCATTAATTTTGTTGGAACAATGGCTTTGGAAGGAATGCTTTTATTACTATCTTTTGGATTAGATTGATCAATATCCATTTCAATTTCATCATTGTCTTGAAGAATTCTTCCAACTTGATTTGCGTCATTAATGACAACATGAGCTGACTCCATTATAGCCATGGTTCTATGATTAAAAACTCTGTATGCTTTGCTCCTTTCAGAATAGCCTAGGAAAATTCCTTCATCAGATTTAGGTTCAAATTTTTTTAACTGCTCCCTATCTCTTAGAATGTAACATTTGCTTCCAAACACTTTCAAATACCCCAAATTAGGTTTTATTTCAAAATAAAGTTCGTAAGGAGTTTTGTTGGTATTCTTAGTGAGATAGACTCTGTTGATGAGATAACAGGCAGTATTCACAGCTTCAGCCCATAGATTACGAGAGAGATTCTTTTCACTAAGCATGGTCCTAGCCATTTCTTGAATAACTCTATTTCTCCTTTCAGCTACTCCATTTTGTTGAGGATTTTTAGGAGCAGAGTATTGATGATTAATTCCATGACTCTCGCAAAATTTAGCGAATTTTTCATTTTCAAATTCTCCCCCATGATCACTTCTGATCTTCCGAATTTTACAGTCCCTTTCTACTTGAATCTTATTGCAAATCCTTATGATATTGTCCACAGCATCCGATTTGGCATGAAGAAAGGCAACCCATCCAAAACGAGAATGATCATCGACCATAACTAGGATAAATTTCTTTCCTCCAATACTTTGCACTGGTGCAGGTCCAATTAAGTCCATGTGGATTAATTCAAAAGGACGAGAAGACGATATATCCTTTAAACCTTTAAAGCTCTTCTTGATTTGTTTTCCCAGTTGACAAGCCTTACAGAGTTCAGATTTTTCATCACTTAACTTGGGAATCCCTTTCATTATTTCATTCTTTGACAAGGTTTTCATCAATTTGAAATTTATGTGACCCATCCTTTGGTGCCATAAGTAATTCTCTTGATCTTTAGTTATCAAGCACCTAGATTCATTCTCATCACATTCTTCTATAATGTAAATGTTTCCTTTTGTTCTTGATCCAGTAAGAATAACTTGATGGGTTTTATCATTTACCACTTTGCAAGATTGACTATCAAATACTACCTTGTTTCCTTTGTCACATAATTGGCTAATGCTAAGAAGATTATGTTTCAATCCTTCCACAAGGAATACATCATTTAATGTTGGTATTTGATCTCCTTTCACACTTCCCTTGCCAATGATTTGAGCTTTACTATTGTCTCCAAACGAAACATTTCCTCCATCATATTCCACTATAGAGCTGAATCTAGATCGGTCTCCTGTCATGTGTTTAGAACAACCACTATCTAAGAACTAAGTAGGGTTTTCCTTTGCTTTTAAAGCGGTTTGAACTAGGAGACTCTCAAAGTTTGTTCCTTTTACCATCCAAGTGGATAAAGGGGATTTATAGGGAATGGTCTTGGGGACAAATTTGAAAGGTATTCTAGAAGGATTTTTGAGAGACAACCTAATTTTGTATGGGCAATTAGGGACATGTCCACTACGATTTCAAAAATGACAAGTCCATCTAGGTGTATAATTTCTCTCAACTATAGGTTTGTGGGGACTCCTAGTAGATGCTTGAAAACTATTCTTCATGACACTAGGGGAACCTTCAAAACCTATTCCTTTCTTGTCACCATAAATTTTATGCATGTCCAACATTTGATAAAATTTGTCATTTCCCAAGGTGAATTTTTCAACAATGAATTTTCCTTTATTAAGTTTTATTTGGAGAGAGTTTGTTTCAAGTTGACTAGATTCAAGCTTGGATTGTAAATTATGAATTTGTTTTTGAGCATGAGTTAAATCTTCATTAAGAGTGGTGATTTGATGTTCCAAGTTGTTTTTCTCATTGATTGTTAATTTCAATTCATCTTTTATGATACTCACTTCATTTACAAGCTTTTTGGAATCTTCTTTTAAAATTTTATTTTTCTTAAGTAAGATTTCCCAATTTTCATATAGTTCATTATAAGCTTGTTGAATTCCATCATCTTCATCTTCTTCATTTGTTTCTTCTTGCCCTAATGTGTCATCTATTAATGTATTATGCTCATTTGGATCTTCAATAGATGAAAGTAGAAGCCAATTAGAGAAATTTTCATCTTCATCATTAGAGGATTCATTTTTGTCACACTCTTCATCATCCTCATCCCAAGTTATGTTTAAAGCCTTTTTTCCTTTCTTATCTCCTTTTTCAAATTCTTTAGGGGTGGAGCAATTTTGAGCAATGTGTCCAAACCCCTTGCAATTGTAACATTGCACATCCTTTTTACTTAGAGATCCTTTGGGATTTCTTTGGAATCTAGGACTTTTGCTTTCACTAAAAATTTTATTGTTCTTGTTGTTACTAAAGAACTTTTTAAATTTCTTAACAAATAAAGCATTGTCCTCATCACTATCAACATCACTTTCATTTTCTTTGGAATGAGAGGAAAAGGCTACTCCTTTCTTTTTGCCTTGAACTTCAAAGTCTAATTCATATGTAAGGAGATTTCCTCTTAGTTCTTCAATTTTGATTTTGTCAACATCTTTGCTTTTTGTTATGGCAACAATTTTAGGTTTGAATCTTTTTGGGAGAGATCTTAAAATTTTTCTAACAGCTTTAGATTCATCCATCTTTTCTCCTAGGCCTATAAGAGAGTTGACAATTTCCATGAATGTAGAGTAGAATTCATCAAATGTTTCTTCTTCAAGCATCTTAATGTCTTCTAATTTAGAGGTCAACATTTGAATTTTGGCTATCTTGACCTGATCTGTGCCTTCATGGGTGGTCTCTAGGGTATCCCAAATTTCCTTAGCAGTGTTGCAATTAACTACTCTATTAAATTCTTCTTGAGATAGAGCACAATATAGAGAATTTTTTGCCTTAGCATTTAAGTTTGCTCTATCCTTTTCTCCTTGAGTCCAAGTATTTTTGGGTTTGATTTTTATGGATATAACATTCCCCTCAGAGTCTTTTCCTGTGGTAGTGGATAGCCATCTTCAATGATGTTCCACACATCTAAGTTTTGGGATTCTAAGAACACTTACATTCTGACTTTCCAATAGCGATAGTGTGTTTCATTAAACAGAGGAGGTCTATTGGTGGCATTTCCTTCACCCAATTGAGATTGCATGCTGGCAACAAAAGAAAAACACTCACTAGGATTCTAACTCTAGGTGGTTAAACCAAAACAAGAGCAACCTTGCTCTGATACCAATTGAAAGACCAAGACCGAATCCTATAGGGGGGGGGGTGAATAGGATGAGCTCTAAAAACCTAGACCAATTTGAATTCTTTTAACTTTTAAGTCAATTAAGATTTGATGAAGATTAATTATCTTGTGATAGATAGGAATCTCTAAGATAAGCATACACAAGGAATCACCAACTACAATCTTCATTCAACCAAAAGTAAATCATTCATGTAAAGAGAGCAAAAGATCAATCACCATGACAAGCACATTTATAGTGGTTCGGCCAAATTGCCTACATCCACTCCCGGTACACCTACCGGATTTCACTAAGTCACTTAAGGTTTAGGATCACCTCAAACCTTACAATTCATCACTATGTTTTTCAAGGCTAAACATAAACCTTTACAACATATGCTTTTCAAGGCTAAGCATAAACCTTAACAACTAGAACTTTTCTCTTAGGAAATATGCCTATGAATGCATGGATTAAGAGAACTATATAAGTGCAAAAGAGTGCCTCTAAATAGGCTAAATAGAAAGTGAAAACCTCAACTTCTAGAAGCATGCATATGAATGACAAAGTTTATGAAAAATGCATTTACTAGAAATTACTCTTTCTCTTTTTGAAAAGATACAATCTTGAATGATGCAAAGATGATAATCATATGTTTGAGAAAGAGTGGATTGTCTAACACATGAGTTTAACAATGTGAACTAACTTGTTTTCAAAGAAGATATACTAAAGTCTAGCAAGTTAATTTTGAAACAAGAAAACTATATCATGTGTAACAAAGACAATATGTTGCATTCATAAAACTCATGAGATTTCTAAAGTACTAAGCATGTTATGAAGGACAACATTTTAATTAGAAAAGCATCGTGTTAATCATGCATTGAAGGAAATCAAAGATAGTGAAACAAAACATGATTTTGAAATACTTAGGATTAGAGAAAGCACACCCATTTGAAGATCAAAGGTTGAATCATTGGAATGGCTTCATAATCCCTTCAAAGATGCTCTTGAAAAGTTGCAAGTCCTTGGCCTCAAAAGTTTCTTGAGTTTCAGTAACTTTTTCCAAACAAAAAGCCACTTTTTATAAAGAAAAAGTTCCCAACAGCTAGTCCCCGGTCAACCTGGTACAGGGCCGGGTCGACCGGGTACTCACAACGGCTAGAAATCAGACCGTTGGAGCTACAGAACCCTGTCGACCTGCAGTGTGCCCGGTCGACCGGCCACACAGGCAGGTCGACCTGATGATGCCCAGAAATTTGAGTTTTTGGAGAAACTTGCAATATATAGGGCAACATTCCAGGGGACTTTGAGGCACAAATCCAAGCATGAACTCATCACTGAAAGAAGATGAAAAACTGAATTTCTAAAGTCATGAAAACTCCAAATCAAAATAATGATTTTAAAGATAGAAACTTTGGAAAGCTTGAATGATTTTTGAAATAAAAAACTCCATGATCTTAAGAGATAAACCTGAATTGAAAATCATGCATATCATGAGATAAAAACAAAGATTAAGAAAGAGAAATATGCATGAAGATCCTAAGACAAAGACCATGAATGAATGAGAGGACAAGCTTATGAAAGTGAATGCATCCTATCAAATTGCAAAAAAATAAAAACTCTAACAATCACTTCTTTCTTCAACCCATCCAATCACAAGAGAAGAGAAAGTAAAACCACCAATCACAAGGACTCATTTAAGCTATCAACAAGTAATAGAGAACGATTAAAACCAATGTTTCTAAAACATTAAATGAGCTAGCAAGATGCATTGATGAGCATTTATTTCAAATCAATGCAAGTGGTTAAACATGAATGACAAATCAACCACATTTCTCATGAAAACATTTAATACTAAAACTATCCATTCATCCACTTGCCTTAGGTCCAAGTTAATCAAAAGAAACCACTTAATCACTCTTCCAAGCCAAGATCTCCAAGCTATACAAAAACCTCCAAAAACAAACCCTAAAAGGGTTAAAACAATGGAATAGAAAGAGGGAACTTCCAATAATGGAGATGGAGTTCCTCTAGGGCCATAAGAACACAAATCTAGAAAATGGAGGGGATTGCTTACTTGTAGGTTCTCCAAATGGGCAAGGCTAGCTCAATGAGGATCTTGGAAAGGGAGGTTTTCTCCACAAATGGTATCAAAAGAGAGCTCTAAAAGAGAGGAAGAAGAAGATAACATGCATTTTCCCATTGGCAAGGTTTTGGTGGAGATTGGGAGAGCAAGAAGAAGGAGAAGAAATGGCAAGAAGAAACCCTAGACAGCTCCAGCCACTTCTCTCCCATGTTTTGAGTCAAGAAGAAAGGTAAAGTGGAATGGATTTCCTTCTTATAGCAATTGAGATGGGCTCCACCACTTGAAATTCTTGTGGGGCTGAAATCATGGTTTTCGGGTCCTCGGATGAATTCGACAAAGAAGAGAAGAGTGATCACCGAAATATCTAGTTTCCAAAAAGTATATGTTTCAAGGGTTTTGAGAATATCAAATTTGGGTACAGAGTTAGTGTAAAAAGATTGTTTTGCCCTCAATGCTAGGAAAGTCAGGTTTCGAGATTCCGAACAGGAACGGGATCAAAATAAAAGTTGTCGAGATTAACAAGATGAGTAAAACAGGGTTAAAATGCAAATCACAAGAATCTCAAAAAATCCCTCAAGCAAATACAAAGTCAAAAGAGGAACCCCCAAAGGGCCCCACTAAACACAAGGGCACTCCAAATCTCCCAAAGCTATAACAAAAGCTATTCTAATCCCAACTATCAAAATCACTAATCATGCTTAGAACTAAAACACGACTTAATCAGTACTAATCGAGGTCACTCGGGTCGGGGTCTTACATCCTCCACCCCTTGGGACATTTGGTCCACCAAATGAAATACCAAACTCACCTCAGGTAGTAGATGTGGATACTTCTTCTGCACTTGATCTCGTAATTCCCATGTTGCTTTTTCCGGTCCATGATTCTCCCAAAGTACCTTTACCCACTGAATAGTCTGTGTCCTCAATTCTTATTCCTTCGTATCAATGATCTAAACTGGCTTCTCAGCATATGTAGCATCTTCTCTGATTTCCAAAGGTTCATGCCGGAGTACATGCAAAGGGTTAGGAGCGTACTTTTTCAACTTAGACACATGGAATACGTTATGTACACTGGATAGCTCGGGTGGTAAGGCTAATCTATAAGCCACGTCACCAATCTTGCTCATGATGTCATTCGGTCCAATGTATCTCCGTGACAGCTTGCCTTTCTGTCCAAATCTCAATGTTCCCCTAGTCGGTGACGCTTTTAAGAAAACCTTATCTCCTTCTTTGAACTGTAAATCCCTTCGGTGAGAGTTTGCATAGCTTTTCTATCTACTCCAGGCTACTTTCAGACGTTCTTGAATCAATTTGACTTTATCGCTCATCTCACTAATCATAGTCGGTCCATGAAAACTACGAATGCCAACTTCTTCCTAACAAACCGGTGTTTTACACCTTCTGCCATACAAAGCCTCAATAGGAGCCATTCCAATGCTCAAATGGTAGCTGTTGTTGTAGGCAAACTCACACAACGGTAGAGTCTCATCCCATTGAGTCTTGAAATCTAACACACAAGCACGGAGCAAATCCTCAAGAGTCTGAATTGTTCTCTCTGATTGGCCATCTGTCTGAGGGTGACAAGCCGTGCTGAATTGTAGCTTCGTACCCATAGACTCATGTAGTGTCCTCCAAAATCTCGAGACGAATCTGCTGTCTCTGTCAGATGTGATCGAAACTGGTTGACCATATCTGTTGACAATCTCATTAACAAACAACTCTGCTAATGGTAGCATGTGCATCTTCTTTCCTGTCCTCATTGGAATGAAATGAGTTGACTGAAAGTCCTGAGGATCCTAACCCTAGAGGGGGGGTGAATAGGGTGTGCTACAAATATGACCAATTAAGACAAATTTTAATTTCTTAACATAAACTAGTCACATGTGATGAATAATCAAACAATATGCGGAAGCTAATATAAACAATCACCACAAAAGCATGCACCACAACACAAAGGTTTATAGTGGTTCGGCCTCAATGCCTACGTCCACTACCGGCTTGTGATCTAATCACCCCACCGGATTTCCACTATTTATGCTTTTTACTAGGCTAAGCAATAACCCTTACAATGTTGTTTTTCTAGGCTAAACAACAACTCTCAATGTGCTTTTCTAGGCTAAGCAATAACCATTACAAATGAGAGATTTCTCAAAGAAGGTGTCTATGCAAGAACACTCTAAGAGATACAATTAAAGCTCAATGTAATTGCCTCTACAATAGGCTAATGTGAAAGTGAAAAACAAACTCACACAAACACTAAAAGAATGCAAATGTGTATGCTCATGATGTGTGTGTGTGAGAACTTCAATCAAGTTTAAAAAGAAGGCTTATTCAAATGTATGCTGAAAGCATTTCAAAGTTTAAGGCACATAAAAGATTTGATTGAAGTTTAATGCAAATCACATGTATGTAAAACAACTTGTTAATGATATGAAAATCAAAGAATCACAGGTTGTATGAAAATGACTAACTTAGAACATGTGATGCATGTGCAATGTTGTTTTCAAAACCAAATTAATTTTACTAATGTTTAAATGAATGAAAACAACAAGTAATGTTTCAACCAAGTAAAAGACTCATGCTTTGAAAGAAAAACAAAGATTTTGTCTAAGCATGATTAAGAAAGTTTTTACAACAACTTGGATTGAAAACAAAGTGAGGAATCCAATCTTAATTAGATCAAAGATTAAGAGAAGAATGGATTCAACACATCATAGTTATCATGCTAAAATCATTTACCAAAAATCAGAACAAAGCATATAACCTATGATTAAGAGAGGTAGAGCTTACTTAGAGATTTGACTTCATTAATCCAAGTATTAGCTCTCCAAAAGATCCTTTGGTCTCTCTTAGTTCATCCCCTTTTCTTTGTCTCAAAGCTCCTCAAAAGAGTCTTCAAAATCTCCAACTTTTGAAAAGGAAAGAACTTCATTTTATACTCAAAAAGTTGAGTTCTGCGAGTGCCCGGTCAACCCCATGACAGGGCCCGGTCGACCTGGCCTTCACAACGGTAAAAAAAATGACCGTTTGAAAAATGGCCAACGGTAGTGTACCCGGTCGACCCCATGACAGGGCCCAGTCGACCCCATACACAGCGTTTCTGGCCCGGGACCAAAATTCCCAAAATTGCATATTTTTTCCATATTTCAAAGTCTTTTCAAGTGGGGATTTTTGGGCCATTAAATCAAGCTTGGAAACATGTTTTAAATCAAGCTAAGTGGTTTAAAAACATGAAACACAAAAAGCCTAAAATGATTTGAAACATTAAAACCAAAGGCTAGCTTGATTTGATAAAACTCTTTTCACATTTAAATGCATACAAAAATGATTTTGAAAATGATGAATGTGTTGGGATTGGTGTATGCCCTAAAGCCCACTGACTGCACTCACATCTCTGTTACTGGATATTTATTGGTTATTTAATAGAAGGACTCTTTTCTCTTACTTCTTGTATATTTATGGTTGTGTAAGCCCATTGTTTCTAGTAAATGACTTGGGTGTGTAGTGGCTACACACAGTTAGGTCTGAGTCATGGACACTTGAAACAATAAACTTGTTCATAACTGAGAGATGGAGTTGGGCACTTCATCTTGGTATAAGTTATAGTGAGATACTCTCCTGTATTCAGGGTGACTTACCTAAGTCACAGGAGGCTTTTCCGGATTTATCTCATTAGTGCATGTGTCATGCATTGAACAGGACTACTTGTAGGTGTGATCTCTAAAATAGTACTATCACTGAGAGAGATCAAATCACCTTATGCTACTGAGTGACCAGTGCTCTTAATCTTGAGCATATGTGGATGAACTGACGAAGTCGAGTTCTTGTACTTTAATTCACTATGGGTGAGATCCTGTTCATGGGTCAACAACTTTATGTTTTGGGTACTCGAGCTTGATTAGTTAAGACGTGCAGATGCAATAAAGAATCTATGCCATCTTGTGATGGAGTGATCGTCCCCTTAGAATTATCCGATTAATCATCAGAATCTAAGATCTTAGTATATGGATGTTCCATATGGATATTGAACTTGTGGGTCGCTCCCTGGACCAAGAGAATGATATCCACATGATGATTAAGTCAAGGATATGAAGTTCTAAGGTTGAGATATAATCAAGAAGGTTGATAGTACATCGGATAACCTGACTTGATTATGGATGTTACATAGAGGGGCATTTTGGTCATTTCACTTGGTAGCTCGAAGACAAATGTCATTCCCTGACGAGCTTAATTCATATTTAATATTTGTCCCTGGAGTGCAACCGTAACTCTTTAGTGGAATGAGTTAGGGTTAAAATGATCTTAATGTTGCTATGGGGTTAGCATGGACATTTTGGTCATTTTGGGAGCCAAGGGCAAATATGTCTTTTGGTCCCTCTTCTAGCCATCTTCCTATATTGGCATGGTTTCCTAATTTAATTAGATGATATGTGGTTGAATTAATTTTGTGGAAGAATAATTTTGAGTTTAAATTCAAATAGGCTTTTGATGGCATACATGAATTTAACTCTAGCTAAATTATTAACTTGTGGGCCATGGTGTGTTTATCTATCTTGTGGGCCAGCCATAAGGGGAGCCCCTTGTGTGAGGTTTCCAAGTTTAACTAGGTATCTTTACTTTGAAGGAAGTATTCCTCTTTGGGTAAGAATTCCTATAATTAAAGTTTACTAAATTTTAGTATCTTTAATTAGAAGGTGTTGCACTACTATGGTGCCTGGTTGCTTATTTTATGGGATGGTCATTCCTATTTGAGAGGACTCTTAAAGGAATGTGAAATTTATATAAATCACACCATACCCTAGGCGTGCAACAAGGGATTTGGAAAAAACCCTAGGCGTGCATTAATTTTTGGAGCTCCATTGACCGCCTAAGAGAGAAAGACAAAACTCACGCCCAGCCTTCTTTTTCTTCATTCATTGAAGAGAGGAGATCAGGTCCTGTTTTTTCCACAAAGTGTAGTTCAGAAAACCCCTCAAGGAATCCATATTTTGATCCCACAATCAAAGCCAATCAGATTGGGTTGTGGAATAGAAGAGAAGATCAAAGGAGAAGCTACTGCAGAAAATTCCTGCAACCTGTATAGTTGATTGCAGGCTTGTGATCAGTCCTTTGCAAGTTCAGTTTCAGAGATTTGAAGACTTCATATCATCAAGGTATTAGTCCTCTTTCATCTCCTTTCACTATACACATGTAGATCATGATTTCATGGAGTTTTATGCGTGTTTCATGGCTGCCATATCAGATCTGTTTTTTTCTGTGATTGAAAAACCATATCAGCCATGGACGTCCTAGTTCAGATCAGTATAGCATGAACTTTCAGAATGTATGCAAGGCACAAACCTAAATCCTCAATTTGATTTCTCAAAAGTAATGCACAAAGAGATAGGTTTTCAAAAGAGTTTGGATTCTAAAACAAATGCATCCAAGTTTAAAACCAAAACATGCAAAAATCATTAATTCTATAAGTCTAAAAACCAATGCATGTATAAAACCAGATTTCAAGATTTTCTAAAACAATGCATATGTGAAAATTCAAATGATGCTAAAGTGAAAATGCATCCATCAAATTGCAAATACAAAATCCCTAACACTGACCTGGTGAGACGGTCCACAATGACCCATATTGTATCGTTGCCTCTGCTGGTTCTCGGTAGTCCCGAAATAAAATCCATGGTAATGTGCTCCCATTTCCATTTCGGGATCTCTAATGGTTGTAACAAACCTGGAGGCTTCTGATGCTCTGCCTTAATCAACTGACAAGTCATACAACGGGAGACAAACGCTGCAATCTCTCTTTTCATGTTATTCCACCAAAATCTGCCCTTCAAGTTCTGATACATCTTCATACTACCTGGATGCATGGAATACTTCGTGCTGTGAGGTTCAGTCATGATGTCATTCCTCAAATCTTCTATATTGGGTACACATATACGGTCACGGTAGTATAAAATTCCATTAACAGTACGAAAGTCAGGACGTTCTGCTATATGCTCTGAAAACTTGGCCAACTCTAGATTTTACAACTGACTATCCTTGGTCTTCTGAAAGAAGGAAGGCTCTGACAGTGACATGTTGGCTAGCAATACACCCTTCTTCAGTGGCTGTAGATCTATTCTCAACTCTTCAAATTGCTCAAAAATACAAGTGCCACCGAGATTTGCCAAGCCTACCGATTTTCTACTCAAGGCATCAACAACTACATTTGCTTTGCCCGAGTGATACTTGATTAGAAAATCATAATCTTTGATATATTCTAGTTGGGTTTTCTCTTGAAGTTTCCACCAATCTTCTTAAGAAAAGAGATCTAATACGGGTCATAGCGTGGAAGACGAAAAGGTCTTGGAGATTCTGATTTGATTAGTGAAAGAGTTTCATCATCAAAGAAAGACACAACTTCTCCATTAGAGCACTACTATGCTCCAAAGGTATAATCTACTTCCTTGTATGTTATAGGTTTCGTGGTTGCATGTTTAGGTGTTGTTTCTATCTTCTAGATAGGTTAAAGTGTTGTACATGATTTACGAGTTTTAGAGATTGCATCCTGAATTGGGTTTTATAGCCTTCTGGATAGTTGATCCCTGCATCAAGTGGGTCAAAAGTTTTTGAAACCTATCCTAGAGGCCCACCTACTTCCAACAATTGTATCAGAGCCATACCTCATCTCTAATCATGTTAGATCAGTAAGCTTGTTCTAATCTTTGCATGAGATGCGGAGAGGATAAAGCAAGGGCTATGTAAGGATCATTTTTTTATGAATTTACTTGGTTTAATAGTAGATTCATGTTTGGATAGTCACAAAAGGGTTTAATAATGATGGAAGGATGGTACGAATCCATTGGAACACTTTAGAAGTGATTTGGTGAAGATTGGACACGAACTGCAGAAACCCAAGTTGCAGGTTTCTGCCAGCTCGGTCGACCGAGACCCATGCTCGGTCGACTGAGCACTTGCAGGTCGGTCGACCAAGCCCTCTGGCCGGTCGACCGAGGACACTGCACAGAGACTGCAGAAACTTGATTTTTCAGTTTCAGGTCTTCTTTTGCGTCTTGTTTTTCCAGCATTATTTGACAGCCTATTTTTGTGATTTGTATGGTTGTATGAGATACTAACTTGCAGATGATCATGTCCTCTCCATATGACCCGCAAGTCTTTTGCTTTCTATTTATGGTTAGTGGTTTATTTAAGGCTAAGTGTAAAGGGCATCATGGTTTCCTTGGTTTCCTGTGAAAGGGCAAGGCATGATGAATTTCCCTATAGCCCTTTTATTTCCATGTTTAGATTACCATGCAAGTCTCATAATTGAGGCATAGGAATTTATGTAATTTTTTTTAAATTTGTAAATTCTGGCGATGTCCGAGACGAAGAAGGAAAGCAATGTTGGACTCCTAATCAAAGAGTTTGAAGATTACCAAAAGTGTTTTGGAGCTGCCCAAAGAGTTTGAGGAATTCCAAAGTTTTGGAAAGTCTAGAAGTCCAAAAAGTCTATTCCGCTAGGGCCATGTGGAAGAGAGGACTAGTTTCTAATTTTAGCACTTTCTATTTATGGATGAATGCTTAATTTAGAATGTTTCCAAATCTGATCCAAACATAACAAGTTACTAAAATTGGTCAAATCAAATTAATTTTTGGAAAGAGTTCTAATTAGTGTTGATGACCGATGAGATGGACACATTGGTAACACTAATTTAAGAAACTGGACTTTCCTTAAAATAACTTGACTTGGAACCAATCTTTGATCATATCATGAGATGATTTGATGTTCATATCATGAGATGATTTGATGTTCATATATATATATGTGGGCCCTAATACTTTACAATAAAATCCCCAATTCCAAAATATTAAGTGGGAGCGGGGCATTTATATTTAGAAATCCCCATGATTTTCCACCATAGGTCCATTGTAAGGAAAGTATTAGCCTCGCGCCATCTTGAGAATGGTCACTCCCCACGGAGGGCTTTTATTTATCCGGTTACTAGATATGGATCTCCTATGGATAGTGTTGGTGAGACGGGGCGGGGGCCCACTCCCCAAGGAGGAGCTGGCCGCAACGGCTTTCATGCAATGCTAGTTGGTGGGCCACACTTAACTAAAATGATGATGTAGTATCCACAAGGATTTGACCCATGTATTTTAGAAACCGAAGTTAATCTGGAGTCATACATTATTTGGTATGAGATACATAGATAATAATGAATGATGGGAATCATGGATAGTTAGTCTTAATCCCAATTTTGACCAACTTTGATCCGCACCAATCTAGGTGGTATTTGCACTCCCGAAAGAGGCATACCCCAGGGGATTGGGATTTCGATGTATTCTGAATTTAATTGTTACGAGGATTCCATATAAATTTGGTAGAATACTAAACCCTAATGTCATTTACATTCATTTATTGAATGTATGGTTATGTGCTACAGTATTTCAAGCATGAATTCAAATACTTTCAATCCACTTGCGACCATCCTCAACCAGAATAAGTTGGTGGGATCCAACTGTGTAGACTGGAAATGGAACCTAGATATAGTCCTAACAGCTTCAGGATATAAATATGTCATTACCAAACCCTCCCCCCTTGATGAGCCTGACCAGGATGCATCAGAAGAAGAAAAGGAACTTTACACCGAATGGGCCATAGACGATGAGATGGCCAGATGTTACATACATGCATCCATGTCTAGTGTTTTGCAACACCAACATCAATCCTATAAGACTGCATATGATATTATATCAAACTTAAAGGAGATTTTGCGGAACAGTGCAGGCCTGCTAGACAGGCTGTTATGAGGGTGCTTATAAGCACCAAGATGGCTGAAGGCGCACCAGTACAGGACCACATGTTGAAAATGATGGACTCATTGAATGAGTTAGATGTACTGGGGATTGCGATTGATACAGAATCGCAGATTGACATAATCCTTGAGTCACTACCAGAGTCATTTAACAATTTCAAGGTCAACAATATTATGAATAAGATGAATCTGACTCTAGCTGAGCTGTCCAGCCAGCTGGTGGTGACTGAAGGGATTATGAAGAAAAAGCCAACTGCCCTGATGACAGAAAAGTCATTTGCCAAGTCCAAGCCGAAAGGCAAAGGGAGGAAAGGAAAAAAAATCAATTCCAAGTGCCCCTAAGGTGGAGAATGGTCCTAATGGTGGTGTAGGCAAGGCTAAGGGTTCGGGGACAAAAAGAAAGTGTTTCCTTTGTGGTAAGATAGGACATTGGAAATGGAATTGTCCAGATTTTCTGTCTAAGTAAAAGACCTCAGGTATGATTGAGTCACTTATTTCTGAAGTTAGTTTTGCAACTGGTACTTCAGAATCCTGGTATGTTAACTCCGGTGCAACTAATCACATATGTAATACGTTGCAGAAGTTATAGGTAAACAGGAGGATTAGTGGCGGAGAAATCATTGTTAATCTTGGATCGGAAACCAAGGCAAAAGCAGTGTCAGTGGGAGTAGTAACTTTGTTATTTTCAGCTATTAAGTTGATTTTGTCAGATACATTATATGTACAGTCTTTTAGACGGAATTTAATATTCAGTTTCTAGTATGGTGAATAAGAGTTATTCTATTACTTTTGGTTCTGAAATTGTCATAAAGAGATATGGTACTTTTATGTATTCTGACAAGGTAATCAATGGCATTTATTTGTTAACTCCCACGATGTATGAGATACACGACGCTGATATTAATAATAGACCATCTTTAAAGAGGTAGTCACCTTCATCTAATCCAACAAAACTTTGGCACCAGAGGCTAGGTCATATAAACCAAAATAGGATTGACAGGCTAGTGAAAGATTGTATCTTACCTTCATTGGTGGTAGAACCAATGCCTGTCTGCGAGTCCTATGTGGAAGGTAAAATGACCAAAAGACCATTTTTCTCAAAGGGCAGTAGGGCCAAAGATTTATTGGAATTAGTGTATATTGATGTGTATGGACCCATAAATATTAGAGCGAGAGATTGATATGAGTGCTTCATCACTTTCACCGATGATGACTCAAGACATGAATACATATACCTTATGCACCACAAGTCTGAGACTTCTGAAAAGTTCAAAGAGTTTCGAGCGGAAGCGAAAAAGCATTTAGGTAAAGTATCAATACTCTTCGATGAGATCGAGGAGGAGAATATCTCTCCGTTGATTTTTTGGGATACTTATCAGAAAATGGGATTCTATCCCAGTTGTCTGCTCCTGGTATGCCTCAACAGAATGGAGTAGCAGAAAGAAGGAACCAGACTCTTTTAGATATGATCAGGTCTATGTTGAGTTTCTCAGGGTTACCTATAGGGATATGTTTTGGAAACTGCAAAGTATATACTAAACCTCGTTCCATTTAAGTATGTACCTAAGACTTCCCGGGAGTTGTGGCCCGGGCGAAAGCGTAGTCTACAACATAAGGGTTATCCGGCACTCGTGTTGAAGGTTAAGATGGATAAATTGTAATCGAAGTTGGAAGTATACACTTCTATCCCAAAGGAACTAAAGGTTGGTTATTCTATAATCCCAGAGAGAGTAGAAATTGCTTACTAGCACCAATGCGGTTTTTCTGGAGGAAGATTATATAATTGACCGGAAATCTTTAGAAAAGGTTATCTTGGAAGAAATTCAAAGAGAGATCAATTCCAAATCCAAATATGACCGAACTTGAAGAAAATTCACCCTTACCTAACCCAGTAATTACACCAGTGCCTTGTCGTAGTGGGAGCTGTTAGTTTTATGGTCTCAATACAAAGTATGTGATGATTAATTTCTTTATTTATCAATACAATCATGTTTTCCTTTCATGAGATGAATGGTGTTTAATTATATACTTGCACATAACCAATACGAATGACATAATGGTTCATGAGATGAACCGGAGTCCACAAGTATACTAGATGTAATACATATGTGTGGATGAGATCCACATACAGGAGACATATATTGCAAATCTTATACTTAAATAACTTCACAACCAGTGATGAGATTGGGCATCTCATCTGACAAGGTTGCAACACTTTGATCACTATAAGATAGTGTGATTTGTCTCGATCATCAGAATGTAAGATTCTGGATCATGGTGCTGGTACATTAAATGGATTGAAGGACCATGAGAAGCACCTTATATACACTGTCTTTACTTTAAGGTCTGCTCTCATAATTCCCTAGCAATAGGCTCATAATCCTGAGACATTAATGAACTCAAGTTTCTATCTATTCATTTGCTTTGAGTCACCAATGAGTGAGGCCAATTATAAGTCAACAACTCGGTGATTTGGGTACGTGGTAGTAGAGTTGTGGGAACTTTCAATGGTCAAGATGGAATCTATCTTTAATATCCCCTTGTGCCAATTAATGGATTTATCATTGGTAAGTGCACACCAATTCCAATTAAGAGTTAATTGGATCGGTACCAAATGATCACTATAATTAATTGGGGCTCAAGAATAATAAGATATGGATCTAATTTGGTGGACAGATCCAACTGATCCATGGATATAGATGGAGGGCCTACTTGTGGTAATTGGGAAGTTTAGGGTCTTCATTGTAATATATTCCTAAGATTGGAGTGCAATTGCATTTATATAGTGGAGTTATTTGCAATTAACTGTGGGCCCGGATTGCACATGAGATGTGGGGTCGCGTGTCCCAGTTGGAGCCAGCTTTCTAAGGAATCCCTAGTGGTCCCCACGCTATCCCAAGTTATTAGAAAGATACTAATTATAGTAGAACTCTAAAAGGAAATAGAAAGATACTATTTCTATTTGAAGTGAGACTTCTAATAGTGGTAATAGTAAGTTACTAATTATTAATGGAAGTAGGACTTCTATTTTAATTAGAAAGGAGAAAGTTACTAATTGTTGTGGAAGTGAGACTTCTATAGCAACTAGCAAGGGAGAAAGTTACTATTTTGTAATGAGAGTTAAACTTCTATTTCAAAAAGGTAAAGAGGTGGAATGAAGGACTAATTGTTAGGGTTTTTGTAGGTTGCAATTTGATGGATGCATTTTCATTCTAGCATCATTGATTTACACACTTGCATTGATTTAGATAAACTTGAAATCTTGTTTTAAACATGCATTGTTTTTAAGATTTGTAAAAGTTTCGATTTATGCATGTTTTTGTTTTTAATCTTGGATGCATTTGTTTTTTAAAAGAGTTTTAGAAATCAAGCTAGCCTTTGGTTTTAAAGTTTTGAATCATTTTAGGCTTTGTGTTGTTTCATGTTTTTAAACCCCTTAGAATGATTTAAAACATGTATTCTAGCTTGGTTTAGTGGCCCAAATAGTTCCACAAAGAAAAACTTTGAAATTGCAAAAGTTGGAATTTGGGGTCCCAGCAGTGTGGCCGGTCGACCGGCCCAGGGGTCCCGGTCGACCGGGAACACTGCAGGCAGAAAGTGGCCCTGATGCACCAACGGTCATTTTTCTGACCGTTGTGTGATCCCGGTCGACCGAGACCTGTTTGCAGGTCGACCGAGGACTAGCCGTTGGGCACTTTTTGCTATAAATATGAGTTCTTTCCTTTGCCAAAAGTTGGGATTTTTAAGGCCCTCCTTGAGGGGTTTTGAGGCATATCAAAGGGAAATGAACTAAGGGATGAAGGGGATGATTAGGAAAGCTAAAGCTTGGATTAATGAAGTTAAATCACCAAGTAGGCTCTACTTTCCTTAATCATATGTTTTTCATGCTTTGTTTTATTTTTGGTAAATCATTTGTAGCATGATAAACTATGTTTGTGTTGTGTCCTTAACATGTTTTATGTTTTGAATTGATTTATTATTTTGGATACATCACCATTGATTCAATCCAAGTAGTACTTCATCTTTGGTAAATCTAAGTAGATCATGTTAATGGAAACATCTTTGAAATTAGATGTAACATGATCCATATACTTGGTTGAATCTTTGGTTGTTGTTTTCCAACATAAGAAAATCACTTTCAAAACTATCTTATGTTTTGGATTCAACTTCTTTACAAATCATATGTTTTCATGTTTTGTTTTATCTTTGATAAATCTTTAGTAGCATGTTAACCTATGATGTGTTGTATCCTTAGCATGTTTTATATTTTGAATTGATCTATTGTTTTGGATGCATCACCATTGATTCAATCCAAGTAGTACTTTATTTGGGAAATCTAAGTAGATCATGTTAATGAAATAATCTTTGAAATTATATGTAACATGATTCATATACTTGGTTGAATCTTTGGGTGTTGTTTTTCATCATAAGAAAATCTCTTTCAAAATATATCTTATGTTGTGGATTCAACATGTTTACAAATCATATGTGTATTATTGTTTTAAAGTTTCACAACTTGCCTTACGTTGATAGGTATATCTTTTTCAAGTTGTATTTATAATTACATATGATTTGTCCCCTAATTTCAATCAAATCTATTTTTATGTTTTATGAGCTACATGTTGATTTGATTGACATCCCTATGCTTCACATGTTTTGGTCTTTGAATTTTCACAACTTGTTTAGGATACAAATGTATATCTTTTACAAGTTAGTTTTAACATGTGATTAGCATTTCCTCAATCATAAATGTTTTTGAGCTAAAACTTTCAAAAGCCTTAGGCATACATTTATGAGCTTTCATTTTCAAAATGATTGAGGACATCACACACACACATCGTGTACTTTCATCTTTGCATTCATAGTGTGTGTGTGCGTGTATTAGATTTTCATTTTCATATCCGCCTATTTTAGAGGCAAATGTAATGAGCTAAATTTGTATCTCCATCAAGTGTATGTTAGACACTAACTTTGTGAGATAACCAACCTTGTGGTTGAAGAGGTTATTGCTTAGCCTATAAAAGCATAATGTATAGGTTGATGTTGAGCCTTGAAAAACATCATTGTAAAGGTTATTGCTAAGCCTTGAAAAGCATATTGTAAAGGTTATTGCTTAGCCTATTGAAAAGCATAAATAGTGGAAATCCGGTGGGGTGTTGGATCACAAGCCGGTAGTGGATGTAGGCATTGAGGCCGAACCACTATAAATCCTTGTGTGATGGTGTTTGCTTTGTGGTGATTGTTTTTATTAAGCTTCCGCATTTTATTTGTAATCATCACTTGTGACTAGTTTAAGTTAAAGAAGTTAAATTTGGTTAAAATTGGTCATA
This sequence comes from Cinnamomum chago, assembly GCA_038049695.1. Classification (NCBI taxonomy): domain Eukaryota; kingdom Viridiplantae; phylum Streptophyta; class Magnoliopsida; order Laurales; family Lauraceae; genus Cinnamomum; species Cinnamomum chago. The sequence continues at coordinate 42,451,388 of CP142458.1, forward strand.
ATTGAAGCTCACCCTATTCACCCCCCCTCTAGGGTTCGGATCCCCGGACTTTCACTAATCCCCTCTAGGACGACCACTATTGAGTTCCACATCCAGCCCTCCTCATAGTGCAAGTGTTGCACAATTTTCTCTCCTCTCTTCCTCCTCTAGTTCTTTGGAGTTTCTAGATGGGTTTTCTCTAGAAGTTTCCACCAATCTTCTTGAGAAAAGAGATCTAATACGGGTCATAGTGTGGAAGATCAAAAGGTCTTGGAGATTCTGATTTGATTATTGAAAGAGTTTTATCATCAAAAAAAGACATAACTTCTCCATTAGAGCACTACTAAGCTCCAAAGGTATAATCTACTTCCTTGTATGTTGTAGATTTCGTGGTTGCATGTTTAGGTGTTGTTTCTATCTTCTAGATAGGTTATATTGTTGTACATGATTTATGAGTTTGAGGGATTGCGTCCTGAATTGGGTTTTGTTGCCTTCTAGATAGTTGATCCCTGCATTAAGTGGGTCAAAAGTTTTTGAAACCTATCTGAAAGGCCCAAACAAGAGCATTGTCAGGACCCCTGACAGGTTCTCGGTTTTTAGGAAAGTCTTACAAGGCAATCCCGGAAGAACTGGAACAAGATCCCTGTAAATATGATGAAGCAATCAATGACATAGTTTTGGGACGTTGGTTAGATGCTATGAAAGCTGAGTTCGAGTCTATGTACTCTAATTAGGTCTGGACGCTTGTGGACTTGCCTGCCAATATTAAACCTATTTGGTGCAAGTGAGTTTACAAGAGAAAGAGAGGACGAGATGGAAGAGTTGAGACCTTTAAGGTCAAGCTTGTTGCGAAAGGATATACTCAGAAAGAAGATATCGATTATGAGGAAATCTTCTCGCCGGTAGCCATGCTCAAGTCCACCCGGATACTCTTATCCATTGCGGCTCATCTCGATTACGAGATTAGGCAAATGGATGTCAAGACGGCGTTTCTCAACAACCATCTTGATGAAGGCATCTATATGATGCAGCCAGACGGTTTTATAGCTAAACAACCAAGAGCAAAGAGTTTGCAAGATGCAGAAGTCCATTTATGGATTGAAGCAGGCATCCCGAACCTAGAACATTTGTTTTAACCAAGCAATCAAGTCATTTGATTTTTGTCAAAATTCGGATGAGTCATGAGTGTACATGAAAAGTGAAGGAGGCGGGGTAATTTTTCTGGTCGATGACATCCTTCTCCTAGAGAGTGATATATGGATGTTGTCAACAGTAAAAAGTTTAGTTGGCTAAGACTTTTGATATGAAGGACTTGGGAGAAGCCAGCCACATCCTAGTGATTAAACTCCATTGAGACTGGAAAAATAGGATGATAGGCTTATCCCAATATGCGTACATAGATAAAGTACTGGTACGGTTTGCTATCCAAGACTCCAAGAAGGGTATTACACCTTTCAGGCATGGAGTGCACCTTTCCAAGGATCAGTGTCCCAAGACACCTGAGGAAAAGGTATAGATGAGGTCGATATCATATGCTTCGGCTGTTGGTAGCCTCATGTATGTTATGCTATGTACTAGACCGGATATTTGTCATGCAGTGGGCTTAGTCAGCAGATATCAGTCTAACCCAAGTCCTAACCATTGGACTATTGTAAGAAGTGTTCTCAAATCCTTGAGAAGGACTAGATATCACATGTTGATTTACGACAGTAATGAGTTGATACCCGTTGATTACATAGATACTGACTTCAAGTCAGATAAGGATTCCAAAAAATCAACTTCTGGGTATGTGTTTATGCTGTAGCTGCTTGAGAAGCAGCTAAAAAGACAGATTGACTCAAAAGATTCCTTACGGAACTTGGAGTGGTGCTTTTGGCAGGACAGCCGCTCACAGTTTACTGTGATAACAGCAGGGCAGTCGATAAGTCCAAGGAACACAGGAGCCAAAAGCTTGTACAAAGGTAGTAATACATGGTTAAAGAGATTGTGCAGAGAGGTGTTACTGTTATCACCCAGATAGACTCTGCAGACAATCTAGGAGATCCTTTTACTAAGCCTTTGACTTCCAAAGTCTTTGAGTAGTAAGTAGATGGGATGTGCATGAGATGCAACCCTGACTGGCATTGAGCCCAAGTGGGAGATTGTTAGTTGTATGGTTTCAATACCAGTATATGATGTAATAAATTGATTAATTTCTTTATTTATCAATATATATTATTGCTATCCTTTCATGACAAGAATGGTGTTTTATTACTTGTTTTCACATAACTAATACGAATGACATAATGGTTCATGAGATGAACCAGAGTCCACAAGTATACTAGATGTAATACATGTGTGTGGATGAGATCCACATACAGGAGACATATATTGCAAATCTTATACTTAAATATCTTCACAACCAGTGATGAGATTGGGCATCTCATCTGACAAGGTTGCAGCACTTTGATCGCTATAAGATAGTGTGATTTGTCTCGATCATCAGAATGTAAGATTCTGGATCACGGTGCTGGTACATTAAATGTATTAAAGGACCATGAGAAGCACCTTATATATACTATCTTTACTTTAAAGTCTACTCTCATAATTCCCTAGCAATAGGCTCATAATCCTGAGACATTAATGAACTCAAGTTTCTATCTATTCATTTGCTTTGAGTCACCAATGAGTGAGGCCAATTGTAAGTCAATAACTCGGTGATTTGGGTATGTCGTAGCAGAGTTGTGGGAACATTCAATGGTCAAGATGGAATCTATCTTTAATATCCCCTTGTGCCAATTAATGGATTTATCATTGGTAAGTGCGCACCAATTCCAATTAAGAGTTAATTGGATCGGTACCAAATGATCACTATAATTAATTGGGGCACAAGAATAATAAGATATGGATCTAATTTGGTGGACAGGTCCAATTGATCCATGGATACAGATGGAGGGCCTACTTGTGGTAATTGGGAAGTTTAGGGTCTTCATTGTAATATATTCCTAAGACTGGAGTGCAATTACATTTATATAGTGGAGTTATTTGCAATTAACTATGGACCCGGATTGCACATGAGATGTGGGGTCGCGTGTCCCAGTTGGAGCCAGCTTTCTAAGGAATCCCTAGTGGTCCTCACGCTATCCCAAGTTATTAGAAAGATACTAATTATAGTAGAACTCTAAAAGGAAACAGAAAGATACTATTTCTATTTGAAGTGAGACTTCTAATAGTGGTAATAATAAGTTACAAATTATTAATGGAAGTGGGACTTCTATTTTAATTAGAAAAGAGAAAGTTACTAATTATAATGGAAGTGAGACTTCTATTTAAATCAGAAAGAAGAGAGTTACTAGTTGTTAGAGAAGTAAGACTTCTATTTCAATTAAATAACAAAGAGGAGGTTTCTCTAGGGTTATAAATAAGAGAGAATAGAGGTGGACGTCTCCAAGAAAATCCCTACCTAGGGATTCACACCCAGCCCCTTTATTGAGTGCAAGTGTTGCATCTCTTCTTCTCTTCCCTCTTCTAGTTCTCTTCTAGTTTCCTTAAGAGCTTTCTCTTGGAGATCCCACCCATCTTCTTGAGAAAAGAGAATCTAATACGGGTCATAGCGTGGAAGATCAAAAGGTCTTTGAGGTTCTGATTTGATTAGTGAAAGAGTTTCATCATCAAAGAAAGACACAACTTCTCCATTAGAGCACTACTAAGCTCCAAATGTATAATCTACTTCCTTATATGTTGTAGATTTCGTGGTTGCATGTTTAGGTGTTGTTTCTATCTTCTAGATAGGTTAAATTGATGTACATGATTTATGAGTTTGAGGGATTGCATCCTGGATTGGGTTTTATAGCCTTCTAAAATGTTGATCCCTGCATCAAGTGGGTCAAAAGTTTTTCAAACCTATCCTAGAGGCCCACCTACTTCCAACATCGACACCACTAAGCTTGGATGACCTTGTCGGTTTGATCCACCGACTTAGAGATCCCCCTCCCGTCCCACCAGTTGCAGTTTGGATCCCAATACCCGGTTTATAACCGTGGTCCCGTCCTGATACTCGGCTTGCTACCGTGGTTCCCGATACCTGGCTCACTACTGAGGTCCCGTCCCGTATAGTTATATGTATATGTATATTTCGTTGAAGCTCCTCACTTCGTGTGACAGAGATCAACGCCCCGATGTGCTCTTATCACTTCGGTGATAGAGGATTTAGCTTTGTTTAATTGCCATCTTGTTTGTTTCCCATTCCTTGGTGCACTTACATGCTTTTATATTGTACATATGTTTATGAATAAATGATTTAGTCCTTTCATAGAAATTATTGTTCTAACAGATTTAAGAGTTTTCAAAGGTAAATTCATTTATTATTGTATTGATTTATCTCTTCACCCATCTGCCAGACCATTGTGTTTGACCCACTCTTTGGTACTTAGGTCCCGTTGCCGATCATCCTGAGGAGGAGTACGAGGAGGTGGCCGGAGAGCCAAATCCAACAGTTGAGTGGCAAGCCGATGATGTCGTTTAGACATTAGAACCCCATGAGAGACGTAACATTTTGGGATAGTAATTAACTCATTCTTTTGGGATATTGTTTTGGGTTGTACTGGCCTTTGTTGGCCTTTATTTTTGGGGAATGTTAATTGAATGATCTTTTGTATAAACTTTAATATTTACTTTTGAGAACATGCTAATGAATATTGCTCACTCTGACATCTAGTTGATTATATGTCTTGTCATTCATTTCATTATGAGATGATTACATGAGATTGATTTGCTACATGCTTTCGCACTTAAACAAAAATATTATGTTAATGTGATACCCTCACCGCGGACACTTGTGGGAAATCACGTACAAGGGTGGCATCGTTTTATTGACTCGTGTACGTATTGGCCAAAATAAATATGTATGTTCAATGGCATCATTAAATCATCATCAAATGTTCAAATATTTATTCATCAAAGTCCCAATCCCGGATTGGGTAGGTAATCCGGTCCGGGGTTGCGACCATCGAAGACCCAAAAAGAAAAGAAAAGAACACCTACAAGGTCTCAATGGTCAGATTCGGGACTCTAGCATCAAATTTGTGAGATCTTTCTATTACTACCTTAGTTTGATTCATCTTAGTTTATTTGCAGTAGGTTCATTTAATTGTGGGCATTTTTTTAGGCTGCCATTCAGTTACACATTCATCAATAATTTATTATCATTTTAATAGGGTGCATTTTGGATCTCCAATTGCAACTATTGTGTGCATCCATCATTCATCATCTTAATTCATTTGTTTGAATTGCTTATTCAAGCATCCATTACACTTATTGAGTGATGGACCCGGTTTTTTTCTCTCTTCCTCCTCTCCTCTCCCATCCTGTCCGTCCCCGGGGTCGCCGAGAGGAGAGATCAAAATGGAAATGGGAGGAAAGGGGGAGAAAAAAAAAGGGCATCTTATGTTTTGTACGGGTATGCCAGATTTTCTATTCTACTTGGAATTTAGAAATGGTGATCCGGAGATTCACCTTCGCAAGTAGAAAGGAAATCAACCTTTTTCTAACTTTCCAAATTGCACATATATTAAAGAAAAGAGACAATTTTTTTAAATGCCGTTAGAGGCGATTTCATTTTTGTTTGCCGTGAAAGGCGATTTACAAATCTTATCAAAATGAAAGACAAGAGTTGTATTTTTTTGTCTCTTAAAGAAAATACTAAGTACAATAGAAAAGTTAGAAAGGGAATCTGACTTCTCAGGAGACCGTGGGGACCAATTCAGATCGACGGTCGCAAGTCATGTATGGACGTCGCCATCGTCCTTCAGAAGAGAACGATTGATGCTTTGATTCTTTGGCTTGGCTTGGTCTTCAGTTTTTTAGAGGATAAGGACCAAGGGAAGGTCCTATACCCAATGAAAAACGAAGAGATGGGTTGAAGAGCCACGTCTTGGCCATGTTGAGTGGGAGAAGAGGAGACCCCCCCCCAAGGGACTTTGATCACCTTTGGGTGTTTGTTGCAATAGAGTTTCTTCTTGCAGTAGAGTTTCTTCAGAGTAGCAGGGCTTCTGAATCTTAAGTTCAGAATTCCGGGATTCTCCGTGTGTTTTTCTGGGCGTCTGTGTTCAGGGATCGTTTCTTCTTGGAATCACCTCCTTTTATAGGCATTTGGTAGCCTTTAGGTGACTTTATGGGCTTTAATGTATTAAAACCACATAATGGGAGGAGTTACATGTTTTAATTTCTTTGTTTTGTAACTCCTTATTCTTGGCTTCTGATTGGCCGATGGAGATAATGGGCATTTAATCGCCTTTAATCTCCATGATGAGAGGAGTTTCATAACTTAAATGTCATGATGACTTGGACTTGTAACTCCCATTTCCTTGAATCTGATTGGGCCGTCCAAAATAATGAGTTAATGACTGCATTTAGTTGGGTCAATTAACAACATTAAGTGGTTGCCGAGAATTTGAAGAGTCGCGGGCCGTGCCGCGTCTTTTAGAATTCTTCTTGCGATGATCAACGATGGATCTTCATGCTGATCGATGTCAGACGATCACTCAACTTCAAGCATTGGTTGATACCAGCAGGCCGGTGACATCTGTTTTATCGATTTCTCGATTGGTCGGACAGCAAGTGCACTTTCTTGGTCAGCCGTTAGGCGATCTTGGAGCAATCTATGACGATTTCATGCTCTTGACGGCGGATCCGAGATGTCGACGAAGATCAGTTGTTTCCGAGCGTCAAAAATCAGATTTTCAGGAAATCACAGGGGTTAGAATTCCTGAAACGCGAAAAGAACCAGAAAAAGGGCCCTCCGGCGGAAATCCGACGACCTGGACTTCCAAGGTCGCCGGCGACCATGGGGGGATTTTCCCCTTTGGTCGCCATTTTTCGAGCTTTTTTGCTTCTTTTTTCTCCTGTATTTTTCTTGAAATTTTTCCTAATTTTTTGGGTTGGTTCTCCTGGAGAAAACCCAATGAGAAGTTGTGCAAAACCGGGCACAAAGTTTCCTATTTTTTTGGAAAAGCCGAAGACTTTGCTACGCAGAGTTGCTGATTTTTGTCAAGAGTCGAAACTAGATCAAATGATGTCGGAATGACCTAAAATTCGACGTAAGGCCTCCTGAGCAATAGATAGGACCAACCATGGGCTTTTGTTTGAGTTTTGAAGCCATTTGGGTTCCCTTCACTGCTAGGCTTGATTTTGCTGCGAGGAAGATGCCGCGCTTTGATGTGCGGTCAACTAATGTACGATTGACCTAAAATTTGACAGGGAGCCTATTGGAGTCATTTTGAGATGATCCATTAGCTCTGATTTGGATGTCATGGTTCCGGGGTGCCCCGCCGCCGGTAGCCTTGATTTTCTGTCGGAGCGTCAAAGTCGGGTCAAACGTTGTCGGAATGACCTGAAATTTGACATGTAACCCTTTTGAAGCATGTTGAAGCCATTCATGTGCTCCGTTTGATGAGTAATGGTCGTAGTGGTTCTCGCCGCCAAGGGGCTTGATTTTCTTTCGGAGCGTCAAAGTCGGGTCAAACATTGTCGAAATGACCTGAAATTTGACGTGGAGCCTTTTGGAGGTATTTTGAGACCATCCATAGGCTCGGATCGAAGTTTTGAGGTCTTCGACGCCGCTGCCACCAGGAGCATTGTTTGGTTGCCGGAGGAGTGAAGTTAGGCCAAATGATGTCGGAATGGCCCGAAACTTCATGTCGACTCCTCTTTTGGTTGTCTTGAAGGATCTATCAGTTTTCAAGTGATTCTGATAAGATCTGATGCTTGAATCTGCAACGCCCTTTTGTAGTAGGATGTGGCTTCATGTGGCTTCTTGATGTTGTAGAGGCAAAGTGACATTTTTTGCGTCAGTAAATGCCCCCTCGAGGTACAATGACGAGTAGCTTTTGGAGTCGATGTGCCTTGAAGAGAAACTTGAAAGAGAGCTTTTGATTTGACCAAGAGTCTTTGAGCATTTTTTTTAATAGCCTTTTGAGTTTTCAAGGGGATTGTATGGTAGTGAAAGGGATCATGTACCATTTCAAGGCAAAGTTTTGAAAATGACATGAGGGAGTTGGATTTGGGTTTTGGATTTTGGGTTTTCCTTTTGATCTTGTGAACCTAAGGGCTTTTATGTGGCGTATCAGGCGATCAAAAAGGATTTTGGTTTTAGACCTTGTGACCTAACAAGCTGTATGTGGCAAGTTGGGGGGTCGGGTTTAGTTTTGACCTTGTGACCTAACAAGCTGTGTGTGGCGAGCCAGGGGGTCAGGGATTTTTTGGTTTTGGCCTTGTGACCTAACAAGCTTTATGTGGAAAGTTAGGGGACCAGGGTGTGGTTTTTGTGGGTTGTCAATTTCAAGATTTTGGCTTAATTTGGTTCATGAGGTTGGATGGTTTGGTTTTTTGGAAACTCATGAGGTTTTCTCTTTTTTTTTTTCTTGTTTTTTTGAATGGTTCAATCGACTCAAAAGAGGCATGGAGCCATTTTGTATGCTCTTAGTAAGAGGAAGTTTTTTTTGAAAAGGAACCCTTTTTAGTGCCTAGGTGGTCAAACCTGACTCATGTGGGCTATCCCATGGGACCTTAAGCTTTTAAAGATGGCTTAGATCTCACATGGTGTTAAGAATATCTAAAAATATCTCTCTTGGATAGAGAATATCTAAAAATATTCTTAATCTCTCAAGTTTCCTTTCTTTTGGGAGAGATTTTCTCAAAGTATCTCTCTTTGGGAGAGAATATTTCTCATTCCCTTTCTTTTTGGAGAAAATTTCTCAAAGAATCTTCTCTTTGGGAGAGAATATCTCAAATTTTCTTTCTTTTGGGAAGGTTGCTAATTTTTAGCACTTACCTCCTTTCTTTTCTCCTTGTTTCCTCTTTTGGTTTGCTCTCTTTTATAAAAGCAAGGGGAGGTTGGATCTTTGTTTCTTTGCTTTCTTTCTTTGAAAGAATCTCCAAGAGTGCTCCAAGATCAAGAGTTCTTCTTCTTCTTCAAAGATCTTCAAGCTTTTTTCTTCTTCTTCTCCATCAATGGCTTCAAGTAAGTTTTCTTCCTCCACAAGAAATTTCCATTGTAGAAGTAGAATCCTTTCCTTTTCTTTTCTTTTTCTTATTCTTCTTTTTTTTTCTTTCTTTCTCTTTTCTTCTCTTTTTCTTCCACGTTTTTTTACGTGCTGTTTTTTTTTTTTTTTGGACGTTCCCTTTTGTTTCTTTTTTTTTATTGGCTGTACGAACAGGTCCGTACGGACCTGACCGTACTGCCGTGTGCCAGTGGGCCACGGCCTGCTGCCCAGAAAGCTTTTTTTTTTTTAAACTTCTCTCTTTTTTTTTTCTTTTTTTTGCTTTTTTTTTTTGCTCACCATGATAATAAAGTTTATGCACCATGATGATGAGATTTTATGCATTTCAAGATGTTCATGGATATTTCTTTCTTTCTTTTTTTTTCTTTGATGCATCAGGATAAAAGGCTAGAATCTCTAGGTCAAGTCAACATGAATTTTGACTTTGACAAAGTTTGATTGGTTTTGACCAAGTTGGGTTGGAATTGATCAAACTTTGGTTAAAGTTTTCCTAGCATCTAATGCATGATAATTTTTTTGGATGCATGCTTTTAGTAAAGTGATTGGGAGCATGATGGATGCATACCTAGAAATCTTTTGCAAGTTTTGAGATTTGGAGCTCGCAGCAATGTTGAGCCTTTTCCTGATCTTGCCGGATTTTGAGGAGTTTTGAAAGTTTTGGAGTTTGGAGCTCGCAACAATGTTGAGCCCTTCTTCAAGCTTGCAGAGATTTGATGAGATTGGTTTGATCTCGCAGCAATGTTTGAGGTCAAACCTTCTTTGAGGATGCTTCATTGAGCCCGCAACGATGTAGAGCTCTTCTTCAAGCTTCCTATCTTCTTCAGGATGTTTCCCTTTTCTTTGAAATTGTCCCGGAATCATGCCAAAATTCTGCTAAAATTTTCTTTAGCAAAATGTTGTCGCTTTGATGATTGATTTTTCTTTATCCTTTTGCAGGTAGTTCCTCCAGAATGAACAAGGGCAAAGAGCCTGCTACTGATGTGCCTTGTCGGTCTACCAGGTCTCCTAATGTGGCCGTACAGCAGGCCTGGGAGAAGGTCCAGTTTGTGGAGAGAAACTTGGAAGAATGTGACTCCCTCAACCGTGATGAGATGAGACAGTGATTGATCGCTCTCAAGGACGAGGAGCTCTATAGGATTATGGTAAGCAACCGTCCTTGGGTCATGGAGGATCAAAGCGTTGTGCCCAAGCCTACCTTCTTCTTTGGCGATGCAGTCCCTGATGACTTGACGTACCAAAAAAGATGTTTTTGTTAGGAATTTTGTATTTTCAATTTGATGGATGCATTTTCACTTTAGCATCATTTGAATTTACACTCCTGCATTGTTTTAGAAAACCTTGAAATCTTGATTTTTACATGCATTGCTTTTAAGAATTGTAAAAGTTCTGTTTTATGCATGTTTTGGTTTTAAACTTGGATGCATTGATTTTAGAATTCAAACTCTTTTGAAAACCTAATTCTTTGTGAATTATATTTGGAAAATCAATTTGAGAAGTTAGGTTTGTGCATTGCATACATTCATCATTTTCAGAATCAGTTTTGTATGCATTCTCATTTGAAAAGAGTTTTTTCAAATCAAGCTAGCCTTTGGTTTTAAACTTTTGAATCATTTTAGGCTTTGTGTGTTTCATGTTTTTAAACATCTTAGAACGACTTAAAACATGTTATTTAAGCTTGATTTAGTGGCCAAAAAGTTCTCCAAAGAAATACCTTCAAATGTGCAAAAGTTGGAAATTTTGCAAAAGGGGAGTGACCTGGCAGTGTCGCCGGTCGACCGAGACCTGCTTCCCGGTCGACCGGGACCACTGTCGGTCGAGTGGACAGTTTTTGAACTGTAACATGCCAACGGTCAGAAATATGACCGTTGTGCTTTCTCGGTCGACCGAGCCCTGTGTCTAGGTCGACCGAGGACTAGCCGTTGGGCATTTTTGGCTATAAAAATGAGTTCTTTCCTTTGTCCAATGTTGGACATTTTTAAGCCTTCTTTGAGGAGCTTTGAGACAAGACAAAGGGGAGGAACTAAGAGAGACCAAAGGGGTCATTAAGTGAAGCTTAAGCTTGGATCAACTAAGTTAAATCTCCAAGTAAGTTTTACTTTTAATTAATCATTTGTTATGTGCTTTATTTGAAACTTTGGAAAATGATTTCAAGCATGATAACATTGATATGTTGAATCCATTCTTCCCTTCATCTTTGATATTCAAGATTGGATTCATCACTTTGATTTCAACCCAAGTTTTGTTTTAAACTTTCTTAATCATGCTTAGCCTAAATCTTTGATTTCTTTTATTGCATGATTATTTCACTTGGTTGAAACTTCCCTTGTTGTTTTCATTCATTTAATCTTTAGTCAAATTAGTTTTGAAAACAACATTGCACATGCATCACTTGATTAGGCTTAAACACTTTCATACAACTTGTGATCTTTAGATTTTCATATCATTCACAAGTGTGTAATTGTTCAAGTGATTTGCATAGAACTTCAATCATATCTTTTTGTGCCTTAAACTTTCAAATTGCATTAAGCATAAATTGATTGAGCTTACTTTTAAAGGTTATTGCTTAGCCTAAGAAAAACATCTTGTAAGGTTATTGCTTAGCCTAAGAAAAGCTTCTTGTAAAGGTTATTGCTTAGCCTATAAAAGCACATTGAGAGGTTGTTGTTTAGCCTAGAAAAACAACATTGTAAGGGTTATTGCTTAGCCTAGTAAAAAGCATACATAGTGGAAATCCGGTGGGTGTTGGATGCACAAGCCGGTAGTGGATGTAGGCACGTTGGCCGAACCACTATAAATATTGTGTTGTGGTGATTGCTATGTGGTGATTGTTTTTGTTTAGCTTCCGCATATTGTTTGACTAAATCATCACTTGTGACTAGTTTTTGTTAAGAAATTAAAATTGGTCTTAATTGGTCACAATTGTAGCTCACCCTATTCACCCCCCCCCTCTAGGGTTAGGATCCCAAGGACTTTCAATTCGTATCAGAGCCTCGTGCTCTATCTTTTAGGATCAAGTGTTTGGAACTCTTGATTAGGTGTAAAAACCTAGAGTTAAAACCCTAGAGTTGTGTTTATATGAAAATCATTAGAATGGACTCCACTATGCTAGACCTTGTAGATTCTTCTAGACCCCTCATTCTTCCATCTTATGGAGATTCAAACATTGAAATTAAAGAATCTCAACTTGAATTAAAAGAAGAAGAATTTGATGAACTTGAAGCCTATGAGGAATTGTACACATGGTCCTTAGAGGTTTCCAAGAAAAATAAAAGATTAAAAGAAGAATCTAAAAGGCTAAACCAAGAATTAGACTCTTCTAAAAATGAACTTAGAGAAAAAGATGAATTTATAAATTGTGTAGAATCTAAGTTCATGATCTCTTTGAATAACCTATACAATGCTCAAGATGAACTAAAAGAATTAAAGATAGGTTATGATCATCTTAATAAGGAAAATCTAAAACTAAGAGATCAATTACAAAGGCAAGATAAAGACTTTAACAATCTTGAATCTAAATTGACTATCTCTAAGGAAAATTTATCTAATGCTCAAGATAAATTAAATGAGATTAAGATAAATTGTGATGAGCTTAAAAATGAAAATTTGAACCTAAGAGATACAATTAAAAGACAAGATGAAAACATTAACTATTTAAAATCCAAGTTGACAATTTCCAATGAAAATTTGTCTAATGCTCAAAGTAATTTAAAAACTTTAGAACTTGGATCTAAAGTTGTTAATGAGCTTAAATCGAAGTTAAAACTTGCCTATGAAGAGCTAAACAATTTTAAGGGAATTGAAAATGAACTAACAAAAGTTAAAAATGAAAATTCAACCCTTAAAACCCAAGTCACTCAACTTGAAGAGTACAAACAAAAGTATGAGTGCAAATTTACCCAAAGTAATGAGAAATTTGTAAAATTATTTAAATTGGGTAAATCTCAAAGAGATAGGACGGGTCTTGGATTTGATAGGAATATTTCACATGACCCTAAGTTCACCAACACATTTGTGAAAGGTGAGTCCTCATTCTCTAGCACTCACACTTCTTTGCCCATGTCTAAATGTAATTATTGTGGCATTGAAGGACACTTTAGGTTTGAGTGCAAACGAAGAAGAAGCAATGTGTCTAAACCCATCTTTGAACTCAAGAATGTAGAATCAAAATCTATGAAGGGTAAGACACTAAAAATCAAGGAAGACTCCAAAAAGATTAAACAAGTTAAATCATTTAAAATGGAGTCTCCTAAGATAGATTCTAAAAAGCTTAAACAAGTTAAACCAAGCTTGAAAGAATCTAAGAACAAAAAGCTTCTCAACATATCTCCCTCTTATCAACCTATGAAAGAACTTTTGAATAAAGTTTCTAAGTTAAATTTAAAATTCAAAAGTCAAGTAAAGGGAGAAAATAAGAAGAAAAGAAAAGTGAAACAATCCCCAAAGAAGCACACTCACCAACATCAAAAGACTAATCACCAATCTAAGCTAAATTTAGTAAAATCTAAATATCATGGTGATAAGTTTAAATTAAAAATTTATCAAGTCAAATCTCCAATAGTTGGTGAGAAGTCCAAACAAGACCTCAAAGTTCAACCCTCACAAGACCTTAGGTGGATTCCTAAAGTTATTCACTTAGACAAACCTTAAGGCCTTGAACCTCTTTGACAAACCTATGCTTTATAAGTTAAACCTTTTGTTGGTCATGATTGCTTTTGCATTTTGTTCTTTCATAGTTATATTTCTTAAAATGCAATGTTTCTTTATGATCAATTGATTTTGTTTTCATGCACCATTCTAAGTTACATATCATGGTTTTCAAAATCTTTTTATTATAATTTCATCATGTTTGATTTGCTTTTTGCACTCATTTAGTTTTATGTTTTGCATTGCATTTCTACATGATTAAATTGTTTGTGACTTTAAAAGCTTTCATAGCTAATTTAGTCATGATGAATTGTTGTTTCAAGTCATTTGCATCTTTGCTTATTTAGTCATTCTTTTTATATGCAAATGTCAATTGGTTCCATGTATGGTTGTGATCTTAGTAATATTTGTAGAAACCATACTAGAACCCAAATCCATCCTCTATGCTTTCTAGTCATATTCTTTTTGGATGGTTATGATGTTGATTCATGTAGATTCTCTTGGTGTCATCCTTATACATGTCTCAACTTCATAAGTAGTGATCTTAATCATATGAAACTCTTTGAAATCCATTCCTTGCATTTATGATGATTGATGGATATCTTAGTAGTTGAATTCATATGATTTAGTCACTTTGGAAATTGCATGCATTTCAAAGTTATATAATTTTGCATTGCAATTTACCTTGTTCATCACTATGCTTATTAGTTATATCTTTAAAAGTGATGAATTTGCATTTATGATGCTTGATGGAATTTTGTGTTTGTCACATCCTTGCTTTTAATCATGTTATCATATTCAATTGGTTTCATTTGGTATAATTTTCCATTGATTTCATATCCAATTGATGACTTATCTTGTGTATGTGATAGACCTTGTGTGCATTGGATTAAACTTGATAGTAATATATTTGTTCCATGTCACACACCATTAGCATCATAATGTTCATGTTGCCATCTCTCTTGCTCTTATAGGTAAATCTCATGACCACCATGTTTATGTGTTCATAATATTGGTTGGTTATTAGTTGAGGTTGGCTTCATGCTTGAATTTCATTTCTTTCATCTTGCACATGATAGTCAATTTTTTTATTGAATGAAATGATTTTCAAAACCTTCATAGCATATGCTTTCCATAGTTAGATTATTTGATGCTATGATTAATTAACCCCATTGCTTCATGGATAGCTCTAATTTGGATTTTTCTTAATAGGTATATCTTTTAAATCCATTTTAGAGTGATTGATTTAATAGTCATATCCTTAAATCTCAATTGGTATTCTTTGTTTTTCCAATTGGTATCCATGACTGCTTTTCTCATTGACCTAGCTCTCTTTTGGTAATTTGATCATATTGAGCTTAATAGTTAAATGAATCTAATCCTTTCCTTGAAGTTGACCCTCATTGGTAAAACCATCTTCTTCTTGCATCTAATAGTTAAATCTTTGTCAATAGTTTGACAAAAGGAGATAATGGTTTGAGGGGGAGTGTAAACCTTCATAGGAAGTATTAGTTTTGATCAAATTGACCCTTGGATTGCCTTTGAGCCCTTAGAGATAACTTCCATACATGTTAGCCTGTTATGATTATCATTTTCGATTTCTTTTGTTAACAGGTGCTACTAAAGGTATTTTCCTTATTTCATGTGTGTAGGTACCTTTGCAATTTAATGTCAAAGGGGGAGAGAGAGTTCAAGTACTCAAAGATCTCCTACTCTTCAAAGGGGGAGAAAGCATTCAAGTTCTCAAGAGGGGAAGAGAGAATGCATATCTTGCCAAAGGGTGAGAGAGGCATGGTCAAAGGGGAAGAGCTTATAGAAGAAAGAAAGTTTGGAGCTAGAGAAGATGCTTGGCCATAGAGAGGAAAGAAGAAGAGAAAGCTTGAAGAATGATCAAGCATCAAGAAGATTGAAGAAAGAGCCCAAGAGCCCAAGCTAAGAGGAGAAGCATCCAAGAAGATTTCAAGACTTGTCCAGCTTAGGGGGAGCTGAAGACTAAGTGTGTAATTTCTATGATGAGTAAGTTGCCATCAAATTGCAAAGGGGGAGATTGTTAGGAATTTTGTATTTGCAATTTGATGGATGCATTTTCACTTTAGCATCATTTGAATTTACACTCTTGCATTGTTTTAGAAAACCTTGAAATCTTGATTTTTACATGCATTGCTTTTAAGAATTGTAAAAGTTCTGTTTTATGCATGTTTTGGTTTTAAACTTGGATGCATTGATTTTAGAATTCAAACTCTTTTGAAAACCTAATTCTTTGTGAATTATATTTGGAAAATCAATTTGAGAAGTTAGGTTTGTGCATTGCATACATTCATCATTTTCAGAATCAGTTTTGTATGCATTCTCATTTGAAAAGAGTTTTTTCAAATCAAGCTAGCCTTTGGTTTTAAACTTTTGAATCATTTTAGGCTTTGTGTGTTTCATGTTTTTAAACATCTTAGAACGACTTAAAACATGTTATTTAAGCTTGATTTAGTGGCCAAAAAGTTCCCCAAAGAAATACCTTCAAATGTGCAAAAGTTGGAAATTTTGCAAAAGGGGAGTGACCTGGCAGTGTCGCCGGTCGACCGAGACCTGCTTCCCAATCGACCGGGACCACTGTCGGTCGATTGGACAGTTTTTGAACTGTAACATGCCAACAGTTTGTGCTTTCTCGGTCGACCGAGCCCTGTGTCTAGGTCGACCGAGGACTAGCCGTTGGGCATTTTTGGCTATAAAAATGAGTTCTTTCCTTTGTCCAATGTTGGACATTTTTAAGCCTTCTTTGAGGAGCTTTGAGACAAGACAAAGGGGAGGAACTAAGAGAGACCAAAGGGGTCATTAAGTGAAGCTTAAGTTTGGATCAACTAAGTTAAATCTCCAAGTAAGTTTTACTTTTAATTAATCATTTGTTATGTGCTTTATTTGAAACTTTGGAAAATGATTTCAAGCATGATAACATTGATATGTTGAATCCATTCTTCCTTTCATCTTTGATATTCAAGATTGGATTCATCACTTTGATTTCAACCCAAGTTTTGTTTTAAACTTTCTTAATCATGCTTAGCCTAAATCTTTGATTTCTTTTATTGCATGATTATTTCACTTGGTTGAAACTTCCCTTGTTGTTTTCATTCATTTAATCTTTAGTCAAATTAGTTTTGAAAACAACATTGCACATGCATCACTTGATTAGGCTTAAACACTTTCATACAACTTGTGATCTTTAGATTTTCATATCATTCACAAGTGTGTAATTGTTCAAGTGATTTGCATAGAACTTCAATCATATCTTTTTGTGCCTTAAACTTTCAAATTGCATTAAGCATAAATTGATTGAGCTTACTTTTAAACTTGATTGAAGTTTTCACATACACACTTCATAAGCATACATCTTTGCATTTCTTTGAGTGTTTGTGTGAGTTAGTTTTCATTTTCATATCCGCCTATTTTAGAGGCAAATACATTGTGCTTAAATTGTATCTCTTGGGGTGTTCTTTTGTGAAGACACCTTCTTTGAGAAATCTCTCATTTGTAAAGGTTATTGCTTAGCCTAAGCAAAGCATCTTGTAAGGTTATTGCTTAGCCTAAGAAAAGCATCTTGTAAAGGTTATTGCTTAGCCTATAAAAGCACATTGAGAGGTTGTTGTTTAGCCTAGAAAAACAACATTGTAAGGGTTATTGCTTAGCCTAGTAAAAAGCATACATAGTGGAAATCCGGTGGGGTGTTTGATGCACAAGCCGGTAGTGGATGTAGGCACGTTGGCCGAACCACTATAAATATTGTGTTGTGGTGATTGCCATGTGGTGATTGTTTTTGTTTAGCTTCCGCATATTGTTTGACTAAATCATCACTTGTGACTAGTTTTTGTTAAGAAATTAAAATTGGTCTTAATTGGTCACAATTGTAGCTCACCCTATTCACCCCCCCCCCTCTAGGGTTAGGATCCCAAGGACTTTCAGTTTTCAGTGCTCTTACACAACTGATGGTGAGGAGAGAACTATTTCTACCCGGTCGACCTTTGATCGGACTGTGTCGATCATGAGTCTTTCTCCCACGTGCCCCAAGAGGGAGGATCCTCCAAGCTGGGTGAAGAGGACCAATGTGATAAAGACCGAGGTTTTTGTTGGCGGGTCTTCCCGATATGCGGAGAAGTCGCCTGTCCGTATGGACATGTTGATGCCTTCCAGTGGCTACCAAGGTTCCGACCATCCGTCGGTCACTTTGAGATCGAGCCTTGGTATTTTTCGGGGGGACGACAGTAGTTGGGTGAAGTCTTTTTAACTTCGTGGCCGTTTCAGTGCTGATTCGAGCTGGGAATCATGGACTGATCACACCTTGGAGGTTGGTGAAGCCATTTTGAAGGAGGCTGGGATCTTCAATGCGGTTCGCGCTTTTGAAAGACCGTGGTTTTCTTCGATGAGGCCTTTATGGCCATGCTAGAGTCATTCCTTCCACAAACCAACATCTTCATTGTAACGAATGGTGAGATTGGTTTTACCTTGAAGGAATTAAGCGTCATCACTAGGCTGCCTATCCTTAGCAGACTCTATGAGGAGTTCATGCCTATCGACAGCGTTCTTGAGGAGCAGTCTGAGGAGTTCAGGCTCATGTACTTTCAGCTCGTCGCCTTCTATGATTTTTTTAAGGAGAAGGAGGGCTTGAAAGTCCGGTGTAGCAGTTGGAAGAATTGTAGCTCCAACTTCTTTGACGGCGGAGAGTCTTCTGAAGGTATGGCCTAAGATGCTAGGGCCAAGAACCCAGGTTTGATGAAGATCTCGGTTATGCGAGATGACTTGAAGAAGTTCTTCGAGAGTACGGACGCCATTTGTTCTGTCATCACACTGCGAAGAGATCTCGCTGTTTACCTCACTTACTAGTTGGGTGAGGCTGTTTTTGCTGGAGGAGATGGAACACACATCAGGCCGCATTGTATTTTTCTGGCTTGTCAGATGGCGTTCGGAGAGCAGTTGGCTTTGGTGCCAGCTCTCTACTCCTACTTGTGTACCGAACTGCAGGTTGCTGCTTTCTTGGTTCGGCTTAGGCTCCCTATGAACAGGGTATTTTCAGCCCATATTTTTCTATTCGTGGTATGCGTACCACTGTCCCGACTTCCACCGATTAGGAGTTGCGCAGGATGATGACCCTTTCATGATTCGGTTGGCTAGAGGGACAGCCGTTTCCGAGTCTCTTTTGTTTGCCCGTTTGAGGATCCGACGGTTCAAGGACGTCGAGATCGGGCAATCTTCAGCGAAGCTTTCTCCAGGTTTGCGGAAGAAGGCTTTCGACTTTGGTGCCTCCCGTGATTCCACCAGGGCGGGGTTGGGAAGACATTACTCCTTGACCAATGCAGAAAAGGGGTTGCTTTTTAACATACGTGTTGGTACGATGGTGTACCGGAGACATCTTTTTGTTGACATCCAGCCTTATGTTCCCTCGCGTTTCGCGCTGCAGTTGGGCTTCTCTCAAGGCGTTGTTGGAGTGCCTTCGAGCATGGTGAAGCGCTTTGGAGGTTTACAAGATGGAAAGAATGCATGGGCCTTTTATAGTGCGGAGGACACTACCGCCATGATTTCCTATCCTGAGTTGCCCACCTTCCGGACTGTTGGCTTCAGGAAATAGTTCGTGGAAAGCTTTTCAGTGTACCGGGGGTTTTCCAAGAAGGAGCTTGATGTCAAACAATCCTTTGGGAAGGGTCTTGGTAGGTTAGATGGAGTCCGTCGAGAGGAAGTCCTGACTTTCCTTTCCGGAGGGAAACACAAGATCGTTCTCATCGAGCAGGACATCATCAGACCAGGAGCTATACAAGAGATACCTAGTGAGGTCTTGGAACAACTCTAAGAGGAGGAAGCCGAAATAGACGCTTGGAAGCAAACGGAATTGAAGAAGACTCCATGGAGTCCACTGGGAAGATCAGACCATCCGGTGAGGAATCAAGCAAAGCTCCTGACTTTGACAGTGGGGCGGGTACTTCAAGTAAACCATCCCATAGAAGCAAGAGGAAGAGAGGACAGCTCCGTAATAAGAGACGGCATGATGACTCTCCTGATCCAGAAGTCCCTTTCACCGCTGCTGAAGAGATGTCAGGGGATGCTGATAAGCCTCCGGAAAAGAGGAGTCGAGAGGAGGAAACCGTTCATGTGAAAGTCCACGAGGATCCTAACCCTAGAGGGGGGGTGAATAGGGTGAGCTACAAGTATGACCAATTTTGACCAATTTTAATTTCTAAAACTAAACTAGTCACATGTGATGATTAAACAAACAAGATGCGGAAGCTAATACAAAATCAATCACCACATAGCATGCACCACAACACCAATATTTATAGTGGTTCGGCCAACGTGCCTACATCCACTACCGGCTTGTGTCTCCAACACCCCACCGGATTCCACTAATTATGCTTTTTACTAGGCTAAGCAATAACCCTTACAAAGTTGTTTTTCTAAGGCTCAACAACAACCTTTACAAGATGCTTTTCAAGGCTAAGCAATAACCTATCAAGATGCTTTTCTTAGGCTAAGCAATAACCCTACACTATGCTTTTATTAGGCTAAGCAATAACCTTACAAGTTGCTTTTCTTAGGCTTAGCAATAACCTTTACAAATATAGATTTCTCAAAGAAAGTGTCTTCACAAAAGATCACTCTAAGAGATTACAATTTAAGCACAATGGAATTTGCCTCTTAAATAGGCTAATAGGAAAATGAAATTCCAATTACAAACATACACTAAAATAAACTAAAGTGTGTGCACAAAGTGTATGTATGAGTTTCTTCAATCAATTTTAACAATGAAGCTTTTAAATGAATGCATGATGCATTTTAAAATCAAGGTTTATAAAATGACGATTGAAGAGAAAACTAATCACATAAAAGATTCAAACAACTTTGAAGAATTAAGATAAACAAGTTGAGTGAAAGTTAAAGTCTAAGAACATATGTGATTAGGATAAGAGTGTGTGCAAACTAATCTAATTTACCAAGAAAGATATTGAGTTTGCAAAACAACTCTTTAAGGGCTTGAAATCATGCATAAATGAAAATACAAAGGATTTGAACATGCATGAATTTCATTTGAATGGAAATCAAAATAACTTAGAAGATGTACCTTTTAAAAACTCATGAGATTGATTTCCAAATAGCCCTCTAGCATTTCCAACTTCTTCCCCTTTCTTTGGCTCCAAAATGGTCTCAAAAGTTCATGTATCAAGCCTTGAAAAAGGTTGGAAATGAATGGACTTTATAGCCAAAAAGTTGCCAACGGCTAGTTCTCGGTCGACCTAGACACAGGTCTCGGTCGACCGAGAAAGCACAACGGTCATATTTCTGACCGTTGGCCTGAAACAGTTCAAAAACTGTCCATTTGCCCTGCAGTGTTCTCGGTCGACCGAGACACAGGGCTCGGTCGACCGACGACACTGTCGGGCGAGTCCCTGGGCCAAAATTCCAACTTTTTCCATTTTCAAAGTTTTTCTTTGGTGGATCTTTTGGCCACTAAATCAAGCTTAAATAACATGTTTTAAGGTATTCTAAGATGTTTAAAAACATGAGAAACACAAAGCCTAAAATGATTCACAAGATTAAAACCAAAGGCTAGCTTGATTTGAATACAACTCTTTTCAAATGAAATTGCATACAAAATGATTCTTTTTGTGAAGAATGTATGCAAGACTTAAACCTAAATACACAAGATGATTTTCCAAATGTAGTGCACAAGGAAATAGGTTTTCAAAAGAGTTTTGGGTTCTAAAACCAATGCATCCAAGTTTAGAACCAAACCATGCATAAAACACAAACTTTTCCAAATCTAAAAACCAATGCATGTATAAAGCTAGATTTCAAGATATTTTAAATCAATGCATGTGTGTGAATTCAAATGATGCCAATATGCAAATGCATCCACCAAATTGCAAAAACAAAATACCTAACAATCTCCCCCTTTGCAATTTGATGGCAACTTACTCATCATTGAAATTACACACTCTGTCTTCAGCTCCCCCTCAGCTGGACAAGTCTTGAAATCTTCTTCTTGGATGCTCCTTCTCTTAGCTTGGGCTCTTGGGCTCTTTTCTTCAATCTTCTTGATGCTTGGTGCTTGATCATTCTTCAAGCTTTCTTATCATCTTCCTCTCTATGGCCAAGCATCTTCTTTAGCTCCAAGCTTTCTTTCTTCTATTTGCTCTCCCCCTTTGACCATGCCTCTCTCTTCCTCGTGAGAACTTGAAGGCTTTCTCCCCCTTTGATGGATAGGAGATCTTCGAGTACTTGAACTCTCGAACTCTCTCCCCCTTTGATGAGTAGGAGATCTTTGAGTCACACTTGAACTCTCTCTCCCCCTTTGACATTAAATTGCAAAGGTACCTACACACATGAGACAAGAAGAATACCTTTAGTAGCACCTGTTAACAAATGTAATCGAAAATGAAAAACATAACAGGCTATCATGTATGTAAGTTAACTCTAAGGGCTCATTAGCATTCCAAGGGTGAATTTGATCAAAACTAATTCTTCCTATGAAGGTTTACACTCCCCCTCAATCCATTCTCTTCTTTTGTCAAACTTTGACAAGATATAACTATTAAATGCAAGAAGAAGATGGTTTAACCAAGTGAGGGTTAACTTCAAGGAAAGGATTAGATTCATTTAACTATTAAGCACAATATGATCAAATTACCAAAAGAGAGCTAGGTCTAATGGGAGAAGCAATCATGGATATCAATTGAAACAAACATATCAATTGAGATTAAAGGATATGACTATAAACATAATCACTCTAAAATGGATTCAAGAATGTTACTTATTAGGAAAAATCCAAATTAGAGCTATCCATGATATGGGGTTTACTCAAACATAGCATCAATCAATATTACTTATGAAAATCATATGCTATGTAAGTTTTGAACTCATTTCATTCAATCAATAAATATGACTATTAAAGTGCATGAAAGAGTGAAATGAAATTCAACCATGAAGCCAACCTCAAATAATAACCAACCAATATTATTAACACATAAACATGGTGGTCATGAGATATACCTATGAGAGCAAAAAGAGGTGGCAAACATGAGCATTATGATGCTAATGGTGTGTGACGTGGAACAATTATATAACTATGAAGATTAGTCCAAAGCACACAAGGTCTATCACATACACAAGATAAGATATCAATTGGATTATGAAATCAATGGAAAGTTATACCAAATGAAACCAATTGAATATGATAACATGATTAATAGCAAGGATGTGACAAACTTCCATCAAGCATCATTAGTGCATATTCATCACTTATATAGATATAACTATAGAGCATAGTGATGAACAATGGTAAATTGCAATGCAAAAGAATATTACTTGGCAATGCATGCAATTTCCAAAGTGTCTAGATCATATGAATTCAACACTAAGATATCCATCAAACAAGAGATATAACTATGAAATACAAGGAATGGATTTCAAAGAGGTTCATATGATCAAGAACACTATTATGAAGTTGAAACATATATAGAGATGACAACATTAAGAAGGTATACATGAATCAACATCATAACCATCCATTAAAAGAAATGACTAGAAGACATAGAGGATGGATTTGGGTTCTAGTATGGTTTCTACAAAAATTACAAGTTCACAACCATACATGGAACCAAAAGTCATTTGCATATAAAAAGAATAACTAAATAAGCAAAGATGCAAACAACATACATTTCCATTTCTAAAGATAATGAAACCAAAAGAAAAAGGAAATGAGAATAATGGAACATGCTTAGATGAATATAACTAATGAGATTAAAAAGCATTTCCATTCAAAACAATCTTCAAATCATTTTGAAAAACAAAATCCAACAATGAGCATAAAGGAATGATTTTGAAGATCAATTATCAACATTGTATTTGAAAAGATATAACTTCATTAAAACACATACAAGTTGATTTTTCAAAACAATGTTCTCCATATAAAAGTATAACTTATAAATCCATGGAAAACTTGAATTGATTCAAATCATTTGTTCAAATAATCTTACTATGACATAAACACAAATGATTCAACAATTGATCATGAAGAGTCTAGCTATGAAAGCTTTTGAAATCACAATCAATTGATCATGTAAAGAAATGCAATGCAAGACATATGTGTGCAAAAGACAAATCAAACATGAAGAAATTATAATCAAATGATTTTGAAAACCATGACATGTAACTTAGAATGGTGCATGAAACCAAAATCAAATGATCATAAAGAAGCAATGCATTTTAAGAAATCTAACTAAAAGAAACAAAATGCAAATGCAATCATGACCAACAAAGTGATTTAACTAATAAAGAGTAGGTTGGTCAATGAGGTTCAAGACCCTAAGGTTTGTCTAGGTAAATAACTTTAGGAATCCACCTAAGGTCTTGAGAGGGTTGAACTTTGAGGTCTATTTTGGAATTCTCACCAACTAAAGGAGATTTAACTTGATAAATTTTCAATTTGAACTTATCACCATGATATTTAGATTTTACTAAATTTGGCTTAGAATGGTGATTAGTCTTTTGATGTTGGTGAGTTTTCTTCTTAGGGGATAGATTCATTTTTCTTTTCTTCTTACTTTCTCCCTTTACTTGACTTTTGAATTTTAGATTTAACTTAGCAACTTTCTTCAAAAGTTCTTTCATGGGTTCATATAAGGGAGGTAGGTTGAGAAGCTTTTTGTTTTTAGATTCTTTCAAGCTTGGTTTAACTTGTTTAAGCTTTTTAGAATCTATCTTGGGAGACTCCTTTTTAAGAGATTTAACTTGTTTAGACATTTTGGAGTCTTTCTTGATTTTTAGTGTCTTACCCTTCATAGGTTTTGATTCTCCATTTTTTAGTTCAAAGATGGGTTTAGACACATGGCTTCTCTTTCTTAGTTTGCACTCAAATGTAAAATGTCCTTCAATGCCACAATAATTACATTTAGACTTGGGCAAAGAAGTGTGAGTGCTAGAGAATGAGGACTCACCTTTCACAAAAGTGTTGGTGAATTTAGGGTTATAAGACATATTCCTATTAAATCCAATACCCGTCCTATCTCCATGATGTTTACCCAATTTAAATAATTTTTCAAGTCTATCTTCACTTTGGGTAAACTTGCACTCATACTTTTGTTTATAGGTTTCAAGTTGAGTGACTTTGGTTATAAGGATTGAATTTTCATTTTTGACTTTTGAAAGTTCATTTTCAAGTTCCTTATATTTGATTAGCTCTTCATTGGCAAGTTGTAATTTATGTTTAAGGTCATTAACAACATTAGTTCCAAGCTCTTGAGTTTTTAACTTACTTTTGATCAACTTGGCTTCTAAGTTGTTAAAGTCTTTATCTTGTCTTTTAATTGTATCTCTTAGGTTTAAATTTTCATTTTTAAGTTCATCACAATTTATCTTAATCTCATTTAATTCATCTTGAGCATTAGATAAATTTTCCTTAGAGATAGTCAATTTAGATTCAAGATTGTTAAAGTCTTTATCTTGCCTTTGTAATTGATCTCTTTGTTTTAGATTTTCCTTATTGACATTATCATAATCCATCTTTAATTCTTTTAGTTCATCTTGAATGTTAGATAGATTATTTAAAGAGATCATGAACTTAGAGTCTAGACATTTTATAACTTCTTCTTTCTCTCTAAGTTCATCTTTTGAAGAGGCTAGCTCTTTGTTTAGTTTATTAGATTCTTCTTTTAAACTTCTATTTCTTTTATCAAGCTTTGAAGATAATGTATATAATTCATTATAGGCTTGTTGAAGATCATCTTCATCATACTCATTTTCTTCCTCTTTTGAGTCAAATTGATATTCATTTAAGTGAGGGTTTGAATCTCCAATAGAAGGAAGAATGAGGGGTCTAGAAGAATCTACAAAGTCTAGCATAGTGGAGTCCATTTTAATGATTTTCAAATAATCACAACTCTAGGGTTTTAACTCTAGGTTTTTACACCTAATCAAGAGTTCCAAACACTTGATCCTAAGGGATTAGAGCACTTGGCTCTGATACCAATTGAAAGTCCACGAGGATCCTAACCCTAGAGGGGGGGTGAATAGGGTAAGCTACAAGTATGACCAATTTCGACCAATTTTAATTTCTAAAACTAAACTAGTCACATGTGATGATTAAACAAACAAGATGCGGAAGCTAATACAAAATCAATCACCACATAGCATGCACCACAACACCAATATTTATAGTGGTTCGGCCAACGTGCCTACATCCACTACCGGCTTGTGTCTCCAACACCCCACCGGATTCCACTAATTATGCTTTTTACTAGGCTAAGCAATAACCCTTACAAAGTTGTTTTTCTAAGGCTCAACAACAACCTTTACAAGATGCTTTTCAAGGCTAAGCAATAACCTATCAAGATGCTTTTCTTAGGCTAAGCAATAACCCTACACTATGCTTTTATTAGGCTAAGCAATAACCTTACAAGTTGCTTTTCTTAGGCTTAGCAATAACCTTTACAAATATAGATTTCTCAAAGAAAGTGTCTTCACAAAAGATCACTCTAAGAGATTACAATTTAAGCACAATGGAATTTGCCTCTTAAATAGGCTAATAGGAAAATGAAATTCCAATTACAAACATACACTAAAATAAACTAAAGTGTGTGCACAAAGTGTATGTATGAGTTTCTTCAATCAATTTTAACAATGAAGCTTTTAAATGAATGCATGATGCATTTTAAAATCAAGGTTTATAAAATGACGATTGAAGAGAAAACTAATCACATAAAAGATTCAAACAACTTTGAAGAATTAAGATAAACAAGTTGAGTGAAAGTTAAAGTCTAAGAACATATGTGATTAGGATAAGAGTGTGTGCAAACTAATCTAATTTACCAAGAAAGATATTGAGTTTGCAAAACAACTCTTTAAGGGCTTGAAATCATGCATAAATGAAAATACAAAGGATTTGAACATGCATGAATTTCATTTGAATGGAAATCAAAATAACTTAGAAGATGTACCTTTTAAAAACTCATGAGATTGATTTCCAAATAGCCCTCTAGCATTTCCAACTTCTTCCCCTTTCTTTGGCTCCAAAATGGTCTCAAAAGTTCATGTATCAAGCCTTGAAAAAGGTTGGAAATGAATGGACTTTATAGCCAAAAAGTTGCCAACGGCTAGTTCTCGGTCGACCTAGACACAGGTCTCGGTCGACCGAGAAAGCACAACGGTCATATTTCTGACCGTTGGCCTGAAACAGTTCAAAAACTGTCCATTTGCCCTGCAGTGTTCTCGGTCGACCGAGACACAGGGCTCGGTCGACCGACGACACTGTCGGGCGAGTCCCTGGGCCAAAATTCCAACTTTTTCCATTTTCAAAGTTTTTCTTTGGTGGATCTTTTGGCCACTAAATCAAGCTTAAATAACATGTTTTAAGGTATTCTAAGATGTTTAAAAACATGAGAAACACAAAGCCTAAAATGATTCACAAGATTAAAACCAAAGGCTAGCTTGATTTGAATACAACTCTTTTCAAATGAAATTGCATACAAAATGATTCTTTTTGTGAAGAATGTATGCAAGACTTAAACCTAAATACACAAGATGATTTTCCAAATGTAGTGCACAAGGAAATAGGTTTTCAAAAGAGTTTTGGGTTCTAAAACCAATGCATCCAAGTTTAGAACCAAACCATGCATAAAACACAAACTTTTCCAAATCTAAAAACCAATGCATGTATAAAGCTAGATTTCAAGATATTTTAAATCAATGCATGTGTGTGAATTCAAATGATGCCAATATGCAAATGCATCCACCAAATTGCAAAAACAAAATACCTAACATCATGAAGGTATGATTCCTCTTCTTTCTCCTTCTGTCATTTCTTTTCTTTGAGATTTTCTTGTTTTGATTTGCCTTTCCTCCCCTTTTTGTTTTTTAGTGGAAGATGAGGACTTGGTGATGCCTGAGGTTCCAGCCAATGAGGCAATGACGGATCCGGTTGCAGCATCCGAAGAAGAACCGAGGGACTCTGGAGTGATTCTAGAATCTTCACCTGGTATGACTTCTTTGTATTTTCTTTCTTTTGTCTATGCAGTCATATGCTAACATGTCGTTTGTTTTCTTGTCAGCTGACTTGCCACAGGATTCTGACGATTTCGAGACATCCATCCATGGATGCTTCCTTTGACGACGCTTCGGATGAACTCATGGAGGCAGAAAGTATTCCCCTGATCGTCGAAGAAGGTATTTATAGCAATAACCCTGTTGATTTTTTCAACAGGATCATATTCATACCTTTTTTTTATTTTATTTTGCTGGCAGACTGTGAGGCGAGAGAAGAAGTTCCTCCATCTTTCTCAGTGCTAGAGCAGGGGATGCCCGCAGTTGAACCAGAAGTAGGGACTTCTTCTTCCAGTTTTAATGCAGCAGAGCAGATTCCTTCGCCAGTGTCTCCGGTTTGAAAGAGTTTAATGATCACTCCTCTAGCAGGACATGACATGGGCAGTCGACCAATAGAGAGGGGTGAGTCTTTTTTTTTGGACCATCTCTTGAGTATGCGAAGAAAGTGCTGAAGAGCGTTTTGAGCTCGTGGATCGAGACTCCTTCTTCTAGCCATTTAGAAGCTAGTTTTGGCATGATCAAGCACGTACAGGACATCCTTGTTGATAGCGAAGAAGTCAGCCTGGACATTGCAGATGCGAAGGCTTTCATTGATGAAGTCGTAGCTTTAGGGAGCAAGTGGAATGAAACCAAGAGCTTCCCGAGTGGTGACTTATTCAATGAGATGTTTTTGAAGCCTTCTGGCGAGGTCAAGTCTGAGCTGGATGAAATCCTGCTGACTCGGAAGCAATTCGTTCGGGAGAGGAACGTTATTGAGTTGGCTATCATTGGGCTGACAGAGGATCTGCGCCGCATTGATGGGGAGGTCGTTGAGACCAAGCAGCATCTTGAGCTATTGGAGGAACAATCTGTTGCGGAATGGGATGCCATTGTGAAGGCTTGTGCCAGAGAAGGGTCTCTGATTCGCCAAGTTGAGGAAGCTGAGCAGTCTTCGGAGGAAGACTTAAGAGTACGAGCAATGGCAGATTCTTTGGGAAGAGCTTCCCCGTGCTGCAGACGGATTGCGGCGTTCTGCCGCATTCTATGGGAAGATCTTGAAGAAGCGTGGTCTGGAAGCTTTAGAGGCTAAGGCCAAGAGTCTGCTTAAGGAGTTGAGCCTTTGGTTGAAGACCATGTGAGCCCCTAACTTTTGTAACAAACCCCTTTTTTTCTTCTTCTTTTTTTGTACCTGTGTATACACACATATTCCCTCCTTTCACTCAAATTCTTTTCTGATAAATTCAAGCAATAGTTAAATGGGAATATTTGTTTGGAAATCTGATCAAAAGTTTTTCATTTTGTGAAAAACCTTTTATCAACTGGTTGTTTTGGCGTGAAAGCCGAATTTTGAGATGGCATGGAAACCGAATTTTGAAATGGCATGAGAGCCGAATTTTGAAATGGAATGAGAGCCGAATCTTGTGGCGTAGGAGCCAAAGTTTTTTTTTTTTTTGAAAATGGCATGAAAGCCAAAATTTGGGATGGCATGGAAGCCGAATTTTATGGCGTTTATAGCCGATTTTGTGGCATTTATAGCCGAGTTTTTGGCATGAGAGCCGATTTTTGCGGCGTTTATAACCGATTTTGTGGCATTTATAGCCGAGTTTTGGCATGAGAGCCGATTTTTGTGGCGTTTATAGCCGATTTTTTTAAAAACAAGTTTTGTTTTGTTGGCGTGAAAGACAGGTTTTTGTGGCATTTATAGCCGATTTTTGGTGTGAGAGCCGGGTTTTTGGCATTTATAGCCGATTTTTGGCATGAGAGCCGGGTTTTTGTGGCGTTTATAGCCGATTTTTTGTGGCGTTTATAGCTGATTTTTTTGTTTTAAAAAATGCAAGTATCGACTAAAAGTCGCCTCCCTGCTGAATGGTCTTGCAAGTATCGACGGAATGTCGCCTCCTTGCTCATTCGGTTGCGAGTATCGATGGAATGTCGCCTCCTCACGAATTTGGGCGCAAGTATCGACTAAGCGTCACTTCCTTGTTTTTTTCTCAAAAATTTTGGTTTTGTGGGTATCGATGGAATGTCGCTTCCCCACGATTTTTGAAATTTGAGGTCTTTTTTTTTTAACCTCGGTTTTTGTTTGAATTTTGGGTTTGTGGATATCAACTGGAATGTTGTGTCTCCACAATTTTTTTTAAAATTTTGCAAGTATCGACAAAGTGTCACTTCCCTGCGATTTGAAATTTTGGAAGTATTGAATGGGGTTCGCATCCTTCCGATTTTGGGTTTTGCGAGTATCGACTAAGCGTCACTTCCCCGTGGTTTTCTTTTTGAAAAATCATTTTTGTTTAAAGACACGAGGGTCGTAAATTTTGACTTAAAACCGTTTTTGGTTGTAAAAGTCAGGGTGGACTAGGGTGGAAATTCCTGAGTCCTGATTTTGTTTCAAACCATGAATTTTGGGCTCAAGGGTTGAAAATTTGGTCAAGTCCGGGAATAGGCTCCTAAACTTGGATTTTTGGATTTTTTTTTAACAATGAAACTATGAAAGTAAGCATTGTTTTGAATTTTTAGAAATCTCAACTTAAGGATGAAAACTCTAAAAGAGACGGGTTTGACAAGCGAGTACCTGAGAATAGGCTTTGGCCGTGCAGGCACTGCTCTGACCCAATGGCGTAGTCTTCAAGGGTAGTACCGCTTCAAGAACTTGCCATTGATGGACAACATACATCTGTCGCCCTCCATATTTAGAAGTGCGTATGCGCCGTTGGAGAAGACTTTATCTATGGCGAAGGGCCCCTCTCATTTTGGCTCGAGTTTGCCTTTGGATTTGTGAGCAAAAACCATTGGCCTTTTTACTGTAAGAACCAAGTCACCCCTTTTGTAGGCGTGTTGTCGGACCCTTTGGTCGAAAGATCCTGCCATGCGTGCTTGGTACAGCTCAATGCTTTGTAAGGCTTCGTGCCTTCTTTCGTCGAGATTGTCCAGTTCTTGGAGTCTCAGTTTGACATTGCTTTCTTGCGTCATGTCATTTTGTAAAGATACACTTAAGGAAGGAATTTATACTTCCAAAGGGACAACAGCTTCGCAACTATAGACCAGAGAGAATGGTGTGCTATGGGTTGGCCCTCAAACGGTGGTTCGATAAGCCCATAAAGCTTCTGGTAGTTTGTCTCCCTAGTCTCTTTTATGACTAGAGACCATTTTCTTGAGAATTTTGCAGTGTCTTGTTGAAGGCTTCTGCTAGTCCGTTTGCTGCCGGGTTGTATGGAGTCGAAGGACAACTCTGGATTTTGTATTTGTCGCAAAACCTGTAGAATCGGTGATCCCGGAATTGTGTTCCGTTATCATGGGTGAATCTTTTAGGTATGCCGATGCGACAATTAATATTGATGCGCAAGAATTAAAGGACTGATGAGGTCTTCATTTTGCTGAGTGCAAATGCTTCTGACCACTTGGAAAAATAATTCGTAGCGGCGAAGATGAAGCGATGGCCTTTGCTTGACGGGGGAGAGATAGGACCTATGATGTCCATACCCCAAGCTTCGAACGACCATGAGATTGCTGTGGGGTGTAGCCATTCTGGAGGCATGTGGACATAGTCTCTGCCTCTTGTTGTGACAAGCACAGATGTTCTCACCTCTGAGGATGTGGGTGATGTGACAGATGTCAAACCTTTGGCGAAGCGATTGCGCCTTGTTGTAGTAAGGCAACAGATCCGGCTTCCTGACTTCAAAATTCTAATTCATCTGGTTGACGATCAGTTGAGAGTCTCCAAAGGCTTCCAGCATGATGATGCAAGATTCGAGGGCTAGTTCCAATCCTACAATCAGGGCTTGGTACTCAGCTGCATTGTTTGAGCATGGTTACAGTAGCAAAAAAGCATGTGGAATCATGTGCTTGTCGGGGCTAACAAAGAGGATGCCAACTCCCGAGATTAGCTTTCTTTTTTCATTTGTCCTGGTTGCACCGTCAAAGTACATATCCCAGGAGGCATTTGGTGAGAAAGTCTCCACGTTGTAGACAGGCTCGTCAGGGAGATCATCTCTGAGTGGGGAATCTTTAGGCAACGGATGCTCTGCAAGAAATTCTGCTAGAGCTTACCCTTTGATTATCTTTTGTGGTACATACTTGATATCAAATTATGATAGAAGGATGGACCATTTTGCCAGTCGGGCATTGAGAGAACCTGCTTTTGTGACAAGGACCTTTAAGAGGTTGATCCTCGAAATCAGGTAGACTGTGTTCGAAAGCAGATAGTGATGCAGCTTTTGTACGACGAACATCACTGCAAGGCATTCTTTCTCGACTGGAGAATAGCGATGCTCCGCGCCTACCAGCATACGGCTGAGGTAGTATAGAGCAGCTTCTTTTCCTTCGTCATTCTCTTGTGCGAGCAGGGCGCCCAAGGAATGGTCGAGAGCTCTTGTGTACAAGATGAATGGTTTTCCAGTGGTAGGGGCAGCCAGCACTGGAGGTTTGGTCAGGTATGACTTGATGTCTTGAAATGCCGCTTCACATTCAGCATCCCAAACAAAGTTCACACCTTTCTACATTAGGCGGGAAAAAGGACGGCACTTCCCTGACAGATTGGAGATGAATCGTCGGATGTATGCCAACCTCCCTTGAAGCCCTTTTAGTTGTCTAAAGGTTTTTGGAGATGACATTTCTAGGATACCCTTGACTTTGATGGGGTTAAGTTCTATCCCGCCTTTCCGAACTATGAATCCGAGAAAATTACCCGATGAGACACCGAAGAAGCAGTTTAGTGGATTCATCCGCAGTTTGTGTTTACGAAGTCGAAGGAAGACTTCTCGAAGATCTTTGAGATGGTCTTCTTTTCTTCTGCTTTTGACGGCGAGGTCATCGACGTTACATTCAACCATCTTGTGCTGCATATCCTGGAATATCTTCATCATAGCCCTCTGATATGTGACACCAGTATTTTTCAGACCAAATGGCATGATAGTGTAGCAATACACGCCAAATGGGGTCCGAAATGATGTGTGTTTTTCGTCTTCAGGTTGCATCTTTATTTGATTGTAGCCAGAGAATCCATCCATGAATGTCATTCGCTCAAACCCACAAGTGTTGTCGATCATCACCTCTGGTATGGGGAGCGAGAACTCATCTTTGGGGCAAGCGCCATTTAGGTCTCTATAATCAATACAGACTCT
The DNA here is from genome assembly GCA_038049695.1 of Cinnamomum chago. Classification (NCBI taxonomy): domain Eukaryota; kingdom Viridiplantae; phylum Streptophyta; class Magnoliopsida; order Laurales; family Lauraceae; genus Cinnamomum; species Cinnamomum chago. The sequence goes on from CP142458.1 coordinate 42,484,215, forward strand.
GATCTGCCCATTTTTCTTTGTCACGGGGACGATGTTGTCCAACCATTCAGGATGTTGTTCCTCACGGATGAAGCCGACGCTTTTGAGTTTTTAAACTTCTTGTTCAATTTTGTCCGTCACATTCGGATAAAATCTTCTTTGCCCTTGTTTAACACGCTTGATATCTTTCTGCATATTGAGTTTGTGAACTGCTATTTTAGGGTCTAAGCTAGGCATTTCAGCATAAGACCATGCAAAACAATCAACGAACTCACGAAGAAAAGAGATATACTCGAGTAACTCATCGTCCTTCATATTCTTGCTTATGAATACAGGACGTGGGTTATCTGGTGTTCCCAAGTCTATCTTTTGAACAAGATCTTCTGTTGGAAGGTTCGAAGGTGGTTCCTCCATAATATTTTCGGAGGCTTCCAACTCAATGAAACCTTCTGAAGTTTCAAGGGCATTTTCAGACCAAGGCTTTGTTTCTGGCCATGGGTCTTCAGGATCGGTGATCTTCTCAAGGCTTGCTGTGAGGTGATCCCAGCCGCCTGTTGAAATTGGGTCGAAGTAGGGCACTTCTTTTGGAGACGATGGCTTTTTGGGTCAGAATGTCACATGTCTTTATCACCGGTTAATTCCTCTTCATCGTCAAAAAAATCATACCGATCTATAGAGTTTCCTGGAGCCTTGACGGGTGACTCTTCAAAGAGATATCCAGAGAGACTGATGTCTTCAAGGACATGAGATGTTGAGGCTTGGTTGGCAAATCGACTCCTCAGCATTTGTGTCAACTGTCTCATGGGAGCGTCGGGATCATACCCCAACCCATTTGAAGATTTTTCTACATGACCGTAAAGTCTCCAATCTTCCAGTTGACTTTTGGTCAATGCGGGCTCCAATGGTGTCAGAATACAGCGACCTTGCCCTAGACTGACTGGGTTTTGAGTGTTATAACCCATTTTCTTCATAATAGCTTGTGTCATAGGACTATATATAAATAGTTGAGGCATACCTTCATTTTGGAAAGGTTCAAGCATGGAATTTGATAAGGAAGCTTCTGATCTATGGAAGAAGATTGGCTTCTCTTCTGCTGATGTTGTCGCAACAACAAAGGAAGCAGACGTAGGATCTTCTACGTCAGCAGGTGTCTCTATTGGAGGTAGAACAGGCTAAACTTGTTGAGTGTCAGCTTGGCTTGACAGTGTGTTGTCTTCTGGCTCTGACTCTGAATCCGTGTCTTGCATGATAGACACACACGAAGGAGATGACAAAATTGCCCCCAGACTTTTGCTTTGTCTTCTTTGCTTTGGTTGTTATGACCAAAAGCTAGGAAGATTTGAGAGAAACAACGAAGGGAGATGGGTCTCTCTCTCTCTTCAGATTTACCGGAAGGTTTGTTTTCTTCCGAAGATTGCTGAGGAGCCTTGCCTTTATCTTTCCGGAGATTTTTGACAAAGGGTGTTATTTCTTCCTCCTTTTCTTTTTCATCTTTGTACATTTAAGCATCTGCAAAATGGACTTCTTTGCCTTTGAAGGGCTTTTTGTCTGCAAACACTCGATGTATCGAGCCATCGTTGCCAACGAACTTGATGCATTGATGTAGAGTTGAAGGGACGACACCATTCTCGTGTATCCAGGGACGTCCAAGAAGGATGTTGTAGCATGATGGGGTTCTTATTGCATACACAGTGACTTCAAAAATAAGATCACCGATTTGCAACTTGAACCTGATTTTGCCGATAGGCCTTTGAGCGCTCCCATCGTACCCAAAGATGGATACAGACGTGTGACTCAGTTTGCTAGGTGAGATGCCTAGCTCTTCAAGCGCCGAAGTAGAGATGAGGTTGAGTGCAGACCCTGGATCGATCTGGACTCTGTGTATCCGCATTTCTTTGATGTACCCTGTGAAGTACAGGGGTCGGTTGTGCTTTGTCTCGCCTAGCAGGAGGTCATCCTTACCGAAGGCGATGGTTGCATTTGTTGCTTTCTGAACTGAGAGGCATTCAATGCCCGATCCCTCAGTTTTCTTCTTTTCTCGCTTTGAGGAAGTATTTGATTTTTTTGACCCTATAGTCCATTTCAATTTGTAGGACTTGTGGGGCATGTTTGTAGACATCCGCATTCAGCCTTTGCAGTTCTGAAATGAGACTATCACGAGTTTGTGGAGACATTCGTAATAAGTCAAGGATGTGCAGTCGTGCAGGTATGTGTTTGAAGTGCTCAATCAAGTCGTACTTGAAAGCCTCCTTCGGGCCTACAAGTTCATTATTGTTGCCACTTAGGGCGTTTACATTTTCTGTTCCCAAAGGATTTACATAAGAAGAAGAAGAAGATTGGTTGTAGTTTTTGTGGTAATCCCGGCCAGAGCGGGTACCTCTACTAACTTCAATAGCTTCTTGAGAAGGGTCTTCATTTGGAAGGTCGTCCTTGGGATCCAAGGTTGATCCTTCTCATTTACTGAAGATGATTCTGTAGCAGAGTCACCATCCTCAGTGATTGCATTACATGGAGCATTTACGGGAACAAGTCCTGAACAACATCCAGCAACTTTTCTCCTTCATTAAGTAATTTGTCGGTCCAGACATCTCCTATGAGGTCGGGTATCTAGGACCAACTGACCAGGTCTCCATCGGCTGAAGTTTCTTCAGGATGATCGGTTGGAAGAGCTATGAGTTGTGACGTCACGGTTTCAGGGGACAAAGGCTGAGAAGATGTTATCTCAGTGGAAGTCACCCGAGAAAATGTAGCTCCGGAAGATATACTATCAGGTGTAGCTGGAGAGTATGTGTCTTCGGTAGATGATGCTTCAGAGGTGCTATCATCCTGAGCTATCGCATTGCAAGTTGCCCTAATATGAGATCCTCCCAGAGTGGACTGTTAGGAGTCGGACTCATCATCGGATGTGAGAAGGTCTTCTATCCAGCAGTTTTCTCCATTTTCAGGAGTTGAGGGAGGAGGCACCTGTTGATTTTCAGGGACTTCCTGTTCCGGATTTTGATCGCGAAGATCGTGCTCTTGTTCTAAGGCAAGGCGCTGTAAGATCCACGCATACTCTTCAGGATCAGGCATGGGAGCTAAACCTTCTTCTTCGTCTGCCCCTTACGGTTCAACATGATTGAGTTCCACTGGAGCGTTGACAGGTGCTGAGTCAACAACATTTTCTTGAACAGGCTTTTGGTCTCCTTCATCATCGGACCAGGATCCTTGTTGCCCATATGGGTTATACCAAATTACCGGTATGAGGTGAGATTCGGGAACCCATTCTTCATCGGAGAGGTATTCTCCTATTTCAAGGGATTCCTCCCACTCGTCGGTGTCACTGGCGGTATCACTGGACTCGTATCCATCCATGGATAATCCAATTACCGAATTGTAAGAGTATAATGTCCCCTGCGCAGTTTCAATTTTGAATTGAGGTGGCATGAAATCACCAAGGGTGAGTTTTCTTTCCACCTTTGAAGCCTTGGGTTCTTCCGTTGTCCCCAGCGAAGCAGTGGAAGAGGTTTCTGTCTTTTCCAGGACTTCTTGTTTTGGTTGAGCTTTCTCCTGCTGCTTGAGCTTGCGGAGTTGTCTCTTAGCTTGCCTTCGCTGTCGAGCGGTAGGCTTTGTTTTGACAATCTCCCAATTTTCATCTTCTAGGAGATCGGGATGCACCCATATAGGTTGTCCGTCTGATGTTGGATAAGGAACCAACTGTTAGGACGTTTGGGTCTTTTTATCACCTTGAAGGAAGTGGTGTTCTTCTCCTTTGGTGATTTTAAAGTTTGTCCTTACGACACCATGTTGACGGAGGCAGGCCCATAGTTTTTGTCAAAGGTGATGACTCCGTTTTCCACATCTCGTTGATCTTTTCTCTCACAACAAAGCATTGATTGAGAGGATGCGAGATCATCTGATGCTATGGACAATACCGAGGATCATTGGTTTTGCCAACATCTCCCAGTCTTTTGTGCTCAGGCAGGGTGAGTTTACCATTTGCTACGAGAGCCTCAAAGATTTCTTCAACATCTTCATCGAACGGGTATTTTTTTCTCTACTCGTTCTCTGAAGGCATCAGAGAGTTCAGGTTTCTTACCTGCAACTTTATTTTCAGCTTTCTTTGGCTGCTGAGGAGCTTACTTGGTTTGCACATTAAGAACCCCCTTTTTCTTTCGCTTTGAGGTCGTAATGGTAGCCGGCTCTTTCTTTGATGATTACTGCTGACTGTTAAGGTCTTTGATTACCGTTTCAACCTCCATAGAAGCTTCTAGGAGTTCTCCCAGGTTCTTTGATTTGTTGCCGATAATCATGGAGCGGATTCTCGCTCTCGTGTTGTTACGACAGATGTCGACAAGTGACGCTTGTGGCGAACATCTGAGCACTTGTATGCCATTGCCTTCCACTTGTGAATGAAGTCGTAAGTTGACTCATTCTCCCCCTGCTTTAGGCTGCAAAGTTGTGCCATAGTAACAGGATGATCCTCACCTTTGAAGTGGGTCAGGAAGCGTGTCTCTAGCATGGCCCAATTCTGGATGGAGTCTTCTGGCAGAGTGGAATACCAATCGAAGGCCGTACCTTTTAGGGTACTTGCAAAGAGACGGATCTTGAGAGCATCTTGATCCGCAATAGCTCCCATCAGGATTTTGAAGTGAATGACGTGCTGTCTGGCTAAACCTTTCCCCGTATATGTTTTATAAGACCCCGACCCGAGTGAACTTGATTAGTGTTAATTGAGTTTTGTGTTAGACTTAAGCGTGATTAGTAATTTTTAACTAAGTTGGGTTTGGAATAACTTCTGATTTAGTTCTGGGGAATTTTGATTGCTTTGTGATTAGTGGAGCCCTTTGGGGGTTCCTTCTTTATGCTTTGCATGTGCTTGAGGATTTATCGGAGATTTTGCATTCATGGTTTTAATCCCGTTTTATTTATATTGTTAATCCCTACAACTTTTATGTTGATCTCGTGCCCGTTCGAGATTCCGAAACCCAATTTCATAGCCCTGAGGGCAAAACAGTCATTGTACACAAAATCTGTACCCAAAACTTGATATTCTCGAAACCCGTGAAACATACACTTTTTGGAAACTAGATATTTCGGTGATCATTTCTTCCTTCTTCATCGAATTCATCCGAGATCCGGAAAGACATGATTTCAACGCAACAAGCCCCTTAAGTACTGGGACCCAACCCCATTTGTTAACAAAAGGGAAACTCACTCTCCCTTTCATCTCATTTTCCATTTTCCAGCACAACACTTCAACCTGGGGTTTTCTCTTACAACTTCCTCTTCTTCTTCTTGCTCTCTCCATCTCCAATCCACACCAAACTTGCATCAATCAAGAAATGAAGGTTATCATTCTCTTCCCCACCTTGCAAGCTTCCTTTTGATACCATTTGCTGAGGAATCCACCAACTTTGAGATCTTCATTGAACTAACTCTTGCCATTTGGAGACCTTACAAGTAAGCAATCTTCTTCATCTCCTAGATTTGAATTCTTCTAGTCCTTGAGAAGCTCCATTTTCATTATTGAAAGTTCTTTCTGTTGGAAGTAGGTAGGCAATTCAGATAGGTTTCAAAAACTTTTGACCCACTTGATGTAGGGATCAACTATCTAGAAGGCAATAAACCCAATCCAGGATGCAATTCCTCAAACTCATAAACCATGTACAGCAATATATCCTATCTAGAAGATAGAAAACAACACCTAAACAAGCAACCACGAAATCTACAACATACAAGGATGTAGATATACCTTTGGAGCTTTGTAGTGCTCTAATGGAGAAGTTGAGTTCTTTCTTCGATGATGAACACTTTCACAAACCAAATCAGAATCTCCAACACCTTTTGATCTTCCACGTTATGACTCGTATTAGATCTCTTTTCTCAAGAAGATGGTGGGATCTCCAAGAGAAAACCTAACTAGTAACTCTAAGGAACTACAGGAGGAAAAGAAGAGAACTTAGAGAGGAAGAGAACTTGTGCAACACTTGCACAAAGGGGCTGGAATTGCTCTATGTATTATGGACGTCCAAGAGGGGATATATCCCCTATTTGTAGTCCTCCATTCCACCTCTTTTCCTATTTGAAATAGAAGTTTAACTCCCATTACAAAATAGTAACCTTCTCCCTTGCTAGTTGCCAGAGAAGTCTTACTTCCACAACAATCAGTATCTTTCTCCTTTCTAATTAAAATAGAAGTCCAACTTCTATTAATAACTTGCTAAATCACAATTAAAAGTCTTACTTCAAATATGATTAGTAACGTCCTCTTTTACTAATTAAAATAGAAGTCTCACTTCCATTAATAATTAGTAACTTACTATTACCACTATTAGAAGTCTCACTTCAAATAGAAATAGCAACCTTCCTATTAGAGTTCAAGTAGAATTAATATCTTTCTAATAATTTGGGCTAGCGTGGGGACCACTAGGGATTTCTTAGAAAGCTGGCTCCAACTGGGACACGCGACCCCACATCTCATGTGCAATCCGGGCCCACAGTTAATTGCAAATAACTCCACTATATAAATGCAATTGCACTCCAGTCTTATGAATAAATTACAATGATGACCCTAAACTTCCCAATTACCACAAGTAGGCCCCTCTATCATTATCTATGGATCAATTGTAATAAATCTATCCCATCCAATCTTAGATCCACATCTTATTATCCTTTAGCCCCAATTAATTATAATGATCATTTGGTACCGATCCAATTAACTCTTAATCGGAATGGGTGCGCACTTACCAATGATAAATCCATTAATTGGGACAAGGGGATAATGTAGATAGATTCCATCTTGATCATTGCATGTTCACACAGTCCTACTACCACGTACCCAAGACACCGAGGTGTTGACCTACAGTTGGCCTCACTCATTGGTGACTCAAAGCAAATGAATAGACAGAAACTGGAGTTCATCAATGTCTCAGGATTGAGAGCCTATTGCTAGGGAATTATGAGAGCAATCCTTAAATCGAGACACTGTTTCATAAGGTGCTTCTCATGGTCCTTCGATACATCCAATGTACCAGCGCTATGATCCAGAATCTTACATTTTAATGATCGAGACAAATCACACTATCTCATAGTGATCAAAGTGTTGCAACCTTGTCAGATGAGATGCCCAATCTCATCACTGGTTGTGAAGATATTTTAAGTATAAGATTTGTGACACATATCTCCCGTACGTGGATTTCATCCATATACATATATCACATCTAATATACTAATGGGACCCGGTTTATCTCCTGAACCATTATGTCATATGTATTGGTCATGTGCATTAAGTAATAAATCACCATTTATCTAATGAAAGGAAAGCATGATTATATTGATAAATAAAGAAATTAATCAATTTATTTTTTTATCGACATGAGGAACATCGGATTACAACGTACAGATACACGGAGCTGGAAATCGATTATTTCGGGTTTGTTGGGGGAAACAAATTCGGCAGAACAGTTGCAAGAGTGAGTGCAGAGCTTCAAATGTTGAAGAATGGTGAAGGGACAAGCATGATAGTGTCAGAGACTGATTGCTGTGCAATGGATCAAAAGCAATGAGCAGAAAGAGTTCTCCTTGAAGATGGTGCATTTGATATGAGACCCTAGCTTTGACAGTTGTGATGAAGTCGACAGAACTGTTTCAAGAATTTTCTGTATCGTGGTGGCAAGAAGCGAGAGACTTGGTGGAACTTAGAAGGAGTCAGAGATAGCAAGTTCCTTGAGTAGTCAGATTGGCAGAGCAGTAACAAATTCGAGCCAGTGGAAGAATGTTTGACGACTGTCAATAGTCGACCAAAGAGTTCTACAGCGGGGATGACCCGGCAAGTTCTAGTGGTTCCGAGAGGACCAATTTGGAGCAGTCGTTTAAGGTTTTGCTTTTGAAGTGTGGGATTAATGTCCCCACTTGTTTTTGGGTTTGTTTAGTTCATTTGGAGGACCAAATGTTCTAAGGGGGGGAGGATGTGAGACCCCGACCCGAGCGAACTCGATTAGTGTTAATTGAGTTTTGTGTTAGACTTAAGCGTGATTAGTAATTTTTAACTAAGTTGGGTTTGGAATAACTTCTGATTTAGTTTTGGAGAATTTTGATTGCTTTGTGATTAGTTGGGCCCTTTGGGGGTTCCTTCTTTATGCTTTGCATGTGCTTGAGGATTTATCAGAGATTTTGCATTCATGGTTTTAATCCCATTTTATTTATATTGTTAATCCCTACAACTTTTATGTTGATCCCGTGCCCGTTCGAGATCCCGAAACCCGATTTCATAGCCTTGAGGGCAAAACAGTCATTGTACACAAAATATGTACCCAAAACTTGATATTCCCGAAACCCGTGAAACATATACTTTTTGGAAACTAGATATTTCGGTGATCATTTCTTCCTTCTTCGTCGAATTCATCCGAGATTCCGAAAGACATGATTTCAGCCCAACAAGCTCCTTAAGTAGTGGGACCCAACCCCATTTGTTAACAAAAGGGAAACCCACTCTCCCTTTCATCTCATTTTCCATTTTCCAGCACAACACTTCAACCTAGGGTTTTCTCTTGCAACTTCCTCTTCTTCTTCTTGCTCTCTCCATCTCCAATCCACACCAAACTTGCATCAATCAAGAAATGAAGGTTATCATTCTCTTCCCCACCTTGCAAGCTTCCTTTTGATACCATTTGTTGAGGAATCCACCAACTTTGAGATCTTCATTGAACTAACTCTTGCCATTTGGAGACCTTACAAGTAAGCAATCTTCTTCATCTCCTAGATTTGTATTCTTCTAGTCCTTGAGAAGCTTCATTTTCATTATTGAAAGTTCTTTCTTCTTCATTCATGGTTTGACCCATTTTAGGGTTTGTTTTGGGGGTTTTTGCTTGTAGCTTGGATTTTGAACTTGAGAGGTGATTAGAGACTTGGATTTGCTTGATTAGAGACCAAAGGCAAGTGGATGAATGGATAAGTTTTTGAACATTTACATGTTTCATGGAAATCTCTTGTTTTACACTATTGGTTCTTAATGATTTTTACATGTGTTTTCATGGTTTTCCTTGCCTTGATTTCTATTACTTTTGAAATGCATATTAATGAGTTGATTTCTCTATTATACATCTTAAAAAATGTATCCATTATGTTATTAAAGTGTAGATGAATCTTATGGATAGTGGTTTTCTTTTCTTTGATGTTTGAATGTGAAGAAGAAGGTGTTTGGATTTAATGTTCATTGAAGTTTTGATGGGAGTTTTTATTTTAGTTTGGATGTTTGTTGAAGCAAAGAAAAGCTCAGTTTGTATAAGAGTGCCAGTGGAAGAGAAAGGAGGGAAAAGATATCAGAAAATAGGAAAATTTCGGATGCCTAGGAGGTTTCGATCTCCTGGCGTCCGGACGCCAGGTTTTGGGTGTCCGGATGCCAGTAGACAGAGACTTCGGGCGCCCATTCTGCTTCCGGGCGTGGCGTCCGGACGCCGGGAACCTGCAGGGGGGATAAAATGGGCCAGTTTTAAACGCCTATAACTTTTGATTCCCATGTCGGATTTGGAAGTTCTATATACCGTTGGAAAACTCTTGAAGCAAGGAATCCAATGGTATACTTATCTTAGTGATCAAATATTGAAAAATGAAGTGGATATTTTAATCAATGAAAACCAATATGTGATTAAGAGTTTTTAACTTGATATTGTGCATTTGAAAATCGTAAAGTGTATAAGGAGCCTGGAATGTCTTCAAACTCAAGGAGTACCAAGTTATCATTACAATCGACATACGGGACCCCTATTCACCTTAAAAAAAATCTTGAAATCATTATTTTTCCCGGAATTGTATTAGTTCATTGTATTTCCTCACTCCCGAGACTTACATTACATGACTTGTTATCCCGAAAGCCTTCAAGTTACACTAATAACAGTTACTTGTCCCGAAATGTATTGCCTGACATGAAATAAAAGTTATGCCTTTGAGCATTCTTGCCCCGCCCATTTATTTACTTGAACTTGATGTATTTTACACATGTCTCGATTTGTTAACCTATGAGTCGGCACCACTAGGCTTGGATAACCTTGTCAGTCTAATCCACTGATTTGGAGAACCCCCTCTTGTCCCACCAGTTGCAGTTTGGATCCCGCTACCCGGTTATTACCATGGTCTTGTCCCGATGCCGTAGATTGCTACTGTGGTTCCCGATGCCCGGCTCGCTACCGTGGTCATGTATAGTATATGTATATGTATTTATAAGATCCATTGTTTCTCCTCACCTCGAGTGACTGAGATCAGTGCCTAGTTATTGCTCTGTCACTTTAGTGATAGAGGACTTAGCTTCATGTGGTTGCCATCTTGCTTGTTTCCCGATTTCCTTGGATACCTGTACATGTTTTATACTGCATTTATGTTTTCAGTAAATGATTCGTTTCTTTTATGAAAGTTATTGATTGAACAGGTTGAATGCTTTTACAGATGTTTTACATGAATACATGATTTGTCAGATATACATGATCTTTCCACCCGTTTTAATTATATGCAGCATTTGATCAAATAGCATGATTTATCACATGTTTTATTCTTCAGTATATTTATTATCTTTTCACCGACCTGCCAGACCGTCGTGTCTGACCCACTATTTTGGTACTCAGGTCTAGATTTCTTTGTCCCGAGCCGAGTGCTTTTGTTGGCTGTGGAGCCATGAGTTGCCAGTTGTTTTGTTGGTTATGTCATGTAGGCATTGGGCTTGACATCAGAGCTACGTCATATATGGGGTAGTGGTTAATAGCTTATTGTTGTGTGGCTTTTATTAGCCTTTCTTGGGATCTTAATTAATGTATATTGATAATTTGTAACTTGAATATATTTGGGAATGTAATATCCCGTTACTGTCAGCTTTGTACTTGGTTGTAATGGTTTATTCCAGTCTGAGATGGTTCTTGATATAATAGCTATATGCCAACGGTTGAGTGCGACGCGGAATCCGATAGCCACAGACTCTGGGTCGCAACGCCCCGAAAGCTTCCGCAAAATATTCAGAGTATGTTGGAATGTGTTGTCTTCGCACACACGGATCTTGGGAGAAAGAAAAATATAATTATCCTTAATCCCATTCGCGCCCTGAGGTTCCGGTTTGGGGGCGTGACATGTTTGGAGAGTAGGTTACTTGAATTTTGTAGGGAACGGGACCGAGTCCATCCATAAGGGATATGGTGGCTTGATCGCATGATCCTTCAGTGTATCCTCTTCTTTTGCTTTGGCGAGGACATCATCAACATCCTTTTTGGTAAGGGCGCATGACTCACTGTTTTCTGCAATTTTCTCATTATCTGGAGGAGATTGGTTGTTTTCCTGACGCTGCAAAGTGAGAAGAAGATTTTCATGAGAGCCTCAATCCTCTGCTGACCTTGCTCCAATTGCTGGATGCGTGCGGTCGTTTCATCTGGAGGTGGATTGCGAGGTTGCTCAGAGTTTGTAACCAAGACGTTCATCCTCCGTGATTCGAACGAAGAGATTGTCTTGGTGACTGAGCTGGGGTTCATTCTTGAAGAGCTTGATGAAGGATTACTCCTTTGTCCTTGGCTTGAAGGAGTAGAAGATTCTTCTGGGCGTTTTCGTGTCCGGGAGACGCTGCAAGTCACCGGTCGTCGGACATGGATTTTGGCTGCTGACTTCTAGCGTCTTCTGGTTTTGCCAACCATGTGGACAGCATCAACTTGGTCGGGTCTTTCTTTTTCGACCAATTTTTGGGAGACTTGGAGGGTAGGATGCTGGGTCCTTTGCCTTTCTAGTCTCTTTTGTCGATACGACATGCAGCATTGTATACGACGGGCAATTTGAGCTTCTGTCAGCTCTGGATGGGCTTTGGCGATGAAGGATGTACTCCCTCGAGCACAGCAACCGAGCCTGTCTTCTTTGAAGCTGGGCATAGATAGGATTTGGACTCGGTCCTTCGACTGTCGTAGCGAAGCTTTGAATTTTGTGAGTTCGGCCCCTATTGAGATAAAGGGTCAAACTGCAGGAGTGCAGGCCTTGGCAGGTTCTTGCAGAGGCCTGGTGATGTATGATTTGATCTTTGGCTTGTACGAGCAAGCCGACACATGATGGGTTGCCTTCTTTGTTTGGCAAGAGGCTGGTTTCTCCTCCTTCATGTATGCAAGAGGATAGAACCGGTTTTCTTTGAGAGGGGCCAGGTATGCTGGCCTTGCAGATGCTCGGGACCTCCTTTGTTTTGGTGAAGGTCTTGGGGACCAAGTCTTAGGGTAGACCTGGTTCTCTGCAGGTTGAGGCTTCGTGGGGTTGCCACGGGCTTCAGACTTCTTCGCGTTCGCCCCTGGTGTCATGGCAGTGACACGTTCCGGGGCGATCTTTTGCTTCTTGGCAGGTGCAATTTCCTCTACGGGAAGTGGGAATGGTCCCAGCGACCCGAAGATGATAGTCTGGGGAGTAGAGGTCGACCCGTGTTATGGGATTTACCGAGGGAGGTGACGCTTCGGTAGCTAGCAGGGCGCTTATAAATGCGCTTGTTCTGCTTCTCCTGGAGCATGAGCTAGTACTTGTTCTCATCAAACGTGATGGTTAATGAAGCTGCCATTGTTAGTTTTTGGAAAACTTCTGAAACAAGACCATGTCCATTAGTAATCACAAGAATATAGTGATCATAAATGGGAAAGAACTACGGTTTTGTCTTTTCAAATCGCTCAAGGGAACATGGCCCAATCCAAGCGAGGTGAAGAAGGCAAAACGCCATAGAGCATACAATTGTTCTGAATGCAAGTACAGGAGGCTCAGAGCGAGCATTCCAGTGACTGCTAAAAGCAATTGTAGACCTTAATTCAAATTACCGAGAAGCGAGGCTCACTCGAGGTAAGATAATATAAGGTTGGAGAAACAAATGTGTCGGTCGCGAATACAGTAGACCCGGAAGGGTGTACTAGCACCGTTAGGCACAAATGTTGCAAATCGCATCCTTGGAATGGACACGAGATGGGATTTTTGAATGGTCAAAATCGGATACATAAAAGAGAGCAAATGGTGTTCCAATCCGAATAAGGGCTCAAACATTTCTGCGAGCGCTAAATCCGAAAAGGAGGGAACCAAAATTTCTCGAATGTGAACCCAAAAGTGACGGAAGTTTTTTTTTTAAAGCTTTTTTTTTAAAGGACAAAAAAAGGTTTTCAATTCAGTCTTATGAAACCTTAGTAGATAGATCAGCCCCCAGATAAGGGTAGGATTACTTAGTGAACCCGTTTGGAGGACCCTTGCCTCGAACAGTCTAGCTTTCTCCACACTCTGGACAAGGCTTTTCTTGATCTACTTTGGTCAAAGAACGTAATTGATGCAACCTTAGTGGGTTTTGAAAAGAAAAACGATCTTTTTTATGGATTCATCAAAGAGAACGAGCGGTGTTCCAATCCGAATAAGGGCTCAAACATTTCTGCGAGCGCTAAATCCAAAAAGGAGGGGACCAAACTTTCTCAAATTTGATTCCAAAAGAAAAAAAAAATTTGAAAGAGTTCTTTTGTTTTGAAGAGTTTTTGTTTTTGGAAATCCCTATCGGACTCATCAAAGAGAAAAGATGGCCCATTCCCCAATAAGAACAATAGTTGCGAACATTTCTGTGAGCTATCAAGTTCAAAGAGGAGAGGATCAAAGTTTCTCAAAATTGAATCCAAGAAAGAAAAATCAGATTTCTTTTTTTTTTTTTTTTGAAATGACAAAGAATGGAAAAAAGTTCAAAGGTAGAAATTTTCCAAAAAAATCCCATCTCATGTTTTTTTGTTTTGGATGCAAGATCCAACATAGGCCACCAACTAGAAAGGAGCCTAAGAATTCAAGCACCGCGTTCTCTAATGAACTGGTCCCACCGGGTATTCCAGCTTGATGGACCCGATTTTTTTTCTCTCTTCCTCCTCTCCTCTCCCATCCCGTCCGTCCTCGGGGTCGCCGAGAGGAGAGATCGAAATGGAAATGGGAGGAAAGGGGGAGAAAAAAAAAGGACATCTTATGTTTTGTACGAGTATGCCAGATTTTCTATTCTACTTGGAATTTAGAAATAGTGATCCGGAGATCCACCTTCGCAAGTAGAAAGGAAATCAACCTTTTTCTAACTTTCCAAATTGCACATATATTAAAGAAAAGAAACAATTTTTTTGAATGTCGTTAGAGGCGATTTCATTTTTGTTTGCCGTGAAAGGCGATTTTGCCGTGAAAAGCGATTTACAAATCTCATCAAAATGAAAGACACAAGAGTTGTGATTTTTTTTGTCTCTTAAAGAAAATACAAAGTACAATAAAAAACTAAGAAAGGGAATCTGACTTCTCAGAAGATCATGGGGACCAGTTCAGATCGACGGTCGCAAGTCATGTATGGACTTCGCCATCGTCCTTCAGAAGAGAATGCTTGATGCTTTGATTTTTTGGCTTGGCTTGGTCTTCAGTTTTTTAGAGGATAAGGGCCAAGGGAAGGTCCTATACCCAATGAAAAACGAAGAGACGGGCTAAAGAGCCACGTCTTGGCCATGTTGAGTGGGAGAAGATGAGGCTTTTTCTTAGAGGAGGGGGGGTGTGTCCCCTCCCAAGGGACTTTGATCACCTTTGGGTGTTTGTTGCAGCAGAGTTTCTTCAGAGTAGCAGGGCTTCTGAATCTTAAGTTGGGAATTCCGGGATTCTCCGTGTGTTTTTCTGGGCGTCTGTGTTCGGGGATCGTTTCTTCTTGGAATCACCTCGTTTTATAGGTATTTGGTAGCCTTTAGGTGACTTTATGGGCTTTAATGTATTAAAACCACATAATGGGAGGAGTTACATGTTTTAATTTCTTTGTTTTGTAACTCCTTTTTCTTGGCTTCTGATTGGCCAGTGGAGATAATGGGCATTTAATCGCCTTTAATCTCCATGATGAGAGGAGTTGCATAACTTAAATGTCATGATGACTTGGACTTGTAACTCTCATTTCCTTGAATCTGATTGAGCCGTCCAAAATAATGAGTTAATGACTGCATTTAGTTGGGTCAATTAACAACATTAAGTGGTCGTTGGGAATTTGAAGAGTCGCGGGCCGTGCCGCGTCTTTTGAAATTCTTCTTGCGATGATCAACGATGGATCTTCATGCTGATTGATGTCGAACGATCACGCAACTTCAAGCATTGGTTGATACCAGCGGGCCGGTGACATCTGTCTTGTCGATTTCTCGATCGGTCTGACAAGAAGTGCAC
Organism: Cinnamomum chago; assembly: GCA_038049695.1. Classification (NCBI taxonomy): domain Eukaryota; kingdom Viridiplantae; phylum Streptophyta; class Magnoliopsida; order Laurales; family Lauraceae; genus Cinnamomum; species Cinnamomum chago. The sequence goes on from CP142458.1 coordinate 42,499,356, forward strand.
TTTCTTGTTCAGCCGTTAGGCGATCTTGGAGCGATCGATGACGATTTCATGCTTTTGACGACGGATTCGAGATGCTGACGAAGATCAGTCATTTCTGAGCGACGAAAATCAGATTTTTAGAAAATTACAAGGGCTAGAACTCCCGAAACGCGAAAAGAACCAGAAAAAGGGCCCTCCGGCGGAAATCCGGCGACTTGGACTTCTAGGGTCGCCGGCGACCATGGGGGGATTTTCCCCTTTGGTCACCGTTTTGTCGGTTCTTTATCGAGTTTTTTTTATATTTTTTCTCCTGTATTTTTCTTGACATTTTTTTTCACTTTTTGGCTTGGTTCTCCTGGAGAAAACCCAACGATGAGTTGTGCAAAACCGGGCACAAAGTTTCCTATTTTTTGGAAAAGCCAAAGACTTTGCAGTGCAGAGTTGCTGATTTTTGTTAAGAGTCGAAGCTAGGTCAAACGATGTCGGAATGACCTGAAATTCGATGTGAGGCCTCCTGAGCAGTAGATAGGACCAACCATGGGCTTTTGTTTGAGTTTTGAAGCCATTTGGGTTCTCGTCGCTGCTAGGCTTGATTTTGCCTCGAGGAAGATGTCGCACTTTGATGTGCGGTCAACCGATGTCCGATTGACCTAAAATTTGACAGGGAGCCTATTGGAGTCATTTTGAGATGATCCATTAGCTCCGATTTGGATGTCATGGTTCCGGGGTGTCCCGCCTCCGGTAGCCTTGATTTTCTGTCGAAGCGTCAAAGTCGGGTCAAACGTTGTCGGAATGACCTGAAATTTAACGTGTAGCCCTTTTGAAGCATGTTGAAGCCGTCCTTGTGCTCCGTTTGATGAGTAATGGTCCAGGTGGTTCTCACCGCCGAGGGCTTGATTTTCTTTCGGAGCGTCAAAGTCGGGTCAAACATTGTCGGAATGACCTGAAATTTGACGTGGAGCCTTTTGGAGGTATTTTGAGACCATCCATAGGCTTAGATCGAAGTTTTGATGTCTTCGACGCCACCGCCACCAGGAGCACTGTTTGGTTGCCAGAGGAGTGAAGTTAGGCCAAATGATGTCGGAATGGCCCGAGACTTCATGCGGACTCCTTTTTTGTTTGTCTTGAAGGATCTATCAGTTTTCAAGTGATTCTGATAAGATCTTATGCTTGAAGCAGCAACGCCCTTTTGTAGTAGGATGTGGCTTCATGTAGCTTCTTGATGTTGTAGAGGCAAAGTGACATTTTTGGTGTCAACATTGAATCTATCCTTTGCGTTCCTATCCCCTCCATCTAATCTAGTCTTTCAGGGACTAGGAGAGCGGCGTTAGACGGGCTAGCCCTTTCATTGGGTCAGCCCATCTATGCGCTCCAATGTCAAAAGAGATAAGGATTTAGGTTAGGTTCCATGCATAGCTCCATTAAGGCCCTTTTGACCCAATTTTAGAAAAATCCTTCACGGTTAGTCTAGTTGCATCAGAATCCAATCTAATTTAATCTTGAACGGTACGGGACAACGCGATACCTTCCTTATATCTATGCGCGAACTCTATTTCATTGGGTATCGCGATTCCTATCCCTTTCGGTGACTGAGTAGGTTGTACGATGCTTCACAATTAACATTGTGCTTAGGGTTGGTTCGTTTATAGTTTTGATTTTTAATCGCACCGTCTAGTACTGTCTATAAGCTCACTTAAAGTTTTGGAAATCCCAAAGTGTATAAGGAGCCCAGAATGTCTTCAAACTCAAGGAGTACCAAGTCATTATTACAATCGACATACGGGACCCCTATTCACCCTAAATAAATCTTGAAACCGATATTTTACCCGAAATTGTAATAGTTCATTGTATTTCCTTATTTCCGAGATTTGCATTGCATGACTTATTTTCCCGAAAGCATTGAAGTTACACTAGTAACAGTTACTTGTCCCGAAATGTATTGCACCACATGAAATGAAAGTTATGCCTTAAGCATCCTTGGCCCGCCTGTTCATTTACTTGCACTTGATTTACTGGTTCATGTCTCGATTTGTTATTTGACCTATGAGTCGGCATCACTAAGCTTGGATAACCTTGTCGGTTTGATCCACCGACTTGGAGATCCCCTTCCCGTCCCGCCAGCTGCAGTTTGGATCCCGATGCCCGATTTATTACCGTGGTCCCGTCTCGATACCCGGTTCGCTACCGTGGTCCTATCCCGTCCCGTATATTTATATTGTATATATATGTTTCGTTGAATCTCCTCACCTTGTGTCACTGAGGCCAACGCCCCACTATACTCTTGTCACTTCGGTGATAGAGGACTTAGCTTTGTGTGATTGCAATCTTGCTAGATCCCGATTCCTTGGATACCTTACATGTTTTATATTGCTTATTTGTCTTCCAGTAAATGATTTATCTCTTTTATGAAAGTATTGTTTAAACAGATTTCTATGCTTTCGAGGGTATTTCATTTATTATATGTTGTTGTATCTTTTCACCCTCTTGCCAGACTGTCGTGTCTGGCCCATTTTCTTTGGTACTCAGGTCCCGTTGCCGGTTACCTTGAGGAGGAGCCGGAGGAGGCGGTCGGTGAACAACAGCCCTTAGTTGAGTGGGGCATGCTGACAATGTCATTTAGATATCTGGTTCCTACGAGAGACGTAATATTTTAGGAAATTGTTTAACCATTCTTTTGGGTTATTGTTTTGTTTATATTGGCCTTTGTTGGCCTCTATTTTTTGGGAACGTAACTAAATGATCTTTTGTATAAACTTTAACTTACTTTTGGAAAACATGCTAATGATCATTGCTCATTCTGATACAGTATTTTATACTTGTGATATTGTCTTTATGACTAGAGATGGTTTGACTATTTGATTTGCTACACGCTTCCGCAGTTAAAAGAAATATTCATTTATGGTTGTGATATCCTCACCGCGGACACCTGTGGGAAATTAAATAAATGTGTGCTACACCTCATCACACCATTATCCCGGATTAGTTCGGTATGAAGAGACATTGCACAAATTAATCTTACAGGTATAAACAATTCCTTCTGTTCTAATTAAAACCAATGTAATACGAAATATTTGTACTACAAATTTCTCATTGCATTTAACTATGAATAATTTTTATGTAACAATCTCATTTGCTCAAAAATATATCAATACTATTAAAATATGATCACTATCAGAATTAAAATAAATATGAGACTGACAATAATTTGCAATTTCCATTTTTAGATTATCAAGGAATCATCGATGACGTCCACCAGATTTCATCGTCTCGAGGAGCTGCATCCTTATAATGGTAGATGGTGCATTAAAGTAAGAGTAAACAGAATAATTGAAGATAGACAGTACAACAATGCTAGAGGTTCAGGGCGAATCAGTAAATTAATCCTTATAGATATAAAGGTGACCTTTTAAGTTTAAATATAATTCTGTTTAAAGATGATCATGGTAGTTATATTTATTTTATTTGTTTTTAAACTTTCAGGGAGATCAAATACTTCTCACATTGTTTAATGATGAGATACCAAAATTTGGCGATGAGATAATGGAAGGAAATTGTTATATGATTAGAAATGTCAGAGTAAAAGAAGCACCAGAGACATATAATGTCACCCATCATCAATACCAACTATCATTAGCAAGAGATGCAGTTGTTTCACAAATAACAGACACGTGTGAAGATATTCCTCACTATGTGTATTGCTTCACTTCACTCGATAAAATGCCTTTATTTCTCAATAGATTTAAATATTTGCAAGGTATTACAACTCTCATACCCATTTATATTCTTAGAGTTGCAAATCTCTTCAAAGGTTTGATCATTTGCATTAATATGATACAGACGTCATTGGAGTTATCGAAGATATAAGTGGCATATCATACATTAGAAAACAGGATCAAACGGAGCTTGCAAATTTAGATATCACACTATGTGATGAAAGGTGTTTTAAATTTATTTGTACTAAATATTTTATATTTTTCATATCAAATAGATTCATTATTAATCTTACATTCTTCTTTTGTAGTCGAAAGAGGATGAATCATACTCTATGGGGAAACTTTGCTTTAGACAATTTTTACTCCTTAAATTCAAGCATAGGGCTAGTTATTATAGCAACATCGATAATGGTTAAGCAATACAACGGTAAAAATATTTGTTCTGGATCGGTAACGGTTTTTATTAATTTTATATGGAACTAATACAAACTTTATGAGTTCTGTGTAGGAAACATTTATCTCAGTCCTTCAGCTGTAACAAAGTTACAAATCAACCCTAATATTCCATTGGCAAGACGTTTGCTTTTATGGTGAGCGATTAACTTTTTCGTTACTTAATTTTAATCTCCATTTGTTAATGAAAGTCCAAGACCGAATCCTAGAGGGGGGGGGGGGTGAATAGGATGAGCTCTAAGAACCTAGGCCAATTTGAATTCTTTTAACTTTTAAGTCAATTAAGGTTTGATGAAGATTAATTATCTTGTGATAGATATGAATCTCTAAGATAATCATACACAAGAAATCATCAACTACAAACTTCATACAACCAAAAGTAAATCATTCAAGCAAAGAGAGTAAAAGATCAATCACCATGACAAGCTCATTTATAGTGGTTCGGCCAACCTGCCTACATCCACTCCCGATACACTTATCGGTATTCACTAACTTCAAATAAGGTTTAGGATCACCTCAAACCTTACAATCAATACTATGCTTTTCAAGGCTTAGCATAAACCTTTACAACATATGCTTTTCAAGGCTAAGCATGAACCTTTACAACAAAGAACTTTTCTCTTAAGAAATATGCCTAAGAATGCATGGATTAAGAGAACTATATGAGTGCAAAAGAGTGCCTCTAAATAGGCTCAATAGAAAGTGAAAATCTCAAGTTCTAGAAAAATGCATGTGAATGACAAAGTTTATGTAAAATGCATTTTCTAGAAATTACTCTTTCTCTTTTTGAAAAGATACAATCTTAAATGATTCAAAGATGATAAACATAAGTTTGAGAAAGAGTGATTTGTCTAACACATGAATTTAACAAGGTAAACTAACTTGATTTCAAAGAAAACAAATTCAAGTCTAACATGTTTATATTGAAACAAGAAAACAACTTCATGTGAAACAATGACAACATGTTGTATTCATAGCATATGAGATTTCTAAGATATTAGGCATGTTATGAAAGACAACATTCTACAAGAAAAGCAACTTGTTAATCATGTTTAGAAAGAGATCAAAGATTTGAAACAAAACATGATTTCAAAAAGACTAGGATTAAAGAAAGCACACCCATTTGAAGATCAAAGGTTGGTTTAATGGAATGGCTTCATAATCCCCTTAGAAATGCTCTTGAGAAGTTGCAAAAAAATGGCCTCAAAAGTCCCTCCAAGATCAGCAACTTTCTTCAACCAAAAAGTCACTTTTTATAAAGAAAAAGTTGCCAACGGCTAGTCCTCGGTCGACCTAGAAACAGGTCTCGGTCGACCGAGAAAGCACAACGGTCATATTTCTGACCGTTGGCAAGTTGCAGTTCAAAAACTGCAGACTCGACCGACAGTGGTCCCGGTCGACCGGGAAGCTGGTCTCGGTCGACCGGCGACACTGGCAAAAACAGCCCAGATTTTAGAAACTTGAACTTTTGAGGGCACCTTCAAGGGGGACTTTGAGACACATATCCAAGCAATAAAACATGACTGAAAGAAGATGAAAACTGAGATTTTAAAACCATGAAAACCCCAAATCAAAATAATGATTTTAAAGATAGAAACTTTGGAAAGCTTGGATGGATTTTGAAATCAAAAACTCTATGGTCTTAAGAGATAAAACTGAAATGAAAACCATGCATATCAAATGATAAAAACAAAGATTCAAGAAGTAGGAATATGCATGATGATCTTATGATTACAACCATGAAAGAATGAGAGGACAAGCTTTAAGAAAGTGAATGCATCCTATCAAATTGCAACAAAACAAAAACTCTAACAATCTCCCCTTTTGCAATTTGATGGCAACTCTTTGAAGCTTGAACTCTCTCTCAATTTCCTCTTAAACTGAACCGCAACAACTTTGGATAATTAAGGAGCTTTGGATATTTGGGAGCATTTGGATCTTATGGAGCTTTGGATTTTCCTTGCGGGAGCGACGACAAAAGACGACCAACCTAGAAGCTAACACTCTAGCCAAAGCTACTCCCCCTCAAACAAAGCAACCCTTGAAATCTTCTCCCCCTCAATTGGAGAACTCTCTCCCCCTTTGACATCTAATTGCAAAGGAGCCTGCCCATCAAAGATAAAACACATAACCTTGTTAGTAGCACCTGCTTATAAGAGATATAAAAATAAGATATGGAACAGGTGATTAGCCAACAAGAAATTAAAATTCAGGGCAAGGGCCAATGCCCAATTGATGTCTTAATTTAATGAAACGATCATTTCCAAGGGGTTTAGTGAACAAATCAGCCAATTGGGTATCTGTAGGAACAAACAATAGCTCAATAGTGCCTTGGTCAGCATGAACACGCAAGAAATGATAGCGAATGTCAATGTGCTTGGTGCGTGAGTGCTGAACAGGATTTTTTGAGATACTGATGGCACTAGAGTTATCACACATGATAGGCATGCATTGTTGTGGAACATTATAATCTAATAAAGTTTGTTTCATCCACAACAGCTGGGCACAGCAACTACCTGCAGCAATATATTCGACTTCTGCAGTAGACAAGGATACAGAATTTTGCTTTTTGCTATGCCAGGCTACTAAACAGTTTCCTAAGAAATAGCAGCAGCCACTAGTGCTCTTCCTTTCATCTATTGATCCTGCCCAATCTGCATCACTATATCCAATTAATTGCAGAGTTGAGTCATGAGGATACCAGATACCATAGTGAGAAGTCCCATTAATATATTTTATGATACATTTAACAGCTTTAATGTGAGACTCTCGGGGGTCAGATTGATATCTAGCACATATACAAACGCTAAAAGAGATATCAGGGCGGCTAGCAGTGAGGTAGAGAAGGCTTCCTATCATGCTCCTATAGAGTTTCTGGTCAGCTTTCTTACCCTTAAGGTCACTAGATATTTTAGTAGTAGAGCCCATGGGATTGCAACTAGTCTTAGATTCTCCTAAGCCAAACTTTTTCACTATTTCTAGGGCAAACTTGGATTGACTAAGGAAGATACCATGGTCAGTTTGACTAACTTGTAATCCTAGAAAGAATTGCAGGGGACCGACCAGACTCATCTCAAAAGTGGAGCTCATTAATTCTGAAAATCCTTGAGCTAACTTCTCTGAAGTAGATCCAAAAACGATATCATCAACATAGATTTGAGCTACAAGAATGTTTTGATCAATCTTCTTGATAAACAGAGTCTTATCAACTTTCCCACATTCAAAATCATTTTCAATCAGATGATTCGTAAGCTTTTCATACCATGCCCGAGGTGCTTGTTTTAATCCATAGAGAGCTTTCTTGAGCTTATAAACATACTCAGGATGATGAGGGTCTTCAAAGCCTTCATGTTGAGTAACATAAACATCTTCTTCAATTTCTCCATTCAAGAAGGCACTTTTGACATCCATCTGAAAAAGTTTGATCCTCATGCTACTAGCATAACTCAATAGAATTCTTATGGACTCCAAACGGGCTACAGGAGCAAAAGTTTCTTCAAAATCAATTCCTTCTATTTGAGCATATCCTTTTGCTACAAGTCTAGCTTTGTTTCTTACAACATTTCCAGATTCATCTGACTTGTTCTTGAAAATCCATTTAGTGCCTATGGGATTTTTCTCTGCAGGCAATGGGACAAGATCCCAAACATCATTTTTCTTAAATTGATTCAATTCTTCCTGCATAGCTTCCATCCATTCAGATTTTGATTCAGCTTCAGTAAAGTTCTTAGGCTCGATTTGAGAAACAAAGGAGTATTGAGCACATAGATTTTGAACTTGTCTCCGGGGCATAACCCCACTGTTGATATTTCCAATAACATTATCCAAGGTGTGATTTTTCATTAATTTTGTTGGGACAATGGCTTTACAAGGATTGCTCACATCACTATCTTTTGGATTAGATTGGTCAATATCCACTTCAATTTCATCATCATCTTGAAGGATTCTTCCAACTTGATTCGCGTCATCAATGACAACATGAGCTGACTCCATTATAGTCATGGTTCTATGATTAAAAACTCTATAAGCTTTGCTCCTTTCAGAATAGCCTAGGAAAATTCCTTCATCAGATTTAGGCTCAAATTTTTCTAACTGCTCCCTATCTCTTAGAATGTAACATTTGCTTCCAAACACTTTCAAATACCCCAAATTTGGTTTTCTTTCAAAATAAAGTTCGTAAGGGGTTTTGTTGGTATTCTTAGTGAGATAGACTCTGTTGATGAGATAACAAGCAGTATTCACAGCTTCAGCCCATAGATTACGAGAAAGATTCTTTTCATTAAGCATGGTCCTAGCCATTTCTTGAATAACTCTATTTCTCCTTTCAGCTACTCCATTCTGTTGAGGAGTTTTAGGAGCTGAGTATTGATGATTAATTCCATGACTCTCACAAAATCTAGCAAACTTTTCATTTTCAAATTCTCCCCCATGATCACTTCTGATCTTCTGAATTTTACAGTCCCTTTCTACTTGAAGCTTATTGCAAATCCTTATGATATTGTCCACAGCATCCGATTTGGCATGAAGAAAGGCAACCCATTCAAAACGAGAATAATCATCGACCATAACCAAGATAAATTTCTTTCCTCCAATACTTTGCACTGGTGCAGGTCCAATTAAGTCCATATGGATTAATTCAAGAGGACGCGAAGACGATATATCCTTTAAACCTTTAAAGCTCTTCTTGATTTGTTTTCCCAGTTGACAAGCGTTACAAAGTTCAGATTTTTCATCACTTAACTTGGGAATCCCTTTCACAATTTCATTCTTTGACAAGGTTTTCATCAATTTGAAATTTATGTGACCCATCCTTTGGTGCCATAAGTAATTCTCTTGATCTTTAGTTATCAAGCACCTAGATTCATTCTCATCACATTCTTCTATAATGTAGATATTTCCTTTAGTTCTTGATCCAGTAAGAATAACTTGATGGGTTTTATCATTTACCACTTTGCAAGATTGACTATCAAATACAACCTTATTTCCTTTGTCACATAGTTGGCTAATGCTAAGAAGATTATGTTTCAATCCTTCCACAAGGAATACATCATTTAAAGTTGGTATTTGGTCTCCTTTCACACTTCCCTTGCCAATGATTTGAGCTTTACTATTGTCTCCAAACGAAACAGTTCCTCCATCATATTCCACTATCGAGCTGAATCTAGATCGGTCTCCCGTCATGTGTTTAGAACAACCACTATCTAAGAACCAAGTAGGGTTTTCCTTTGCTTTTAAAGCGGTTTGAACTAGGAGACTCTCAAAGTTTGTTCCTTTTACCATCCAAGTGGATAAAGGAGATTTATAGGGAATGGTTTTGGGGACAAATTTGAAGGGTAATCTAGAGGGATTTTTGAGAGACAACCTAATTTTGTATGGGCAATTAGGGACCAAATGTCCACTACGATTGCAAAAGTGACAAGTCCATCTAGGTGTGTAAGTTCTCTCAACTATGGGTTTGTGGAGGCTCTTAGTAGATTTTTGAAAGCTATTCTTCATGTTACTAGGGGAACCTTCAAAACCTATTCCACTCTTGTCACCATAAATTTTATGCATGCCCAACATTCGATAAAATTTGTCATTTCCCAAGGTGAATTTGTCAACAATGAATTTTCCTTTATTAAGTTTTATTTGGAGAGAGCTTGTTTCAAGTTGACTAGATTCAAGTTTGAATTGTAAATTATGAATTTGTTTTTGAGCATGAGTTAAATCTTCATTAAGAGTGGTGACTTGATGTTCCAAGATGTTTTTCTCATTGATTGTTAATTTCAATTCATCTTTTATGATACTCACTTCATTTACAAGCTTTTTGGAATCTTCTTTTAAAATTTTATTTTTCTTAAGTAAGATTTCGCAATTTTCATATAGTTCATTATAAGCTTGTTGGATTCCATTATCCTCATCTTCTTCATTAGATTCTTCTTGCCCTAATGTGTCATCTATTAATGTATTATGCTCATTAGGATCTTCAATAGAAGAGAGAAGAAGCCAATTAGGGTAATTTTCATCTTCATCATTAGAGGATTCATTTTGGTCACACTCTTCATCTTCCTCATCCCAAGTTATGTTTAAAGCCTTTTTTTCTTTCTTATCTCCTTTTTCAAATTCTTTAGGGGTGGAGCAATTTTGAGCAATGTGTCCAAACCCCTTGCAATTGTAACATTGCACATCCTTTTTAATAAAAGATCCTTTGGAATTTCTTTGGAATCTCTTTGGAATCTAAGACTTTTGCTTTCATCAACTTTTGCTTTCATCAAACTTTCTATTGTTCTTGTTGTTCTTAAAGAAACTTTTAATTTTTTTAACAAATAAAGCATTGTCCTCATCACTATCAACATCACTTTCATTTTCTTTGGAATGAGAGGAAAGAGCTACTCCTTTCTTTTTATCTTGAACTTCAAAGTCTAATTCATATGTAAGGAGATTTCCTCTTAGTTCTTCAATTTTGATTTTGTCAACATCTTTGCTTTCTGTGATGGCAACAATTTTAGGTTTGAACCTTTTTGGGAGAGATCTTAAAAATTTTCTAACAGCTTTAGATTCCTCCATCTTTTCTCCTAGACCTATAAGAGAATTGACAATTTCCATGAACTTAGAATAGAATTCATCAAATGTTTCTTCTTCAAGCATCTTAATGTCTTCTAATTTGGAGGTCAACATTTGAATTTTGGCTATCTTGACTTGATCTGTGCCTTCATGGGTGGTCTCTAAGGTATCCCAAATTTCCTTAGCAGTATTGCAATTAACTACTCTATTAAACTCTTCTTGAGATAGAGCACAATATAGAGAATTTTTAGCCTTAGCATTTAAGTTAGCTCTATCCTTTTCTCCTTGAGTCCAAGTATTTTTGGGTGTGGCTTTTATGGATAAAACATTCCCTTTAGAGTCTTTTTCAGTGGTAGTGGGAGGATGATAGCCATCTTCAATGATGTTCCACACATCTACGTTTTGGGATTCTAAGAACACTTGCATTCTAATTTTCCAATAGCGATAGTGTGTTCCATTAAATAGAGGAGGTCTATTGGTGGCATTTCCTTCACCCAATTGAGATTGCATGGTGGCAACAAAAGAAAAACACTCACTAGGATTCTAACTCTAGGTGGTTAAACCAAAACAAGAGCAACCTTGCTCTGATACCAATTGAAAGTCCAAGACCGAATCCTAGAGGGGGGGGGGGTGAATAGGATGAGCTCTAAGAACCTAGGCCAATTTGAATTCTTTTAACTTTTAAGTCAATTAAGGTTTGATGAAGATTAATTATCTTGTGATAGATATGAATCTCTAAGATAATCATACACAAGAAATCATCAACTACAAACTTCATACAACCAAAAGTAAATCATTCAAGCAAAGAGAGTAAAAGATCAATCACCATGACAAGCTCATTTATAGTGGTTCGGCCAACTTGCCTACATCCACTCCCGATACACTTATCGGTATTCACTAACTTCAAATAAGGTTTAGGATCACCTCAAACCTTACAATCAATACTATGCTTTTCAAGGCTTAGCATAAACCTTTACAACATATGCTTTTCAAGGCTAAGCATGAACCTTTACAACAAAGAACTTTTCTCTTAAGAAATATGCCTAAGAATGCATGGATTAAGAGAACTATATGAGTGCAAAAGAGTGCCTCTAAATAGGCTCAATAGAAAGTGAAAATCTCAAGTTCTAGAAAAATGCATGTGAATGACAAAGTTTATGTAAAATGCATTTTCTAGAAATTACTCTTTCTCTTTTTGAAAAGATACAATCTTAAATGATTCAAAGATGATAAACATAAGTTTGAGAAAGAGTGATTTGTCTAACACATGAATTTAACAAGGTAAACTAACTTGATTTCAAAGAAAACAAATTCAAGTCTAACATGTTTATATTGAAACAAGAAAACAACTTCATGTGAAACAATGACAACATGTTGTATTCATAGCATATGAGATTTCTAAGATATTAGGCATGTTATGAAAGACAACATTCTACAAGAAAAGCAACTTGTTAATCATGTTTAGAAAGAGATCAAAGATTTGAAACAAAACATGATTTCAAAAAGACTAGGATTAAAGAAAGCACACCCATTTGAAGATCAAAGGTTGGTTTAATGGAATGGCTTCATAATCCCCTTAGAAATGCTCTTGAGAAGTTGCAAAAAAATGGCCTCAAAAGTCCCTCCAAGATCAGCAACTTTCTTCAACCAAAAAGTCACTTTTTATAAAGAAAAAGTTGCCAACGGCTAGTCCTCGGTCGACCTAGAAACAGGTCTCGGTCGACCGAGAAAGCACAACGGTCATATTTCTGACCGTTGGCAAGTTGCAGTTCAAAAACTGCAGACTCGACCGACAGTGGTCCCGGTCGACCGGGAAGCTGGTCTCGGTCGACCGGCGACACTGGCAAAAACAGCCCAGATTTTAGAAACTTGAACTTTTGAGGGCACCTTCAAGGGGGACTTTGAGACACATATCCAAGCAATAAAACATGACTAAAAGAAGATGAAAACTGAGATTTTAAAACCATGAAAACTCCAAATCAAAATAATGATTTTAAAGATAGAAACTTTGGAAAGCTTGGATGGATTTTGAAATCAAAAACTCTATGGTCTTAAGAGATAAAACTGAAATGAAAACCATGCATATCAAATGATAAAAACAAAGATTCAAGAAGTAGGAATATGCATGATGATCTTATGATTACAACCATGAAAGAATGAGAGGACAAGCTTTAAGAAAGTGAATGCATCCTATCAAATTGCAACAAAACAAAAACTCTAACAGTTAATACTAACATCTTTGTCAAACATTGAATTACAGTAATGAGCTTTCGTTGTTAGATGAATCAAGCTCTATCAGATTGTCATTACAGGAGTTATTTTTATTATTGGAAAGTGGAGTCAATGAGGTAAAGTTAAACTAAAATACATCTTCTCTTAATTGATAAAAATAATTTTAAATAGTATGTAGTGCAGTCTAACTTTAATTTTTCTTTTATAAAATATACAGGTTAAATTTGTTGTAATAAAGGCCACAGTTGTAATGTTACATATGGAAACCCCTTTGGCGTAACTTTCCTGCAATAAATGTGATAAGAAAATTTATGAAACTGTCAACAATGGTAAATGTGTTCGTTGTAATGATTCAACAGTACCAACAAAGATGAGGTACATATATAATACATTATAATAATAACATATCTACCTTCTGGAAATACTATGGCAAATTTAATTTTAATATTCCTTTTTATATACTCAGATACATTGCAACTATAACAGTCGAAGATCACACCAAGCAGGCAACATTATTTATGCATGATGAAATACTAAAGAATTTCATAAATGCAACTGGAGAAGCATTTGAAGACTATGCGGATATGGTATTTTAAAATTTATATGCATATAAATAAATTATGTTCATTATTTTAAATGTTTCTATATATAAACATTATGTAAGTATATCTATACATTGACTTTTAAACTATTTTGCGGATTAACTGGTATGATCTATTGGCAACTGAAATAAAAAATACACTGTGGAAACAATATTTATTTCATATAAAAATAGACTCAAGTATGAACATACTGACGTTTGAAAGTGGAATCCCGGTCAAGAAAATAAAAGAAATACATTACAAAAAGGAATCGGCATTTTTGTTGGCAGAAATTGAGAAATGTAAGTTTTATTAGGACATCTTCAGCACTCTTCTATGAAATACCATTAACATCTCCTAATTCATGTGGAAATTGAACATGCAATATCAAACAAGCAAGAAATTGATACAAGTGAAGATATCGGACCAAATACTTTGGAAGCTAGAGATGAAAATGGGTATCCGATTCTCCGATTACCCGAAGGTTCCAACCCGTTAAAAACCGGGTCTGGGTCCTTATTTAGGCCCCGATAAGTAAATGGGTCCGGATCTGGTTCCACGTTGGTTCGGACCCGAAACCCGACATATTACCTCAATTTTCGAAAATATTCCCTAAAAACCATGTTTTTTTTAATATCATTCTCTACCTAAACCCGGACCCGGATCCAGACCCGTCCCATATATGGTTCTGGTTCCGGTTCCGGAGCCAAGAAACTGGTTCCGAAACGGTTCCGGGTCCGGATCCGGTTCCACCTTCTCCTTAACGGTTTATGTTCCGGGTCCACCATGGACCCGAACCGGAACCAACCCATTTACAACCCTATTGGAAGCTATACCAAATAGAAGTCACATTGCTGAGACAAGCGCACAGGTTGCTGAGACAAGCGAAGGTGCTAAGACAAGTATAGTTGCTGACAAAATAATAGGTGTTGGGACAATTCAATGTGCTGAGACAAGTTAAGGCGATGAGACAAGTGACGTAAATGACACAAGTGGATAGGGTGAACCAACTACATGAATTAAATGAATTGATGGACACAATAAATAGCATGAATTGAATGATGGAGACTTCTAAACATTATTCATGTTTTATTTGAATACATTGGCCCTTCGTATCGTATTACTTTCATATGCCTTTTTATAAACACATTCTATTTACTAAATCTTTAAAAAAAATTGCTTTTAGATATTTTATTCTATTATTTATGCTCACCATTTTGCTTTCTCTTTATAATAATTCTTATAAGGTGCATAGAACATTCATGCATGGTATATGGAACCCAAGGCTCGAGGAGGAGAAGCCTTTCGAACCAAAAGATGGTGACTATTCTTATTTTCTTTATAATTGTATTAAATTTATTTTGTTTATTTACTTGGTGTCTACTTTCAACTTAAATTGGGTTTTCCCACTTTGAATTAAAGGCTCGCATTGGACGCGGGCCCCGAAGCGCTAGTATATTATAACAGCAGCCTCTTCGTGAGGGAGCGACGTGTAGTGCTCGCTCTTGAGCTTTCGCAGTGACACGTGGCAGACCCTACCAAATCCATAATGTGATGATTTGATCCGTACTTTTTCTCCTCTAATGTCTCCATCTGTTGCAATTCGACAGGTCTATTGGAGCCCGGAAGTAAATTAAAGTGGAAACTAAGATGTTGATGTATGACCATGATCATCTAATCAAAGATTATAGACCAAAACTATAGAGATTTAAGGTGGGCCATTCTCATCAACGACCCTAATCAGATCCGAGGCTATCTTTTCTGTCTCAGGATGCAAAATCAACAGTTGTTTCTGATTGGACAAATGTTGGTAAACCCATAATCCTGTTAGGAAACTAATCAATCAAAGTGAATTAAAGTGGAAACTGAAATTTGAATGAGGATTTATACAAATCCTTCTGTGTCAATCCGGCTGGCTATCCCTTAAAAACGTTACAAATTTTTTTTTTCTTATCCATCACTGAGATCCCTCTTTAATTTCACTCTAATTGCAACATAATCTCTTTATGATTCCACGCCAAAAGATTTTTTTTATAAAATCTCTCCCCTATCTAATCTTGGATTGGAAATCCCTCTCTAATTTCTCTCTCATTTTGTAGTATAATCTCTTTAATATTCCAACCCAAAAGAAGTATTACTCCCATCAGTCATAGGGAGTGAAAGCATTGGAGATAGTTTGAGAGTTTCTTCCTTCCTCTCTTCTGTTACAGGTAACACTGAATTCCCTTTATGTTCTTCCTCTTCTTTTTTTGTCTTGATACTCTTCCATTCAAAGAATTGTTTTGGATCAAGCTTGTAGAGCATTTTTTTTAATTGTGATGTTTTATGTTGTTCTCTATTTATAGTTAAAATAAAGGAAAAGAATATGCTAGCGTCAATTTTTTAAGATTGATATCAGAATAGTGATGTTACCAATTAACATTTCCTGATTTAAAATAGATTATGGATTGCATTCAAATCGTCCAATATTATGACCAAGGGTCATCCATAGTAAGGCCCACTAAGATGTTGTGTGTTGATATTTTTCTACTAACCAGATGTGAGAACCCGACCCCTAATTTCCTGGATTAGTGTTGTTTTATTTGAGGATTAGTTTCTTTTTGTGGGATTAGTGTTTGTTGGGTTGAGCTTGTGAGCTAGAATGGTTTTTCACTAGTTTTGGGGAGTTTTGAGTGCCTTTGTGATTAGTGGGACCCTTTGGGGGTTCTTTTAGTGACTTTGCGCGTGATTGGGAGATTATTCAAAATTTTTGATAATTCTTGTTTTAGCCTCGTTTGACTTAGTTTGCTAATCCCTACAACTTTCTTGTTGACTTCGTCCCCGTTCGAGACCCCGAAACCCTACTTTCCTAATGTTAGGGGCAAAACAGTCTTTTCACACCAAATCTGGACCCAAATTTCGAGATCCCAGAACCATGCCAAAATTATAATTTTTGAAAACTAGATTTTATGAGAAACATTTTCCTCTTCTTCGTTGATCGCATCTGAGGCCCAGAAATTGATGTTTTACCCTTGGCAAGTTTTAAGTGTGGTGGGGCCCACACCCACCCATTATAAAAAGATGACTCTCCCCTCTTCTCACTCATTCGTTGCAGCCCAAAGAGGGGAGCTCTGCAACTGAGCTTCCCCTCCCTTTTCTTCCTGTTTTCTCCTCCCCATTCATGGAGGAAACCCTTGCCATTTGGAAACCCAACCATGCCATCTTCTTCCCCATCTCTCTGACTTCCCATGGATGTTATTTTTGTGCAAAACCAAGGTGGGCAGCCCCTATTTCAAGCTTCTTCTTGTTGATTGATGGCCCTAGAGATAAGGACTTATTTCCATCTTCTATTGTTGAGCTATGGTTTTCCCTTAGATTCCACTTCCTAGTTTGGTTTGAGCTCATTCCTTGTCTTTCATTGTTTTACCCATTTTAGGGTTTGTTTTGGGGGTTTTGCTTGTAGCTTTGGAGCTTGGATTTGGAAGAGTGCTTAGGCTTGATTTCTTGATTAGAAGACCCAAGGCAAGTGGATCAATGGATCATTTTGATTATTGACATGTTTGTGAGAAAAGCTTGATTCATTAATGGTTTTGATGATTTTAATAGTTGTCTTTTGCTATGATTAATATTGATTTCGAAACGTGCTTATTGATGAGTCTATTTCTCTCTTGTTCATATTTGGAGATGTATGCATCATGTTTTCAAGATTTCAAATGGTTTCACATAAATGAGTTTTCTCTACATTGAGATTGATTATGAATGGAAAGAATGGAAAAGGAGAAATTTGAAATGAGGAGGTGATGGAATGAACACATATTGGAGTTTTGGAGAAGTGTAGATAGAGGTATTGGAGGAGCTCTTAACTCAATTTTATTACAGGGAAAAAGGGATGTGAGGAGAGTGGCTTTGAGGAGGAAAAATGGCTCAAATCTGAACACAGTGGGTGTTTCCCGCACCTGGCGTTCAGCCAGCGGTCACCTGTCGGCTAGCCGTCTGGTGAATGGCGGCTAACCACCAGCTAGCCGAACAATCACGGTTACTTTTCCAGAGAGCAACATTTTCCTCCCGAAAGCACGGTCAGCCTCACGGTTAGCAAGCGGCTAACCGCCTAACCCATCGGCGGCTAACCGCCAGCCAACCGACCCATCTCGGTTACTTCTCCAGAGAGCAACATTTTCCACCGAAGACACGGTCAGCCTCACGGTTAACAAGCGGCTAACTGCCGAACCCATCGGCGGCTAATTACCAGCCAACCGAACCATTTCGGTTACATTTCCAGTAACATGTCTTTCTGTCAGGTCAACCTCGGTTAACCAGCGGCTAACCGCCGAACCCAGCAGCGGCTAACCGCCAGCTGACTGCTAAATGACCGAAATCACCCAGACAACCATTCCAGAGAGCTCCTCGCTCGAGCGAACTCTCCGGTTCGCTCGAGCGATGAGCTTTGTCGGTCAAAGGAGATTCCCTAGGCAATGTATGAGACCATTTGAGAAAGAAACCATATCACGAAGACGTCATTGAAGTTTTGAATTCACAAAACTGTATAAGGAGCCCGGAATGTCCCCAACCTCAAAGAGTACCAAATTGTTATTAGATCGACATACGGGATCCCTATTCACTTCAAATAAATCTTGAACCCGATACTTTCCCGAAATCTCAATTGTTTATTGTATTTCACTGTTCCCGAGATTTATATTACATGACTTGTTTTTCCCAAAAGCATCGAAGTTACACTGGTAACAGTTACTTGTCCAGAAATGTATTGCCCGACAAGAAATCACAGTGTGGCCTTGAGCACCCCCGTCCTGCCCGTTTACTTATTTGTACTTGATTTACTTGTACATGTCTCGATTTGTTATTTGACCTATTAGTCGGTACCATTAAGCTTGGATAACCTTGTTGGTCTGATCCACCGACTTGGAGACCCCCCTCTTATCCCGCCAGCTGCAGTTTGGATGCCACTACCCGGTTATTACCGTGGTCTTGTCCCGATGCCGCAGATTGCTACTGTGGTTCCCGATGCCCGGCTCGCTACCGTGGTCATGTATAGTATATGTTTTTATGAGATCCACTGTTTCTCCTCACCTCGAGTGACTGAGATCAGTGCCTAGTATATGTATATGTATTTATGAGATCCACTGTTTCTCCTCACCTCGAGTGACTGAGATCAGTGCCTAGTTATTGCTCTGTCACTTTAGTGATAGAGGACTTAGCTTCGTGTGGTTGCCATCTTGCTAGTTCCCGATTCCTTGGATACCCTACATGTTTTATATTGCTTATTTATTTTCCGGTAAATGATTCATTTCTTTTATGAAAGTTATTATTTAAACAAGTGTTAATATTTTCCAAGGTAAATTCAGTTATTGTTATATTGTTTCCCGTTCCTTGTACCCACACATGTTTTAAATGAATACCAGAATTGTTAAATATCCGTGCTTTTAAATATGTTTTAAATGACACTTGTTTTGCCAGATCCCTATATTTACACATGTTTTAAAAGAACACCCGATTGTCAAATATCTATGCTTTTATAGATGATGTAAATGAACAAATGTTTTGTTAGATCTCCATGTTTTACCCATGCTTGAAACGAATACATGTTTTGTCAAAGATCCACGATTTTGCACTCGTTTAATTATATGCAGCATTTTATCAAATAGCATGATTTATCATATGTTTTAATTCTCAGCATACTTATTATCTTTTCATCCACCTGCCAGATCGTCGTGTCTGACCCACTACTTTTGGTACTCAGGTCCAGACTTCTTCGTCCCGAGATGAGTGCTTTTGTTGGCAGTGGAGCCATGAGTTGCAGGTTGTTTTGTTGGCTATGTCATGTAGACATTGAGCTTGACATCGGAGCTACGTCATATATGGGGTAGTGGTTAATAGCTTGTTGTTGTATGGCTTTTATTAGCATTTCTTGGGATTCTTAATTAATGTACATTGATAATTGTAACATGAACATATATGGGAATGTAATATCCTGTTACTGTCAGCTCTGTACTTTGTTGTGATGGTTTACTCCAGTCTGATATGGTTCTTGATATAATAGCTATATGCTAGAGGTTGAGTACGATGCGGAATCCGATGACCACAGACTCCGGGTCGCAACGCCCGAAAGCTTTCGCAAAAATATTCAGAGTGTATTGAAATGTGTTGTCTTCACACACGCGGATCTTGGGAGAAAAATATAACTATCCTTAATCCCATTCGCGCCCCCGAGGTTCCGGTTTGGGGGGCGTGACACCAGACATACATGAAGACTGCCTAGGCTAGCTAATATCAATCACCTGGGAATCGAAAATCTATGACCATATTCAACATATGCATCTGGTCTACTTAATGAATGGTCTAGATTGTTAGTGTGCCCACTTAAAGAGTGGTCTAGATTTTTCGTGCGCCCATATTTTAAGGAATTTGGCTTATCCATCATAAACCATACATGGATTCTGTCGCGACCCCGGACCGGGCCCACGGGACTGATCCGGGATCGGGACACTAATGGTGGTGTGAAGTGTAGTACACATTATTTAATTTCCCATAGGTGTCCGCGGTGAGGATATCATAACCATAAATGAATATTTCTTTTAAGTGCGGAAGCGTGTAGCAAATCAAATAGTCAAACCATCCCTAGTCATAAAGACAATATCACAAGTATAAATTACTGTATCAGAATGAGCAATGATCATTAGCATGTTTCCCAAGAGTAAGTTAAAGTTTATACAAAAGATCACTTAGTTACATTCCCCAAAAATAGAGGCCAACAAGGGCCAATATAAACAAAGCAATAACCCAAAAGAATGGTTAAATAGTTTCCCAAGATGTTGTGTCTCTCGAAGCATCCAGATATCTAAATGACATCATCAGCATGCCACTCAACTAAGGGCTGCGGTTCACCGACCGCCTCCTCCGGCTCCTCCTTAAGGTAACCAGCAACGTGACCTGAGTACCAAAGAAAATGGGCCAGACACGACGGCCTGGCAAGAAGGTGAAAAGACATAACAATAAAACATAACAAATACATTTACCTTTAAAAACATTTAAACCTGTTAGAACAATAATTTTCATAAAAGAAATGAATCATTTATTGAAAACATGAGTGCAGTATAAAGCATATACAGGTAACCAAGGAAGTCGAGAAACCAACAAGATTGCAACCACATGAAGCTAAGTCCTCTACCACTAAAGTGACAGAGCAAGAACTAGGCACTAGTCTCAATCACTCAAGGTGAGGAGAAACAATGGATCTTATTAATGCATACACATATACTATACATGACCACGGTAGTGAGCCGGGCATCGGGAACCACAGTAGCAATCTGCGGCATCGGGAAAAGACCACAGTAATAACCGAGTAGTGGGATCCAAACTGTAGCTGGCGGGACAAGAGGGGGATCTCCAAGTCAGAGGATCAAACTGACAAGGTTATCCAAGCTTAGTGGTGCCGACTCATAGGTCAAATAACAAATCGAGACATGTGTAAATAATCAAGTACAAGTAATTAAACGGGCGGGGCAAGAATGCTCAAAGCATAATTCTCATTCATGTGGTGCAATGCACTTCAAGACAAGTAACTGTTACATATGTAACTTCAATGCTTTCGGGAAAACAAGTCATGTAATGCAAATCTCGGAAATAAGGAAATACAATGAACTATTACAATTTCGGTTAAAATATCGGTTTCAAGATTTATTTAGGGTGAATAGGGGTCCCGTATGTCGATTGTAATAATGACTTGGTACTCCTTGAGTTTGAAGACATTCCGGGCTCCTTATACACTTTGGGATTTCTAAAACTTTAAGTGAGCTTAAAGATAGTACTAGACGGGTGCGATTAAAAATCAAAACTATAAACAAACCAACCCTAAGCACAATGTTAATCGTGAAGCATTGTACAACCTACTTAGTCACCGAAAGGGATAGGATTCGTGATACCCAAGGAAATAGAGTTCGCATATAGATATAAGGAAGGTATCGCGTTGTCCCATACCGTTCAAGATTGAATTAGATTGGATTCCGATGCAACCGAACTAACTGTGAAGAACGTCGGCTCAAAACATCCTCACATATAGTCAAATGAGTCCAAAAAGGGTAGCCAAAGTCCCACCTAAGCCCATCCGAAAACAGGGTAAAAATCCCTTCCAGGAAGGATTTCTCAGTTGGCCCGGTCGACCTGGTCAAGGCCCGGTCGACCCAGTACACAGCAGCCCCGGTCGACCTGAGAAGGTCAGGTCGACCTGGTCCCTGTGTGCCCGGTCGACACCGAGCCTATGGCCGGTCGACCGGCAGTTGTAACTAAAAAAGGGAGAATAGTGTTTTGGTCAGGTTCCAGAGAACCTGGCCTTGTGTCGCCGGTTGACCGAGCCCTCGTGCGGTCGACCGTGTGAACTGCAGAACAGAACCTCTGTAGTGAGCTGGGCCTTTTCTCTTATTTCCTCATTTCAACACTTATACAACCAATACAAGACTAGAGATAAAGAAAGCTATAAATCAATGTTTCCAAGGTATTAAATGAGCTAGCAAGATGCATTATGAGCATTTATTTCAACAATGCAAATCATTAAGAAACATGAGTAAATCATTAATATTTCACCAAATCATTTAAAACTCAAAACACCTAATCATCCACTTGCCTTAGGTCCAAGCTAGCAAAACCAAGCCTCTAATCACCTCTTAAGCTCAATTCCAAGCTACAAGCAAAAACCCCAAAACAAACCCTAAAATGGGTCAAACAATGAATGAAGAAGATAGAACTCACAATAATGAAAATGGAGCTTCTCAAGGACTAGAAGAACACAAATCTAGAACATGGAGAAGATTGCTTACTTGGATGACCTTCAAATGGAAAGAGTTAGCTCAAAGAAGATCTTGAAATGAGAGGTTTCCTTCACAAATGGTATCAATAGGTAGCCTTCAAGATGCGGAAGAGAATGGTGAAGTCTATTTTGATGTTGGTGCAAGCTTGGTGGGAGATTGAGATGGAGAGAGCAAGAAAAAGAAGAGGAAGTTGCCAAAGAAAACCCTAGGTTCTCTTTTGTGCTGGAAAAGGGAAATGGAAGATGGGTTTCTCCTTATATAAGCAATGAGAATGGGTCCCACTACTTAAGAACTCTTTGGGCTGAAATCATGTCTTTCGGGACTTCAAATGAATTCGACGAAGAAGAAATGATCGTCGAAATATCTAGATTCCAAAAAGTATATGTTTTGCGGGTTTCGGAGATATCAAGTTTTGGGTACAGGTTTAGTGTAAAAAGACTGTTTTGCCCTCAAGGCTAGGAAATCGGGTTTCGGGGTCTCAAATGGGAACGGGATCAACATGAAAGTTGTAAGGATCAACAAGATAAACGAAACGGGATAAGAACGCAATTCAAAACTGTTAGATCCCGACCCAGACCAAGTCGATTAGTGTGCGATTAGTATGTATTTAGTACTAAGTGGGTTTAGTGGTCGTTGGGTTAGAAGTAATTAGTTTAGTCTTGGACATAGCTTTGGGAATTTTGAGAACGTTTAGTGTTAGTCTGACACACTCAGGAAGGCCTGAGTGCACGTGAAAGCTTGGGAGGATCGTATCGGTCTCCGTGTGATTGTGGTCTTGATTTCATTTGAATGATTTTTCTATGTGTTACAACTTTCGTTTTAAGGACATTCATGTTTGAAGCCCAAAGACCCATGTTTGGGCCCAAAGAGGGTAAAATTGTCTTTTATGCACAAATCTGGACACAATCTTCGAGATCTCAAAACCATGTCAAAAATATACTTTTTGGAAACTAGACATTTCGAGGATCGTTTTATCCTTCTTCGTCGAAGTCATTCGAGGTTCACAAGATTGTGTTTTAATCACTTCAAGGTTCAGCTAGTTGGGGCCCCTTGATAGCCCCATCTCCCTCTCTTTTCATTCACTTTACCAAATCTCTGCAACTTCCTTAACCTAGGGTTGAAAACCCCTCTTTCTTTTCCATCTTCCTCACCTTGCATGACATAGCTAGAGATCACCAAAGGAAATTCTAAGAATACCATCTTCATCATCTCCTTGCAAGCTTTCTTTTGGTACAAAGTTCTTGGAGTTTCTTGTGGGACAAGCTCTTCATTTTCTTCCTCCTCTCTTGTTTGACCTTCCCTAGCTAAGAGCTTCAAACCATGCTTTTCATAAAGTCTTTTTAGTTCCTTAAAGATCTTGTTTTCCATGTTACAAACCCTTTTGGTAAAATGGGTTTCTTCTTTTCAAGATTGAGTGAGTGGTGTGGTTTTCTTGGGTTTTTGTAGTCTTTGGATTGGCTTGAGTGAAGTGCTTGGAGAAGAGTGTTTAGCTTGGGCAAGTTAAGTAATCTTTATAGGTCCAATGTGCATGTGTATTTGATTCCATTGTTATTTTAAAAATCGTGCATTTGATATGTTTATAAGCTTCATGATCATGTTTTCCTTGGATTGAATGTTTGAAATTGGGAAAAATGTGTGTTTTGTCCCTTGGAGAGCATGTAGGCTCAGGGAGTGCAAGTGGAATGAGGAACAAGAAGAAAGGAAGAAAGAAATGTGAAAATCTGCACTGAACTGCATTTCCCGTGCAGTTTCGGTCAGCCGTCGGTCGGCTGGCGGCTAGCCGAAATCCTCAGTTCGGTTAACCTCGAGCTGACCGAGCTCGGTGGTTTCCTTTCCAGAAGCTGACATTTCGCCAGGGAGTTACGGTCAGCTTGACTGTCAGCGAGCGGCTAGCCTCCATACCCCATGTCGGCTAACCGTTGGCCAACCGCGCGTTGTCGGTTCCTTTTCCCGAGAGTTACATTTCAGACTGGATTTCCGCGGTCAGCCCTACGGTCAGCTTACGGCTAACCGCCAAGTCTCAGTTCGGCTAACCGTAAGCTAACCGCAGTCAGTTCGGTTCCTTTTCCAGAGGGCTGAGTTGGACCTGGATTTCCAGCGGTCAGCTCGTCGGTCAGCTGGCGGCTAGCCGACACCTGACCCTGAGGTGACCGAATTCGACAAATTTCCTGTTTTGAAGAGCCTTTGCAACAATGAAAAACTAGAACATGTTTAGGGGCCTTTAGCCTAATATTATGCACTCGAAACCCGAGATGTCCTTGAACTTCTGGGGCACCAATTCTGTTTTAATTCCAACATCTGGGCTTCGGCTGCACAACGATCAACCAAAGGTCCTTACATGAGCTTGATAGGCTTTGTATTCGTACTTTGGTTTCGAGATAATGAATATCATCGTGTACTCGTTTTGAAGTTAAGTACAAGCTCGTTTTGAAGATGTGTTTCAAGAAAAAGGGGATCACTTCCTAAGCGTGTTATGCATAATAATTAAGCCTTTGCTAGTCGTGTTCATCGTGTTTTGATAAGTGATTTCCCCCTTTTTACCTTGACATGTTTTGATAGTGTTTCGCGTGTTTTGTGCATTCATGAATTAAGTAAACACCACTGAGCTTAGACTGCCCTTTCAGTTTGATCCACTGTCTGGGGGTCTTTAAACGTGTGGACTGTTTGCAGACTGGTCGTGTATTTATTACACATCGTGCGTGTCCGGTTCCACGGCCGGAATTCCCGTCTTTGTGGGAAATCGTGTCGTGCTTATATTATGTATATCGTGCTTGTCGTGCGTGCTTGCTCTTTACATTATCTAAATGATAGAGAAAGGATGGGCTCTTTATGGATTGTAACTATTCATGATATTATATGTACTCATGCTAGTTTGTTTTAGTATCTCAACTTGATTGAATACTTCTGTAAATGCATCTCAGTCATTGTAGTATTTCAAGTTAAGGATTTATTATATGTTTTCTAAAACGTTATTGTTTCATGCTTGCACCTAAATTGATTACCTGCCAAACCGTTGTGTTTGACCCTTGTTTGTTGGTGCCCAGGTGCAGGTGACGTTACCTTTGAGGGGAGCGTTAGGAGGCTTACGAGCCAACCCCTGTGAGAGAGTGGCAGCCCGACGATGTCATCTAGACGTCGGGTGGGTTCTTGAGTCTCGTCATCATTTTGTTGGGGTTTCCTTTTATTATTTTGGAGAACTGTATTGGCCTCTGTTGGCCTCTTATGGGTTGTAACCAAATTTTAAGCACTTTTGAATTAGTCTCATAACTTGAATTCTAATGGGAATGCCATGTGGCTTCTTTCTTTGATACTATGCCTTGTGATTATTTGTTATGGCACTTAAATATTTGTTGGTGCTTACCTAGATGTGTTTTGCTACACGCTTCCGCATACTTGATCGTGTGAGTCAGATTCCGTGTGTCTTTGGGAATCCTCACCGCGGGAACCTGTGGGAAAGCAAAATCTTTAATAGTAATTGGAACATCAACCAACGTCGCGGGCCCGGGGTCCCGTTCCGGGGTCGTGACAAAAACAATTCCGAAAAATCTTCTAAGCAAACGCAAGTCGAAAAGGGAACCCCCAAAGGGCCCCACTAGTCACCAAAACACTCAAAATTCCCCAAAACTATAACAAAAACTATTCCAAACCCAACTTAGCCAAAATCACTAATCAAGCTTAGGACTAACACATGGCTTAATTAACACTAATCGGGTTCACTCTGGTCGGGGTCTTACATCCTTTACCCCTTAGGGCATTTGGTCCTCCAAATGAAATATAAGACTCACCTCTGGTAGTAGATGTGGATACTTCTTCTGCACTTGATCTTGTAATTCCCACGTTGCCTCTTCCGGTCCATGATTCTCCCATAGTACCTTTACCCACAGAATAGACCGTGTCCTCAACTCTTGTTCATTTGTATCGATGATCTGAACGGGCTTCTCAACATAGGTAGCGTCCTCTCGAATCTCCAATGGCTCATGCCAGAGCACATGTGACGGATTGTGGACATACTTCTTCAACATAGACACATGGAAAATGTTGTGTACGCCGGATAGCTCAGGTGGTAAGGCCAATCTATAAGCCACATCACTAATCTTACTCACAACGTCGTAGGGTCCAATGTATCTTCGTGATAGCTTGCCCTTCTGCCCAAATCTCAATGTTTCCCTTGTAGGTGACACTTTTAAGAAGACCTTATCTCCTTCTTGGAATTGTAAATCTCTGCGGTGGGAGTCTGCATAGCTCTTCTGTCTACTCCGGGCTACTTTCAGACGTTCTTGGATCAACTTCACTTTGTCGGTGGTCTCACTTACAATAGTCGGTCCATGGAAACTGCGAATAACGACTTCTTCCCAACATACAGGTGTCCTACACCTTCTGCCATACAATGCCTCGAAAGGCGCCATGCCAATGCTCGAATGGAAGCTGTTGTTGTAAGCAAACTCACACAATGGTAATGTCTCATCCCATTGGGTCTTGAAGTCTAATACACAAGCACGGAGCATATCCTCAAGAGTCTGAATTGTTCTCTCTGATTGACCATCTGTCTGCGGGTGATAAGTCGTGCTAAACTGTAGTTTCGTGCCCATAGACTCATGTAGCGTCTTCCAGAACCTCGAGACGAATCTGCTGTCTCTGTCAGAAGTGATAGAAACTGGTTGCCCTTGTCGATTGATAATCTCATTGACAAATAACTCTGCCAAAGGTAGCATGCGCATCTTCTTCCCTGTCCTCATAGGAATGAAGTGGGCGATTTGGTAAGTCGGTCCACAATGACCCATATCGCATCGTTGCCTCTGCTGGTCCTCGGTAATCCCAAAATAAAATCCATGGTAATATGCTCCCACTTCCATTTCGGGATCTCTAACGGCTGTAACAACCCTGGAGGCCTCTGATGTTCTGCCTTAATCAACTGACAGGTCATGCAACGTGAGACAAACGCTGCAATCTCTCTCTTCATATTGTTCCACCAAAATCCGCCCATCAAATTCTGATACATCTTTGTGCTGCCTGGATGCATGGAGTACTTCGTGCTGTGAGCCTCGGTCATGATGTCATTTCTCAAATCTTCGATGTTAGGCACACACAAACGGTCACAGTAGTATAAGACTCAATCAACAATACGGAAATCAGGACGGTCTGCTACATGCTCTAAAATCTTGGCCAACTCTGGATCTTGTAACTGACTATCTTTGATCTTCTGAATGAAGGAAGGCTCTGACACTGTAAGACCCCGACCCGAGTGAACCCGATTAGTGCTAATTAAGTTGCGTGTTAGTGCTAAGCTTGATTAGTGTCTTTGGCTAAGTTGGGTTTGGAATAGCTTTTGATATAGTTTTGGGGATTTTGATTTGCTTTGTGTTAGTAGGGCCCTTTGGGGGTTCCCTTTCATGACATTGCATATGTTTGAGGATTTATCGGAGGTTTTTACATTCATGATTTTAATCCCATTTTACTCGTTTTGATGATCCCTACAACTTTCATGTTGATCCCGTCCCCGTTTGAGATCCCGAAACCCGATTTCATAGCCTTGAGGGTAAAACAGTCATTGCACACCAAATCTGTACCCAAAACTTGATATTCCCGAAACCCGCAAAACATATACTTTTTGGAAACTAGATATTTCGACGATCATTTCTTCCTTCTTCGTCGACTTCGTCCGAGGTACCGAAATAGATGATTTCAGCCAAACTAGTTCCTTAAGTTGTGGGACCCAACCTCTCATTGTTAACAAAGGAGACCCTTCCCCTTCTTTTTCCATTTTCATTTTCCAGCACAAGAGAGAGACCTAGGGTTTTCTAGCAACTTTCCTTTCTTCTTCTTGCTTCTCCTTCTCCAATCCTCACCAATCTTGCACCAAACTCGAAGTGGAGATCACCAACCTCTTCCTCATCTAGCAAGCTTCACTTTGATACCTTTTGTAGAAGAATCCATCAACTTTGAGACTCCCTTTGAGATAACTCTCTTCATTTGAAGGTCATCCAAGTAAGTGTTCTTCTTCATCTTCTAGATTTGTGTTCCTATAGCCTTAGAGAAGCTCCACCTTTATTATTGAAAGGTTTCCTTGTCATTTCATTTTTTGACCCATTTTAGGGTTTGTTTTGGGGGTTTTTTATTGTAGCTTGGAAGTGAACTTAAGAAGTGAGTAGAGGCTTGATTTTGGCTAGCTTGGACTTGAGGCAAGTGAATGATGAAGTGTTTTTAAGTTTCAAATGGTTTGGTGAAGCATTTATGGATTTTCATGTTTTCATTGATTCCTTTTATGGTTGAAATAAATGATCTTTATGCATCTTGATATCCTCATTTAATGTCTTGGAAACATGTGTTTAAGTCATCTTGTTTATAGCTATATGTGGTTGTTAAGGTGTTGGAAGGAAAGGAAACAAAAAGGAAACAAATCAAGTTCCCGGACCTGCTACACGCCCAGGTTCGATCGATCGGACGTGTAGGCTGATCGATCGGACTGTCTTTAACTGTAAGGCTTTTTTAGGCGATCGATCGGACTGTAAGGCCGATCGATCGGACCCTGTCCGTAACTGGGACAGAAATTTGAGTCCAGTGGGTTTTGATATTATTTTTTTTGTGGACCTTGGCTACCCTCCTTGGACTCATTTGACCATATGTGAGGACGTCTTGAGCCGATGCTCTTCACGGTTGGTTCGGAGGCATCGAAGTTCAATCTATTTCAATCTTGAACGGGATGGAACGACACGATATCTTCTTCGTACCTAAATGCAAAGTCTATTTCCTTGGGTATCGCGAATTCTATTCCTTTCGGTGACTGAGTAGGTTGCTCGATGGTTCCGGGTTGACATCATACTTAGGATGGACCGTTTATAGTCTTGATTTTTCTATCATAACATCTAGTTATAACCATAAGCTCAATTTAAGTTTTGAAAATCGTAAAAGTGGATAAGGAGCCCGGAATGTCTTCAAACTGAAGGAGTACCAAGTCATTTCCATCATCGACATACGGGACCCCTATTCACTCAATTAGATCTTAAAATCATTATCTTTCTCTAATTGGTATAGTTCATTATATTCCTCATTTCCAAGATTTACATTACATGAATTGTTTTCCCTGAAAGCATTGATGTACACTTGAAATGGTTACTTGACCCGAAGTGCATTGCACCACATGATATGTCAGTGTGCCCTTGAGCACCCCCGTCTTGCCCGTTTGATTATGTATTTGTACTTGATTTACTTGCATTGTCTCGATTGTATTTGACCTATGAGTCGGCACCACTAAGCTTGGATAACCTCGTTGGTTTGATCCACCGACTTGGAGATCCCCTCTCTTGTCCCGCCAGCTGCAGTTTGGATCCCGCTACCAGGTCATTACCGTGGTCTTGTCCCGATACCGCAGATTGCTACTGTGGTCCCCGATGCCCGGCTCGCTACCGTGGTCATGTATAGTATATGTATATGTATTTATATGAGATCCCATGTTTCTCCTCACCTCGAGTGACTGAGATCAGGGCCTAGTTATTGCTCTATCACCTCGGTGATAGAGGACTTAGCTTCGTGTGGTCGCCATCTTGCTTGTTCCTGATTCCTTGGATTCCCTATGAGTTTTATCTTGTTTACATGTTTTCTAACAAATGATTTATCTATTTTATGAGAGTTCTTGCTTGAACAGATTTCCTTGCTTTTCGAGATATTTCATCTATTATATGTTGTTGCATCTTTTCACTCTCTTGCCAGACCGTCGTGTCTGACCCATTTGCTTTGGTACTCAGGTCCCGTTGTCGGTTTCCTTGAGGAGGAGCCGGAGGAGGTGGTAGGTGAGCCACAACCTCTAGTCGAGTGGCGTGCTGACGATGTCATGTAGACATCGGGTTGCTACGAGAGGCGTTTCATTTTGAGGAGGACTTATTAACCATTCTTTGGGTTATTATTTTGTCATATTGGCTTTTGTTGGCCTCTAATTTTGGGGAATGTAACTAAATGATATTTTGTCTAACTTTAACAACTTTTGGGAAACATGCTATAGATCATTGCTCATTCTGATACAGTTTTGATATTTGATGTTAATGCTTGCATGATTAGAGATAGTCTACTATTTGATTT
Organism: Cinnamomum chago; assembly: GCA_038049695.1. Classification (NCBI taxonomy): domain Eukaryota; kingdom Viridiplantae; phylum Streptophyta; class Magnoliopsida; order Laurales; family Lauraceae; genus Cinnamomum; species Cinnamomum chago. The sequence goes on from CP142458.1 coordinate 42,529,728, forward strand.
GCTACACGCTTCCGCCCTCAAAAGAAATATTCCTTGATGGTTGTGATATCCTCACCGCGGACACCTGTGGGAAATTAAATAAATTGTATCTTCTTGATGTAGATAATCATCATTAATCATTATTCACTAATGTCCCGATCCCGGATTCCCGGTCCGGGGTCGCAACAGACACTGACATGTTAGATAATAGGACCCCCTTCCTTAGTGGTTGTAGGTCTATGCTCAACTCTTCAAATTGCTCAAAAATACAAGTGCCACTTAGATTTGCCAAGCCTATTGATTTTTTGCTCAAGGCATCGGTGTGAGAACCCGACCCCTAATCTCTTGGATTAGTGTTGTTCTATTTGTGGATTAGTTCTTTTAGTGGGATTAGTATTTGTTGGGTTGAGTTTGTGAGCTAGAATGATTTTTCTTCTAGTTTTGGGCTTTTGAGTGCTTTGGTAGCTTGTGGGGCCCTTTGGGGGTTTCCTTTTCGGCTTTGCTTTTCTTGTGAGATTTTTCCGATTTGTTTCGTATTGTGTTTTTGGCCCGTTGCATTCATCTTGAGGAATCCTACAACTTTCGTGTTGATCCCATATCCATTTGAGAACCCAAAAACCGATTTCTTGGCCTTGAGGGCAAAACAGTCTTTTCACACCAAATCTGTACCCAAAACTCGATATTTTCGAAATCCGTGAAACATACACTTTTTGGAAACTAGATATTTCGACGATCATTTCTTCCTTCTTCGTCGAATCCATCCGAGGTCCCGAATTAGATGATTTCAGCCACCCAAGTTATTTAAGTTGTGGGACCCTTTCTCACTTGCTTATAAAAGGAGACCCTTCCCCTTCCTCTTCCATTTTTCATTGTTCCAGCACAACCCTTTTGAGTCTAGGGTTTTCTTGCTTTCCCTTCTTCTTCTTGCTTCTCCATCTCCAAGCTACACCAATCTTGCACCAACATCAAAATGGAGACCACCATTCTCTTCTCCACCTTGCAAGCTTTTCATGGATGCCATTAGAAGAGAAATCCACCAACATTGAAACCCTCCTTGAGCTAACTTTGTGTTTTTGAAGACTCCACAAGTAAGTTCCCTCCCCAAACCTTCTAGATATGTGTTCTTCTTGCCCTTGAGAAGCTCCATTTTCATTATTGGGAGTTCTTTCTTCTTCTTCATTATGTAACCCATTTTTGGGTTTGTTTTGGGGGGTTTTTGTAGAAATTGTGGATCTTGAGCTTGAGAGGTGATTAGGAGCTTGGATTTGCTTGATTACAGTCAAAGGCAAGTGGATGAATGGATTGTTTTGATTATTAACATGTTTTGTGAGAAAATCTTGATTCATTAATGGTTTTGGTGATTTTAATAGTTGTCTTTAATATGATTAATATTGATTTCAAGATGTGCTTATTGATGAGTTATTTCTCCCTTGTTAATCTCTTGGAAATGTATGTATCATAGTGTCAAGATTTCAAATGATTTCACATGAATGAGTTTTCTCCGCCTTGTGATTAATTGTGAATGGAAAGAATGGAAAGAATGGAAAGAGAGGAAATTGAAATGAGGAGCTCTTTAGCTCATGATATTGTCTTGGAAACATGTATTTAAACCATCTTGTTTATGGTTCTTTGTGATTGATTATATGTTGGTGTTAGGTCTTTTGTTTTTGCAATTTGATGGATGCATTTGCACTTTAGCACCATTTGAATTCACACACTAGCATTGTGTTAGAAAACCTTGAAATCTAGTTTTATACATGCATAGCTTTTAAGATTTGGAAAAGCTTTTGTTTTATGCATGTTTTGGTTTTAAACTTGGATGCATTGGTTTTGAATCCCAAACTCTTTTTGAAAACCTAATTCCATGTGCACTACTTTTGGAAAATCATGTTAGGTATTTAGGTTTCAGGTTTGCATACTTTCAGCACCTTTGGAATCAGTTTTGTATGCAATATCTTTTGAAAAGAGTTTTTACTAATCAAGCTTGCCTAAGGTCTTAAACCTTTGAATCTTCTTAGGCTTTAGGTATCTCATGTTTTAATCTTCTTAGAATACCTTAAATCATGTATTTAAGCTTGATTTAGTGGCCAAAAAGATCCCCCAAAGAAAAACTTTGAAAATGGAAAAAGTGGATTTTTGGCCCAGGGACTCGCCCGGCAGTGTCGCCGGTCGACCGAGCCCTGTGTCTCGGTCGACCGAGGACACTGCAGGGCCCTGGGAAGTTTCTGTGCAGAAATTTCCCAACGGTCAGAAATATGACCGTTGTGTTGTCCCGGTCGACCGAGACCTCTAGGTCGACCGAGACAACTTGCCCGTGGACTGTTTTCTTGCCTATAAAGTCCATTCATTTCCAACCTTTTTCAAGGCTTGAACCATGAACTTTTGAGAGCATTTTGGAGCCAAAGAAAGGGGAAGAAGTTGGAAAGGCTAGAGGGCTATTTGGAAATCAAACTCATGAGTTTTTAAAAGGTACATCTTCTAAGTTATTTTGATTTCCATTCAAATGAAATTCATGCATGTTCAAATCCTTGGTATTTTCATTTATGCATGATTTCAAGCCTATAAAGAGTTGTTTTGCAAACTCAATATCTTCCTTGGTAAATTAGATTAGTTTGCAAACTCTCTTAACTAAATCACATGCTTTCTTAGACTTTTACACTCATACAACTTGTTTAGTTCATTTATTAAAGTTGTTTGAATTTCACATGTGATTAGTTTTCTCTTCAATCATCATTTTATAAGCTTTGATTTTAAAATGCATCATGCATTCATTTAAGAGCTTCTTTGTTAAGATTGATTGAAGGAACACACTCATACACTTGTGCACACACTTTAGCTTGTTTTAAGTGTATGTTTGTAATTTGTATTAAACTTTCATATTAGCCTATTCAAGAGGCAATTTCATATGAGCTTAAATTGTAATCTCTTAGAGTGATCTTTTGGAAAGACACCTTCTTTGAGAAATCAACTTTGTAAAGGTTATTGCTTAGCCTTTGAAAAGCAACTTGTAAGGTTATTGCTTAGCCTAAGAAAAGCATATTGTAAAGGTTATTGCTTAGCCTAAGAAAAGCATATTGTAAGGTTATTGCTTAGCCTATAAAAGCACATTGAGAGGTTGTTGTTTAGCCTAGAAAAACAACTTTGTAAGGGTTATTGCTTAGCCTAGTAAAAAGCATAATTAGTGGAATCCGGTGGGGTGTTGGATACACAAGCCGGTAGTGGATGTAGGCATTGAGGCCGAACCACTATAAACCTTGGTGTTGTGGTGATTGCTTTGTGATGATTGTATTGTTAGCTTCCGCATTTTGATTGTCTTATCATCACATGTGACTAGTTTTTATTAAGAAATTAAAATTGGTTTAAATTGGTCATAGTTGTAGCTCACCCTATTCACCCCCCCCTCTAGGGTTAGGATCCATAGCGGACTTTCAATTGGTATCAGAGACAAGTGCTCTAATCCCTTAGGATCAAGTGTTTGGAACTCTTGATTAGGTGTAAAAACCTAGAGTTAAAACCCTAGACTTGTGCTTCTTTGAAAATCATTAGTATGGACTCTACTATGCTAGATTTTGTAGATTCTCCTAGACTTACCATTCTTCCATCTATTAGAGATTCAAACATTCAATTAAAAGAATCTCAATGTAAATTAAATGAAGAAGAAGAATATAATGAAGAAGATCTTCAACAAGCCTTTGAAGAATTATATGAAGTATCCTTAAAGCTTGAGAAGAAAAACAAAAGTTTAAGAGAAGAATCTAAAAATCTAAGCAAAGAATTAGCTTCTTCAAAAGATGAACTTAGAGAGAAAGAAGAAGTAATAAATTGTGTAGAGTCTAAGTTCATGATCTCTTTAAATAATCTATCTAACATTCAAGATGAACTAAAAGAATTAAAGATGGATTATGATAATGTCAATAAGGAAAATCTAAAACAAAGAGATCAATTACAAAGGCAAGATAAAGACTTTAACAATCTTGAATCTAAATTGACTATCTCTAAGGAAAATTTATCTAATGCTCAAGATGAATTAAATGAGATTAAGATAAATTGTGATGAACTTAAAAATGAAAATTTAAACCTAAGAGATACAATTAAAAGACAAGATAAAGACTTTAACAACTTAGAAGCCAAGTTGATCAAAAGTAAGTTAAAAACTCAAGAGCTTGGAACTAATGTTGTTAATGACCTTAAACATAAATTACAACTTGCCAATGAAGAGCTAATCAAATATAAGGAACTTGAAAATGAACTTTCAAAAGTCAAAAATGAAAATTCAATCCTTATAACCAAAGTCACTCAACTTGAAAGCTATAAACAAAAGTATGAGTGCAAGTTTACCCAAAGTGAAGAGAAACTTGAAAAATTATTCAAATTGGGTAAATCTCATGGAGATAGGACGGGTCTTGGATTTAATAGGAATATGACACATGACCCTAAATTCACCAACACTTTTGTGAAAGGTGAGTCCTCTTTCTCTAGCACTCTTTGTCCCTTGCCTAAAACAAAATGTGATTATTGTGGCAATGAAGGACACTTTAGGTTTGAGTGCAAACTAAGGAAAAGAAGCTATGTGTCTAAACCCATCTTTGAACTCAAGAAAGTAAAATCAAACTTGAAGGGTAAGACACTAAAAACAAAGGAAGACTCCATAAAGCTTAAACAAGTTAAACCAATTAACAAGGAGTCTCCAAAAATAGATTCTAAAAAGGTTAAACAAGTCAAACCAAGTTTAAAAGAATCTATTAACAAAAAGCTTCTCAACCTACCTCCCTTAAGTCAAAACATGAAAGAACTTTTAAAGAAAATTACAAAGTTAAATCTAAATTTCAAAAGTCAAAGAAAGGGAGAAAATAAGAAGAATAGAAAACAATCCCCTATGAAGAAGAATCACCAACCTCAAAAGACTAATCACCATTCTAAGCCAAATTTAGTAAAATCTAAATATCTTGGTGATAAGTTTAAATTGAAAATTTATCAAGTCAAATCTCCTATAGTTGGTGAGGATTTCAAAATTGACCTCAAAGTTCAACCCTCCCAAGACCTTAGGTGGATTCCCAAAGTTAGATACTTAGACAAACCTTAAGGCCTTGGACCTTCATTGACCAACCTATTCTTTGTAAGTTAAATCTCTTTGTTGGTCATGTTGCATTTGCATTTTGTTCTTTCTTAGTTACATTTCATAAAATGCATTGCTTCTTTATGATCAATTGATTTTGTCTTCATACACCATTCTAGTTACATGTCATGGTTTTCAAAATCTCTTGATTATAAATTCATCATGTTTGATTTGCTTTTTGCACTCATATGCCTTGCATTGCATTTCTACATGATTAATTGATTGTGTTGTTAAAAGCTTTCATAGCTAGACTCTTCATGATCAATTGTTGTTGAATCATTTGTAAGACTTTTTGAACAAATGATTTGACTCAATTCAAGTTTTTCCATGGACTTCTAATTTATACTTGTATATGGAAAATCATTGTTTTGAAAATTGTTTGATTGGAAATGCTCTATAACTTCATTAGTTAGATTCATCAAAGCATGTTCCATGATTCTCATTTCCTTTTCTTTTGGTTGCATTATCTTTAGAAATGGAAATGTATGTTGTTTGCATCTTTAGCTTATGTGTTTACATTCTTTTTATATGCAAATGACAATTGGTTCCATGTATGGTTGTGACCTTAGTTACATTTGTAGAAACCATACTAGAACCCAAATCCATCCTTTTTACCTAGTCATTTCTTTATGGATGGTTATGATGTTGATTCATGTAGATTTTCTTGATGTCATCCTTATACATGTTTCAACTTCATAAGTAGTGTTCTTAATCATATGAATCTCTTTGAAATCCATTCCTTGCATTTATGTTGGTTGATGGATTTCTTAGTGTTGAATTCATATGATCTAGACACTTTGGAAATTGCATGCATTACAAAGCTTTATCCTTTTGCATTGCAATTTGCCTTGTTCATCACTATGCTCTTTAGGAATATCATTAAAAGTGAGGAATATGCATTTATGATGCTTGATGGAAGTGTATCACATCCTTGCTTTTACTCATGTTATCATATTCAATTGGTTTCATTTGGTATAATGTTCCATTGATTTCATATCCAATTGATATCTTATCTTGTGTATGTGATAGACCTTGTGTGCTTTGGACTAATCTTCATAGTTATATAATTGTTCCACGTCACACACCATTAGCATCATAATGCTCATGATTGCCACCTCTTTTTGCTCTCATAGGTAAATCTCATGACCACCATGTTTATGTGTTAATAATATTGGTTGGTTATTATTTGAGGTTGGCTTCATGATTGAATTTCATTTCACTCTTTCATGCACTTTAATAGTCATATTTATTGATTGAATGAAATGAGTTCAAAACTTACATAGCATATGATTTTCATAAGTAATATTGATTGATGCTATGTTTGAGTAAACCCCATATCATGGATAGCTCTAATTTGGATTTTTCCTAATAAGTAACATTCTTGAATCCATTTTAGAGTGATTGTGTTAATAGTCACATCCTTTAATCTCAATTGATATGTTTGTTTCAATTGATATCCATGATTGCTTCTCCCATTAGACCTTGCTTTCTTTTGGCAATTTGATCATATGAGCTTTATAGTTAAATGAATCTAATCCTTTCCTTGAAGTTGACCCTCATTGGTAAACCATCTACTTCTTGCACCTAATAGTTAAATCTTTGTCAAGAGTTTGACAAAAGGAGAGAATGGATTGAGGGGGAGAGTAAACCTTCATAGGAAGTGTTAGTTTTGATCAAATTGACCCTTGGATTGCCTTTGAGCCCTTAGAGTTAACTTACATACATGATAGCCTGTTATGAATTTCATTTTCGATTTCATTTGTTAACAGGTGCTACTAAAGGTATTCTTCTTGTCTCATGTGTGTAGGTACCTTTGCAATTTAATGTCAAAGGGGGAGAGAGAGTTCAAGTGTGACTCAAAGATCTCCTACTCATCAAAGGGGGAGAGAGTTCGAGAGTTCAAGTACTCGAAGATCTCCTATCCATCTAAGGGGGAGAAAGCTTTCAAGTTCTCAAGAGAGAGAGGCATGGTCAAAGGGGGAGAGCAAATAGAAGAAAGAAAGCTTGGAGCTAAAGAAAATACTTGGCCATAGAGAGGAAGATGATAAGAAAGCTTGAAGAATGATCAAGCACCAAGCATCAAGAAGATTGAAGAAAAGAGCCCAAGAGCCCAAGCTAAGAGAAGGAGCATCCAAGAAGATTTCAAGACTTGTCCAGCTAAGGGGGAGCTGAAGACTAAGTGTGTAATTTCAATGATGAGTAAGTTGCCATCAAATTGCAAAGGGGGAGATTGTTAGGTCTTTTGTTTTTGCAATTTGATGGATGCATTTGCACTTTAGCACCATTTGAATTCACACACTAGCATTGTGTTAGAAAACCTTGAAATCTAGTTTTATACATGCATAGCTTTTAAGATTTGGAAAAGCTTTTGTTTTATGCATGTTTTGGTTTTAAACTTGGATGCATTGGTTTTGAATCCCAAACTCTTTTTGAAAACCTAATTCCATGTGCACTACTTTTGGAAAATCATGTTAGGTATTTAGGTTTCAGGTTTGCATACTTTCAGCACCTTTGGAATCAGTTTTGTATGCAATATCTTTTGAAAAGAGTTTTTACTAATCAAGCTTGCCTAAGGTCTTAAACCTTTGAATCTTCTTAGGCTTTAGGTATCTCATGTTTTAATCTTCTTAGAATACCTTAAATCATGTATTTAAGCTTGATTTAGTGGCCAAAAAGATCCCCCAAAGAAAAACTTTGAAAATGGAAAAAGTGGATTTTTGGCCCAGGGACTCGCCCGGCAGTGTCGCCGGTCGACCGAGCCCTGTGTCTCGGTCGACCGAGGACACTGCAGGGCCCTGGGAAGTTTCTGTGCAGAAATTTCCCAACGGTCAGAAATATGACCGTTGTGTTGTCCCGGTCGACCGAGACCTCTAGGTCGACCGAGACAACTTGCCCGTGGACTGTTTTCTTGCCTATAAAGTCCATTCATTTCCAACCTTTTTCAAGGCTTGAACCATGAACTTTTGAGAGCATTTTGGAGCCAAAGAAAGGGGAAGAAGTTGGAAAGGCTAGAGGGCTATTTGGAAATCAAACTCATGAGTTTTTAAAAGGTACATCTTCTAAGTTATTTTGATTTCCATTCAAATGAAATTCATGCATGTTCAAATCCTTGGTATTTTCATTTATGCATGATTTCAAGCCTATAAAGAGTTGTTTTGCAAACTCAATATCTTCCTTGGTAAATTAGATTAGTTTGCAAACTCTCTTAACTAAATCACATGCTTTCTTAGACTTTTACACTCATACAACTTGTTTAGTTCATTTATTAAAGTTGTTTGAATTTCACATGTGATTAGTTTTCTCTTCAATCATCATTTTATAAGCTTTGATTTTAAAATGCATCATGCATTCATTTAAGAGCTTCTTTGTTAAGATTGATTGAAGGAACACACTCATACACTTGTGCACACACTTTAGCTTGTTTTAAGTGTATGTTTGTAATTTGTATTAAACTTTCATATTAGCCTATTCAAGAGGCAATTTCATATGAGCTTAAATTGTAATCTCTTAGAGTGATCTTTTGGAAAGACACCTTCTTTGAGAAATCAACTTTGTAAAGGTTATTGCTTAGCCTTTGAAAAGCAACTTGTAAGGTTATTGCTTAGCCTAAGAAAAGCATATTGTAAAGGTTATTGCTTAGCCTAAGAAAAGCATATTGTAAGGTTATTGCTTAGCCTATAAAAGCACATTGAGAGGTTGTTGTTTAGCCTAGAAAAACAACTTTGTAAGGGTTATTGCTTAGCCTAGTAAAAAGCATAATTAGTGGAATCCGGTGGGGTGTTGGATACACAAGCCGGTAGTGGATGTAGGCATTGAGGCCGAACCACTATAAACCTTGGTGTTGTGGTGATTGCTTTGTGATGATTGTATTGTTAGCTTCCGCATTTTGATTGTCTTATCATCACATGTGACTAGTTTTTATTAAGAAATTAAAATTGGTTTAAATTGGTCATAGTTGTAGCTCACCCTATTCACCCCCCCCCTCTAGGGTTAGGATCCATAGCGGACTTTCAGTTGGAAGGAAAGGAAACAAAGAGGAAGAAAAATCAGCTTTCCCGGACCTGCTGTACCCAGGTCCGATCGATCGGACCTACAGGCCGATCGATCGGACTGTCAGTAACTGTAAGCCTTTTTGGGCCGATCGATCGGCCGATCGATCGGACCCTGTACATTCTGGTACAGAAATTTCGACCGATCGATCGGCCGAGTGAAATTTGATATTGTGTTTTTTTGGAAACCTTTGGGCCTTCTATGCGTCCTAGAGGTATATACCTTAGTGTTAAGACCAATTGTACCCTAATCTAAGGTCTCTAAGACTAGGGGACTAAAAGGAAAGAATGGTGATGATCTAGACACTAATCCTTGGTTTTAGGTGGGACCCTTACCCTTTTTGGACTGTTTGGCCTATGAGTGAGGATGTCTTGAGCCGACACTCCTCACGGTGGGTTCGGTGACATCGAAGTTAATCCATTTCAATCTTGAACGGGATGGAACGACGCGATATCTTCTTTATATCTAAACACAAGTCTATTTCCTTGGTTATCGCTAATTCTATTCCTTTCGAGGACTGAGTAGGTTGCTCGATGTTTCCGGATTAATGTCATGCCTAGGATGGACCGTTTATAATCTTGATTCTTGCTATTGTAACATCTAGTATTACCCATAAGCTCATTTTAAGTTGTGAAAATAGTAAAAGTGCATAAGGAGCCCGGAATGTCTTCAAACTCAAGGAGTACCAAGTAATTATCATAATCGACATACGGGACCCCTATTCACTTAAATAGATCTTGCAATCAATATTCTTCCCGAAATGGTATAGTGCATTATATTTCCTCATTTCCCGAGATTTGCATCACATGATATGAAATGTTAGTGTGCCCTTGAGCACCCCGTTTTACCCGTTTATTTATTGTACTTGATTTACTTGTTTCCCCGAAAGCATTGAAGTTACACTAGTAACAGTTATTTGTCCCGAAATGTATTGCCCGATATGAAGTGACAGTGTGCCCTTGAGCACTCCCGTTTTACCCGTTTATTTACTGTACTTGATTTACTTGCATATGTCTCGATTGGTTTTGACCTATGAGTCGGCATCACTAAGCTTGGATACCTTGTCGGTTTGATCCACCGACTTGGAAATCCCTCTCCCGTCCCGCCAGCTGCAGTTTGGATCCCGATACCCGTTTATTGCCGTGGTCCCGTCCCGATACCCGGTTCGCTACCGTGGTCCCGTTTCCCGTATATTTATTATTGTATATATGATTTACGTTGAGTCTCCTCACCTTGTGTGACTGAGACCAACGTCCCGCTCTTGTCACTTCGGTGATAGAGGACTTAGCTTCTTGTGATTGCCATCTTGCCAGTTCCCGATTCCTTGGACACCCGACATGGTTTATATTGCTTACTTGTTTTCAGATAAATGATTCATTGCTTTTATGAAAGTTGTTATTTAGATAAGTGTTAATGCTCTCTATTGTAAATTCAGTCACTATTATATTGTTTTATGTCCTTTGTACACGTACATGTTTTACATGAATGCCGGTTGGGTGAATACCCGTGCTTTTACACATGTTCCATACGATCAATGATTTTGCTAGATTTATATGATTACACGTGTTTTAAAGGAATACTCGAATTGTTAAATATCCGTGCCTTGTTTTAAAGGACATTTGGTTTGTCAGATATCTATGTTTATACCTGTTTTTAAATGCATACCCGAATTGTTAAATACCCATGCTTTGAAATAGGTTTCAAATGACACTTGTTTTGACAGATTCCTATGTTTATACCTATTTTACATGACACCCGATTTATTAAATATCCATACTTCTACATAGGTTTCAAATGGACATTGGTTTTGCTAGACTGCTATGAATACCTGGTTTGTTGTATACGTGTGTTTTTACTTAAGTTTCAAATGAACGTTGTTTTGCCATACCGCTATATTTATACATGTTTTAGACGAACACCCCATTGTCAAATATCTATGATTATAGATGATGTAAACGAACACATGTTTTATTAGATGTTCATGTTTTACCCGTGCTTGAAATGAATACAAGTTTTTCCCCGAGATTCCCGACTTTGCACCCGTTTAATTATATGCAGCATTTGATCGAATAGCATGATTTATCATATGTTTTACTCTTTAGTATATTTGTTATCTTTTCATCCACCTGCCAGACCGTCGTGTCTGACCCACTACTTTTGGTACTCAGGTTCAGATTTCTTCGCCCCGAGTTGAGTGTTTTTGTTGGCTGTGGAGCCATGCCTTGCAGGTTGCTTTGTCGGCTATGTCATGTAGACATTGAGCCTGATATCGGAGCTACGTCACACTTGGGTAGTAGTTTATAGCTTATTGTTGTATGGCTTTTATTAGCCTTTTCTTGGGATTCTTAATTAATGTACATTGATAATTGTAACTTGAACATATTTGGGAATGTAATATCCTGTTACTGTTAGCTCTGTAATTTATTGTGATGTTTACTCCAGTCTGAGATGATTCTTGATATAATAGCTATGGGCTAAAGGTTGAGTGCGACGCGGAATCCGATGGCCACGGACTTCGGGTCGCAACGCCACAAATGCTTCCGCAAAATATTCAGAATGTGTTGTCTTCACACACGCGGATCTTGGGAGAAGTAAAATATAATTATACCTTAATCCCATCTCCCGCCCCCGAGGTTCTGGTTCGGGGGCGTGACAATCGGCAACTACATTAGCTTTCCCCGGGTGGTACTTGATTGGAAAATCATAATCCTTGATATATTCCACCATCTTATCTGCCTCATGTTCAACTCCTTCTGAGAAAATAAATATTGCAAGTTGCGGTGATCGGAGTGGACTTCGAACTTCTCTCCATAAAGGTAATGTCTCCACATTTTTAATGCAAAGACGACCGCTACTAACTCAAGATCATGGGTGGCATAGTTCTTCTTGTGATCTTTCAACAATCGAGATCCGTAAGCAATCACTTTTCCTTCTTGCATCAACACACAACCAAGTCCCACATTCGAAGCATCGGTAAAAATGGCGAAACCGCTGCTTCCGGACGGCAATGTAAGGACTGGTGTTGTAGTCAATATCTTCTTCAGCTCTTGGAAACTCTCTTCACACTGATCTGTCCATACATATGGTGCATTCTTCCTTGTCAACTTCGTCAATGGTAACGCAATCGACGAAAATCCTTGCACAAACCTCCGATAATAGCCTGCCAATCCCAGAAAACTTCTAATTTCTGTCACATTCTTCGGCCTTTCCCAATTCACTACTGCTTCAATCTTGGACGGATCCACTGACAATCCTTCTTTGGAGATGATGTGCCCCAAAAATGCTACTTAGTCTAACCAAAATTCACACTTGTTGAGCTTCGCATATAGTTGATTCTCTCTCAAGAGTTGCAGTGCTATTCTCAAGTGCTCTTCATGCTCTTCTTTGGTCTTGGAGTACATTAAGATGTCGTCAATGAATACTACCACAAACTGATCTAGATACTCTGCAAATATCTTGTTCATCAATGCCATGAACACTGCTAGTGCATTTGTCAACCCAAATGGCATCACTAGGAACTCATAGTGGCCATATCTTGTCCGGAAAGTTGTTTTCAACACATCTGATTCTTTGACTCTCAGTTGATGGTAACCGGATCTCAAGTCAATCTTCGAAAAGTATGAAGCACCTTGCAATTGATCAAACAATTCATCTATCCTTGGCAATGGGTATTTGTTCTAGATGGTCACTTGATTCAATCTTCTGTAATTTATACACATTCTCATCGAACCATCCTTCTTCTTGACAAACAAGACTAGAGCTCCCCATGGTGAAATACTCGGTCTCACAAAACCTTTGTCTAATAATTCTTGCAACTGAGTCTTCAATTCTCCCAATTCTGCCGGAGCCATTCTATATGGTCCAATAGATATTGGAGCGGTCCCTGGTAACAACTTGATAGTGAAATTGATCTCTCTGATGGGTGGTAAGCTTGGAATCTCCTCCAGAAAAACATCCGGGAATTCCCAAACAATTGGGATCTCCTCCACCCCTTGGGACCGTTTATCCTCCGTGATAAATGCCAAATAGGCTTCACATCCACTTCTTAAAAGTCTATCAGCCTTCAACACTGAGACAAACCCTGCACGAGGATTCCTCCTCTCTCCCTGCACAAGGATTCCTCATCTCTCCCTGAAACAACACCCCTGCTGGTGTCTCATCTAACTTGAAAGTAAGGGTCTTATGGAAACAATCCATTGTGGCATAGTACCCTGCCAGCCAATCCATCCCTAGGATGACATCATAATCATACATCTCCAATGAAATGAGATCTACGGTTAAAACCACTTCTCCTATCTGGACTATGCAACTAGGATAAAAGGTTCTACAGATAACTTGTTTACTATTAGACCCCGACCCAAACCATTTCGATTAGTGTGCGATTAGTACGTGTTTAGTCCTAAGTGGGTTTAGTCGTTGTTGGTTAGAAATGATTAGTTTTAGTCTTGGACATAGCTTTGGGAATTTTGAGAACGTTTAGTATTAGTCAGACACACTCAGGGAGGTCTGAGTGCGCGTGTAAGCTTTGGGAGATCGTATCGGTTTCCGTGTGATTGTGATTTTTATTTCATTTGAATGATGTTTCGACGTGTTGCAACTTTCGTTTTAAGGCCATTCATGTTTGAAGCCCAAAAACCCATGTTTTGGCCCAAAGAGGGTAAAATTGTCTTTTATGCACAAATCTGGACACAATTTTCGAGATCTCAAAACCATGTCAAAAATATACTTTTTGGAAACTGGATATTTCGACGATCGTTTTATCCTTCTTCGTCGAAGTCATCCGAAGCCCACAAGATCGTGTTTTCGTCGTTTCAAAGTCAAGTCAGTTGGGCCCCACTTGCTAGTGCCTTAAGTAACTCATCTCTTTCCCCTCTTTGCTCTTTTCATTCTAAAACCCAAATCTCTGCAATTGTTCTTGACCTAGGGCAAGAAAAGCTCTTCTTCTCTGCAATCTTCTTCATCTTGCATGCTTTGGCTAGAGAGCTCCAAATAGAATTCCAAGCTTATCATCTTCTTCATCTCCTTGCAAGCTCTCTATTGATATAAACTTCTTGGAACTTCTTGTGAGACAAGCCTTCATCTTCTTCATCTCTTCTTGTTTGGCCATTGTTAGGTAAGAGCTTCAATCCTTGTATTTCATGAAGTCTTTTGGTTCCTTAAAGATCATGTTTTTCATGTTACAAACCCTATTTGTAAAGGGGGTTCTTTGTTTCCAATCTTGAGTGAGTTTTGTGTGTTTTCTTTGGGTTTTGTAGTTCTTGAATAGCTTGAGTGAAGTTCTTGGAGAAGTATTTTAGCATTTGGGCAAGGCAAGTAATCTCTATAGGATTGATGCATGTGTATTTTGATTTCATTGCTATTTTAGAAATCGTGCATATAAACTTGTTTATGAACTTCATGAATCTTGTTCTTGTGGATTAAATGTTTGAAATGGTGAGAAATGAACCCTTGGTGAGCATGAAGGCTCAGGGGATTATATGTGATTGATGGATGAGAAGAAGGAGAGAAATGTAGAGGAAGTTGTGCAAGAGGAAGGAAATTCCTGCACTCACCGAGCACAAGCAGCAGCTTGTCCGCTCGAGCGACCCCTGGGTTCGCTCGAGCGACCAAGCTTCTGTTTGGTCCGAGCGCAGGCAGAGAGTTGTCCGTTCGAGCGCACCTTATATTCGCTCGAGCTACCGTCTCGCTCGAGCGAAGTGTCAATGCTTTATCAGGTCCGCCCGAGCTAAGTGTCTCGCTCGAGCGAACTGTCGTCACCTTATAAAGTTCGCTCGAGCAAACCTCCCAGATTCAGGAAGAAGAATTATTTCATTTCTGTAATTTCTCGAGGGTTGGAAAACTAGACTATGTTAAGGGTTTTGACTTGACATTGTGTAAATGGGATTTTGAAATGCAACCCAACTTCGGGGACGCCAACTCTTGTATATTCTGACATTTGGAATCCCAATTACACAAGGGTCAATTAGTAGCCTTAACACATGCTTGTCAGATTTTGTGTTTGAATTCCGTCTTGAGTACGTTAAGTACCATCGTGTACTCGTTTTAGATTTCAAGTATAAGCTGGTTTTGAAATCTTGTTTCAAGAAAAAGGGGATCACTTCCTAAGCGTGTTATGCATATTTATTATGCCTCTTGCTAGTCGTGTTCGTCGTGTTTCGATAAGTGATTTCCCCCTTTTTATCTCGACATGCTTTGATCGTGTTTCACGTGTTTTGTGCATTCATGAATTAAGTAAACACCATTGAGCTTAGACTGCCCTTTCAGTTTGATCCACTGTCTGGGAGTCTTTAAACATGTGGACTGTCTGCAGACTGGTCGTGTATTTATTACACATCGTGCGTGTCCGGTTCCGCGGCCGGAATTCCCGTCTTTGTGGGAAATCGTGTCGTGCTTATATTATGTATATCGTGATTGTCGTGCGTGCTTGCTCTTTTCATTATATAAATGATAGAGAAATGATGGGCTCTTTGTGGATTGTAACTGTTCATGATATATTATGTATTTATGCTAGTTTGTTTCGGTATCTCAGCTTTGTTCGCATTCTTAAAAATGTACTTCAGTTTTGATAGTATTTCATATCAAGGATTTGCTTATATGTTTTCTCTAAAAGTTATTGTTCATGTTCACGCCTAAATTGATTACCTGCCAAACCGTCGTGTTTGACCCTTGTTTGTTGGTGCCCAGGTGCAGGAGACGTTACCTTTGAGGAGGAGCGTCAGGAGGAGGCTTGTGAGCCAATCCCTGTGAGAGAGTGGAAGCCCGACGATGTCATCTAGACGTCGGGCGGGTTCTTGAGTCTCGTCACCTTTTGACATGGGGTTTCTTTTGGTTATGTTTTAGAGAAGTGTATTGGCCTCTGTTGGCCTCTTATGGAATTGTAACAAAACTTATAGTACTTTTGGATTTGCTTCATAACTTGAATATTAATGGGAATGCCTTGTTAGCTTCTTTCTTTGATACTATGTCTTGTTTATTATTGTGATAGCACCCAAATGTTTTATGGACGCTCATCTTGTTGTGTTTTGCTACACGCTTCCGCATACTTGATCGTGTGAGTCAGATTCCGCGTGTCTTTGGGAATCCTCACCGCGGGAACCTGTGGGAAAGCAAAATCTTCTACAGTAGTTGTGACAGATTACGCGTCACGGGCCCGGGGATCCGTTCCGGGGTCGCGACATTTACCTACTGGGGTTGCCACAGTCAAAATGAACTCAAGTTCTCTAGCATGCATATTAATCAACTCAGAACATTTATGGGATACGAATGAATGTGTAGAGTCAGGGTCAAATAAAATCTTAGCTTTAATCCCACAAACAAGGAGTGTACCTTCCACGACATTGTCTGCTGCCTCTGCATCAGCTCTATTAACCACATAGATTTGTCCTCGATGATATGGCCTATTCTGAGCTTGTTGTGGCCTGCCTTGTTGTGCATTCCTATTCTGTTGTGGTGCACGCTGATTTTGGTTCTGTCCCTGGTGATGACGGGCCTGCTGCTGTTGCTGTGGTGCTTGTTACTAGAGTGGCCTTGCCTGATTTTGGACAACCATTGCATTTTGTGGTGGTGCTGGACGCTGTGGTCCTTGCTGTTGTTGATTCTGTCTATTCTGCCTTAGGCAATCTCTCATCTGATGGGCCATGGAACCACATCTGAAACATGCCCCTGTGAGTGTACGGCGCTGTGCACTCTCATGGTTCTTCCCACAGTGGGTACAAACCAATGGATTCTGTGCATTCTGCTCTGGCCTCTGCCTCTTGTTCTACTGATTTCTCTGGTGCCGGTGGTTCTGTTGGTTAGCTGGACCCTTTCCCTGAACTCTGAGGATCTTGTTATGGAAGTTCTCAAACTTATAGGCCCTCTTGACGGCTTCTTCGAAAGTGGCCGGTGGTACTACTCTGGTAGCATCCCTCTCAATGAAAGGGTTAAGTCCCTCTAGGAACTTAGCAATCTTCTTCTCCACCGTGTCCACTAGTTCTGGAGCATATCTAGACAATCTCTTGAACTTGGTGAGGTACTCGAGGACTGTCATATTCCCTTGGACAAGTTGTTGAAACTTTATTGCCTTCTGTCTCTTGATGTGTGTGGGTACATATTTATCATGGAACTGTCTCTTGAAGTTTGCACAAACCTCTGCATCAGCCATAGTCCTGTATTCTTCCCTAATCATCTTCCACCATCTGTCAGTTGTACCGCTAAAGAGAGATGATGCTAGTTTCACTCTTTCTCCCCCGATGCATTGGAAAATCTCAAAGATGTTCTCCGTATGCTCTAGCCAATCATCTGCAGTTAATGGATCTTCTATGCCTAGGAATTCCTTTGGAGCTCTCTTCTGAAACCGTTCAAACAATGCATTTGGATCATGTTGCCTCTGATTGATGACAATAGTGGGTTGAGGTTGAACTGGCTCGGGCCTTCTCTGTACTTCTAACAGTTGCCTTTGCATCTCTGCTAATTCTCTAGCATGGTCTTCATCTTTCTTCAGCATCTGTTCTTGCAATCTAGCTTGATTCTCATTAGCCTGACGTTGTTGGTTAAGCATTGTTTGCATCAATTGTTGGAATTGATTGGGCATAACGTTCTCAACTAGGTCTTCATCAACCGGTCCTGTATGATCATTATTGCTTGCGGAGGGGTTACCGTTTACCGGTCTCTTACGAGGTGGCATGATGATGTAAAACAAGTTGATAGCACATAATATTCAAATAAAGGGTCACACATTGCTCACACGATACTAGCTAACGAAGAGTCTAACGAATCCTCGCCACGTCCTTAGGATTTCTAGTTTCTTTTAATTACTTGAAACACGTCTTGCTCTGATACCAGTCTGTCGCGGCCCCGGACCGGGCCCACGGGACTGATCCGGGATCGGGACACTAATGGTGGTGTGAGGTGTAGTACACCTTATTTAATTTCCCACAGGTGTCCGCGGTGAGGATATCACAACCATAAATGAATATTTCTTTTAAGTGTGGAAGTGTGTAGCAAATCAAATAGTCAAACCATCCCTAGTCATAAAGACAATATCACAAGTATAAAATATTGTATCAGAATGAGCAATGATCATTAGAATGTTTCCCAAGAGTAAGTTAACGTTTATACAAAAGATCACTTAGTTACATTCCCCGAAAATAGAGGCCAACAAAGGCCAATATAAACAAAGCAATAACCCAAAAGAATGGTTAAATAGTTTCCCAAAATGTTGTGTCTCTAGAAGCATCCAGATATCTAAATGACATCATCAGCATGCCACTCAACTAAGGGTTGCGGTTCACCGACCGCCTCCTCCGGCTCCTTCTCAAGGTAACCGGCAACGGGACCTGAGTACCAAAGAAAATGGGTCAGACACGACGGCTTGGCAAGAGGGTGAAAAGACATAACAATAAAACATAACAAATGCATTTACCTTTAAAAGCATTTAAACCTGTTAGAACAATAATTTTCATAAAAGAAATGAATCATTTATTGAAACATGAGTGCAGTATAAAGCATATACGGGTAACCAAGGAAGTCGGGAAACCAGCAAGATTGCAACCACACGAAGCTAAGTCCTCTATCACTAAAGTGACAGAGCAAGAACTAGGCACTGGTCTTAATCACTCAAGGTGAGGAGAAACAGTGGATCTTATTAATACATATACATATACTATACATGACCACGGTAGCGAGCCGGGCATCGGGAACCACAGTAGCAATCTGCGGCATCGGGACAAGACCACAGTAATAACCAGGTAGTGGGATCCAAACTGCAGCTGGCAGGACAAGAGGAGGATCTCCTAATCAGTGGATCAGACTGACAAGGTTATCCAAGCTTAGTGGTGCCGACTCATAGGTCAAATAACAAATCGAGACATGTGTAAATAATGAAGTACAAGTACTTAAACGGGTGGGGCAAGAATGCTCAAAGCATAATTCTCCTTCATGTGGTGCAATGCACTTCAAAACAAGTAACTATTACAAGTGTAATTTCAATGCTTTCGGGAAAACAGGTCATGTAATGCAAATCTCGGAAATAAGGAAATACAATGAACTATTACAATTTCGGTTAAAATATCAGTTTCAAGATTTATTTAGGGTGAATAGGGGTCCCATATGTCGATTGTAATAATGACTTGGTACTCCTTGAGTTTGAAGACATTCCGGGCTCCATATACACTTTGGGATTTCCAAAACTTTAAGTGAGCTCATAGATAGTACTAGACGGTGCGATTAAAAATCAAAACTATAATCAAACCAACCGTAAGCACAATGTTGATCGTGAAGCATTGTACAACCTACTTAGTCACCGAAAGGGATAGGATTCGTGATACCCAAGGAAATAGAGTTCGCATATAGATATAAGGAAGGTATCGTGTTGTCCCATACCGTTCAAGATTGAATTAGATTGGATTCCGATGCAACCGAACTAACTGTGAAGAACGTCGGCTCAAAACATCCTCACATATAGTCAAATGAGTCCAAAAAGGGTAGCCAAAGTCCCACCTAAGCCCATCCGAAAACAGGGTAAAAATCCCTTCCCGTAAGGATTTCTCAGTTCGCCCGGTCGACCTAGTCAAGGCCCGGTCGACCTGGTCAAGGCCCGATCGACCCCGTACACAGCAGCCCCCCTGGTCCCTGTGTGCCCGGTCGACCGAGCCCATGGCCGGTCGACCGACAGTTGTAACTGAAAAAGGGAGAATAGTGTTTTGATCAGGTTCCAGAAAACCAAGCCCCCGTGCGGTTGACCGCGTGAACTGCGGAACAGAACCCAAGTTCTGTTCTGCAGTGAGCTGGGCCTTTTCTCTTATTTCCTCCTTTCAACACTTATACAACCAACACAAGACAAGAGATAAAGAAATCTATAAATCAATGTTTCCAAGGTATTAAATGAGCTAGCAAGATGCATTATGAGCATTTATTTCAACTTTGTAAATCATTAAGAAGCATGAGTAAATCATTAATATTTCACCAAATCATTTAAAACTCAAAACACCTAATCATCCACTTGCTTTGGTCCAAGCTAGTAAAACCAAGCCTCTAATCACCTCTTAAGCTCAATTCCAAGCTACAAGCAAAAGCCCCCAAAACAAACCCTAAAATGGGTCAAACAATGAATGAAGAAGATAGAACTCACAATAATGAAAATGGAGCTTCTCAAGGACTAGAAGAACACAAATCTAGAACATGGAGAAGATTGCTTACTTGGACGACCTTCAAATGGAAAGAGTTAGCTCAAAAAAGATCTTGAAATGAGAGGTTTCCTTCAGAGTTAATGGTATCAATAGGTAGCCTTCAAGATGAGGAAGAGAATGGTGAAGTCTATTTTGATGTTGGTGCAAGCTTGGTCGGAGATTGAGATGGAGAGAGCAAGAAGAAGAAGAGGAAGTTGCCAAAGCAAACCCTAGGTTCTCTTTTGTGCTGGAAAAGGGAAATGGAAGATGGGTTTCTCCTTATATAAGCAATGAGAATGGGTCACACTACTTAAGAACTCTTTGGGCTGAAATCATGTCTTTCGGAACTTCAAATGAATTCGACGAAGAAGGAAGAAATGATCGCCGAAATATCTAGATTCCAAAAAGTATATGTTTCGTGGGTTTCGGGGATATCAAGTTTTGGGTACAGGTTTAGTGTAAAAAAGACTGTTTTGCCCTCAAGGCTAGGAAATCGGGTTTCGAGGTCTCGAATGGGAATGGGATCAACATGAAAGTTGTAAGGATCAACAAGTTAAATGAAACGGGATAAGAACGCAATTCAAAACAATTTCAGAAAATCCTCTAAGAAAACGCAAGTCAAAAAGGGAACCCCCAAAGGGCCCCACTAGTCACCAAAACACTCAAAATTCCCCAAAACTATAACAAAAGCTATTCCAAACCCAACTTAGCCAAAATCACTAATCAAGCTTAGGACTAACACACGACTTAATTAACACTAATCGGGTTCACTCGGGTCGGGGTCTTACAGATTCTAATTAGATTGATGATCGTATAAGTAAACCGTTGATTCTAATTATCTTAAGAGATTTGATTAATTAATAAGAAAGGTGTATATTTTGATTATCTTTAAAAATTAATGACCTATAAGAAAACCGTGTACAATGATTATATTAGAAGATTGATCGCCTTGTAATTAAACCATATATAGTGACTATCTTAAAAGATTGATAATCATATATGGAAACAACACGCATAATGCTTATCTTAAAAGATTGATGATACATATGCCTTTTATGATTGAGTGAGAAATTTTAAGGAATCGCTTTCAATTTTTTTAAATTTATTTTCTCTCACACTGGTCATTATTTCTATTAAATCATCAACTTGCAATTTTTTTTAAATTTATTTTCTGTCACACTAGTCATTATTTCTATTAAATCATCCAAATAATCTATCTCCTAAATTATTATTAGCGGTTTGGATTTAATAGATAACTTTAGTGATCAATGTACTTTCTCCAATTGGAATGAGTAGATAAATGTATATTATTTTTACTTGGCTTATTTGAGTTTAATAGATGGGTCCTAGCAATCAGATGTGAAACAACCCTATAAATTCTTAAACCAACAAAAAGCGAAAATAAAGCGAATGAAGGTCGTTGGGTTTGATAGTGGGCCTAACAAAGTTTGCACACATTACACCAATTTGGATGTAGGGCTACCTAATCGATCCAAATCTTTATCTTTCCCTTATTCTTTCCCTCATCTCGCTTCCTCTATAATTCTTTTTTATTCATATTTTAATAATTTTTTACATTGTAATATATGTGTTTTTTTTCTTTTTGGCCAGACTTGGGCACGGGCCTCTCACACTAGTTATTTATAGAGGATTTTACCGAAAAATGAACGGTATTTGGCCGTTGCACGAAATAGTGAAAAATATTTCCGTCTACACGAGATCGTTCATCCAGCCACTTTTTTTTTTCACAAGGGACGATAGCGTCACCCAAAATAAATATGGGCGACGCTAGCGTCCCTCTTCGCTCTCCGAATTCAACTTTTCCTCATTCGTTTTCCCTCATTCCTTCTCTACTTACAGCTTTTCCGCCTATCTGAGAAGTGGAAAACTTGTATTTGCAACTTTTTCGCCTATGCAAACAGCGGAAAACTTATTTTTGCAACTTTTCCACCTATAATAACAGTGGAAAACTTGTTTTTGCAACTTTTCCACCTATAATAACAGTGGAACACTTGTTTTTGCAACTCTTCGACCCTTTGGGGAATCCCAAATCCCGACCACCGCCCCCCCGGGAGATAGGTCCGCCCCTGCCTATTTTTTCCTTGTGGTTGGATTTAACAATTGTCATTTTTCAATTCATTTTTATCCTTGTGCTTGCTATTGGCTTTTTTTTTAATGTACCTTTGGATCAACATGGTGAGATTATCAGTCTTGATCCTCCACTCCCGGAACCTCAAAGATACACTGTTCATTCATTTTGTAAAACTCTGACGGCTTCTGATACAAGCACCTATGGTGAATTCTCTATTCTCCGAAGACATGCAGATGAAGTGAAGGAAGCTTTACGAAGAGGGAAAACGGATGCCAACAGTCACCCGAAAACATGATACTGAGACATACACCTATATGCCAACAAT
Organism: Cinnamomum chago; assembly: GCA_038049695.1. Taxonomy (NCBI): domain Eukaryota; kingdom Viridiplantae; phylum Streptophyta; class Magnoliopsida; order Laurales; family Lauraceae; genus Cinnamomum; species Cinnamomum chago. The sequence goes on from CP142458.1 coordinate 42,552,437, forward strand.
TTATGAAGAGCGTCGCTTCATTTTAATTCGAGCGACGCTAGCATCGTTGGTCCCAAGTTAAAAAAAAAAACACGAAACCATGCCTAACGAACCACGTTTGTGCAGAAGGAAATAGTTTTCACTATTTTGTGCAATGGCCAAACACGATTCATTTTTAGGTAAAATCCTCTTATTTATATTATTTTCATTCACTCCACTAGTCTTTCACCATCTATGTTTAATCAAATCTTCACAACCCTCCTCTCTTAACCACATATTATGAAACCTTAAAGGACGGGGAAGCTTAGGATTTTTAGGATAAGTGGAGAGAAGGATTGGAGTGTGATTTGAGCCACCAGCCACCAGCTATAAGAACAGTCAGAGTAGCCTTCGGGAATATATTTTTCCATTATAAATTAATAACAACTTTACCTAATCTTTCTTTTATATTAGCTAAACCCTTCCTACCCTTCCTTTTATAAGGGGACAATTTCTGTACGGACGGTCTTACAGCTGATAATTGCCCCAAAAAAGCCGAAAAATATATATTTACTGCAGAGTTGTTCGATCAGTAGGATATCGCAGGCTGCATGAATGTAAGAACTAATATCGCACCAAATTTGAATCGTTGATCTATCACGGATATCGAGAAATTTGCACGAAAGTCACATTGTTTTGCAAATTATAAGAACAAATTATAAGCCACGTTTTTTTTTTGCAAGTTTTTTTATAACCGTGATAGATCAACGGTTCAAATTTAGTGCGATATTAGTTCTTACACTCATACAGCTATCCAACGGTTTGGATGGTGGTTTGGTGGTCCCACAGTCAAGGAGAAAAAATGCATTGACTATTCAAGTGATTATGAGATATCCTACATCCCTAGGATATCGCACCTACGACTCGAACAGCTCTGCGGTAAATATATATTTTCTGGCTTTTCTGGGGCAATTGTCAGCTTTAAGACCGTTCGTACGGTAATTGTCCCTTTTATTAGACCAAGTGTAGCCGGCCCACTAGCTACCTAGATCAAACATCTTTAAATTATTTAGAACATCAAGACAAGTTTTTGCTTTTTTGCAATTAAATCCTTTTCCACCCCACTTTTCATGTCTCTTGCCCGTTTGGTAATTTTACCGTAAAGTAAAAGTTAAGTAAAGCCCCCATTTTCCAGACAAGAGGTCACATCAAAAACACTTTAATTCAAATTTTCCTCCATCTTTTTTTTAAAAAAGTCAAAAAGCAGCCAAATTTATCCACTAAAAGACAAAAAAAAACTCCACTTTCTATACAAAAAGTCAAAAAGATTCCATACCAAACAACTAAAAACAAATACCATCATAACGCACTTATATTTTATTCATTTGATGCTTTACTTCACTTCATTTCACTTGATTTTAAAAGTAAAATTACCAAACGGGGAGTTTCATTAAAGTCACTTACAATAATCCATGGATCCACACATCCTTTTCCTAATTCATTTATGCGATCCCAAGATTTCTTCTTGTCAACTGGGTGAGGGGGACCTTGGATTAGGGTCAAGCGCCCGCCATTTATTCCCATCAGCCCCAGTGATAAAACAATAAAAAAATATTTTTCCTTTGTAAAGCCAAATCTTCAATCCAGAAAATAGCTAAACCGCCTACATTACTATTGGTCGGGAACTACATCCAAGTTGTTAAATTTCTTCTAGCCAATCTTTCCATTTGGTTTTCATCTGATTTTGTACAAAAATTCATTTAATTTCCTTCACTGCAGCAATGGTTTTAGCACCTCTGCAATTCTATTTAATTCCACATAAGTTATCGTTAGAGCCCATGGAATTAGTCCTTGAGGAGGAAGCTAGTCATATGATGATTTACCTCTATATCCTTCTAGGTATAGACGTCAAATTAAAAGTTTTGGAGAATAAAAGAGGGTTGTTAGAACTTATCTACGGTTCACAGCCCCTAGTCCCTAGCTCATCTTCAAAGGACTCTTGGCCCGTGTTTTTTATAGGCCTTGACCCACCAAAAGATCCCACACAAGATAAGGGTGCAAGCTCTACATATAATCCCAGTCGCTTTCTCTTTATAGTCGACATGGGACTCCCCTCTTCTATCTGAGATGCAACATGAACTGGGTAGTGATATTATATGAAGATATGGGTTCCTCCACAATTCGTTGCGCTTCCATGTAAGCAAAAGGGTGTTCATTCCTCATGGACACAAAATCCTCATTGGCATTAGAGAGTGCATAAATATTCTGCTGCGTGGGTGGTGATTGATCTTCCATGGGGCAGCTAGCATCTCTTTTTCCCTTCAATGCAGGTAGAAAACCAACGGCATTAAACCCAGTGGATCGGTCCTTTTGAAATTCTTACACCCCGGCCCAATTTAATCTTGTTTGGTGCTAATTAAGTGTGTTTTGGCTAAATTAATGGTGCTTTGTTGTTAATTATGGTTGTTAGTGTTAATTAGTCTCTATTGACTGAGTTAGTTGAGTCTTGAACCTTAGACAGGTAAGGTGGAACCTATTTGACTCGGTTGGGTAGAGTCAAGGGCTTTTTCGTAATTATCGATTTTCGCATTTTGCATCATTTTCATGACATTTTAGCATTATCGTGTGTATTTCGACGAGTGCGTCGATTTTCGTATTAGACTCTACATCATTCGAGCTACCATTGAGTATTTGGACCCCTATTTGACTCGAAATGAAAATATAATAGTTTTGGTGGACTTTCTTGCAAAAAGGGCATCCTTATCCCTTATATATGCAACTTACCCTTTCCTTTCATTCTCTTTTCATTTTCCTTTCCCCTTACTCTCTATTCCTCTTTTATCTGCACTCCCTCTTCTTCTCTTTCTCTCTTTATCAATCATCAAGAGGCTAGTGGCATGCATCTTGGGGGCTGAAAAGTGGACTCATCTTCATCATCATCTTCTTCCTCTTGTTAGGAATTTTGTAGATTGCAATTTGATGGATGCATTATCATTCAAGCATCATTTGATTCACACACTTGCATTGTTTTAGATAAACTTGAAATCTTGTTTTATTCATGCATTGTTTTTAAGATTTGTAAAAGTTTTGATTTATGCATGATTTGTTTTTAAATCTTGGATGCATTTGATTTGAAAAGAGTTTTAGAAAATCAAGCTAGCCTATGAGTTTTAAATCTTTCAAAATGTTTTAGGCTTTTTATGGTTCATGTTTTAAAACCCATAGAATTATTTAAAACATGCTTTTAAGCTTGGTTTAGTGGCTCAAATAGTTCCACAAAGAAAATCTTTCAATCTTGCAAAAGTGGGAATTTGGTGGCCCGGCAGTGTCGCCGGTCGACCGGGAACACTACAAGGTGTTAGGAATTTTGTAGATTGCAATTTGATGGATGCATAATCATTTAAGCATCATTTGATTTACTCACTTGCTTTGATTTAAAGAAATCTTGAAATCTTGTTTTATACATGCATGGTTTTTAAGAGTTGTAAAAGTTTTGATTTATGCATGATTTGTTTTTAATCTTGGATGCATTTGTTTTAGAAAAGAGTTTTCAAGAAATCAAGCAAGCCTTTGTTTTAAAAGTTTTGAATCTTTTTAGGCTTTTTATGTTCATGTTTTAAAAACCATTAGAATCTTTAAAACATGTTTTTCCAGCTTGATTTAGTGGCCAAAAGGTCCCCCAAAGAAATACCTTCAAAATATGCAAAGTTGGAATTTTTGCAAAAAAGGGGGTGTCCCGGCAGTGTCGCCGGTCGACCGAGACCTGTGTCCCGGTCGACCGGGAACACTGTCGGTCGAGTGGGTAGGTTTTGCACTGTAACCTGCCAACGGTCAAAAATATGACCGTTGTGCTTTCTCGGTCGACCAAGACCTGTGTCTAGGTCGACCGAGGACTAGCCGTTGGGCACTTTTTGGCTATAAAGTCCATTCATTTCCAACCTTTTTCAAGGCTTGACACATGAACCTTTGAGACCATTTTGGAGCCATTGAAAGGGGATGAAGTTGGAAAGGCTAGAAGGTCATTAGGAGAGCTAAAGCTTGGATTAATGAGTTAAACCACCAAGTAAGCTCTACCTTTCTTAATCATAGTTTACATGCTTGTTTAAGTTTTTGGTAAATGTTTTTGTGCATGGTAACTATGATGTGCTGAATCCATTCTTCTCTAAATCTTTGATCTAATTAAGATTGGATTCATCACTTTGATTTCAACCTAAGTTTTGTTTTACACTTTCTTAATCATGCTTATCCTAAATCTTTGATTTCTTTTATTGTATGATTATTTCACTTGGTTGAAACTTCCCTTGTTGTTTTCATTCATTTAATCTTTAGTCAAATTAGTTTTTGAAAACAACATTGCACATGCATCACTTGATTAGGCTTAAACACTTTCATACAACTTGTGATCTTTAGATTTTCATATCATTCACAAGTGTGTAATTGTTCAAGTGATTTGCATAGAACTTCAATCATATCTTTTTGTGCCTTAAACTTTCAAATTGCATTAAGCATAAATTGATTGAGCTTACTTTTAAACTTGATTGAAGTTTTCACACACACACTTCATAAGCATACATCTTTGCATTTCTTTGAGTGTTTGTGTGAGTTAGTTTTCATTTTCATATCCGCCTATTTAGAGGCAAATTAATTTGAGCTTAAATTGTAATCTCTTAGAGTGATCTTTTGAGAAGACACTTTCTTAGAGAAATCTTTATCTTGTAAGGTTATTGCTTAGCCTAAGAAAAACATTGTGTAAAGGTTATTGCTTAGCCTTGTAAAGGTTATTGCTAAGCCTATAAAAGCACATTGAGAGGTTGTTGTTTAGCCTAGAAAAACAACATTGTAAGGGTTATTGCTTAGCCTAGTAAAAAGCATACATAGTGGAAATCCGGTGGGGTGTTGGATGCACAAGCCGGTAGTGGATGTAAGCACGTTGGCCGAACCGCTATAAATATTGTGTTGTGGTGCTTGCTATGTGGTGATTGTTTTTGTTTAGCTTCCGCATATTGTTTGACTAAATCATCACATTTGACTAGTTTGTTTTAAAGAATTTAAAATTCGTCTAAATTGGTCATACTTGTAGCACACCCTATTCACCCCCCCCCCCCCCTCTAGGGTTTGGATCCCAAGGACTTTCAATTGGTATCAGAGCCTCGTGCTCTATCTTTTAGGATCAAGTGTTTGGAACTCTTGATTAGGTGTAAAAACCTAGAGTTAAAACCCTAGAGTTGTGTTTTTATGAACATCATTAGAATGGACTCCACTATGCTAGACTTTGTAGATTCTTCTAGACCCCTCATTCTTCCATCTTATGGAGATTCAAACATTAAAATTAAAGAATCTCAACTTGAATTAAAAGAAGAAGAATTTGATGAATATGAAGCCTATGAGGAATTGTACACATGGTCCTTAGAGGTTTCCAAGAAAAATAAAAGATTAAAAGAAGAATCTAAAAGGCTAAACCAAGAATTAGTCTCTTCTAAAAATGAACTTAGAGAAAAAGATGAATTCATAAATTGTGTAGAATCTAAGTTCATGATCTCTTTGAATAACCTATACAATACTCAAGATGAACTTAAAGAATTAAAGATAGGTTATGATCATCTTAATAAGGAAAATCTAAAACTAAGAGATCAATTACAAAGGCAAGATAAAGACTTTAACAATCTTGAATCTAAATTGACTATCTCTAAGGAAAATTTATCTAATGCTCAAGATGAATTAAATGAGATTAAGATAAATTGTGATGAGCTTAAAAATGAAAATTTGAACCTAAGAGATACAATTAAAAGACAAGATGAAAACATTAACTATTTAAAATCCAAGTTGACAATTTCCAATGAAAATTTGTCTAATGCTCAAAGTAATTTAAAAACTTTAGAACTTGGATCTAATGTTGTTAAAGAGCTTAAATCTAAGTTAAAACTTGCCTATGATGAGCTAAACAATTTTAAGGGAATTGAAAATGAACTAACAAAAGTTAAAAATGAAAATTCAACCCTTAAAACCCAAGTCACTCAACTTGAAAGTTATAAACAAAAGTATGAGTGCAAGTTTACCCAAAGTGAAGATAGACTTGAAAAATTATTTAAATTTGGTAAACCTCATGGAGATAGGACGGGTCTTGGATTTAATAGGAATATGTCACATGACCCTAAATTCACCAACACTTTTGTGAAAGGTGAGTCCTCATTCTCTAGCACTCTTTCTCCTTTGCCCAAATCCAAATGTGTTTATTGTGGCAATGAAGGACACTTTAGGTTTGAGTGCAAACTAAGAAGAAGCAATGTGTCTAATCCCATCTTTGAACCAAAGAAAGTAAAATCAAACTTGAAGGGTAAGACACTAAAAACCAAGGAAGACTCCATAAAGCTCAAACAAGTTAAACCAATTAACAAGGAGTCTCCTAAGATAGATTCTAAAAAGGTTAAACAAGTCAAACCTAGCTTAAAAGAATCTATGAACAAAAAGCTTCTCAACCTACCTCCCTTAAGTCAAAACATGAAAGAACTTTTGAAGAAAGTTGCTAAGTTAAATTTAAAATTCAAAAGTCAAGGAAAGGGAGAAAATAAGAAGAATAGAAAACAATCCCCTAAGAAGAAGAATCACCAACCTCAAAAGACTAATCACCAATCTAAGATTACATTAGTAAAATCTAAATATCATGGTGATAAGTTCAAATTGAAAATTTATCAAGTCAAATCTCCAAAAGTTGGTGAGACTTCTAAGATAGACCTCAAAGTTCAACCCTCACAAGACCTTAGGTGGATTCCCAAAGTTTTATACTTAGACAAACCTTAAGGCCTTGGACCTCATTGACCAACCTATGCTTTATAAGTTAAACCTTTTGTTGGTCATGATTGCTTTTGCATTTTGTTCTTTCATAGTTACATTTCTTAAAATGCAATGTTTCTTTATGATCAATTGATTTTGTTTTCATACACCATTCTAAGTTACACTTCTTGGTTTTCAAAATCTTTTGATTATAATTTCATCATGTTTGATTTGCTTTTTGCACTCATTTAGTTGTATGTTTTGCATTGCATTTCTACATGATTAAATTGTTTGTGACTTTAAAAGCTTTCATAGCTAATTTAGTCATGATCAATTGTTGTTTCAAGTCATTTGCATCTTTGCTTATTTAGTCATTCTTTTTATATGCAAATGTCAATTGGTTCCATGTATGGTTGTGATCTTAGTAATATTTGTAGAAACCATACTAGAACCCAAATCCATCCTCTATGCTTTCTAGTCATATTCTTTTTGGATGGTTATGATGTTGATTCATGTAGATTCTCTTGGTGTCATCCTTATACATGTCTCAACTTCATAAGTAGTGATCTTAATCATATGAAACTCTTTGAAATCCATTCCTTGCATTTATGTTGGTTGATGGATATCTTAGTAGTTGAATTCATATGATTTTGACACTTTGGAAATTGCATGCTTTATCAAGTCATATCCTTTTGCATTGCAATTTGCCTTGTTCATCACTATGCTCAATAGTTATATCTTTAAAAGTGATGAATTTGCATTTATGATGCTTGATGGAATTTTGTGTTTGTCACATCCTTGCTTTTAATCATGTTATCATATTCAATTGGTTTCATTTGGTATAATTTTCCATTGATTTCATATCCAATTGATGACTTATCTTGTGTATGTGATAGACCTTGTGTGCATTGGATTAAACTTGATAGTAATATATTTGTTCCATGTCACACACCATTAGCATCATAATGTTCATGTTGCCATCTCTCTTGCTCTTATAGGTAAATCTCATAACCACCATGTTTATGTGTTCATAATATTGGTTGGTTATTAGTTGAGGTTGGCTTCATGTTTGAATTTCATTTCACTCATCTTGCACTTTAATAGTCATATTTATTGATTGAATGAAATGATTTTCAAAACCTTCATAGCATATGCTTTCCATAGTTAGATTATTTGATGCTATGATTAATAAACCCCATTTCATCATGGATAGCTCTAATTTGGATTTTTCCTAATAGGTATATTTTTAAATCCATTTTAGAGTGATTGCTTTAATAGACTTATCTTTAAATCTCAATTGGTATTCTTTGTTTTTCCAATTGATATCCATGATTGCTTTTCCCATTGACCTTGCTCTTTTGGTAATTTGATCATATTGAGCTTTATAGTTAATTGAATCTAATCCTTCTCTTGAAGTTGACCCTCAATTGGTTAAACCATCTTCTTCTTGCACCTAATAGTTAAATCTTGTCAAAAGTTTGACAAAAGAAGAGAATGGATTGAGGGGGAGTGTAAACCTTCATAGGAAGTATTAGTTTTGATCAAATTCACCCTTGGATTGCCTTTGAGCCCTTAGAGATTAAATCCACACATGATAGCCTGTTATGTATTTCATTTTCGATTTCATTTGTTAACAGGTGCTACTAAAGGTATTTTCCTTGTTTCATGTGTGTAGGTACCTTTGCAATTTAATGGCAAAGGGGGAGAGAATATGCAAGTTCTCAAAAGGGTAAAGAGAATGTCCAAGTTTCCTAAGGGGAGAGTTGTGCATGATCTTCTACAAGGGGAGAGAATGCATATCTTGCCAAAGGAAGAGAGAGGCATGGTCAAAGGGGGAGAGCAACTAGAAGAAAGAAAGCTTAGAGCTAAAGAAGATGCTTGGCCATAAAGAAAGAAAGATTGAAGAATGATCAAGCACCAAGCATCATGAAGATTGAAGAAAAGAACCCAAGAGCCCAAGCTAAGAGGAGGAGCATCCAAGAAGATTTCAAGACTTGTCCAGCTGAGGGGGAGCTAAAGACTAAGTGTGTTTTTTTTTTTTTAGTGGTGAGTGTGTTGCCATCAAATTGCAAAGGGGGAGATTGTTAGGAATTTTGTAGATTGCAATTTGATGGATGCATAATCATTTAAGCATCATTTGATTTACTCACTTGCTTTGATTTAAAGAAATCTTGAAATCTTGTTTTATACATGCATGGTTTTTAAGAGTTGTAAAAGTTTTGATTTATGCATGATTTGTTTTTAATCTTGGATGCATTTGTTTTAGAAAAGAGTTTTCAAGAAATCAAGCAAGCCTTTGTTTTAAAAGTTTTGAATCTTTTTAGGCTTTTTATGTTCATGTTTTAAAAACCATTAGAATCTTTAAAACATGTTTTTCCAGCTTGATTTAGTGGCCAAAAGGTCCCCCAAAGAAATACCTTCAAAATATGCAAAGTTGGAATTTTTGCAAAAAAGGGGGTGTCCCGGCAGTGTCGCCGGTCGACCGAGACCTGTGTCCCGGTCGACCGGGAACACTGTCGGTCGAGTGGGTAGGTTTTGCACTGTAACCTGCCAACGGTAAAAAAATATGACCGTTGTGCTTTCTCGGTCGACCGAGACCTGTGTCTAGGTCAACCGAGGACTAGCCGTTGGGCACTTTTTGGCTATAAAGTCCATTCATTTCCAACCTTTTTCAAGGCTTGACACATGAACCTTTGAGACCATTTTGGAGCCATTGAAAGGGGATGAAGTTGGAAAGGCTAGAAGGTCATTAGGAGAGCTAAAGCTTGGATTAATGAGTTAAACCACCAAGTAAGCTCTACCTTTCTTAATCATAGTTTACATGCTTGTTTAAGTTTTTGGTAAATGTTTTTGTGCATGGTAACTATGATGTGTTGAATCCATTCTTCTCTTAATCTTTGATCTAATTAAGATTGGATTCATCACTTTGATTTCAACCTAAGTTTTGTTTTACACTTTCTTAATCATGCTTATCCTAAATCTTTGATTTCTTTTATTGTATGATTATTTCACTTGGTTGAAACTTCCCTTGTTGTTTTCATTCATTTAATCTTTAGTCAAATTAGTTTTTGAAAACAACATTGCACATGCATCACTTGATTAGGCTTAAACACTTTCATACAACTTGTGATCTTTAGATTTTCATATCATTCACAAGTGTGTAATTGTTCAAGTGATTTGCATAGAACTTCAATCATATCTTTTTGTGCCTTAAACTTTCAAATTGCATTAAGCATAAATTGATTGAGCTTACTTTTAAACTTGATTGAAGTTTTCACACACACACTTCATAAGCATACATCTTTGCATTTCTTTGAGTGTTTGTGTGAGTTAGTTTTCATTTTCATATCCGCCTATTTAGAGGCAAATTAATTTGAGCTTAAATTGTAATCTCTTAGAGTGATCTTTTGAGAATAAACTTTCTTAGAGAAATCTTTATCTTGTAAGGTTATTGCTTAGCCTAAGAAAAGCATTGTGTAAAGGTTATTGCTTAGCCTTGAAAAGCATCTTGTAAAGGTTATTGCTAAGCCTATAAAAGCACATTGAGAGGTTGTTGTTTAGCCTAGAAAAACAACATTGTAAGGGTTATTGCTTAGCCTAGTAAAAAGCATACATAGTGGAAATCCGGTGGGGTGTTGGATGCACAAGCCGGTAGTGGATGTAGGCACGTTGGCCGAACCGCTATAAATATTGTGTTGTGGGAATTTGGTGGCCCGGCAGTGTCGCCGGTCGACCGGCGCAGAGGTCCCGGTCGACCGGGAACACTACAAGGCAAAAATGGCCTGGCGCACCAACGGTCAGAAATCCGACCGTTGTGTGATCCCGGTCGACCGAGGACTAGCCGTTGGGCACTTTTTGCTATATATATGAGTTCTTTCCTTTGCCAAAAGTTGGGAATTTTAAGCCCCTCCTTGAGAGGTTTTGAGGCATATTCAAGGGAAAAGAACCAAGGGATGAAGGGGAGCATTAGGAAAGCTAAAGCTTGGATTAATGAAGTTAAATCTCCAAGTAGGCTCTACTTTCCTTAATCATATGTTTTCATGCTTTGTTTTATTTTTGGTAAATCATTTCTAGCATGTTAAACTATGTTTGTGTTGTGTCCTTAACATGTTTTATGTTTTGAGTTGATTTATTGTTTTGGATACAACACCATATGATTCAATCCAAGTAGTACTTGAATTGGTAAATCTAAGTAGATCATGTTAATGAAAGAACCTTTGAAATTATATGTAACATGATTCCTATACTTGGTTGAATCTTGGTTACCATGCACAAAAACATTTACCATGTTGTCTATTCAAAAAGTTTGATTTCATCACTTTGATTTCAACCTATATGTAACATGATTCCTATACTTGGTTGAATAAAGTTTGTCCAAGTTGTATTTATAATTACATATGATTTGTCCCCTAATTTCAATCAAATCTATTTCTTTGTTTTGAGCTACATTGTTGATTTGATTGACATCCCTATGCATCACATGTTTAGAGCTAATTAATTTCATACAACTTGTGTAACTTTGATATCATTAACAAGTTGTTACTTTTAACATGTGATTGCATTCTATCCTCAATCATAAATGTTTTTGAGCTAAAACTTTCAAAAGCCTTAGGCATACATTTATGAGCTTTCATTTTCAAAATGATTGAGGACCACACACACACTTCATGTACTTTCATCTTTGCATTCATAGTGTGAGTGTGTATTAGATTTTCACTTCCATATCCGCCTAATTAAGAGGCATTGTAATGAACTTAATTGAATCTCCATCAAGTGTATGATAGACACTAAATTAGAGAGATAACCAACCTTGTGGTTGAAGAGGTTATTGCTTAGCCTATAAAAGCATAATGGATAGGTTGATGTTAAGCCTTGAAAAACATCAATGTAAAGGTTATTGCTTAGCCTTGGAAAGCATATTGTAAAGGTTATTGCTTAGCCTATTGAAAAGCATAAATAGTGGAAATCCGGTGGGGTGTTGGTTCACAAGCCGGTAGTGGATGTAGGCATTGAGGCCAAACCACTATAAATCCTTGTGTGATGGTGCTTGCTTTGTGGTGATTGTTGTTATTAAGCTTCCGCATTTTATTTGTAATCACCACTTGTGACTAGTTTGTTCTAAAGAAGTTAAAATTGATTAAAATTGGTCATAATTGAAGCTCACCCTATTCATCCCCCCTCTAGGGTTCGGATCCCCATGGACTTACACCTCTCACCTTGGTGGCCAAGAAACCATCTTTTTTATCCCTCACTCTTTCCAAATTTGGATTTCCTTGTCAATGTAAGAGCCAAGACCCTTTTCTTTGTGTTTTTGAGTTGTGATAGAGTCATAGGACTCATAGTTAGACATACATGCATATTCATGTGTTCTTCCATGTTTATTTGTGATTAGGGTTTGGTGATTTTGGGATTTTGGGTTCTTTGAGTCGAGTGGTGAAGAGAGGTCGGAAAGCTTTTATTAGAGGCAAGTATGAGCATAAATTTGGATTTACATTTTGTTAATTTCATTTGATTCAAATGAAACTCTTACTCAATATTCTATTTTCTTAATGAATGAATGGGTTGGATTATTTTGATGAATTAATCTATGGAATTAGATGGAGGGGATTGCATACTAAGTAAATGGGAGCCAGGAGGCTCCATTGTGCAGGTTTTTGTGGCGGAAGGGAGTTAATAAATGAATGGGAGAAGAAACTTTGAGAAATCCGAATTTAGGAATTCTGGAGCATTCGCTCGAGCGAACCTCCCTATTGAGCTCATGTTCAAGCGATCAAAAAGGGCCGCCCTAGCCATCACCTCTCTGGATGGGGTCCGCTCGAGCGAATATGGGTCCTCTCGAGCGACCACCCTTTTGAATCCACCGCTCAAGTGAACAAAGAGGGTCGTGCAAGCGATCAACCCTCTAGATGGGGTGTAAGACCCCGACCCGAGTGAACCCGATTAGTGTTAATTAAGTCGTGTGTTGGTCTTAAGTGTGATTAGTAGTCTTTGACTAAGTTGGATTTGGAATAGCTTTTGATATAGTTTTGGGGAATTTTGATTGCTTTGTGATTAGTGGGGCCCTTTGGGGGTTCATTTTTATGACTTTGCATGTGCTTGGGGATTTATCGGAGATTCTTGCATTCATTGTTTTAATCCCGTTTTATTTGTATTGTTAATCCCTACAACTTTTATGTTGATCCCGTACCCGTCCGAGATCCCGAAACCCGATTTCCAAGCCTTGAGGGCAAAACAGTCTTTTCACACTAAATCTGTACCCAAAACTTGATATCCCCGAAACCCTCAAAACATATACTTTTTGGAAACTAGATATTTCGAAGATCATTTTTCTCTTCTTCATCGAATTCATTCGAAGTCCCGAAAGTCATGATTTCGGCCCTTGAATGTTTCTAGTGGTGGGACCCAATCCCATCTTCTATATAAGGAGAACCTTTCTCTCATTTTCCCTTTTTCTAGCAAACTCCAATCCTAAGCTAGGGTTTTTTCCTTTCTTCTTCTTCTTCTTCTTGCTTCTCCATCCTCAATCCACTCCCAAACTTGCACCAATAGGAGATTTGAGGCCATCATCTTCTTCAACTCTTTGGGAGCTTTCTCTTGATAGCATTTGTGGAGAAAACCACCTACTCCAAGACCTCCTTTGGTACTAACCTAGCATTTTGAAGAACCCTCATGTAAGTAATCCTTCCCTTCTTTTGATATTGTGTTCTCCTAACCTAAGGGAATCTCCATTTCCATTACTGAAGCCTCTTCCTCTCCATTCCATGTTTTGACTCTTTTAGGGTTTTGTTTTGGGGGCTTTTGCTTGTAACTTGGATTCTTGGCTTGGAGGAGTGGTAGAGCTTATTATTGTTTAGCTTGGACCCAAGGCAAGTGGATGACTTGATTTTTATAAGCTTTCAATGGTTTTGGTATTTTCCACTCATGCCTATTTATTGCATTGATTTGAAATAAATGTTCATGATAGAGCATTGATAGTGCATTTATGTCATAGAAAGGAATTGGTGCATGGCATTTAATCTCTTCTTGTTTTGTCCCAAATGCACTCTTATGTGAAATGGTTTCCTTCCTTCTTTCTTTGTATTGGATGTGATGTTGATGGAGGAGAATGGAATGGATATTGTAAGTGATTTGATGTCGTTTGAATGAAGTTTTGGACTCCTCATTGGATGTATAAAAGAGGCTAGAAAGGGGTTGTAGAAGGAAGAGATAGAGAGGAGTTGAACTGTCCCGGAATCAGTTTCTGGATAGTTCGCTCGAGCGAACATGACACTTCGCTCGAGCGAAGTGTCCAGAAAAGGGTTCGGAGCATTCCAATAGGTAGTTCGCTCGAGCGGACCCCTTGGTCAATCGAGCGAACATCCCAGAACTCGTTCCAGAGAGTGGTTAGTTCGAGCGAACAAATACTTCGCTCGAGCCAACCACCTACTGGATGAGTTCGCTCGAGTGACCTCAACTTCGCTCGAGCAAACCCACCCAGACAACCATTCCAGAGAGCTCCTCGCTCGAGCGAACTCTCCTGTTCGCTCGAGCGATGAGTTTTGTCGGTCAAAGGCTATGTTTGGGATAGTGATGAGTTGTTTAAATGTTTTGGGACTATTCATTGAGAACCCCTATATGTCAGGGGAATTTACTAAGCAATGTATGAGATCATTTGAGAAAGAAACCACATCACGAAGATTTCATTTGAAGTTTTGAAAATTCAAAGTGTATAAGGAGCCCGGAATGTCCCCAAACTCAAAGAGTGTCAAATTGTTATTAGATCGACATACGGGATCCCTATTCACTTCAAATAAATCTTGAACCCGATACTTTACTCGAAATTTCAATTGTTTATTGTATTTCAAAGTTCCCGAGATTTATACTACATGATTTATTATTCCCGAAAGCATTGAGATTGTACTTGTATTAATTGCTAGCCTTGAAATATATTGCCCGACATGAAGTGACAGTTGTGCCTTTGAGTACCCCCATCCCGTTTATTTATGTACTTGCAATTGATGTACTTCATACATGTTTTAATCTTGTCATTTCACCTATGAGTCGGCACCACTAAGCTTGGATAACCCTGTTGGTCTAATCCACCGACTTGGAGATCCCTCTCTTGTCCCGCCTGTAAGGTTTGCGACCTTACGGGGTCAGTTGGGCCCAATAACCGGCCCGTTGACCCATTTATTTTGATATTATTATAATTATTATTTTATTAGATATTTAAGTGGGTTTAGATGGTGAGCGAGTTTCTTTTAGCGTTAAAATAGTGCATGCGAAGTTTTATGCGATTCCGAGTTCGTTTGACCCTAATAAGGGGTAGTTTGCAATTTAGGGAAAATTGAGTGTTTTTCATAAACAATTCCTATCGCCGTGATTTTGGGTTCGTTGGAAAGGTCTCGTCGCATTGATCAAATTTGTCTTCTGGCTCGTTGCGATCCGACGACCAGAAACCTTTCTAATAATTCATTTCTTCTCCGGACCCACTTAGGGCATCTTAGTCTTTTCCCCCTCCCTTTCTTCTTAAACAAGAGATTAACCCTAATCTCTTTTCTTTCTCTGCAACGAAAGATAACCTATCGTAGCCTCTTCTTCTTCCTCGTTCTTCCAAGGCTCCAGAACTCCTTCCCTGAGAGATCACTTCCGCGATCCGAGCCGCTCATCTTCTTCCTCTCGATCTTCTCTCTCTCTTGATCCTAGTTTAGGTAAGTTTTACCCACTTTCAGCTTTTCAATCAATTCTCTTTGGTTTATATTTAGGTTTGATCTTAATCTTTTTCTTTCTTTTCTTCTCCGTTACGTTGTAGATTGCGTTTGGTCGGATTAGATTTATGGGTTTTGCGATAGAAAGCTTTTCCTCAAATTTCCCTATTTCCTGTCATCTCCCTGGTTGAGGCAAGTAGATCTGCATTTTATAATTAAGCATGTGTGTATGTCTTCCATTGATTGAATGTATTTTCTTGTTAGGTTTCCCTAATTCCAAGCCTATTTTGTTATTAATTTGGGATTAATATGCTAGATTGGGTTCTTTTGGGGAATTTGGGTTTATTTAATTTAATTGTTAATCTTAGTTTGTTAATTGATGTAAGTGGAAATGATGATGGATGGAATGAATTATTAGGGGAGCACGGTGGCTCAGTTTTGTGCAGGTGGACCTTGGAAGGATTGGGAGGGGATTAGAAATGGCTTAGGGTGAAAAACTACAAAAATGGGGTTTCTGTATTTGACGTTGGCAGTGTCCGGAGGGTGAAGGGATGAAACGTTGCAAACTACTGATGAACGGGAAATGTTCTGACGTCCAGGAAAAAAAGATGGTAGATGGCTGGACGTTCAAAACGTTAGCCACCTGACATCAGCACATAGGATGAATAAAAAAAATGTTGAATGGCCACTGACGATGAATGATGGCTACTGTGGATCGTCCAACCAATGAATCAGACATATGGTTGGTCCGTCGCGCATTATATATAAAGGGGCAAATTTCTATGGGCCATAACTTTTAAACCATGCGTCGGAATTTCGCGAGCCATATACCGTTGGAAAGCTCTTTGAGCATAGAATCTAATGTACATCTCTCACAATGATTGGGGATTGGGAAGGGAGGTAGCTAAGGAGATTAATTATTTAGACCACTTTCTTGTTAGTAACGAGATTGTTAGCCTAGGTTTGGGCCTTAAACATTGGAAACCATGAAACCACTCTCACGTGACCATCAATGGGGTTTTCAAATCGTAGCACGTGGCTTGGTGTGTTTCGATGGGTTGTTTAGGTATTCGTGTATTGTGTATGGTTTAACCGAATGCGTATGGAGTTGAATCAATCAATGTTTAACATGAATGTACACCCAGAAATTCTTTATAAGCATTGATGATTCGAATTCCCCATGCACTCCGTTAAAATACATATGGTACAAGGATGATAACACTTGCCTAGGATTGGATTGTAATCTCTCCTTGACTTGTTAATCGTATCCATCGATTATGTATCCTTGTACACTCTCTTGGCATAAAACATCTAATTAATTATGAAACATTAACTCTTGTAGAATTAGGACAATGATCTAACTTGGAGTGTACCTTAGGAACCATGTATCGTGTATTGATGAACATGACTGGCTAGAATGTAAGGGATTATCGTGTGGATGGTCTATCTTGTATTGTTTCGAATGAGATAATCCCTAAGAACATCCTTTGTTTGCTGAGCTAGCCAGACTTGCTTGACTTGGTTTTCCACACGTGTCAACACTACTTTATTATTATTATTATTTGCATATCATGGCTAGCTGCAGTTTGGGGTTTATTGATGGGCCGGTTATTCGGACATCGGGGTGGGCAGTCGGCTTTGGATGGCGTCTGTGGCGTTGAATAGTTCGGAGCGGGCTTGGACCGTGCTACTGTTCCCAGGACCGGGAGCTTGGATCCCCCTAGAGCCGGACTTTGGTATCAGTAGTCCGAATAGGATTGTTACCGGTACCCCGTGAGGTGGCTTGGACATCCACGGAGTCTCCCTCTTGTGCATTGCATTACATTGGTAGTGGTAATTGTTAGTATTGCTAGGATTCCTGTTTATGATTATGATGGTTATTTACTCATGCTACATGCCTAGTATTGTTCCTTGTATTCCTACGATCTTGTACTTATCATTACTCTTATATTTGATGCATGTTATTTTTTATTATATCTTGTTTATCTATTACTCAACATGTCGTTGACTCTGTTGCTTGGTATGCAGACTCCTCAGGTGAGTACTACTACAAGGAGCAGGTCGGTGAGGAGATCCCAGAGGATCTCCAACCAGCAGAGGAGGCACGGGAGTGGAGTGCCGATGACGTAGAGTAGCGTCATCATTACCAGGCACATGAGAGACTCACTTTGGGACAAACATTAGATTTTATTTAATTCATTGTTATTCTTCGTCGAACTTTTCTTTCGTTGGCTCTATGTTGTTTAATGGCCTTAGTTTCTGGGATGGCCATTGTAATTAAATTAACTTCCTTTTTAGCTTTAATTTTTTCTTGCAACTTTAAATTTAATTGAGATTTATTATCCATTGTTGATATCAATGTATGAATTCCGCTATTGTTTTATGTTTTGAGGTTGAAATACATTATCCTCACAGCGGACTTACGATCCTTGGGCCAAAAAGGGTAAAAAATTCTAATTGGCCCAAAATTTCACTCCCCGAATCCGGTTTATTCTCTAATCGGGTTCGGGGGACGTGACATGATGGTATCAGAGCAATGGATGGTTTCTCAAGGTAAAAATTTTAGAAACCATAGGACGCATGTGATGATTCCGTTAGTTAGTAGGTTGGCTTGGTAGTTCTTTCTTAGTATTGTATTGTTAGATCGAGGCATATTGGAACTAACCTTGAATGTTTTACAGGACGATGGCTGGTAGACCCACCTGATCTAATAACAGACCACCGCCAGAGGGTAGTTCTTCTCAGAATGGCCCTGAGAATAAATTTCATCAATTCATGGCAGCATCCATTCAATCTCAGAAGGATTTGGCTGAACAGAGTAGTAGACAGTATGAGAGTCAGGCTGTAGTCCAAGCTCAGATGCTTGAGGTAGTGCAGAAAGTGGGCCAGCCACGGCCCAAGGAATATGATCTCAACGAGCTGGTTGAGAAATTCAAGAAAAGGTTCCCACCAGAGTTTCATGGCATTTAGGACCCCGTTGCGGCAGATGAGTGGGTTGTTCAGATGAAGAAAATCTATGAAGTATTCAAGTGCACGGGTGTCCAACAAGTGCAACTAGCGACCCACATGTTCCGTGGGGCAGCAGAGAGGTGCTGGAAGACAGTGAAGCACCCTTATGAAACGATTGCATAAGATGTAGCCTGGAAGACCTTCACTAAGTAGTTCCAAAAGAAGTTTATCCCTGACCACTATAGGGATCAGAAGATGCAGGAGTTTGAGAGGTTGGTTCAGGGTGACATGATAGTGCAGGATTATGAGATCTCCTTGTTGGATATCGCGATCACTGAGAGGGGGGGGGGGTGAATCAGTGATCTCTAAAATCAGGTCCAATTTCAACAACAAAAGATCAAATCACACACACGGACAACAGATTTAACGTGGTTCACCAAAAAGGCTACGTCCACGGTTCAAAGACTTTCCGAACACCGATCCGGAATAGGTCTGAATCTATTTAGTCGCACCAACGACAAAGAGCACCCACCCTTGAGTTTCAGATAGCACCCACTATCTAGGAAGCACCTACTCCCTTTCCAATATGTCTGCACCAACAGACAGGATCACCAAATCCCCAACACCAAGCACCCACTTGATGTTTTACAGAATAAGAGTTTAGTTCTTTCTACAGCCCTTCCCCTCTACAATCTCTCTCTCTCAATCCCTTACAAATTGAATTTTAAGTTATAAACAGAGAGACACTTATCTATGAACGAATCATCATCTTCATGAGCACATTCTCGTCCACACTTGCTGTAGAAACCTGCAACACAGCAATCCCAGCAGCACCTTCTTCTCACAATCACTCTTCTCTCTAAATCTCTCTTGAAAAACTCTCCTCACCTTTGTTTGATAGAAGAGATACTTCCCCCACACCCTTCCACGAGTCTAATCTCCTCTTAAATAAGATTAGGTCATCTTAAACATAGATTTCCATCAAAGAAATACGAAATCGTGAAGATCCTAAAAATTCTCCGCTCACGCGCTCGAGCGCGCGAGACTGCTGTCTCGACTTTGGCTGAATCCGACTGTGCGCGCTCGAGCGCACCTTCACGCGCTCGAGCGCGCGAGGCTGCTGTCTGCTGCTGTTTGGAAATTGCATAGTCGCGCTCTAGCTCGTGAAACCTCTGTCTCCATGGCCTCTGACTTGTTTGCAATGCTTGTGACAATGTGTTGACAATGATTCCAACGCATAATCATTTTTAACTCTTCATTAATTGTCTCGAAGAATCTCAAATTCCAACAATCTCCCCCTTTGGAATTGTTGGCAACACTTGGAACATGCATGGAACATGCATGCTGAGCTTCTACTTGGAGCATGCTGAACTTCTGAAGTGTCTTCATTACAGACCTTCAATAATCCATACCAAGGTCTCCCCCTGTCTTCATGCTTTCAATGACCACACTGTCTCCCCCTTTGACAACAAATCCAAAGGGACTGTGGAAGGAGCAAAAACAAATTGAAAATTTGCTCCCCCTTGCGCGAAGGTCTTCTAAGTCTTGGGAGAGTGAGTAACTCCCAATTTCTTACGAAGATACTCGAAGACTTCCTTTGGTGGAGGCTTTGTGAAGATATCAGCTACTTGTTCAGTGGTTGGAACATAATCCAACTTTACCTCTCCAGCAGCAACCTTTTCTTTGAGAAAGTGATAGCGGATTGCAACATGCTTCGTTCGAGAGTGCTGAACAGGATTCTTAGAGATGTGAATTGCACTCGTGTTATCACATAGGATCGGCGTAGGATCAGTTGTTTGAACTCCTAGATCAGAGAGCATTTGCCGCATCCACAGCACTTGCGTACAACAAGTTGCCGCTGCAATATATTCCGCTTCCGCTGTCGAAAGGGATACTGAATCTTGCTTCTTACTGTGCCATGCCACCAACCTTTCACCAAGATAGAATGCGCCACCGCTTGTACTCTTGCGATCATCTATACATCCAGCCCAATCGGCGTCAGAGTATGCAACAAGAGTGAAGGATTTGCCTTTGGGATACCAGATACCAAGCTCCATAGTACCTTTCAGATATCGAAAGATCCTTTTTACTGCTGTAAGATGCGTTTCAGTTGGGGATGCTTGAAATCGAGCCACCATACATACTGCTTGTAGAAGATCCGGTCTCGTAGCAGTCAAGTAGAGCAAGCTTCCTATCATAGATCGATAGGTGGTGTGATCAACAGACGAACCCTTATCATCTTTGCTTAGCTTTGTGTTTGTTAACATTGGTGTGCTCACTGGCTTGCTGTCTTCCATGTTAAAACGCTTCAGCATTTCCTTGATGTACTTCATATGTGATATGAAGATACCGTGATTCAGCTGCTGAACTTGCAAACCAAGAAAGAACTTCAGTTCTCCAAGCATTGACATCTCAAATTCTTTCTTCATCTCTTCAGCAAAATTCTTGCACAATTCTTCATCATTTCCGCCAAAGATTATGTCATCGACATAAACGATAACAACCAGCTGTTTGCTTAACTCTGTTTTGACATAAAGATTGCTATCAACCAGTCCTTTTCCAAAACCGATCTTGCGGAGATAGAGGTCTAGTCTTGCATACCACGCCCTTGGCGCTTGCTTCAGTCCATAAAGAGCTTTGTTCAGCTTGCACACTAGGTCTGAATTTTTGCTAATGAGAAAACCATCAGGTTGCTCAATGTATACCTCTTCTTCCAGTAATCCATTCAAGAAAGCTGACTTTACATCCATCTGAAAAACCTTGAAGGTTTTGTATGCAGCCAATGCAAGAAACATACGAATGGCTTCCAGACGAGCCACCGGTGCAAAGGTCTCTTCAAAATCTATGCCTTCAACTTGAGCATAGCCTTTACAAACCAACCTTGCTTTGTTTCTTATGACCTGACCATCTTCATTCAACTTATTCCGAAAGACCCATTTAGTACCAATAACATTCTTATCAGTAGGTCTAGGAACTAGTTCCCATGTGGAGTTCTTCTCTATTTGCTCCAACTCCTCATGCATAGCTTTCAACCAACTTTCATCGAGACTGGCTTCAGCCACAGTCTTGGGTTCAATGGTGGACACAAGTGAGTAATTACTAACTACACTTTGTCTAGTTTGAACACCGGCCTGAGGATCTCCAATGATTTGATCCTTAGGGTGGTGCTCTACCCAAGTCCTATGTTTAGTAGGAGAGGTGACTTCTGAACTATCCCTTGATGTATTGGATTCAGACCTTTCATTCTCTGATTCAGAGAGATTTTCATAAATTGTGCTTCCTTCACTAGACATAGGCATGGATTCATGATGTTCATTAATTCTAACATCAGCACTTTCTATGATCTTTCTGGTCCTTTTGTTAAGACACCGGTAAGCCTTACTAGAGGAGGAGTAACCCAGAAATATACCTTCATCGGCTCTTTCCTCGAATTTTCCTGGATTTTGTTCGAGCCGCTTGATATAACACTTGCCACCGAAGACTTTGAAGTGCTTGACTGTTGCTTTTCTTCCAAACCATAGCTCATAGGGAGTTTTGTCTTCATGTGGCTTGATCAAGCATCGATTCTGAATGTATACAGCCGTATGAATTGCTTCCTTCCAGTATTTATTAGCCAATTTGCTCTCAACCAGCATAGTGCGTGCCATCTCCTGCACGGTGCGGTTCTTGCGTTCAACAACTCCATTCTGCTGTGGAGTTCTAGGGGCTGAGTATTGCCGTTGAATGCCATGATGCTCACAGAACATGGTAAATTCTTCAGATGTGAATTCGCCTCCACGATCAGACCTTAGCGTCTTGATTC
Organism: Cinnamomum chago; assembly: GCA_038049695.1. Lineage (NCBI taxonomy): Eukaryota > Viridiplantae > Streptophyta > Magnoliopsida > Laurales > Lauraceae > Cinnamomum > Cinnamomum chago. Next base: position 42,574,604 of record CP142458.1, read on the forward strand.
GCTTCCCTAGCATGTTCTCAACCTGTGCTTTAAACACTTTGAACCGATCAAGTGCTTGATGTTTATGCTTAAGAAACAATACCCATGTCATACGAGTATAATCATCAATGCATAACATGAAATACTTATCTCCATTGGTGCTTCGAGTTCGCATAGGACCACAGAGATCAGTGTGCACTAGCTCAAGAGGTTTCTTTGAATGATGCTCCTTTGACTTGAACATTACCCTCGTTTGCTTTCCCTTTTGACAGGAATCATAAATGGGGTTGGAAGGCTTTTCAACTGTAGACATACCTCTTACAGCCTTTGATTTGCAAATTTTTGACATGTTATCAAAACTTAGATGTCCTAGGCGTTTGTGCCACAACCAACTTTCCTCTGTCCGACTTATTAAGCAAGTCTTTTCAGCTCCATCTGACAATGTATAGAGATTCCCAGCAGTCCTAGATCCAGTAGCCACTGTTTTTCCGTTGCTACACTTCTTGATAACAAACCCATTCTTTGTGAAGGCAACTTCGTGGCCCTTGTCACAGATCTGGCTCACACTTAGCAAGTTGTGTCTCAGTCCAGACACATATAAGACTTCTTCTGATTTGATCTTGTTTGCCATTAGCTGAACAACACCTTTTCCGCAGATCTTGGCACCATCATTGTTACCAAACTTCACTGATCCGCCTTCATAGTGCTGTAATTTGATGAATTTATCTTTATCCCCTGTCATATGGCTTGAACAACCACTATCAAGGACCCATGTTGCTGCCTTCTTTTGTGCATTGAATGCCATTTGCACAATGAGCGATTCCTTGGTATTTTCTGCACTTTTCTTTGCCCTCCAAGCCTTGACTAACTTGGGTTTCTTTTCAACCTGAAATTGGTTAGTAATAGGCAATCTACAATCCCTAGCCAAGTGTCCATAATTATCACACTTATGGCACTCAATTTTGTGGCCGTTTAGGATTGAAAAAGGGTTCCTAGTCACTAAAGGACTGTTTCTCACATAGAATCTACAATCAGTTCTTTTATGACCATATCTATTACAATGAAAGCAATAACCGTAGAATCTGAACATCCTTCCTTTCTTAGGTGGCTGATTAAACTCCACAAACCTTTTCTTATTTACCATCTCAATACTAGGCTGAATTTGAAGCTTTGTGGCCTTGAGAGGTATAGCACTTTGTTTCATAGACAAAGAAGGTGTAGCCTTAGAGGATTCTCCGATCTCAAATCCAATACCAAATTTATTGTGGAAGGGCTTTTGAACTTTCAGAATTTCATTGAGTTTCATTGTCCCTTCAATCGCTTGGAGCGCTTTGAGTTTTTGTCTACTTTCCAAGTTTTCAGCCTTTGCTCTAGCGATTTCAGTTTCAAGTTTCATAGCCTCTTCCTTTTTGATACTTATTTGATTTTCAAGGACTTCCACCATTCTTTTATATTCTTCAACTTGAGTTTTCAAAGCAATAACTGAACTTTCAGATTCATGGAGAAGTTTCAGATTTTTCTTACTTGTTTTACGCTCCATGCTAAGCTCCTCAAGTGCAGCAATGAGTTCTTCTTCAAGATTGACCTCGGCCTCCTCTTCTTCTTCCAGCTCTTGCTCCTCTTCTTCTTCAACAGTAACCATGAAGAGAGCTTCAGTTGATTCATCATCGTTTGAAGTTTCAGATGTGTTGTCATCTTGTTGGCTTATAAAGGTTTGTGCTTTGCCCCCTTTTCTGAAATTTTTCTTCCTTTTACTCTTATCAGTATAAGAGTCATTATCATTGTCTTCTTTCAGCGGACACTTGGCAGCAAAATGGCCAACACCTCCACAATTGAAGCATTTAAAGGGTAGCTTCCCTTTGTACTTTCCATTGCTTCCTTTCTTCAGCTTTCTAACAAATTGAGCCTCAAGCTCATCATCTTCAGTATCAGCCTCATGACCAGTAATTTCTTTCCCTTTCTTCTGAGCTTTGAAGGCCGCTTCTCTATCAGATGATGATGTCTTGCCTATGCGCATCTCGTAGGCAGTGAGTGTACCATGCAATTCATCCATGGTGAAGGCATTCAGATCCTTAGCTTCTTCAATGGCAGAGACTTTGGAATCAAACCGGGAAAGAAGAGATCTTAGAACCTTTTTGAAGATGACTGGTTCCTTAATTTCCTCCCCTAGTCCACGAATGTCATTCGTGACTTCATTCACTCGTTGCAAGTAAGAATCAATATTCTCGCTTTCCTCCATGCGAAGAGACTCGAATTGAGAGCGATGGGTTTGCAACTTTGCTTCTTTAATCTTCTCATCACCTTCATGAATGCTTTGCAACTTGTCCCATATTTCCTTGGCTGTTTTGCATGCAATAACTTTGACCAGCTCGCTGTCCACAAGACCACTAAAGAGTGCATTATGCGCCTTGGAGTCGTTGTCTGCTAACTTCTTCGTTGCAGCATCAGTGGGTACGATGGCAGCATTGTAACCGACTCTGACAGCCTCCCAGACATCATAGCCAAGTGATTTAATGAAGGCCTGCATTCTGATCTTCCAGAAGGAGTAATTAGAGCCATCAAACAAAGGTGCTTTCATATTCCCTGTATTAGATGCCATGTGATTTGACAATAGATCACCCTCAGCGTGTTAAGCTTATCAAGGGAGCCGGGCTCTGATACCAATTGTTGGATATCGCGATCACTGAGAGGGGGGGGGTGAATCAGTGATCTCTAAAATCAGGTCCAATTTCAATAACAAAAGATCAAATCACACACACGGACAACAGATTTAACGTGGTTCACCAAAAAGGCTACGTCCACGGTTCAAAGACTTTCCGAACACCGATCCGGAATAGGTCTGAATCTATTTAGTCGCACCAACGACAAAGAGCACCCACCCTTGAGTTTCAGATAGCACCCACTATCTAGGAAGCACCTACTCCCTTTCCAATATGTCTGCACCAACAGACAGGATCACCAAATCCCCAACACCAAGCACCCACTTGATGTTTTACAGAATAAGAGTTTAGTTCTTTCTACAGCCCTTCCCCTCTACAATCTCTCTCTCTCAATCCCTTACAAATTGAATTTTAAGTTATAAACAGAGAGACACTTATCTATGAACGAATCATCATCTTCATGAGCACATTCTCGTCCACACTTGCTGTAGAAACCTGCAACACAGCAATCCCAGCAGCACCTTCTTCTCACAATCACTCTTCTCTCTAAATCTCTCTTGAAAAACTCTCCTCACCTTTGTTTGATAGAAGAGATACTTCCCCCACACCCTTCCACGAGTCTAATCTCCTCTTAAATAAGATTAGGTCATCTTAAACATAGATTTCCATCAAAGAAATACGAAATCGTGAAGATCCTAAAAATTCTCCGCTCACGCGCTCGAGCGCGCGAGACTGCTGTCTCGACTTTGGCTGAATCCGACTGTGCGCGCTCGAGCGCACCTTCACGCGCTCGAGCGCGCGAGGCTGCTGTCTGCTGCTGTTTGGAAATTGCATAGTCGCGCTCTAGCTCGTGAAACCTCTGTCTCCATGGCCTCTGACTTGTTTGCAATGCTTGTGACAATGTGTTGACAATAATTCCAACGCATAATCATTTTTAACTCTTCATTAATTGTCTCGAAGAATCTCAAATTCCAACACTCCTTGACCCATCTATCCAGGTTTACAAAGAATCTAATTAAGCCCGTGTCGGAGAGGATTTGGAGGTTCATAAAGGGACTGCGAGCAAACATCAAGCTACAGGTTCAGCGTAGTAAACTGACCGATTATGATGATGTGGTCAAGAAGCTTATTGGGCAGAGGAGTCTCTTAAGGATGTGATTGCCTTGGAGCAGCAGAGGATCTTGGCATTAATACCGCAACCCAAGGCACAGGGTTCTTCCTCCCAGTATTATCAATAGCCAGCATCTAAGAGGCTTCGGGTTTAACCAGTGCTTCGCCAGTTATCTCAACGGATCACTTACTTTCTGTGGGGGTAGCCATCATGTTCGTGATTGTAGGAAACAGACGGGTGCATGTTTCCATTGTGGGGACCCAAGGCATAAGGTCCGCAATTGCCCTAAGAAGACAGGAGTAGCACCACCTGCACTTCCAGCTCCGGCTCCTAGACCACCCCATCCAGCGCAGCCGTTGAGACAGGTGCCTCCTGCACAGGCCAGGCCCCAACAGCAACAGATGATTGTCCGACCACCCCAGCCACCACAGCAGCATCCTTCGGTACCACAGCAGTGATTCCAGCAGAGACCTCCGGCACCACCCAGATTCCAAGCTCATGGTCCTGTTAGGGATTTTGTAATTGCAATTTGATGGATGCATTTGCACTTTAGCATCATTTGATATTTCACACATGCATTGATTTAAAATACCTTGAAATCTAGTTTTATACATGCATTGGTTTTTAGATTTGGAAAAGTTTTTGGTTTATGCATGTTTTTGGTCATAAACTTGGATGCATTGGTTTTAGAACCCAAAACTCTTTTGAAAACCTAATTCCTTGTGCATTATATTTGGAAAATCATCTTGTGATTTTAGGTTTGAGCTTTGCATACATTCATTACAAAAAGAATCTTTTTTGTATGCATTTTCATTTGAAAAGAGTTTTATCAAATCAAGCTAGCCTTTGGTTTTAAACTTTTGAATCTTTTTAGGCTTTGTGTTTTTCATGTTTTTAAACATCTTAGAATGTCTTAAAACATGTTATTTAAGCTTGATTTAGTGGCCCAAAGATCCCTCAAAGAAATACTTTGAATTGGAAAAAAGTTGGATTTTTGGCCCCAGGGACTCGCCCGGCAGTGTCGCCGGTCGACCGAGACCTGTGTCTCGGTCGACCTAGGACACTACAGGGTGTCTGTACAGTTTCTGAACTGTAAGCCTCCAACGGTCATTTTTATGACCGTTGTGCTTTCTCGGTCGACCGAGACCCCTTTGCCGGTCGACCGAGGACTAGCCGTTGGACACTTTTTGGCTATAAAGTCCATTCATTTCCAACCTTTTTCAAGGCTTGAAACTTGAACTTTTGAGAGGATTTTGGAGCCAAAGAAAGGGGAAGAAGTTGGAAAGGCTAGAGGGCTATTTGGAAATCAAACTCATGAGTTTTTAAAAGGTACATCTTCTAAGTTATTTTGATTTCCATACAAATGAAATTCATGCATGTTCAAATCCTTTGTATTTTCATTTATGCATGATTTCAAGTCCTTAAAGAGTTGATTTGCAAGCTCAATATCTTTCTTGGTAAATTAGATTAGTTTGCAATCACTCTTATCAAATCACATGCTTTCTTAAACTTTATTTTTCATACAACTTGTGATTCTTTGAATTTCATGTCATTAACAAGTTGTTTATTATTCATGTGATTTGCATCAAACTTCAATCAAAACTTTTGTGTGTCTTAAACTTTCAAATGCTTTAAGCATATATTTGATTAAGCTTTCTTTTTAAACTTGATTGAAGTCATCACACACACACATCATGAGCATACACTTTTGCATTCATAGAGTGTTTGTGTGAGTTGTTTTAAACTTTCATATTAGCCTATTTAAGAGGCAACAACATTTGAGCTTTAATTTGTATCTCTTAGAGTGATCTTTTGGAAAGACACCTTCTTAGAGAAATCTACATTGTGTAAGGTTATTGGTTAGCCTTTGAAAAGCATCTTGTAAGGTTATTGCTTAGCCTAAGAAAAGCATTTTGTAAAGGTTATTGCTTAGCCTATAAAAGCACATAGAGAGGTTGTTGTTTAGCCTTGAAAAGCAACATTGTAAGGGTTATTGCTTAGCCTAGTTAAAAGCATAAATAGTGGAAATCCGGTGGGGTGATTGGATTCACAAGCCGGTAGTGGATGTAGGCATTGAGGCCGAACCACTATAAATATTGTGTTGTGGTGATTGCTTGTGTGGTGATTGTTTATTAGCTTCCGCATATTGATTGTTTAATCATCACATTTGACTAGTTTATATTAAGAAGTTAAAATTGGTGTAAATTGGACATAGGTGTAGCTCACCCTATTCACCCCCCCCCCCCCCTCTAGGGTTAGGATCCTCGTGGACTTTCAATTGGTATCAGAGCCAAGTGCTCTAATCCCTTAGGATCAAGTGTTTGGAACTCTTGATTAGGTGTAAAAACCTAGAGTTTAAACCCTAGTGTTGTGCTTCCTTGAAAATCATTAGAATGGACTCCACTATGCTAGATCTTGTAGATTCTTCTAGACCCCTCATTCCTCCTTCTATTGGAGATTCAAACTTTCAATCTAATGAATCTCAATGTGACATAAAAGAGGAAGAAAATGATTATGATGAAGATGATCTTCAACAAGCCTATAATGAATTATATACATTATCTTCCAAGCTTGATAAGAGAAATAGAAGTTTAAGAGAAGAATCTATGAAACTAAACAAAGAGCTAGTCTCTTCAAAAGATGAACTTAGAGAGAAAGAAGAAGTAATAAATTGTGTAGAATCTAAGTTCATGATCTCTATGAATAATCTATCTAACATTCAAGATGAACTAAATGAATTAAAGATGGATTATGATAAAGTCAATAAGGAAAATTTAATTCTAAGAGATCAAATAAAAAGGCAAGACAAAGACTTTAACAACTTAGAAGCCAAGTTGATTAAAAGTAAGTTAAAAACACAAGAACTTGGATCTAAAGTTGTTAATGAACTAAAACATGAATTAAAACTTGCCAATGAAGAGATAAGCAAACATAAGGATATTGAAAATGAACTTTCAAAAGTTAAAAATGAAAATTCCATCCTTATAACCAAAGTCACTCAACTTGAAGTTTACAAACAAAAGTATGAGTGCAAGTTTACCCAAAGTGAAGAAAGACTTGAAAAATTATTTAAATTGGGTAAACCTCATGGAGATAGGACGGGTCTTGGATTTAATAGGAATATGTTACATGACCCTAAATTCACCAACACTTTTGTGAAAGGTGAGTCCTCATTCTCTAGCACTCTTTCTCCTTTGCCCAAAACCAAATGTAATTTTTGTGGCATTGAAGGACATTTTATGTTTGAGTGCAAACTAAGAAAAAGAAGCCATGTGTCTAAACCCATCTTTGAAATCAAGAAGGTAGAATCTAAATCTATGAAGGGTAAGACACTTAAAAACAAAGAAGACTCCAAAAAGACTAAACAAGTTAAATCATTTAAAATGGAGTCTCCTAAGATAGATTCTAAAAAGCTTAATCAAGTTAAAACAAGCTTGAAAGAATCTAAGAACGAGAAGCTTCTCTCTTTTCCTCCTTTAACCTTAGAAATGAAAGAGTTCATGAAAAAGATTGAAAAGTTAAAATTAAAGTTCAAAAGGCAAAAAGAGGGAGGAAAAGTTAAAAGAAATGAGAAGGTTAACAAGAAAACAAATCAATCCCCTATGAAACAAACACACCAACTGTCTAAGACTAATCATCAATCTAAAATAGTCAAACCTCAAAGATTTGATGTTAAGTCTAAAAGAATTCAATCTCTATCTCCTTTAGTTGGTGGAATTTCCAAAGTAGTCTCCAAAGCCCAAGACCTTAGGTGGATACCTAAAGTTAGATACTTAGACAAACCTTAAGGCCTTGAACCCCTTGACCAACCTATTCTTAATAGTTAAATCTCCTTGTTGGTCAAGTTGCATTTGCATTTTGTTTTCTTTTAGTTACATTTATTTAAATGCTTTGCATTTCTACATGATCAATTGATTATGATTTCAAAAGCTTTCATAGCTAGATTTTTCATGATCAATTGTTATTGAATCATTTGTGTATATGTCATAGTAAGATTATTTGAACAAATGATTTGAATCAATTCAAGTTTTCCATGGATTTATAAGTTATACTTTTATATGGAGAACATTGTTTTGAATATTCAACTTGTATGTGTTTCTTTTAAGTTATATCTTTTAAAATACATGTTGAAAATTGATCTTCAAAATCATTCCTTTTATGCCCATTGTTGGATTTTGTTTATCAAAATGATTTGAAGATTGGTTGAATGGAAATGCTCCTATAACATCATTAGTTATATTCATCTAAAGCATGTTCCATGTTTTCATTTCCTTTTCTTTTGGTTTCATTATCTTAGAAATGGAAATGTATGTTGTTTGCATCCTTGCTTGTTTATTTACATTCTTTTTAATATGCAAATGACTATTGGTTCCATGTATGGTTGTGATCTTAGTTATATTTGTAGATACCATACTAGAACCCAAATCCATCCTCTATGCCTTATAGTCATATCGTTTTGGATGGTTATGATGTTGACTCATGTAGTATCTCTTGGTATCATCCTTATATATGTTTCAACTTCATAGTAGTGTTCTTGATCATATGAACCTCTTTGAAATCCATTCCTTGTATTTCATAGTTATATCTTTAAAAGTGATGAATATGCATTTGCGATGCTTGGTGGAATTTTGTCACATTCTTGCTCTTTATCATGTTATCATATTCAATTGGTTTCATTTGGTATAATTTTCCATTGATTTAATAACCAATTGATGACTTATCTTGTGTATGTGATAGACCTTGTGTGCATTGGACTAAACTTGATAGTAATATATTTGTTCCATGTCACACACCATTAGCATCATAATGTTCATGTTTGTCTCCTCACTTGCTCTTATAGGTATATCTCATGACCACCATGTTTATGTGTTAATAATATTGGTTGGTTATTATTTGAGGTTGGCTTCATGATTGAATTTCATTTCACTCTTTCTTGCACATTAATAGTCATATTTATAGTTTGAGTGAAATGATTTCAAAACTTTCATAGCATATGATTTTCATTAGTTAAATTGTTTGATGCTATGATTAATAAACCCCATTGCATCATGGATAGCTCTAATTTGGATTTATCTTAATAGTTATATTCTCTTAAATCCATTTTAGAGTGATTGAGTTTATAGTCGCATCCTTTAATCTCAATTGATTTGTTTATTTCATTTGGTATCCATGATCGTTTCTCTCATTAGACCTTGCTCTCTTTTGGTAATTTGATCATATGAGCCTTATAGTTAAATGAATCTAATCCTTTCCTTGAAGTTGACCCTCACTTGGTTAAACCATCTACTTCTTGAATCTAATAGTTAAATCTTTGTCAAGAGTTTGACAAAAGAAGAGAATGGATTGAGGGGGAGTGTAAACCTTCATAGGAAGTATTAGTTTTGATCAAATTCACCCTTGGATAGCCTTTGAGCCCTTAGAGATAACTTCCATACATGATAGCCTGTTATGAATTTCATTTTCGATTCCATTTGTTAACAGGTGCTACTAAAGGTATTCTTCTTGTCTCATGTGTGTAGGTACCTTTGCAATTTAATGTCAAAGGGGGAGAGAGAGTTCAAGTGTGACTCAAAGATCTCCTACTCTTCAAAGGGGGAGAGAGTTCGAGAGTTCAAGTACTCGAAGATCTCCTATCCATCAAAGGGGGAGAAAGAACTCAAGTTCTCAAAGGGAGAGAATGCATACCTTGCCAAAGGGAAAGAGAGGCATGGTCAAAGGGGGAGAGCAAATAGAAGAAAGAAAGCTTGGAGCTAAAGAAGATGCTTTGCTAAAGAGAGGAAGATGGAAAGAAAGCTTGAAGAATGATCAAGCTCCAAGCATCAAGAAGATTGAAGAAAAGAGCCCAAGAGCCCAAGCTAAGAGAAGGAGCATCCAAGAAGATTTCAAGACTTATCCAGCTTAGGGGGAGCTGAAGACTTGGTGTGTTAATTTCTATGATGAGTAAGTTGCCATCAAATTGCAAAGGGGGAGATTGTTAGGGATTTTGTAATTGCAATTTGATGGATGCATTTGCACTTTAGCATCATTTGATATTTCACACATGCATTGATTTAAAATACCTTGAAATCTAGTTTTATACATGCATTGGTTTTTAGATTTGGAAAAGTTTTTGGTTTATGCATGTTTTTGGTCATAAACTTGGATGCATTGGTTTTAGAACCCAAAACTCTTTTGAAAACCTAATTCCTTGTGCATTATATTTGGAAAATCATCTTGTGATTTTAGGTTTGAGCTTTGCATACATTCATTACAAAAAGAATCTTTTTTGTATGCATTTTCATTTGAAAAGAGTTTTATCAAATCAAGCTAGCCTTTGGTTTTAAACTTTTGAATCTTTTTAGGCTTTGTGTTTTTCATGTTTTTAAACATCTTAGAATGTCTTAAAACATGTTATTTAAGCTTGATTTAGTGGCCCAAAGATCCCTCAAAGAAATACTTTGAATTGGAAAAAAGTTGGATTTTTGGCCCCAGGGACTCGCCCGGCAGTGTCGCCGGTCGACCGAGACCTGTGTCTCGGTCGACCTAGGACACTACAGGGTGTCTGTACAGTTTCTGAACTGTAAGCCTCCAACGGTCATTTTTATGACCGTTGTGCTTTCTCGGTCGACCGAGACCCCTTTGCCGGTCGACCGAGGACTAGCCGTTGGACACTTTTTGGCTATAAAGTCCATTCATTTCCAACCTTTTTCAAGGCTTGAAACTTGAACTTTTGAGAGGATTTTGGAGCCAAAGAAAGGGGAAGAAGTTGGAAAGGCTAGAGGGCTATTTGGAAATCAAACTCATGAGTTTTTAAAAGGTACATCTTCTAAGTTATTTTGATTTCCATACAAATGAAATTCATGCATGTTCAAATCCTTTGTATTTTCATTTATGCATGATTTCAAGTCCTTAAAGAGTTGATTTGCAAGCTCAATATCTTTCTTGGTAAATTAGATTAGTTTGCAATCACTCTTATCAAATCACATGCTTTCTTAAACTTTATTTTTCATACAACTTGTGATTCTTTGAATTTCATGTCATTAACAAGTTGTTTATTATTCATGTGATTTGCATCAAACTTCAATCAAAACTTTTGTGTGTCTTAAACTTTCAAATGCTTTAAGCATATATTTGATTAAGCTTTCTTTTTAAACTTGATTGAAGTCATCACACACACACATCATGAGCATACACTTTTGCATTCATAGAGTGTTTGTGTGAGTTGTTTTAAACTTTCATATTAGCCTATTTAAGAGGCAACAACATTTGAGCTTTAATTTGTATCTCTTAGAGTGATCTTTTGGAAAGACACCTTCTTAGAGAAATCTACATTGTGTAAGGTTATTGGTTAGCCTTTGAAAAGCATCTTGTAAGGTTATTGCTTAGCCTAAGAAAAGCATTTTGTAAAGGTTATTGCTTAGCCTATAAAAGCACATAGAGAGGTTGTTGTTTAGCCTTGCAAAGCAACATTGTAAGGGTTATTGCTTAGCCTAGTTAAAAGCATAAATAGTGGAAATCCGGTGGGGTGATTGGATTCACAAGCCGGTAGTGGATGTAGGCATTGAGGCCGAACCACTATAAATATTGTGTTGTGGTGATTGCTTGTGTGGTGATTGTTTATTAGCTTCCGCATATTGATTGTTTAATCATCACATTTGACTAGTTTATATTAAGAAGTTAAAATTGGTGTAAATTGGACATAGGTGTAGCTCACCCTATTCACCCCCCCCCCCTCTAGGGTTAGGATCCTCGTGGACTTTCAATTGGTATCAGAGCCAAGTGCTCTAATCCCTTAGGATCAAGTGTTTGGAACTCTTGATTAGGTGTAAAAACCTAGAGTTTAAACCCTAGTGTTGTGCTTCCTTGAAAATCATTAGAATGGACTCCACTATGCTAGATCTTGTAGATTCTTCTAGACCCCTCATTCCTCCTTCTATTGGAGATTCAAACTTTCAATCTAATGAATCTCAATGTGACATAAAAGAGGAAGAAAATGATTATGATGAAGATGATCTTCAACAAGCCTATAATGAATTATATACATTATCTTCCAAGCTTGATAAGAGAAATAGAAGTTTAAGAGAAGAATCTATGAAACTAAACAAAGAGCTAGTCTCTTCAAAAGATGAACTTAGAGAGAAAGAAGAAGTAATAAATTGTGTAGAATCTAAGTTCATGATCTCTATGAATAATCTATCTAACATTCAAGATGAACTAAATGAATTAAAGATGGATTATGATAAAGTCAATAAGGAAAATTTAATTCTAAGAGATCAAATAAAAAGGCAAGACAAAGACTTTAACAACTTAGAAGCCAAGTTGATTAAAAGTAAGTTAAAAACACAAGAACTTGGATCTAAAGTTGTTAATGAACTAAAACATGAATTAAAACTTGCCAATGAAGAGATAAGCAAACATAAGGATATTGAAAATGAACTTTCAAAAGTTAAAAATGAAAATTCCATCCTTATAACCAAAGTCACTCAACTTGAAGTTTACAAACAAAAGTATGAGTGCAAGTTTACCCAAAGTGAAGAAAGACTTGAAAAATTATTTAAATTGGGTAAACCTCATGGAGATAGGACGGGTCTTGGATTTAATAGGAATATGTTACATGACCCTAAATTCACCAACACTTTTGTGAAAGGTGAGTCCTCATTCTCTAGCACTCTTTCTCCTTTGCCCAAAACCAAATGTAATTTTTGTGGCATTGAAGGACATTTTATGTTTGAGTGCAAACTAAGAAAAAGAAGCCATGTGTCTAAACCCATCTTTGAAATCAAGAAGGTAGAATCTAAATCTATGAAGGGTAAGACACTTAAAAACAAAGAAGACTCCAAAAAGACTAAACAAGTTAAATCATTTAAAATGGAGTCTCCTAAGATAGATTCTAAAAAGCTTAATCAAGTTAAAACAAGCTTGAAAGAATCTAAGAACGAGAAGCTTCTCTCTTTTCCTCCTTTAACCTTAGAAATGAAAGAGTTCATGAAAAAGATTGAAAAGTTAAAATTAAAGTTCAAAAGGCAAAAAGAGGGAGGAAAAGTTAAAAGAAATGAGAAGGTTAACAAGAAAACAAATCAATCCCCTATGAAACAAACACACCAACTGTCTAAGACTAATCATCAATCTAAAATAGTCAAACCTCAAAGATTTGATGTTAAGTCTAAAAGAATTCAATCTCTATCTCCTTTAGTTGGTGGAATTTCCAAAGTAGTCTCCAAAGCCCAAGACCTTAGGTGGATACCTAAAGTTAGATACTTAGACAAACCTTAAGGCCTTGAACCCCTTGACCAACCTATTCTTAATAGTTAAATCTCCTTGTTGGTCAAGTTGCATTTGCATTTTGTTTTCTTTTAGTTACATTTATTTAAATGCTTTGCATTTCTACATGATCAATTGATTATGATTTCAAAAGCTTTCATAGCTAGATTTTTCATGATCAATTGTTATTGAATCATTTGTGTATATGTCATAGTAAGATTATTTGAACAAATGATTTGAATCAATTCAAGTTTTCCATGGATTTATAAGTTATACTTTTATATGGAGAACATTGTTTTGAATATTCAACTTGTATGTGTTTCTTTTAAGTTATATCTTTTAAAATACATGTTGAAAATTGATCTTCAAAATCATTCCTTTTATGCCCATTGTTGGATTTTGTTTATCAAAATGATTTGAAGATTGGTTGAATGGAAATGCTCCTATAACATCATTAGTTATATTCATCTAAAGCATGTTCCATGTTTTCATTTCCTTTTCTTTTGGTTTCATTATCTTAGAAATGGAAATGTATGTTGTTTGCATCCTTGCTTGTTTATTTACATTCTTTTTAATATGCAAATGACTATTGGTTCCATGTATGGTTGTGATCTTAGTTATATTTGTAGATACCATACTAGAACCCAAATCCATCCTCTATGCCTTATAGTCATATCGTTTTGGATGGTTATGATGTTGACTCATGTAGTATCTCTTGGTATCATCCTTATATATGTTTCAACTTCATAGTAGTGTTCTTGATCATATGAACCTCTTTGAAATCCATTCCTTGTATTTCATAGTTATATCTTTAAAAGTGATGAATATGCATTTGCGATGCTTGGTGGAATTTTGTCACATTCTTGCTCTTTATCATGTTATCATATTCAATTGGTTTCATTTGGTATAATTTTCCATTGATTTAATAACCAATTGATGACTTATCTTGTGTATGTGATAGACCTTGTGTGCATTGGACTAAACTTGATAGTAATATATTTGTTCCATGTCACACACCATTAGCATCATAATGTTCATGTTTGTCTCCTCACTTGCTCTTATAGGTATATCTCATGACCACCATGTTTATGTGTTAATAATATTGGTTGGTTATTATTTGAGGTTGGCTTCATGATTGAATTTCATTTCACTCTTTCTTGCACATTAATAGTCATATTTATAGTTTGAGTGAAATGATTTCAAAACTTTCATAGCATATGATTTTCATTAGTTAAATTGTTTGATGCTATGATTAATAAACCCCATTGCATCATGGATAGCTCTAATTTGGATTTATCTTAATAGTTATATTCTCTTAAATCCATTTTAGAGTGATTGAGTTTATAGTCGCATCCTTTAATCTCAATTGATTTGTTTATTTCATTTGGTATCCATGATCGTTTCTCTCATTAGACCTTGCTCTCTTTTGGTAATTTGATCATATGAGCCTTATAGTTAAATGAATCTAATCCTTTCCTTGAAGTTGACCCTCACTTGGTTAAACCATCTACTTCTTGAATCTAATAGTTAAATCTTTGTCAAGAGTTTGACAAAAGAAGAGAATGGATTGAGGGGGAGTGTAAACCTTCATAGGAAGTATTAGTTTTGATCAAATTCACCCTTGGATAGCCTTTGAGCCCTTAGAGATAACTTCCATACATGATAGCCTGTTATGAATTTCATTTTCGATTCCATTTGTTAACAGGTGCTACTAAAGGTATTCTTCTTGTCTCATGTGTGTAGGTACCTTTGCAATTTAATGTCAAAGGGGGAGAGAGAGTTCAAGTGTGACTCAAAGATCTCCTACTCTTCAAAGGGGGAGAGAGTTCGAGAGTTCAAGTACTCGAAGATCTCCTATCCATCAAAGGGGGAGAAAGAACTCAAGTTCTCAAAGGGAGAGAATGCATACCTTGCCAAAGGGAAAGAGAGGCATGGTCAAAGGGGGAGAGCAAATAGAAGAAAGAAAGCTTGGAGCTAAAGAAGATGCTTTGCTAAAGAGAGGAAGATGGAAAGAAAGCTTGAAGAATGATCAAGCTCCAAGCATCAAGAAGATTGAAGAAAAGAGCCCAAGAGCCCAAGCTAAGAGAAGGAGCATCCAAGAAGATTTCAAGACTTATCCAGCTTAGGGGGAGCTGAAGACTTGGTGTGTTAATTTCTATGATGAGTAAGTTGCCATCAAATTGCAAAGGGGGAGATTGTTAGGGATTTTGTAATTGCAATTTGATGGATGCATTTGCACTTTAGCATCATTTGATATTTCACACATGCATTGATTTAAAATACCTTGAAATCTAGTTTTATACATGCATTGGTTTTTAGATTTGGAAAAGTTTTTGGTTTATGCATGTTTTTGGTCATAAACTTGGATGCATTGGTTTTAGAACCCAAAACTCTTTTGAAAACCTAATTCCTTGTGCATTATATTTGGAAAATCATCTTGTGATTTTAGGTTTGAGCTTTGCATACATTCATTACAAAAAGAATCTTTTTTGTATGCATTTTCATTTGAAAAGAGTTTTATCAAATCAAGCTAGCCTTTGGTTTTAAACTTTTGAATCTTTTTAGGCTTTGTGTTTTTCATGTTTTTAAACATCTTAGAATGTCTTAAAACATGTTATTTAAGCTTGATTTAGTGGCCCAAAGATCCCTCAAAGAAATACTTTGAATTGGAAAAAAGTTGGATTTTTGGCCCCAGGGACTCGCCCGGCAGTGTCGCCGGTCGACCGAGACCTGTGTCTCGGTCGACCTAGGACACTACAGGGTGTCTGTACAGTTTCTGAACTGTAAGCCTCCAACGGTCATTTTTATGACCGTTGTGCTTTCTCGGTCGACCGAGACCCCTTTGCCGGTCGACCGAGGACTAGCCGTTGGACACTTTTTGGCTATAAAGTCCATTCATTTCCAACCTTTTTCAAGGCTTGAAACTTGAACTTTTGAGAGGATTTTGGAGCCAAAGAAAGGGGAAGAAGTTGGAAAGGCTAGAGGGCTATTTGGAAATCAAACTCATGAGTTTTTAAAAGGTACATCTTCTAAGTTATTTTGATTTCCATACAAATGAAATTCATGCATGTTCAAATCCTTTGTATTTTCATTTATGCATGATTTCAAGTCCTTAAAGAGTTGATTTGCAAGCTCAATATCTTTCTTGGTAAATTAGATTAGTTTGCAATCACTCTTATCAAATCACATGCTTTCTTAAACTTTATTTTTCATACAACTTGTGATTCTTTGAATTTCATGTCATTAACAAGTTGTTTATTATTCATGTGATTTGCATCAAACTTCAATCAAAACTTTTGTGTGTCTTAAACTTTCAAATGCTTTAAGCATATATTTGATTAAGCTTTCTTTTTAAACTTGATTGAAGTCATCACACACACACATCATGAGCATACACTTTTGCATTCATAGAGTGTTTGTGTGAGTTGTTTTAAACTTTCATATTAGCCTATTTAAGAGGCAACAACATTTGAGCTTTAATTTGTATCTCTTAGAGTGATCTTTTGGAAAGACACCTTCTTAGAGAAATCTACATTGTGTAAGGTTATTGGTTAGCCTTTGAAAAGCATCTTGTAAGGTTATTGCTTAGCCTAAGAAAAGCATTTTGTAAAGGTTATTGCTTAGCCTATAAAAGCACATAGAGAGGTTGTTGTTTAGCCTTGCAAAGCAACATTGTAAGGGTTATTGCTTAGCCTAGTTAAAAGCATAAATAGTGGAAATCCGGTGGGGTGATTGGATTCACAAGCCGGTAGTGGATGTAGGCATTGAGGCCGAACCACTATAAATATTGTGTTGTGGTGATTGCTTGTGTGGTGATTGTTTATTAGCTTCCGCATATTGATTGTTTAATCATCACATTTGACTAGTTTATATTAAGAAGTTAAAATTGGTGTAAATTGGACATAGGTGTAGCTCACCCTATTCACCCCCCCCCCCTCTAGGGTTAGGATCCTCGTGGACTTTCAATTGGTATCAGAGCCAAGTGCTCTAATCCCTTAGGATCAAGTGTTTGGAACTCTTGATTAGGTGTAAAAACCTAGAGTTTAAACCCTAGTGTTGTGCTTCCTTGAAAATCATTAGAATGGACTCCACTATGCTAGATCTTGTAGATTCTTCTAGACCCCTCATTCCTCCTTCTATTGGAGATTCAAACTTTCAATCTAATGAATCTCAATGTGACATAAAAGAGGAAGAAAATGATTATGATGAAGATGATCTTCAACAAGCCTATAATGAATTATATACATTATCTTCCAAGCTTGATAAGAGAAATAGAAGTTTAAGAGAAGAATCTATGAAACTAAACAAAGAGCTAGTCTCTTCAAAAGATGAACTTAGAGAGAAAGAAGAAGTAATAAATTGTGTAGAATCTAAGTTCATGATCTCTATGAATAATCTATCTAACATTCAAGATGAACTAAATGAATTAAAGATGGATTATGATAAAGTCAATAAGGAAAATTTAATTCTAAGAGATCAAATAAAAAGGCAAGACAAAGACTTTAACAACTTAGAAGCCAAGTTGATTAAAAGTAAGTTAAAAACACAAGAACTTGGATCTAAAGTTGTTAATGAACTAAAACATGAATTAAAACTTGCCAATGAAGAGATAAGCAAACATAAGGATATTGAAAATGAACTTTCAAAAGTTAAAAATGAAAATTCCATCCTTATAACCAAAGTCACTCAACTTGAAGTTTACAAACAAAAGTATGAGTGCAAGTTTACCCAAAGTGAAGAAAGACTTGAAAAATTATTTAAATTGGGTAAACCTCATGGAGATAGGACGGGTCTTGGATTTAATAGGAATATGTTACATGACCCTAAATTCACCAACACTTTTGTGAAAGGTGAGTCCTCATTCTCTAGCACTCTTTCTCCTTTGCCCAAAACCAAATGTAATTTTTGTGGCATTGAAGGACATTTTATGTTTGAGTGCAAACTAAGAAAAAGAAGCCATGTGTCTAAACCCATCTTTGAAATCAAGAAGGTAGAATCTAAATCTATGAAGGGTAAGACACTTAAAAACAAAGAAGACTCCAAAAAGACTAAACAAGTTAAATCATTTAAAATGGAGTCTCCTAAGATAGATTCTAAAAAGCTTAATCAAGTTAAAACAAGCTTGAAAGAATCTAAGAACGAGAAGCTTCTCTCTTTTCCTCCTTTAACCTTAGAAATGAAAGAGTTCATGAAAAAGATTGAAAAGTTAAAATTAAAGTTCAAAAGGCAAAAAGAGGGAGGAAAAGTTAAAAGAAATGAGAAGGTTAACAAGAAAACAAATCAATCCCCTATGAAACAAACACACCAACTGTCTAAGACTAATCATCAATCTAAAATAGTCAAACCTCAAAGATTTGATGTTAAGTCTAAAAGAATTCAATCTCTATCTCCTTTAGTTGGTGGAATTTCCAAAGTAGTCTCCAAAGCCCAAGACCTTAGGTGGATACCTAAAGTTAGATACTTAGACAAACCTTAAGGCCTTGAACCCCTTGACCAACCTATTCTTAATAGTTAAATCTCCTTGTTGGTCAAGTTGCATTTGCATTTTGTTTTCTTTTAGTTACATTTATTTAAATGCTTTGCATTTCTACATGATCAATTGATTATGATTTCAAAAGCTTTCATAGCTAGATTTTTCATGATCAATTGTTATTGAATCATTTGTGTATATGTCATAGTAAGATTATTTGAACAAATGATTTGAATCAATTCAAGTTTTCCATGGATTTATAAGTTATACTTTTATATGGAGAACATTGTTTTGAATATTCAACTTGTATGTGTTTCTTTTAAGTTATATCTTTTAAAATACATGTTGAAAATTGATCTTCAAAATCATTCCTTTTATGCCCATTGTTGGATTTTGTTTATCAAAATGATTTGAAGATTGGTTGAATGGAAATGCTCCTATAACATCATTAGTTATATTCATCTAAAGCATGTTCCATGTTTTCATTTCCTTTTCTTTTGGTTTCATTATCTTAGAAATGGAAATGTATGTTGTTTGCATCCTTGCTTGTTTATTTACATTCTTTTTAATATGCAAATGACTATTGGTTCCATGTATGGTTGTGATCTTAGTTATATTTGTAGATACCATACTAGAACCCAAATCCATCCTCTATGCCTTATAGTCATATCGTTTTGGATGGTTATGATGTTGACTCATGTAGTATCTCTTGGTATCATCCTTATATATGTTTCAACTTCATAGTAGTGTTCTTGATCATATGAACCTCTTTGAAATCCATTCCTTGTATTTCATAGTTATATCTTTAAAAGTGATGAATATGCATTTGCGATGCTTGGTGGAATTTTGTCACATTCTTGCTCTTTATCATGTTATCATATTCAATTGGTTTCATTTGGTATAATTTTCCATTGATTTAATAACCAATTGATGACTTATCTTGTGTATGTGATAGACCTTGTGTGCATTGGACTAAACTTGATAGTAATATATTTGTTCCATGTCACACACCATTAGCATCATAATGTTCATGTTTGTCTCCTCACTTGCTCTTATAGGTATATCTCATGACCACCATGTTTATGTGTTAATAATATTGGTTGGTTATTATTTGAGGTTGGCTTCATGATTGAATTTCATTTCACTCTTTCTTGCACATTAATAGTCATATTTATAGTTTGAGTGAAATGATTTCAAAACTTTCATAGCATATGATTTTCATTAGTTAAATTGTTTGATGCTATGATTAATAAACCCCATTGCATCATGGATAGCTCTAATTTGGATTTATCTTAATAGTTATATTCTCTTAAATCCATTTTAGAGTGATTGAGTTTATAGTCGCATCCTTTAATCTCAATTGATTTGTTTATTTCATTTGGTATCCATGATCGTTTCTCTCATTAGACCTTGCTCTCTTTTGGTAATTTGATCATATGAGCCTTATAGTTAAATGAATCTAATCCTTTCCTTGAAGTTGACCCTCACTTGGTTAAACCATCTACTTCTTGAATCTAATAGTTAAATCTTTGTCAAGAGTTTGACAAAAGAAGAGAATGGATTGAGGGGGAGTGTAAACCTTCATAGGAAGTATTAGTTTTGATCAAATTCACCCTTGGATAGCCTTTGAGCCCTTAGAGATAACTTCCATACATGATAGCCTGTTATGAATTTCATTTTCGATTCCATTTGTTAACAGGTGCTACTAAAGGTATTCTTCTTGTCTCATGTGTGTAGGTACCTTTGCAATTTAATGTCAAAGGGGGAGAGAGAGTTCAAGTGTGACTCAAAGATCTCCTACTCTTCAAAGGGGGAGAGAGTTCGAGAGTTCAAGTACTCGAAGATCTCCTATCCATCAAAGGGGGAGAAAGAACTCAAGTTCTCAAAGGGAGAGAATGCATACCTTGCCAAAGGGAAAGAGAGGCATGGTCAAAGGGGGAGAGCAAATAGAAGAAAGAAAGCTTGGAGCTAAAGAAGATGCTTTGCTAAAGAGAGGAAGATGGAAAGAAAGCTTGAAGAATGATCAAGCTCCAAGCATCAAGAAGATTGAAGAAAAGAGCCCAAGAGCCCAAGCTAAGAGAAGGAGCATCCAAGAAGATTTCAAGACTTATCCAGCTTAGGGGGAGCTGAAGACTTGGTGTGTTAATTTCTATGATGAGTAAGTTGCCATCAAATTGCAAAGGGGGAGATTGTTAGGGATTTTGTAATTGCAATTTGATGGATGCATTTGCACTTTAGCATCATTTGATATTTCACACATGCATTGATTTAAAATACCTTGAAATCTAGTTTTATACATGCATTGGTTTTTAGATTTGGAAAAGTTTTTGGTTTATGCATGTTTTTGGTCATAAACTTGGATGCATTGGTTTTAGAACCCAAAACTCTTTTGAAAACCTAATTCCTTGTGCATTATATTTGGAAAATCATCTTGTGATTTTAGGTTTGAGCTTTGCATACATTCATTACAAAAAGAATCTTTTTTGTATGCATTTTCATTTGAAAAGAGTTTTATCAAATCAAGCTAGCCTTTGGTTTTAAACTTTTGAATCTTTTTAGGCTTTGTGTTTTTCATGTTTTTAAACATCTTAGAATGTCTTAAAACATGTTATTTAAGCTTGATTTAGTGGCCCAAAGATCCCTCAAAGAAATACTTTGAATTGGAAAAAAGTTGGATTTTTGGCCCCAGGGACTCGCCCGGCAGTGTCGCCGGTCGACCGAGACCTGTGTCTCGGTCGACCTAGGACACTACAGGGTGTCTGTACAGTTTCTGAACTGTAAGCCTCCAACGGTCATTTTTATGACCGTTGTGCTTTCTCGGTCGACCGAGACCCCTTTGCCGGTCGACCGAGGACTAGCCGTTGGACACTTTTTGGCTATAAAGTCCATTCATTTCCAACCTTTTTCAAGGCTTGAAACTTGAACTTTTGAGAGGATTTTGGAGCCAAAGAAAGGGGAAGAAGTTGGAAAGGCTAGAGGGCTATTTGGAAATCAAACTCATGAGTTTTTAAAAGGTACATCTTCTAAGTTATTTTGATTTCCATACAAATGAAATTCATGCATGTTCAAATCCTTTGTATTTTCATTTATGCATGATTTCAAGTCCTTAAAGAGTTGATTTGCAAGCTCAATATCTTTCTTGGTAAATTAGATTAGTTTGCAATCACTCTTATCAAATCACATGCTTTCTTAAACTTTATTTTTCATACAACTTGTGATTCTTTGAATTTCATGTCATTAACAAGTTGTTTATTATTCATGTGATTTGCATCAAACTTCAATCAAAACTTTTGTGTGTCTTAAACTTTCAAATGCTTTAAGCATATATTTGATTAAGCTTTCTTTTTAAACTTGATTGAAGTCATCACACACACACATCATGAGCATACACTTTTGCATTCATAGAGTGTTTGTGTGAGTTGTTTTAAACTTTCATATTAGCCTATTTAAGAGGCAACAACATTTGAGCTTTAATTTGTATCTCTTAGAGTGATCTTTTGGAAAGACACCTTCTTAGAGAAATCTACATTGTGTAAGGTTATTGGTTAGCCTTTGAAAAGCATCTTGTAAGGTTATTGCTTAGCCTAAGAAAAGCATTTTGTAAAGGTTATTGCTTAGCCTATAAAAGCACATAGAGAGGTTGTTGTTTAGCCTTGCAAAGCAACATTGTAAGGGTTATTGCTTAGCCTAGTTAAAAGCATAAATAGTGGAAATCCGGTGGGGTGATTGGATTCACAAGCCGGTAGTGGATGTAGGCATTGAGGCCGAACCACTATAAATATTGTGTTGTGGTGATTGCTTGATGGTTACACTAGTAACTTTGACTTGTCCAGAAGAGTATTGCCCGATATGAAATGAAAGTTATACATTTGAATATTCTTGCCCGTTCATTGATTTACTTGTACTTGATTTACTTGCATATGTATCGATGTGTTATTTAACCTATGTGTCGGCATCACTAAGCTTGGATACCTTGTCGGTTTGATCCACCGACTTGGAAATCCCTCTCCCGTCCCGCCAGCTGCAGTTTGGATCCCGATACCCGGTCATTACCGTGGTCCCGTCCCGATACCCGGTTCGCTACCGTGGTCCCGCTCCCGTATATTTATATTGTATATATATGATTTGCGTTGTTTCTCCTCACCTTGTGTGACTGAGAACAACATCCCGTATTACTGTTGTCACTTTAGTGACAGAGGACTTAGCTTTATGTGATGGCCATCTTGTGAGTTCCCGATCCCTTGGTTACCTCATATGTTTTATCTTGTTTACATGTTTTCTAGCAATTGATTTATATATTTTATGAGAGTTCTTGCTTAAACAGTTTCCTTGCTTTTCGAGTTATTTCATCTATTTTATGTTGTTGTATCTTCTCACTCTCTTGCCAGACCGTCGTGTCTGATCCTTTGCTTTGGTACTCAGGTCCCATTGCCGGTTTCCTTGAGGAGGAGCCGGAGGAGGCGGTAGGTGAGCCGCATCCTCTAGTTGAGTGGCGCGCTGACGATGTCATGTAGACATCGGGTTGCTACAAGAGGCATAACATTTTGGGGAGAACTTATTAACCATTCTTTTGGGTTATTATTTTGTAATATTGGCCTTTGTTGGCCTCTAATTTTTGGGGAATGTAACTAAATGATATTTTGTCTAACTTTAACAACTTTTGGGAAACATGCTATAGATCATTGCTCTTTCTGATACAGTTTTGATACTTGATGTTAATGCTTGCATGACGAGAGGTAGTCAAACTATTTGATTTGCTACATGCTTCCGCACTAAAAAGAAATGTTCATGCAAGGTTGTGATATCCTCACCGCGGACACCTGTGGGAAATTAAATAAGTTGTATATGGTGGATGTAGATAATCCTCATCATCATCATCCACCACCACTAGTCCCGATCTCGGATTGGGGATTCTCGGTACGGGGTCGTGACATGACTTGTCAGCAGATTAAGGCAGAACACAAGAAGCCTCCTGGTTTGCTTCACCTGTTGGACATTCCGCAGTGGAAATGGGAGCACATCACTAAGGATTTTGTGTCAAGGTTGCCAAACACCAAGAAGGGTAATGATGTTATTTGGGTGATTGTGGATAGATTGACGAAGTCGGCACATTTTCTGCCATTCAAGACTGGTCAGTTTATGAACAAGATGACTGTGTTGTACAGGGACAATATAGTCAAGTCGCATGGAGTGCCTAAGCCCATAGTATCCGATCGAGACCCTAAGTTTGTCTCTCGGTTTTGGTCTACTTTCCAATCATCTATGGGTACTCAGTTGAAGTTCAGCACAACTTACCACCCTCAGACAGATGGACAATCTGAGCGTACCATCCAGACATTGGAAGATCTTCTCCGAGCATGTGTTTTGGATTTTAAGGAGAGTTAGGATGAAAGCTTGCCTTTATGTGAGTTTGCCTACAATAACAGCTATCATTCAAGTATTGGTATGGCACCATTTGAGGCATTATACGGGCGGAGATGCAGGACCCTAGCATGTTGGGAGGAAGTAGGAGTTCGGAGTTTCCATGGACCCTCAAAGATTGCTGACTCCAATGAGAAAGTCAGAATTGTTCAGATGAGAATGAAAGAGTTACGTGATCGACAGAAGAGTTATGCAGACAAGAGGCGGAGACCTCTAGAATTCCAAGTGAGGGATAAGGTGTTTCTGAAGGTGTCACCGATGAGAGGAGTTGTCAGATTTGGACAAAAAGGGAAGCTTGCGAAGAGGTTTGTGGGGTCATTTGAGATAAAGAGCAGAATTGGAGACGTGGCCTATCGTCTTGTGCTACCGCCTGAGTTAGCTGGTGTGCACGACGTTTTCTATGTCTCAATGCTTCAGAAATATGTTCAAGATCCTACTCATGTGTTGCAGCACGAGCCCCTTTAGATTTAGGCAGATGCAACCTATGTGGAGCTTCCGGCACAGATGACCGACACCAAGGAAGTAGTGCAGCGTACCAAGACCATTCAATGGGTTAAGGTACAATGGGAGCATCATACTCCGGACGAGGCCACATCGAAGCTCAAGGACCAAATGCAGAAGGCGTATCCATATCTTTTTCCTGATGAGGTATGTTTAGGCATTTGGGGGACCAAATGTTCTTTTTCGAGGTGAGAGATGTAAGGTCTGCGACCTTAATGGGTCAGTTGGGCCCAATAACCGGCCCGTTGACCCATTTATTTTGATATTATTATAATTATTATTTTATTAGATATTTAAGTGGGTTTAGATGGTGAGCGAGTTTCTTTTAGCGTTAGAATAGTGCATGCGAAGTTTTATGCGATTCCGAGTTCGTTTGACCCTAATAAGGGGTAGTTTGCAATTTAGGGAAAATTGAGTGTTTTTTCAAAAAAAATTCATATCGCCGTGATTTTGGGTTCGTTGGAAAGGTCTCATCGCGTTGATCAATTTTTTCTTCTGGCTCGTTGCGATCCGACGACCATAAACCTTTCTAATTATTCATTTCTTCTCCGGACACACTTAAGGGCATCTTAGTCTTTTCCCCTTCCCTTTCTTCTTAAACAAGAGATTAACCCTAATCTCTTTTCTTTCTCTGCAACGAACGATAACCTACCGCAGCATCTTCTTCTTCCTCATTCTTCCAAGGCTCTAGAACTCCTTCCCTGAGAGATCACTTCCGCGATCCGAGCCGCTCATCTTCTTCCTCTCGATCTTCTCTCTCTCTTGATCCTAGTTTAGGTTAGTTTTACTCACTTTCATCTTTTCAATCAATTCTCTTTGGTTTATATTTAGGCTTGATCTTAATCTTTTTCTTTCTTTCCTTCTCCGTTACGTTGTAGATTGCGTTTGGTCGGATTAGATTTATGGGTTTTGCGATAGAAAGTTTTTCCTCAAATTTCCCTATTTCCTGTCATCTCCCTGGTTGAGGCAAGTAGATCTGCATTTTATAATTAAGCATGTGTGTATGTCTTCCATTGATTGAATGTATTTTCTTGTTAGGTTTCCCTAATTCCAAGCCTGTTTTGTTATTAATTTGGGATTAATATGCTAGATTGGGTTCTTTTGGGGAATTTGGGTTTATTTAATTTAATTGTTAATCTTAGTTTGTTAATTGATGTAAGTGGAAATGATGATGGATGGAATGAATTATTAGGGGAGCACGGTGGCTCAGTTTTGTGCAGGTGAACCTTGGAAGGATTGGGAGTGGATTAGAAATGGCTTAGGGTGAAAAACTACAAAAATGGGGTTTCTGTATTTGACGTTGGCAGTGTCCGGAGGGTGAAGGGATGAAACGTTGCAAACTACTGATGAACGGGAAATGTTCTGACGTCCAGGAAAAAAAAATGGCAGATGGCTGGACGTTCAGAACGTTGAACGTTCTGAACGTTAGCCACCTGACATCAGCGCATAGGATGAATATAAAAAAAACGCTGAATGGCCACTGACGATGAATGATGGCTACTATGGATTGTCCAACCAATGAATCGGACATATGGTTGGTCCGTCGCGCATTATATATAAAGGGGCAAATTTATATGGGCCATAACTTCTAAACCATACGTCGGAATTTCGTGAACCATATACCGTTGGAAGGCTCTTTGAGCGTAGAATCCAATGACACATGTCTCGTGATGATTGGGGATCGGGAAGGGAGGTAGCTAAGGAGATTAATTATTTAGACCACTTTCTTGTTAGTAACGAGATTGTTAGCCTAGGTTCGGGCCTTAGACATTGGAAACCATGAAACCACTCTCACGTGACCATCAATGGGGTTTTGAAATCGTAGCACGTGGCTTGGTGTGCTTCAATGGGTTGTCTAGGTATTCGTGTATTGTGTATGGTTTAACCGAATGCGTATGGAGTTGAATCAATCAATGTTTAACATGAATGTACACCCAGAAATTCTTTATAAGCATTGATGATTCGAATTCCCCACGCACTCCGTTAAAACACATATGGTACAAGGATGATAACACTTGCCTAGGATTGGATTGTAATCTCTCCTTGACTTGTTAATCGTATCCGTCGATTATGTATCCTTGTACACTCTCTTGGCATAAAACATCTAATTAATTATGAAACATTAACTCTTGTAGAAATAGGACAATGACCTAACGTGGAGTGTACCTTAGGAACCATGTATCGTGTATTGATAAACATGACTGGCTAGAATGTAAGGGATTATCGTGTGGATGGTCTATCTTGTATTGTTTCGAATGAGATAATCCTTAAGAACATCCTTTGTTTGCTGAGCTAGCCAGACTTGCTTGACTTGGTTTTCCACACGTGTCAACACTACTTTATTATTATTATTATTATTTACATATCATGGCCAGCTGTAGTTTGGGGTTTATTGATGGGCCGGTTACTCGGACATCGGGGTGGGCAGTCGGCTTTGGATGGCATCCATGGCGTTGAATAGTTAGGAGCGGGCTTGGACCGTGCTACTATTCCCAGGACCGGAAGCTTGGTTCCCGCTGGAGCCAGACTTTGGTATCAGTAGTCCGGATAAGATTGTTATCGGTACCCCGTGAGGTGGCTTGGACTTCCACGGAGTCTCCCTCTTATGCATTGCATTACATTGGTAGTGGTGATTGTTAGTATTGCTAGGATTCCTATTTATGATTCTGATGGTTATTTACTCATGCTACATGCCTAGTATTGTTCCTTGTATTCCTACGATCTTGTACTTATCATTACTTTTATATTTGTTGCATGTTATGTTTTAACTATATCTTCCAATGAATTGCTCAACATATCGTTGACTCTGTTCCTTGGTGTGCAGACTCCTCAGGTGAGTACTACTACGAGGAGCAGGCCGGTGAGGAGATCCCAGAGGATCTTCAACCAACAGAGGAGGCATAGGAGTGGAGTGTCGATGACGTAGAGTAGCGTCATATTACCAGGCACATGAGAGACTCACTTTGGGACAAACATTAGATTTTATTTAATTCATTGTTATTCTTCGTTGAACTTTTCTTTCATTGACTCTATGTTGTTTAATGGCCTTAGTTTCTGGGATGGCCATTGTAACTAAATTAACTGCCTTTTTAGCTTTAATTATTTCTTGCAACTTTAAATTTAATTGAGATTTATTATCCATTGTTGATATCAATGTATGAATTCCACTATTGTTTTATGTTTTGAGGTTGAAATACATTATCCTCACAGCGGACTTACGATCCTTGGGCCAAAAAGGGCAAAAAATTCTAATTGGCCCAAAATTTCACTCCCCGAATCCAGTTTATTCTCTAATTGGGTTCGGGGGACGTGACACCGCCAACTGCAGTTTGGATACCGCTACCCGGTTATTACCGTGGTCTTGTCCCGTTGCCCGACTCGCTACCGTGGTCATGTATAGTATATGTATATGTATTTATAAGATCCATTGTTTCTCCTCTCCTCGAGTGACTGAGATCAATGCCTAGTTATTGCTCTGTCACTTTAGTGATAGAGGACTTAGCTTCGTGTGGTTGCCATCTTGCTTGTTTCCCAACTTCCTTGGATACCCATACATGTTTTACACTGTACTTGTGTTTTCATCAAATGATTTGATTCTTTTATGAAGTTATTGATCTAACATGTTTAAATGCTTTTAAAGGTAAATGTATTTATTATTGAATTATTTTGTCTTTTCACCCATTTGCCAAACCGTCGTGTTTGACCCACTCTTTGGTACTCAGGTCCGGACATTGTCAATCCTGAGACGGAGCTTGAGGATGCGATCGATGAACAGCAACGCCTAGTCGAGTGGCATGCTGATGATGTCATTTAGACATTGGATTGCTAAAGAGAAATAACATTTTGGGAAAACTTTTAACCATTCTTTTGGGGATTGGTATTTTGTTTATATTGGCCTTTGTTGGCCTCTATTTTTGGGAAATGTAATTAAATGATCTTTGTATAAATTTTAACTTACTCTTGGGTAACATGCTAATGATCATTGCTCATTCTGAAACAGTACTATACTTTTGTTATTGTCTTTATGACTAGAGATGGATTGAATATTTGATTTGCTACACGCTTCCACACTTAATAGAAATGTTCATATATGGTTGTGATATCCTCACCGCGGACACCTGTGGGAAATTAAATAAGTGTGTACCCCGTGATGACACATTTCACATGTTAACCATTCACTCACCACACCATCATTAGTCCCGATCTCTGATTTGTCCTGCGGGCCCGGTCTGGGGTCGCGACAGACTGATATCAGAGCGAGACGTGTTTCAAGCAATTAAAAGAAACTAGAAATCCTAAGGACGTGGCGAGGATTCGTTAGATCTTTCATTAGCTAGTATCGTGTGAGCAGTGTGTGACCCTTTATTTGATTATTATGTGCTAACAACTTGTTTTGCAGCATCATGCCACCTCGTAAGAGACCGATAAACGGCAATCCTTCCGGGAGTAACAGTGATCATACAGGGCCGATTGATGAATACCTAGTTGAAAACATCATGCCAAATCAATTCCAACAAATGATGTAGGCAATGCTTGACCAACAGCGTCAGGCCAATGAGAATCAAACTAGGCTATAAGAACAGATGCTTAAGAAAGATGAAGATCATGCTAGGGAATTGGCAGAGATGTAAAGGCAACTGTTAGAGATATTACAGAGAAGGC
The DNA here is from genome assembly GCA_038049695.1 of Cinnamomum chago. Taxonomy (NCBI): domain Eukaryota; kingdom Viridiplantae; phylum Streptophyta; class Magnoliopsida; order Laurales; family Lauraceae; genus Cinnamomum; species Cinnamomum chago. Next base: position 42,603,648 of record CP142458.1, read on the forward strand.
CCGAGCCAGTTCAACCCCAACCCGTGATCGTTATTAATCAAAGGCAACATGACCCAAATGCATTATTTGAGCGGTTTCGAAAGAGAGCTCCGAAAGAGTTTCTTGGGATATAAGATCCATTAGCTGCAGATGACTGGCTAGAGCATACAGAGAACATCTTTGAGATCTTCCAATGCACCGGAGCACAGCGTCCAACACCACCACAGAACGCAATAGTTGTCCAAAACCAGGCAAGGCCACTTCAGGAACAAGCACCACAACAACAACAGCATAAACCACAACAGCAGCAACAACAGGCTTGTCAGCAGGGATAGAACCAAAATCAGCGTGCACCGCAATAGAATAGGAATGCACCACAAGGTAGGCCACAACATCGAGGGCAAATTTATGCGGTCAATAGGCCTAATGCAGAGGCAGCAGGCAATGTCGTGGAAGGTACACTTTTTATTTGTGGGATGAAAGCTAGGATTTTATTTGACCCTGGCTCTACACATTCATTCTTATCCCATGAATTTTCTAAGTTGATTGATATGCATGCTAGAGAACTTGAGTTCATTTTGACTGTGGCAACCCCAGTAGGCAAACAAGTTATCTGTAGAACCTATTATCCTAGTTGCACAGTTCAGATAGGAGAAGTGGTTTTAACCGCATATCTCATTTTATTAGAGATGTTTGATTTTGATGTCATCCTAGGGATGGATTGGCTGGTAGGGTACCATGCCACAATGGATTGTTTCCATAAGACCCTTACCTTCAAGTTAAACGAGACACCAGCAGGGGTGTTATTTCAGGGAGAGAGGAGAAATCCTCATGCAGGGTTTGTCTCAACGTTGAAGGCTGATAGACTTTTGAGAAGTGGATATGAAGCCTATTTGGTGTTTATCACGGAGGATAAATGGTCCCAAGGGGTGGAGGAGATCCCAATTGTTTGGGAATTCCCAGATGTTTTTCCTGAGGAGATTCCAGGTTTACCACCCATCAGAGAAATTGATTTCACTATCGAGTCGTTACCAGGGACCGCTCCGATATCTATTGCACCATATAGAATGGCTCCGGCAGAATTGGGAGAGTTGAAGATACAATTGCAAGAGTTGTTAGATAAAGGATTTGTGAGACCGAGCATTTCACCATGGGGAGCTCCAGTCTTGTTTGTCGAGAAGAATGATGGTTCGATGAGAATGTGCATAGATTACAGGAGATTAAATCAAGTGGCCATCAAGAACAAGTGTGAGAACCCGACCCCTAATCTCTTGGATTAGTGTTGTTTTATTTGTGGATTAGTTCTTTTAGTGGGATTAGTAGTTGTTGGGTTGAGTTTGTGAGCTAGAATGAGTTTTCTTCTAGTTTTGGGTTTTTTAGTGCTTTGGTAGCTTGTGGGGCCCTTTGGGGGTTCCCTTTTCGGCTTTGCATTTTCTTGTGAGATTTTCCCGATTGGTTTCGTATCGTGTTTTTGGCCCATTGCATTCATCTTGAGGAATCCTACAACTTTCATGTTGATCCCATATCCATTTGAGAACCCGAAAACCGATTTCTTGGCCTTGAGGGCAAAACAGTCTTTTCACACCAAATCTGTACCCAAAACTCGATATTCTCGAAATCCGTGAAACATACACTTTTTGGAAACTAGATATTTCGACGATCATTTCTTCCTTCTTCGTCGAATCCATCCGAGGTCCCGAATTAGATGATTTCAGCCACCCAAGTCCCTTAAGTTGTGGGACCCCTTCTCACTTGCTATAAGAGAACCCACCTCCCCTTCCTTCTCCATTTTCATGTTCCAGCACACATTTGAGCCTAGGGTTTCCTAGCAAGTTTCTTCTTCTTCTTCTTGCTCTCTCCATCTCCAAGCTACACCAATCTTGCACCAACATCAAAATGGAGACCATCTTCTTCTTCCTCTTCACCATGGCTCCCCATTGATACCATTTTTGGAGAAATCTCCCAACCTAGAGACCTCCCTTGAGCTTGTTCTTCTCATTTCAAGGTCATCCAAGTAAGTGATTCTTCCAATCGTCTAGATATGTGTTCTTCTTGCCCTTGAGAAGCTCCATTTTCATTATTGGGAGTTCTTTCTTCTTCTTCATTGTTTAACCCATTTTTGGGTTGTTTTGGGGGTTTTTGTAGAGATTGTGGATCTTGAGCCTAAGAGGTGATTAGGAGCTTGGATTTGCTTGATTAGAGTCAAAGGCAAGTGGATGAATGGATTGTTTTGCTTATTAACATGTTTTGTGATAAAAATCTTGATTTCATTGATGGTTTTGGTAATTTTAATAGTTGTTTTTGATATGATAAATATTGATTATGAGATGTGCTTATTGATGAGTTATTCTTTCTTGTTAAGCTCTTGAAAGTGCATGCATCCTATTGTCAAGAATTTCAAATGGTTTCACATGAATGAGTTTTCTCCACTTTGAGTTTTATTGTGGATGGAATAGATGGAAAGGATGGAAATGGAGGAACTTGAAATGAGGAGCTCTTTAGCTCATTCTAATACCTTGGAAACATGTATTAAGTATCCTTGTATCTAGTTCTATGTGATTGATTATATGTTGGAAGGAAAGGAAAGAAAAATGAAGAAAATCCAAGTCCCGGACCTGCACTGCGCCCAGGACCGATCGATCGGACGTGCAGACCGATCGATCGGTCTGTCAGTAACTGTAAGGGTTTCTGGACCGATCGATCGGGCCCTGTGTAGAAATTTCGACCGATCGATCGGTACCTGTTCAGAAAATTTTGAGTCCGGTGGATTTTGAGATTTTTATTTTCTTCCTTAGTGCTAGGTGGGACCTTGGCTACCCTTTTTGGACTCATTGGACTATGGGTGAGATGTCTTGTGCCGACGCTTCTCACGGTTAGTTTAGTGGCATCGAAGTTCAATCCGTTTCAATCTTGAACGGGATGGAATGACGCGATAACTCCTTTATATCCAAATATAAGTCTTTTGCCTTGGTTATCGCGAATTCCATTCCTTTCGATGACTGAATAGGTTGGTCGATGTTTCCGAATTAACGTCATGCCTAGGATGGACCGTCTATAACCTTGATTTTTCCTAGTATGGAATCTAGTACTACCCATAAGCTCATTTTATGTTGTGAAAATAGTAAAAGTGCATAAGGAGCCCGGAATGTCTTCAAACTCAAGGAGTACCAAGTAATTATCATAATCGACATACGGGACCCCTATTCACTTAAGTAGATCTTGCAATCAATATTCTTCCCGAAATGGTATAGTGCATTATATTTCCTCATTTCCCGAGATTTGCATCACATGATATGAAATGAAAGTGTGCCCTTGAGCACCCCGTTTTACCCGTTTATTTATTGTACTTGATTTACTTGTTTCCCCGAAAGCATTGGAGTTACTTTAGTAACAGTTATTGTCCCGAAATGTATTGCCCGATATGATATGACAGTGTGCCCTTGAGCACCCCCGTTTACCCGTTTATTTACGTGCCCTTGAGCACCCCCGTTTACCCGTTTATTTACTGTACTTGATTACTTGCATATGTCTCGATTGGTTTTAACCTATGAGTCGGCATCACTAAGCTTGGATACCTTGTCAGTCTGATCCACTGACTTGGAGATCCCTCTCCCGTCCCGCCAGCTGCAGTTTGGATCCCGATACCCGGTTATTGCCGTGGTCCCGTCCCGATACCCGGTTCGCTACCGTGGTCCCGTTCCCGTATATTTATTATTGTATATATGATTTGCGTTGAGTCTCCTCACCTTGTGTGACTGAGACCAACGTCCCGCTCTTGTCACTTCGGTGATAGAGGACTTAGCTTCTTGTGATTGCCATCTTGCCAGTTCCCGATTCCTTGGACACCCGACATGGTTTATATTGCTTACTTGTTTTCAGTTAAATGATTCATTGCTTTTATGAAAGTTGTTATTTAGATAAGTGTTAATGCTCTCTATTGTAAATCCAGTCACTATTATATTGTTTTATGTCCTTTGCACACGTACATGTTTTACAGGAATGCCGGTTGGGCGAATACCCGTGCTTTTACATATGTTTCAAACGATAAATGATTTTGCTAGATTTATATGATTTCACATGTTTTAAAGGAATACCCGAATTGTTAAATATCCGTGCTTTGTTTTAAATGACATTTGACTTGTGAGATTCCCATGTTTATACATGCTTTAAATGATTACCCGATTTCTAAATATCCATGCTTTGAAATATGTTTCAGATGACATTTGTTTGCAAGATCCCTACGTTTATACCTGTTTTTAAATGAATACCCAAATTGTTAAATACCCATGCTTTGAAATAGGTTTCAAATGACACTTGTTTTGCCAGATTCCTATGTTTATACCTATTTTACATGATAACCGATTTATTAAATATCCGTATTTCTACATAGGTTTCAAATGGACATTGGTTTTGCTAGACTGTTATGGATACCTGATTTGTTGTATACTTGTGTTTTACTTAAGTTTCAAATGAACGTTTGTTTTGTCAAACCACTATATTTATACATGTTTTAGACGAATACCCGATTGTCAAATATCTATGATTTTAGATGATGTAAATGAATACATGTTTCATTAGATGTTCATGTTTTACCCGTGCTTGAAATGAATACAAGTTTTACCCGAGATTCCCGACTTTGCACCCGTTTAATTATATGCAGTACTTGATCGATTAGCATGATTTATTATATGTTTTACTCTTTAGTATATTTGTGATCTTTTCATCCACCTGCCAGACCGTCGTGTCTGACCCACTACTTTTGGTACTCAGGTTCAGAGTTATTCGCCCCGAGTTGAGTGTTTTGTTGGCTGTAGAGCCATGCTTTGCAGGTTAGTTTGTCGGCTATGTCATGTAGACATTGAGCTTGACATCGGAGCTACGTCACATTTGGGTAGTAGTTTATAGCTTATTGTTGTATGGCTTTTATTAGCCTTTTCTTGGGATTCTTAATTAATGTACATTGATAATTGTAACTTGAATATATTTGGGAATGTAATATCCTGTTACTGTCAGCTCTGTAAATTATTGTGATGGTTGCTCCAGTCTGATATGATTCTTGATATAATAGCTATGGGCTAAAGGTTGAGTGCGACGCGGAATCCGATGGCCACGGACTTCGGGTCGCAACGCCACAAATGTTTCCGCAAAATATTCAGAATGTGTTGTCTTCACACACGCGGATCTTGGGAGAAAAATACATTTATCCTTAATCCCAATTCCCGCCCCCGAGGTTTCTGTTTCGGGGGCGTGACAACAAGTATCCATTACCAAGAATAGATGAATTGTTTGATCAATTGCAAGGTGCTTCGTATTTTTCGAAGATTGATTTGAGATCAGGTTACCATCAGCTGAGAGTCAGAGAATCAGATGTGTTGAAAACAGCTTTCCGAACAAGATATGACCACTATGAGTTTCTAGTGATGCCATTTGGGTTGACCAATGCACCAGCAGTATTCATGCCATTGATGAACAAGATATTTACAGAGTATCTAGATCAATTTGTGGTAGTATTCATTGACGATATTCTGGTGTACTCCAAGACCAAAGAAGAGCATGAAAAGCACTTGAGGATAGCACTGCAACTCTTGAGAGAGAACCAGCTGTAGGCGAAGCACAACAAGTGTGAATTTTGGTTGGAACAAGTAGCATTTTTGGGGCACATCATCTCTATGGAAGGATTATCAGTAGATCCGTCCAAGATTGAAGCAGTTATGAGTTGGGAAAGACCGAAGAATGCGTCAGAAATCAGAAGTTTTTTGGGTTTTGCAGGTTATTATCGGAGGTTTGTACAAGAATTTTCGTCGAATGCGTCACCTTTGGCGAAGTTGACGAGGAAGAATGTGCCATATATGTGGACAGATCAGCGTGAAGATAGTTTCCAAGAGCTGAAGAAGAGATTGACTACAGCACCAGTCCTTACCTTACCATCTGGAAGCGGCAGTTTTACCATTTTTACCGATGCTTCGAATGTTGGACTTGGTTGTGTGTTGATGCAAGACGGGAAAGTGATTGGCTACCACATAAAATTCTAGTGATAGAGTCTCTTTCATCAAGAGGAAGGACTTCTGAAATAAATCTTGGTCCATCAAACCTAGGAATGCCCATCACTGACGAGATCCTCTTTGTGGTTACAATCTCTTCACCGTTCGAGGTTTTGACTGTAAAAGAGCTCACGGCGGAGGCACAAATAGACTCATAAAAGCCAAAGACCAATGAGGTAAAAGTGTTGCCACTCCAAGTTAGTATACTACCCCAACCAATGGCTTCAAGGATAGCAGGGACATCATAGTCCACTAGATCTTCAACAATACATTTATTCTCAACAATTACCCCTTTGCTTCGAAAAGATTTGACAACAAAAGACGGAGAAGGAATGGGATTGAATCGAACCACCTGAGGAGAAGTTAAAGGAGATCTATGGGAAGATGAAGCTTGGCCTGTTTTAGACTTCTTGCTAGGACTCTTAAAGGTTTGCTTGGTTCTAGCCATGCTGAATCTAGGAGATGCTTGCACAAATAATCACTCCACTAAGAGTAGAGAAGTGATGCACTATCAGTGGATGTGAGAATACTTATGACTGCAAGAGTGAAGAAGACCCAGACTGATCTCAGGTTAACATAACTCTCACAACAGCTGCTAGTGACTGATCAGTAGTTAGAGCCCATACAATTTTGTTGAATTTGATGGAATAGTGGTTCAGACTCAGTAACAAACAGTTGGTGGGCAGAGTCTATAATTGGGAATATTACTGATCAAGGCTGCTCTGAAGATGGACCATAAAATCTACAAAAGATCACAGTGCAAGATAACTAATTCCAATCAGATGACCAGCTACATACACACGACTCTGAATCCAACTCAGTCCTGCAATTACTAGGCAAAACACAGTCCACTAGAAGGATCAAAACAGAGCTTGGACAGCTAGATTGGATGAGGTCTCATAGGTGTTGACACCAAAAATTTCACTCTGCCTCTTCAACATGAAGCCACAGCCTACTACAAACAGGCAATGCTACTTCAAGCATCAAATCTTGTCAGAATCAAACAAAAATTGCAAGATTCTTCAAAATAGCCAAAAGAAGAATACACATGAAGTTTCGGGCCATTCCAGCATCATTTAGCCTAACTTCACTCCTCCGGCTGTTGAACAGCCGCTCCTGGTGGCGACAGTGTCGAAGACACCACATCTTAGATCGAGCCAATGGATGGTTTCAAAATACCTTTAAAAGGCTCCAGTTCAATTTTCAAGTCGAACCGACAACGTTTGACCCCACATTAACCATTGAACAGAAAAATCAAGCCTCTCGGCGGCGAGAACCACCGAGGCCATCACTCATCAAACAGAGCACATGGGTGACTTCAAAAGGTTTCCAAAGGGCTACATGTCAAATTTCAGGTCATTTCGACAACATTTGACCGGATTTGACTCTCAGAAACCAAATACGGCCTCCCGGCGGTGGAGCTCTCTGGGATCATGACTTCCAAATCGGAGTCAATGGATAGTCTCAAAATGACTCCAATAGGCTCCCTGTCAAATTTCAAGTCAATCAGACATCGGTTGACCACACATCAAAGCGCGACATCTCCCTCACAACAAAATCAAGTCTACTGGCGATAGGACCCCACACGGCTTCAAAACTCAAAAAAATGCCCATGGTTGGTCCTATCTACTGCTCAGGAGGCTTCACCTCAAATTTCGGGTCATTCCGACATCGTTTGACCTAGTTTTGACCCTTGATGAAAAATCGGCTACAAAGTCTTCGGCTTTTCCAAAAAAAAAAAAAAAAAAGGGAAACTTTGTGCTCCGGTTTGCATGGCTTCTCGTCAGGTTTTCCTCAAGAGAATTAAGCCAATAAATGAGGAAAAATGTCAAGAAAAATACAGGAGAAAATAGAAACAAAAAAGATAAAAAAACGGCCGAAGAAAAGGCGACCAAAAGAGGAAATCTCCCCCATGGTCACCGACGACCCTGGAAATCTGGGTCACAGGATTTCCGCCAAAAGGGCCATTTTCCGACCCTTTTCGCGTTTCGAGATGTCCGATCCCTGTGGTTTTCCAAAATCCTGACTTTTGAGGCCTGCAACCCGTCGATCTTCGTCAACATCACGGATCCGCCGTCAAAAGCATGAAATCATCATAGATCGCTCCAAGATCGCGGACCGGCTGACCAAGAAAACACACTTTCTGCATGATTGATCGAGAAATCAACAGGACAGATGGCACCAGCCCGCTGTTAGCAATTAATGTCTGAAGTTGCATCACCATCCGACATCAAACAACATGTGGATCCATCGGCGATCATTGCAGGAAGAATCCCAAAAGACGTAGCACGGCCCGCGACTCTTCTAATCCCCGACGACCACTTAATGTTGTTAATTGACCCAACTTAATGAGGTCATTAACTCATTATTTTGGACGGCCCAATCAAAAGCAAGGAAATGAGAGTTACAAATCAAAGCAATCATGGCATTAAAGCCATGAAACTCCTCTCATCATGGGGATTAAAGGCGATTAAATGCCCATCATTCTCCAACGGCCAATCAGAAGCCAAGAAAAAGGAGTTACAAATAAAGGAATTAAAACTTGTAACTCCTCACATTATGTGGCTTAAATGCATTAAAGCCCATAAATTCACCTAAAGGCTACCAAATGCCTATAAAAGGAGGTGATTCTAAGAAGAAACGATCCCTGAATTCAGAAAAAGTTCAGAAAATCCAAGAAGAAAAATCTCCAAAAGTCCAGACACTGCGCAAAGAAGTTCTGCTACTTTGAAGAAACTCTGCTGCAACAAACACCACAAGGTGATTAAAGTCCCTTGGGGGGCACCCCCCCCCCCCCCAAGGCAAGGCCCTCTCTGCTCCTATTCAACATGGCCTAGGCGTGGCTTTTCAGCCCGTCTCTTCGTTTTTTTATTGGATATAGGACCTTCCCTTGGTCTTTATCCTCTAAAAAAACTGAAGTCCAAGTCAAGCCAGAAGAATCAAAGCATCATACGTTCTCATCTGAAAGACAATAGTGAAGTCCATACATGACTTGCAATCATCGATCTGAACGAGTCCCCGCAATCTCCTGAGAAGTCAGAATTCTTTTTCTTACTTTTCTATTGTATTTTGTATTTTTTCTAAAGAGACAAAAAAAAACAACATTTGTTGTCTTTCATTATTGATGAGATTTGTACATCGCCTTTCACAGAAAAATCGCCTTTTACGACAAAACCGCTTTTCATGGCAAATAAAGAAAAATCGCCTCTCATGGCATTCAAAAAACCTTGTCTCTTTTTTTAAATATATGTGCAATGGAAAGTTAGAAAAAAGATTGATTTCCTTCCTACTTGTGAAGGTGGATCTCCGGATCACCATCTCTAAATTCCAAGTAGAATAGAAAATCTAGCATGCCCGTACAAAAATGTTGATACTCGCCTTTCTCTTCTTCCCTCCATTCAACTTTTTGGTAGCCACGGGAACGGATGAGAGAGGAAAGGAAGAAACGGGTCAATCAAGTTGGCATATCTAGTGGGACACGTTCATTTGAGAACGTCATGCTTGGATTCTTTGGCTCCTCTCTAGTTGGTCACCTATGTTGAATCTTGCATCTAAAAAAAAAAAAACATGTGATGGGATTTTTTGGAAATTTTTATCTTGAATCTATTTCCACTCTTTCTCATTTCAAAAAAAAAATCTGATTTCTCTTTCTTGGATTCATTTTTGAAAAACTTTGATCATTTCCTCTCCGAACTTGATAGCTCGCAGAAATGTTTGTAACTATTGTTCATATAGGGGAATGGGTCTTTTTTTTTCTTTGATGAGTCTGATAAGGATTTTCAAAAAAAAAAAAAGAGAGTCTAATCTCAAACTCTTCAAAAAAAATCAGTTTTCTCACTTTTGGATTCAAATTAGGGAAACTTTGGTTTCTTCCTTTTCGGACAATGGCTCGCGGAAATCATTTGTAGCCAACGTTTGGATTGGGAGAGGCCATTCGCTCTCTTTGATGGGTCCATTAGAGATCTTTCAAGAAAAGTTTTCAAAAGAAAAAGGAGTCTAATCTCAAACTCTTCAAAAAAATCAGTTTTATCTCTTTTGGATTCAAATTAGGGAAACTTTGGTTTCTTCCTTTTCGGAAAATGGCTCGCGGAAATCGTTTGTAGCCAACGTTTGGATTGGGAGAGGCCATTTGTTCTCTTTCATAGGTTCATTAGAGATCTTTCAAGAAAAGTTTTCAAAAAAAAAAAAAAAAAACAACACTAAAGTTACACCAGCTACGTTCTTTGACAAAGGTAGATCTATGAAAAGCCTTGTCTAGAGTGTGGAGACAGCTAGACTGTTCGAGGCAAGGGTCCTCCAAACGGGTTCATTAAGTAATCGTACCCTAACCTGGGGGCTGATCTATCTACTAAAGTTTCATAAGACCGAATTGGAAACCTATGTGTTCCTTTCAAAAAAAAAAACAAGCAAATTTTTTTTCAAAAAGAACAGCTTTCAAAAAAAAATTCGTCATTTTTGGGTTTAGATATGAGAAATCTTGGTTCCTTCCCTTTCGGATATAAATGCTCGCGGAAATCGCTTGTAGCTTGCGTTCAGATTGGAATACCATTTGCTTTCTTTTATGAATCCAATTTTGACCTTTCAAAAAATATCATCTCGTGTCCATTCCAAAGATGCGATTTGCAACATTTGTGCCTAGCGGTGCTAGTACGCCCTTTCGGGTTTACTGTATTCGCGACCGACACATTTGTATCTCCAACCTTATATCATCTTACCTCGAGTGAGCCTCGCTTCTTGGTAATTTGAATTAAGGTTTACAATTGCTTCTAACAGTCACTGGAACGCTCGCTCTGAGCCTCCTGTACTTGCGTTTAGAACAATTGTATCCTCTATGGATTTTTTCCTTCTTCACCTCGCTTAGGCTGGGCCATATTCCCTTGAGCGATTTGAAAAGACAAAACCATAGTTCTTTTCCATTTATGATCACTATATTCTTGTGATTACTAATGGACATGGTCTTGTTTCAAAAGTTTTTCAAAACTAACAATGGCAGCTTCATTAACCATCACTTTCGATGAGAACAAGTATCAGCTCATTCTTCAAGAAAAGAAGAACAAGCGCACTCATAAGCGCCCTGCCAGCTGCCGAAGCCATGGATGAAAAAAGCGGCCACCACATAGCGTGGCGGCCGATATATCGGCCGTAGCGGGCGGGCGATACCGCCATGCTGCGGCCGAAATATCGGCTGTCACACCCGTGGCGGCCGATACGGGCCGTGGCGGGGGGGGATAAAACACCCCCCTCCCCCTTTGACGAGATTGAGTAAAAAAACCCTCTTTCTTCCTCTCTTACTGTTGTTCTTCCTCCTAAGTGGTCCCAAGTGTTCCCTAAGTGGATTTCTTCAAGATTTCTTGCCACCAAATCACCAACATCCAACTATTCAAAGGATTTTAAAGATTCTAAACAAGAATCTTCATCTAGGTATGTGACTTTTTTTCAACTTTTGAGATTATCACTCTCTAACTACTATGAATCACAACATAATGGCATCATTGTCTTGTTTTATTGTAGATCCATGCTTCCTTTTGATCATGCATGCATATCTTTTGTTTTTTTTTAAATATTGTTATTTTTATTTTTGGATTTATGTTATTTAAAAAAAAACCATTATCACTTATGGAAAACTCATGAAACAACTTGAAAATAGCTTCATATTGTTAGATCTATGTTTCCCATAGATCATTCCAACATATGTCTTTCAATTTTTTTCCTTTTTTTATTTTTGGATTTTTTTATTTTTGTAAAAAAAAATATTTTTAGTAATTGAATGCCAATCAAATGTCTTGAAAAGGGCTCCTAGATTATAGATCTATGTTTCCCATAGATCATTCCAACATATATTGCTTGTTTTTCAATTTTTTTCCTTTTTTTATTTTCGGATTTTTTTATTTTTGTAAAAAAAAGTATTTTTAGTAATTGAATGCCAATCAAATGTCTTGAAAAGGGCTCATAGATTATATGATCTATGTTTCCCATAGATCATTCCAACATATATTACTTGTTTTTCAATTTTTTCCTTTTTTTATTTTCGGATTTTTTATTTTTGTAAAAAAAAATAATTTTAGTAATTGAATGCTAATCAAATGTCTTGGAAAGAGCTCCTAGATTTTAGATCTATGTTTCCCATAGATCATTCCAACATATATTGCTTTTTTTCAATTTTTTTCATTTTTTTATTTTCAGATTTTTTTATTTTTGTAAAAAAATATTTTTAGTAATGGAATGCCAATCAAATGTAATGAAAAATGCTCCTAAATGTTATATCTATGTTTTGCATAGATCAATCCAACATATATTTGTTTTTTCCTAATTTTATTTTATTTTCTTTGTTTCGGATTTTTTTAATTTTTGAAACAAATTGTACTTTAAGTAATGAAATACCAATTAAATGTCAAGAGAATGATTCTTAAGTGTTAGATATATGTTTCCTCTAACATGTTTTCTTGTTTTTTTAATTTTTAACATACTACTTGTTTATATTTATAGGTGTTCAGTCTTTTATTGTGCATTTGTGTTTGCCAATTGATTTTTGAAAAGGCCTCGTGATATTGATTCTGCATGGAGCTTTGGTGAGGCAGTTGAGAACAACAGGTTGAAAATCAAATGTAATTTTTGTGGGAAAGTGACCAATGGGGGTATTACAAGATTCAAGCACCACTTGGGCCACATTTCTGGCAATGTTGCTGGCTGTACCGAAGTACCAAAGAAAGTCAGGGAACAAATGAAAGCTTTGGTTGGCCAAAACAAAGCTAGAAAAATAGAGATAAAAGAAAAGAGACATCTTGATGATTCCCGTTATGATGTATTTGGGGATGAAGGTTTTGATGATGAAGATGCACAGATGGAGGCTGCACGCCGAGAGTCCGTCATGAGTCAGTAAGAAGAATAGGAACGTCGTGCATTTGCTGGAAGCACCAAATATTATGATGCAGGGGGCTCCTCTATTGTGCCAAGCAGGGGCAAGGGCATTGCAAGGGCCATGCGTAGGGCATTTAGCACTCGGGAATGGGATGTTGATGTAGAAGTTATTTCTACTAGAAGAGCAGTTCCTCCCCCTGTTGATCCTCTAGCACATAGAAAAGAGGGTGCTAAACAACCAAATATATCAAGTGTTATGAAAGGGGTGATGAAGGGTGCAAGAGATAGGTTAGCCAAAGCTACAGCAAAATGGCTAATTCACAAGAACATACCCACCTACAGTAATAGATTCCCCATATTTCCAAACAATTCTTAATGTTGTCGCCGAAGCTGGCCCGAGAATACAGTCGCCCTCTGTTTATGATGTGGGCAATAAATATCTCAAAGAAGAATATAAAGAAATAAAGGCATGGGTGGAGAACATTAGGCCCATGTGGCAATAGATGTGGCAACAGAATAGGGTCACCGTTATGTGTGATGGGTGGACCAGCGGCACACAAACACAATTAATAAACCTTTTTGGTACAATCAGTCATTGGGTATGTCTTTGTGAAGTCTGTGGATGCATCTGAACATAGACGGACAACTAAATATATATACACTCTTATGGATAAGGTTGTAGAGAGTGTGAGAGAGGAGAATATTGCACAGATTGTTACAGATAATGGCACCAATTTCAAGGCAGCCGGTAAGATGTTGGAGAAGAAAAGCCCTCATCTATTTTGGACTCCATGTGCAGCACACTATATAGATCTCATTATGGAAGATATTGGAAAAAAGAAGAAAATTGTTGAAGTTATCAAGGCATGTAGAGGCATTACCAGATTTATTTATGATCATTCATGGCTTTTGAGCTTGATGAAAAGACTCACAAATAACCATGCCTTAATCACAAATAACCATGCCTTGATGTCTTTGTTTTCCTTAATCCCAAATTCTACTACCCCAATGCCTAACAACAAAGCGATGCAATAGATACGGAGTTGAGGGTAGGATTAAGGCAAGTGTTGAAGAAATTGTTGGGAGTTGATGATTCAATCCAAGCCATCCAAGAGCTGAGTTAGTGATTGAGATTTGAGATGACATATGTATATGCTTGAGATAGGTCTTAAACATGTATGGTTTATTAATTTATTCCTAATTTTCACACTGTAGATATCTACATACACACAAAGGAGAGGAGGCTTTGCTGACCCACTTACAATAAGGGCGATTGGAAAGATGCTACCTAGTATGAACAAAAGACGCAATCACCCAACCTATATTGCTTTTGTTTCAATTGATTGGAACTTGGAATGACTTAAGGAATATCTAATTTTATTTGTTTACATTGAATTTCAGCTGATTGGTGGATGAATTTTGGAGAGGATACTCCAAATCTAAGGAAAGCGGTTGTTCGCATCCTTAGTCAAGTTACAACTTCATCAAACTGTAAAAGGAATTAGAGCACTTTCTCCTTCATCCACAGTAAGTCCAGGAATCGACTTACCATGCAAAAACTCAACAAGCTTGTATATTGCCATTACAATTTGAAGTTGAGAAACAGAACAAGAGAAAGGAGGGCAAGGGATGATCCGAGCTATTGTCCTATTAGTTTGGATCACATATTCAGAGAGGACGATCCCTTGCTCCCATGGATAGCTAAGATAGAGGATCCATTGCTAGATTCAGATCCGGGCTTTCAGGAGGAGGTTAGAGATTTTCTTGATGAAGATGTGGGCGAGGCAGAAGGTGCCCCACTTGGAGGAGAAGGCTCAAGTGCACAGCCGCAAGGCCCGCAACCACAACCTAGAAGGAAAGAACCTGCTCATGTTGTGTCATCTTCTGAGAGGACGAGTACCACCGTCTCTTCGAGTAGCCATGGTGGAGGAGATGGGGAAGATGGAGCAGGAGACACTAGTGGGACAGGTGCTACTAGTGAATACTACCAACATGATCAGGAAGATGTCATTCATGTAGATGAGGTACAGGACTTTCCAGAAATAATGGAAGGAAACCGTGGTTATCAATGGCGTCGGAGAGTCTCACCACCTTCTCCTGGAGGTAGTATTAGTAATGAACAAGGATATATGGGTGGAGGTGTTGGAGGACAACAAGCGACATCTTGTGCTAAATTCGTGGAACCCTAGTTACAGTGGACAAGGACCCTCACAGGATTTTGATTATTTTCCATATTGTCAAGTACAACAAGGAGAATAACAGTCTTCAACTTCAAGGTCCTACTCATATGGTGACTATAGTGAAACACAATATGGTAGATATCCACCTCCACCTCCTCCAAGTTCTTTTGATGCGGGTGTGGCTGCCTTCTTTGGATTTGTGGATCCCAATGCTCATCAATATCAAATTCCATATGGTGCCAGTAGAAATGATAACACTAATGGGGATGAGGATAACCGTAGCCCATTGAATCTTGGTAGACGTTCCTTTTGGTGGTGATTAAGGTATTCTTATTTCCTTCACTAATTCTCTATTCTTTGTCATTTCTAAATTGGTGTTGGATTTTGATTGTTGATCACTTCATAGTTCATTCACTTGATTGAATTTGAACCTTGAATGTTGAAGTATTGATATTTGATTGTTCAATGTTCACTAATGAGTATTGAGTAATGACTAATGACCTAACTCTTAAGTCTTCTTAATTCTTATGCCTTTATTTCATGTTCTAGTTTATTTTATGAGTTTTCCATTACTTTTTAAGTTAAAATGACTAAGAAACATGAATATATGTGAAAAACTAATCATTACTATTATTTTCTATTTATACAGCGATACAAGACCTCATGTATTGAGTGCACTGCTAAGCCCGCTTTTTCTTACTTACTTTTTCAAAAGAACCACATTTTCTTTCATTTTACAATGTTCTGGATTTTCTGGAATTTTTTCAGATTTTTTTGGCGATTTTTTCAAATCACACTGCTACGCCGCTACGCTACTTATCGCCCGCTTCGTAGCGGTTTGGCGGCGGGCCGCTACACTCGCCGCTACCGTTATTTTCATCCTTGGCCGAAGCCTCATCTCCCTCGGCAACTCTTAGAACACCGAGTCGACCTCTACTCCCCGAACCATCGTCTTCGGGTCACTGGGACCGTTCCCACTTCCCATAAAGGAAACCGCACCTGCTAAGAAGCAAAAGATCGCCCCGCAACGTGTCGCTACCATGACACCAAGGGCGAACACAAAGAAATCTGAAGCCCGCGACAACCCCACGAAGCCTCAACCTGCAAAGAACCAGGTCTACCCTAAGACTTGGTCCCCAAGACCTTCACCAAAATAAAGGAGGCCCCGAACATTTGCAAAGCCAGCATATCTGGCCCCTCTCAAAGAGAACCGGTTCTACCCTCTCTCTTACATGAAAGAGGAGAAACCCACCCTCCACCAAATAAACAAACCAATCCACCATGAGCCGGCTTATTCCTACAAGCCAAAAATCAAATCATACATCACAAGGCCTATGTAAGAACCTGCCAAGGCCTGCACTCCTGCAGCTCGACCCTGTATCTCTACAGGGGCCGAACTCGCGAAATTCAAAGCTTCGCTACGATAGTCAAAGGACTGAGTCCAGATCCTGTCCATGCCTAGCTTCAAAGAAGACAGGCTCGGCTGTTGCGCTCGAGGGGTATATCCTTCATTGTTAAAGCCCAACTAGAGCTGACCGAAGCTCAAATTGCCCGTCGTATACGTCGCCGCATGTCGTATCGACAAAAGAGAATAGAGAAGCAAAGGACCCAACATCCTATTCTCCAAGTCTCCCAAAAATGGGTCGAAAAAGAAAGACCCGATCAAATTGTAGCTGTCCATATGGTTGGCAAAACCAGAAGACATCAGAAGTCAGCAACTAAACTTCATGTCCGACAACCGGTGACTCGCAGCGTCTCTCGGACACGAAGACATCTGGAAGAATCTTCTACTCCTTCAAGCCAAGGACAACGGAGTAATCCTTCCTCAAGCTCTTCAAGAATGAGCCCCAGCTCAGTCACCAGGACGATCTCTTAGTTTGAATCACGGGGGATGAACGTCTTGGCCACAAACTCTAAGCCACCTCGCAATCCACCTCCTGATGAAATGACCGCACGCATCCAGCAATTAGAGCTAGGTCAGCAGAGGATTGAGACTCTGATGGAAAATCTTCTTCTCACTTTTTAGCATCAAGAAAATAATCAACCTCCTCCAGATAATGAGGAAAATGCAGAAGACAATGAGTTACACGCCTTTACCAAAAAGGACGTTGATGACATCATCGCCAAAGCAAGAGAAGAGGATACACTAAAAGAGCATGGGATCAAGCCACCGTATCCCTTATGGATGGACTCGGTCCCGTTTCCTACAAAATTCAAGCATCCTACTCTCCAAACATATATGGGGAAGGGATCAGCCAGACAACACGTCATTCACTTCAAAATCCTGATGGGTGCTATCGCTGATCAAGATGCCCTCAAAATCCGTCTCTTTGCAAGTACTTTAAAAGGTATGGCCTTCGATTGGTATTCCACTATGCCAGAGGACTCCATCCAAAATTGGGTCATGCTAGAAACATACTTCCTGACCCACTTCAAAGGTGATGATCATCATGTTACTATGGCACAACTCTGCAGCCTAAAACAGGGAGAGAATGAGTCAACATACGACTTCATTCACAAGTGGAAGGCAATGGCATACAAGTGCTCAGATGTACTGCCACAAGCGTCGCTGGTCGACATCTGCCGTAACAACATGAGAGCAAGGATTATCGACAACAAATCAAAGAATCTGGGAGAACTTCTAGAAGCATCTATGGAAGCTGCAACGGTGATCAAAGACCTCAACAGTCAAAAATCATCAAAGAAAGAGCCGACTACCATTACGACCTCAAAGCCAAAGAAAAAGAAGGTTCATAATGTGCAAACCAAGTCAGCTCATCAGCAGCCAAAGAAAGCTGAAAATAAAGTTGCAGGTAAGAGACATGAACTCTCTGATGCCTTCAGAGAACGAGTAGAGAAAAAATACTCGTTCGATAAAGATGTTGAAGAAATCTTCGAGGCTCTCCTAGCAAATGGTAAACTCACCTTACCTGAGCCCAAAAAACTGGGAGATGTTGGCAAAACAAACGATCCTCGGTATTGTCCATACCACCAGATGGTCTCGCATCCTCACAATCAATGCTTCGCTGTGAGAGAAAAGATCATCGAGATGTGGAAAAATGGAGTCATCACCTTTGACAAAAACTATAGGTCTACCTCCGTCAACATGGTGTCATGTGGACAAACTTCAAACTCACCAAAGGAGAAGGCCGTTACTTCCTTCAAGGTGATAAAAATGACTCAAACGTCCCAAGAGTTGGTTCCTTATCCAACACCAGACGGACAGCCTCTATGGGTGCATCCCGATCTCCTTGAAGATGAAAATTGGGAGATCGTCAAAACAAAGCCGACTGCTCAACAACAAAGGCAAGCAGGAGACAGCTCCGTAAGCTTAGACAGTAGGAGAAAGCTCAACCAAAACAAAAAGTCCCTAAAAAGGCAGAGACCTATTCTACTGCTTCACTGTGGGCAACGAAACAATCCACTCTCGAAACTTCAAGGGCAGCAAGAAAATTCACCCTTGGTGATTTCATGCCACCGCAGCTAAGAAATGAAGTTACGCAGGGGGCATCATATTCTTACAACTCAGTAATTGGATTCTCCATGGATGGATACAAGTCCAGTGACACCGCCAGTGACACTAACGAGTGGGAGGAATCCCTTGAAACAGGAGAATACCTCTCCGACGAAGAATGGGTTCCTGAATCTCACCTTATGCCAGTAATCTGGTATAATCCCTTACAACCCCAAGGATCCTGGTCCGATGATGAAGAAGACCAAGAGGCTGTTCAAGAAAATGTTGTTGACTCAGCACCCGTCAACGCTCTAGTGGAACCCAACCATGTTGAACCACAGGGAGCAGACGAAGAAGAAGATTTGGCTCCCATGCCTGATCTTCAAAAATATGCAAGGATCTTGCAGCACCTTGCCATAAAAAAAGAGCAAGATCTTCGCGATCAAAATCCGGAACCTGAAGTCCCTGAAAATCAATAGGTACCTCCTCCCTTAACTCTTGAAAATGGAGAAAGTTACTGGATCGATGATCCTCTTACATCCAATGATGAGCCCGACTCCCAACAGTCTATTCTAGGGGCATCTCCTATCAGGGCAACCTGTAATGCGATAGCTCAAGATGATAGTGCCTCTGAAGCTTCATCTGCAGAAGACACGTACTCTCAGACTACATCTGGTAGTATATCTTCCGGAGCTACATCTTCTCAGATGACTTCCACTGAGATAACACCTTCTCAGCCTTTGTCCCCTAAAATTGTGACATCACAACTCACAGCTCTCCTGACTGATCATCGTGAAGAAGCCCCCGCTAACGATACTTGGACTGATGAATTGATCAACAAAGAAAGAAAAGTTGTTGGATGTTATTCAGAACTTGTTCCCGGAAAATGCTCCACGCAACACAATCATTGAGGATGGCGACTCCGCTGTAGACACATCTTCAGCAAATGAGAAGGATCAACCCTTGGATCCCAAGGATGAGTTTCCAAATGAAGACCCTTCTCAAGAAGCACTCAAAGTTGGTAAAGGTACCCGTTCTGGTCGGGATTACCATAAAAATTACAGCCAACCTTCCTCTTCTACTTATGTAAACCCTTCAGGAAAAGATGTTGTAAACACCCCAAGTGGCAACAATAATGAACATGCAAGCCTGAAGGAGGCTTTCAAGTACGACTTGATTGAGCACTTCAAACACATACTTGCACAACTCCACATCCTTGATTTATTACGAATGTCTCCACACACTCATGATAATCTCATTTCAGAACTACAAAGGCTGAATGTGGATGTCATAAACATGCCCACAAGTCCTACAAATTGAAATGGACTATAGGGTCAAAAAATCAAAAACTTCCTCAAAGGGAGAAAAAAAGAAAACCGAGGGATCAGGCATTGAATGCCTTTCGGTTCAGAAAGCAGCAAGTGCAACCATCGTCTTCGATAAGGATGACCTCCTACTAGGCGAGACAAAGCACAACCAACCCTTGTACTTCACAGAGTAAGTCAAAGAGATGCCAATACACAAAGTCCAGATTGACCTAGGTTCTACACTCAACCACATCTCTACTTCGGCACTCGAAGAGCTGGGCACTCCACCAGCAAGCTGAGTCACACGTCTATATCCATCTTTGGATATGATAGGAGCGCTCAAAGGCCTATCGGCAAAATCAGGTTCAAGTTGTAAATAGGTGATCTTATCTCAGAAGTCACTGTGTATGCAATAAGAACCCCTTCATGCTACAACATCCCTCTTGGACGCCCCTGGATACACGAGAATGGTGCCGTCCCTTCAACTCTACATCAATGCATCAAGTTCGTTGGCAACGATGGCTTGATACATCGGGTGTTTGCAGACAAAAAGCCTTCAAAGCAGAGACGTTCATTTTGCAGATGCTCAGATGTACAAGGATGAAAAAGAAGAAAATGAGGAGGAAACAACACCCTTTGCCGAAAATCTCTAGAAAGAGAAGGGCAAAGCTCCTCAGCAATCATCGGAAGAAAACAAACCTTCCAGCAAATCCGAAAAGAGTAGTCCATCTCCCTTTCCCTCAAATTTGTGTTTCCCTCAAATCTTTAAAGCCTTTGGTCATCACAACCAAAGCAAAAAAGACAAAGCAAAAGTCTAGGGGCAAGCTTGTTGTCTCTTTCTTGTCTATCATGCAAGACATGGATTCAGAGTCAGAGCCAGAAGATGACACACCATCAAGCCAAGCTGACACTCAGCAAGTTCAGCTTGCTCTACCTCCAATGGAGACACCTGCTGATGTAGAAGATCATATGTCTGCTTCCTTCGTTGTTCTGGCAACTTCAGTAGAAAAGAAGCCAATCTTCTTCCACAGATCAGAAGCTTCTTTATCAAATTCCATGATTGAACCTTTCCAAAATGAAGGTATGCCTCAACTATTCCTATATAGTCCTATGGAACAAGCTATCATGAAGAAAATGGGCTATGACACTCAAAACCCAGTCGGTCTGGGACAAGGTCACAGTATTCTTACGCCATTGGAGCCCGCCTTGACCAAAAGTCAACTGGAAGATTGGACTCTACGGTCATGTAGAGAAATCTTCACATGTGTTGGGGTATGATCCCGACACTCCCATGAGACAGTTGACACAAATGCTGATGAGTCGATTTGCCGACCAAATCTCAACATCTCATGTCCATGAAGACATCGATCTCCCTGGATATCTCTTTGAAGAGTTCCCCGTCAAGGATCCAGGAAGCTTCACCAATTGGTACAATTTCTTTAATAGTGAAGAGGAATTGTCCGGTGATACAGACATATGGCATTCTGACCCAGAAGAGCCATCGTCTCCAAAAGAAGTACCCCACTTCGAGCCAGTTTCAACAGGCGATGGGGACCATCTCATAGCAAGCCTTGAGAAGATCACTGATTCAAAAGACCCATGGTCAGAAACAAAGCCTTGGTCTGAAAATGCCTTCGAAACTCCAGAAGGTTTCGTTGAGTTGGAAGCCTCCGAAAATATTTTAGAGGAACCACCTTCGAACCTTCCAACAGAAGATCCTGTTCAAAAGATAGACTTGGGAACACTAGATAGCCCACGTCCTGTATTCATAAGCAAGAATATAAAGGATGATGAGTTACCCGAGTATATCTCTTTTCTTCGTGAGTTCGTTGATTGTTTTACATGGTCTTATGCTAAAATGCCTGGCTTAGACCCCAAGATAGCAGTCCACATACTCAATTTGCAAAAAGATGTCAAGCCAGTCAAACAAGGCCAAAAAAGATTTCGTCCAGACGTGATGGATAAAATTGAATAAGAAGTTCAAAAACTCAAAAGCGTTAGCTTCATCCGTGAGGAATAGCATCCTGAATGGTTGGCCAACATTGTCCAGTTACAAAGAAAAATGGGCAGATCAGGGTCTGTATTGATTATAGAGACCTAAATGGCGCTTGCCCCAAAGATGAATTCCTGCTCCCCATACCAGAGGTGATGATTGACAACACCTGTGGGTTTGAGCGAATGACATTCATGGATGGCTTCTCTGGCTACGATCAGATAAAGATGCATCCTAAAGATGAAAAACACACATCATTTCGGACCCCATTTGGCATGTATTGTTACACTGTCATGCCATTTGGTCTGAAAAATGCTGGTGCAACATATCAGAGGGCTATGATGAGGATATTCCAAGATATGCAGCACAAGACGGTTGAATGTTAAGTTGATGACCTCGCCGTCAAAAGCAGAAGAAAAGAAGATCATCTGAAAGACCTTCGGGAAATCTTCCTCCGACTTCGCAAACACAAACTGCAAGTGAATCCCCTGAAATTCTTCTTCGGCGTCTCGTCGGGTAAGTTCCTCGGATTCTTAGTTCGGAGAGCTGGAATGGAACTTGACCCCATCAAAGTCAAGGCTATTCTAGAAATGCCTTCGCCAGGAACCTTAAGAGAACTTAAAGGACTTCATGGAAGATTGGCATACATCATACGGTTCATCTCCAATCTCTCGGGGAAATGTCGTCCTTTCTCTCGGTTGATGAAAAAAGGTGTGAACTTTGTTTGGGATGCTAAATGTGAAGCAGCACTTCAAGATATCAAGTCATACCTGACCAAACCTCCAGTGCTGGCTACCCCTACCACTGGAACACCATTCATCTTGTACACAAGAGCTCTCGACCATTCTCTGGGCGCTCTGCTTGCACAAGAGAATGACGAAGGAAAAGAAGTTGCTCTATACTACCTCAGCCGTATGCTAGTAGGTGCGGAGCATCGCTACTCTCCAGTCGAAAAAGAATGCCTTGCAGTGATGTTCGCCGTGCAAAAGCTACGTCACTACCTTCTTTCCAACACAGTCTACCTGATTTCGATGATCAACCTCTTGAAGGTCCTTGTCACAAAAGTAGGTTATCTCAATGCCCGACTGGTAAAATGGTCCATCCTCCTATCACAATTTGATATCAGGTATGTACCACAAAAGGCAATCAAGGGTCAAGCCTTAGTGGATTTTCTCGTAGAGCATCCGTTGCCTAAAATTCCCTACTCAGAGATGATCTCCCAGAGGAACCTGTCTACAACGTGGAGACTTTCTCACCAAATGCCTCCTGGGACATGTACTTTGACGGTGCAACCAGGACAAATGAAAAAAGAAAGTTGATCTCAGGAGTTGGCATCCTCTTTGTTAGCCCGGACAAATACATGATTCCACATGCTTTCTCGCTACTGGAACCATGCTCAACCAATGCAGTTGAATATCAAGCTTTGATCGTAGGATTGGAACTAGCCCTCGAATCTAGCATCACCATGCTGGAAGTCTTCGAAGACTCTCAACTGATCGTCAACCAGATGAATCAAAAATTTGAAGTCGGAAAGTCTGATCTGTTGCCTTACTACAACAAGGCACAATCACTTCACTAAAAGTTTGACATCTGTCACATCACCCATATCCTCAGAGGTGAGAACATTTGTGTAGATGCCCTGGTCGGACTTACCGCATCCATGGCGATCCAGGAAGGGGAAAACATGCAAATTACAGTGTATGAAAGAAGGATACTCCCTCCTTTTAACACACCAAGCAATTGCCGAGTGCCACCAATTGGTCGGAAGTCGGATCTCTATCCTCAGACCTCCAATCGGCGAATGGAGGGATCCGTTCATTGATTACACCATGTTCGGAATCCTCCCTGAAGATCCAGAAGAACGGGTAAGCATTCAAAGACGATCCCCAAACTTTCATTTGGATATACCTTCAAAAATCCTTTACAGAAAATCCTTCAATGGAGTACTTTTGCGCTGCTTGTCATAACAAGAGGCCGAGGAAGCACTCAAAGAAGTTCATGCTGGTCTTTGTGGAGCCCATCAGGCCGGTCCTAAGCTCTACGATCAAATAAAAAGGTTAGGTTATTATTGGCCTACCATGGTAGCTGACGCTATGCAATTTGCTAAGCGCTGCCGACAATGCCAAGTTCATGGAGACTATGTCCATATGCCTCCAGAATGGCTACACTCCACAACGATCTCATGGCCTTTCGAAGCTTGGGGTATGGACATCGTAGGTCCTATCTCTCCCCCGTCAAGCAAAGGTCATTGCTTTATCTTTGCCGCTACGGATTATTTCTCCAAGTGGTCAGAAGCATTTGCGCTCGGCGATATAAAGACCTCATCAGTCCTTCAGTTCTTGCGCACCAACATTATTTGTCGTTTCAGCATACCTAAAAGATTCGTCCATGATAACGGACCACAATTCAGGGATCACCGATTCTACAGGTTTTGCGACAAATACAAAATCCAAAGCCGTCCTTCGACTCCATATAATCCGGCAGCAAACGGATTAGCAGACGCCTTCAACAAGACACTCTACAAAATCCTCAAGAAAAAGGTCTCAGTCACAAAAGAGACTGGAGCGACAAACATTTCGAAGCTTTGTGGGCCTATCGAACCACCGTTCGAAGACCAACCTATAGCACACCATTCTCCTTGGTCTATGGATGCGAAGCTGTCGTGCCCTTGGAGGTACAAATTCCTTCCTTAAGGGTATCTTTGCAAAATGACATGACTCAAGAAAGCAATGTCAAGTTGAGACTCCAAGAGCTGGACAATCTCGATGAGAGACGGCTCGAACCTCGACAAAGCGTTGAGCTTTACCAAGCACGCATGGCAGGATCTTTCGACAAAAGGGTCCGGCAACGCGCCTACAAAAAGGGTGACTTGGTTCTTGTAGTAAAAAGGCCAATGGTTTTCGCCCACAAATCCAAAGGCAAGTTCGAACCAAAATGGGAGGGGCCCTTTGTCATCGACAATGTTTTCTCCAACGGCACATATGCTCTTCTAAACATGGAAGGCGACAGATGTATGCTGCCCATCAACAGTAAGTTCTTGAAGTGGTACTACCCTTGAAAACTTACGCCACTGGGTCAGAGCAATGCCTGCACGGCTAAAACCTATTCTCAGGTACTTGCTCGTCAAACCCGCTCCTTTTAGTTTTTTCATCCTTATGTTGAGATTTCTAAAAATTCAAAACAATGCTTACTTTCATCGTTTCATTGTTAAAAAAAAATCCAAAAATCCAAGTTTTGGAACCTTTTCCTAACTTGACCAAGTTTTCGACCTTTGAACCCAAGATTCATAGTTTGAAACAAAAATCAGGATTCAGGGATTTCCACCCTAGTCCACCCTGTCTTTTACCACCAAAATGGTTTTAGACCAAAATTTACGACCCTTGTGTCTTTAAACAAAAATGGTTTTTTCAAATAACAGCAAGGAAGCGACGCTTAGTCGATACTCGCAAAACCCAAAAATCAGAAGGATGCGAACCCCATTCGATATTTCCAAAACCTCAAAATCGTGGAGACGCAGTGTTTCAGTTGATATCCGCAACCCAAATTTCAAAGGTTCGAGAAAACCGTATATTTCAAAAATCGTGGGGAAACTAATCAAGTCAGTACCCGCAAAACAATTTTTTGAAAAGCAAGGAAGCGACGCTTAGTTGATACTTGCACCCAAATCTGCGGGGAGGCGACATTCCATCGATACTCGCAACCGCATGAGCAAGGAGGCGACATTCCATTGATACTTACAAGACCATCCAGCATGGAGGCGACTTTTAGTCGATACTTACATTTTTAAACACCAAAACCCAGGTCTCATACCAAAAATCGGCTATCAACGCCACAAAATCGGCTATAAATGCCAAAAATCCAGCTCTCATGCCAAAAATCGGCTATCAACACCACAAAATCGGCTATAAATGCCACAAAATCTGGCTTTCACGCCACCAAATCAAAACTTGGCTTTCAAAAAACTGGCTATAAATGCCACAAAATCGGCTATCAATGCCACAAAAAAATTTCGGCTCTCATGCCAACAACAAATTTTTAGCTCCCATGCCGAAACAACCATTTGACAAAAGATTTTCACAAAATGACGAACTTTTAATCAAATTTCCAAACAAACATTCCTATTTAACTATTGCTTGAATTTATCACAAAAGAATTTGAGTGAAAGTAGGGAATACTAAAAAAGAGAAGTGCTAAAAAAATGTCCACGAGCACTACTACAAAAGAAAGGAGTACCAAAAAATATGTGTGTATACATGGGTACCAAAAAAAAGAAAAGAAGAAAAGAGTTTGTTATAAAAATCAAGAGCTCAGTCTAGCATGGTCTTCAACCAAAGACTCAACTCCTTAAGCAGACTCTTGGCCTTAGCCTCCAAATCTTCTAGGCCACGCTTCTTCAAAATCTTTCCATAAAATGCGGCAGAATGTCGCGACCCATCTTCATACGAGGAAGCTCTTCCCAGAGAGTTTGTCATTGCTCAAGTTACTGATTCTTCCTCCGGAGATTGCTGTCAGCCCCCTCAGCCTGACGAATCACGGTCCCCTCTCTAGCGCCAGCTTCCACAGTGGCGGTCCATTTGGCAGTAGCTTGATCCTTTAAAAGATCGAGACGCTGCCTGGCCTCGACGACCTCCCTATCAAGACGGCACAGGTCTTGTGTTAGCTCAATGATAGCCAACTCGGTGACATTCCTCTCCCGAACGAATTGTTCCCGAGTCCGGAGATCTCATCCAGTTCAAGTTTGACTGCACCGGAAGGCTTTGAAAACATCTCATTAAAGAAGTTAGTCATTTGGAAAACCCTTGGTCTCAGTCCACTTGTGGCCCAAAGCGATGACTTCATCAACAAAAACCTTCGCACTTGCAATGTCAAAACCGACCTCTTTGCTCTCAACAAGGATGTCCTACACATGCTTGATCATGCCGAAGCCAGCTTCCAAGTGGCCAGAAGAGAGAGTTTCGACCCATGAACTCAAGACACTCTTCAGTACTTTCTTCGCATACTGAAGAGATGGCCCGGATGAAGGTTCGCCCCTCTCCATCGGTCGACTGCCAGTGTCATGCCCTATTGGAGAAGTATTCGCCGTACCCTCCCTAATCGGAGACACTGGCGAAGGAATCTCTTCGGAAGATTTCACCCCCGCCGCATTAAAACTGGAAGAAGAAGTCCCTACTTCTGGATCAAATGCAAGCATCCCCTGCTCTGGCCCTGAGAAAGACGGAGGGGCTTCTCTTGTTAGCTCACAACCTGCCAGTAAAACATAAAAAAAAGTAAAAGGAGGTATGAATATGATCCTGTTGAAAAATCATTATCATCAGGGTTATTACTACAAATACCTTCTTCGATGACTTGTGGAGTACTCTCTGCCTCCATGAACTCATCCAAAGCATCGTCAAGAGTTGCATCCATGGATGGTTCAAAGTTATCGGAATCCTGTGGCAAGTCAGTTGACAAGAAGACAAGCAATATGTTAGCAAATGACGGCACAGACAAAAAGAAAACACAAAGAAGTCATACCAGGTGGACATTCTGGAATCATTCCAGGATCCCTCGGTTCTTCTTCAGATGCTGCAATCGGATCCGTCACTACCTCATTGGCTGGAACCTCGGGTATCACCAAATCCTCACCTTCCACTAAAAAAGGGAGAGAATGAAATAAAAATAAGAAAGTCTCAATGAAAGAAACGAAAAGAGAAAGAGGAAGAATCATACCTTCACCAGCAGTTTCTTCTTTTCGGCTCCTCTTTTCTAGAGGCTCATCAGCATCCCCTGACATCTTTTCAGCAATGGCAAGAGGGACTTCTAGATCAGGAGAGTCTTCGTGCCGTCTTTTATTACGGCGCTGCCCTCTCTTCCTCTTACTTCTATGGGTTGGTTTACTTGAAGTACCCACCCCATTGTTAAAGTCAGGATCTTTGCTTGATTCCTCACCGGATGGTCTGCTTTTCTCACTGGACTCCATGGAAGCATTCATCGGTTCTGCTTGCATCCAAGCATCAATTTCGGCCTCCTCCTCCTCTAGCTGTTCCAAGACCTCACTAGGTATCTCTTTACAGCTCCTGATCTGATGATGTCCTGCGCACTGAGAAAGCTAATCCTGTGCTTCTCTCCAAAAAGGAAAGCCAGAACTTCCTCTCGTCGGACTCCATCTGATTTGCCAAGACCCTTCCTAGGAGATTGCTTGACATTGAGCTCCTTCTTGGAAAGCCCCCGGTATACTGAAAAGCTTTCCGCAAAACATTTCATAAAGCCAGCAGTCCGAAAAGTGGGCAACTCAAGATAGGAAATCATGGCAGCAGTGTCTTCCGCACTGTAAAAGGCCCATGCATTCCTCCCGTCCTACAAACCTCCAAAACGCTTCACCATGCTCGAAGGCGCTCCAACAACGCCTTGAGAGAAGCCCAACTACAGCGCAAAACGCGAGGGGACATACGGTTGGATGTCAACAAAAAGATGCCTACGGTATACCATTGTACCAACACGTATGTTAAAAAGTCATCCCTTCTCTGCATTGGTCAAGGAGTAGTGTCTTCCCAACCCTGCCTTGGTGGAATTGCGGGAGGCACCAAAATCAAAAGCCTTCTTCCGTAAGTCCAGAGAAAGCTTTACTGAAGACTACCCAATCTTGACGTCCCTAAACCGTCGGATCCTCAAACGGGCAGACAAAAGAGATTCAGAAATGGCTGTCCCTCTAGTCAATCGAATAATAAAAGGGTCATCATCCTGTGCAACTCCCAATCAATGGAAGCCGGGACAGTGGTACAAGTACCACCAATAAAAAATATGGGCTGAAAATACCCTGTTCATAGGGAGCCTAAGCCGAACCAAGAAAGCAGCAGCCTGCAGTTCGGTGCACAAATAGGAGTAAAGAGCTGGCACAAAAGCAAGCCGCTCTCCGAATGCCATCTGACAAGCCAGAAAAATACAATGTGGCATGTTGTGCGTTCCAACTCCTCCAGCAAAAACAGCCTCACCCAGCCAATAAGTGAGGTAAACAGCGAGATCCCTCCGCAACGCAATGACAGAACAAATGGCACCTGTTGTGTTTTCAAGTCTTCTCGCATGACAGAACTCTTCTTCGAATCCAGATTCTTATCGCTGGCTTCCCGGGTCATGCTATCTAAAGACTCTCTGCTGTCAAAGAAGTTGGGGAAAGAAGAGCTAAAACTCCTCCAACTGTTGGACCTAACTTTCGAGCCCTCCTTCTCCTTCAAAAATTATAAAAAGCAACAAGCTGAAAATACAAAAGCCTGACCTCCTCAGACTGCTCCTCAAGGATGTTGTCAATAGGCATAAACTCCTCATAGAGTTTGCCAAGGATGGGCAACCCAGTGATGGCGCTCAACTCCTTCGGAGAAAAACCAATCTCACCATTCGTGACAACGAAGGTGTTGGTTTATAGAAGGAAGGACTCCAACATAACCGTCATGGCTTCGTCGGGAAAGACCACGGTTTGCCAAAAAGCGCGGACCGCATCAAAGATCCCGGCTTCCTTCAAGATGGCGCCACCAGTCAACAGGGCGCAATCAGTCCACGACTCCCAATTTGAGTCGACATTGAAATGGCCGCGAAGTCGAAAAGGCTTCACCCAATTGCTTCCGTCACCGCTGAAAATGCCAAGGCCCACTGGTCTCAAATCGACTGACAGATGATCAGAACCTTGGTAGCCACTGGCTGGCATCAACAAGTCCATACGGGCAGGCGACATCTCCGCATATCCGGAAGGACCGCCAAGAAAAATCCCGATCTTGATCACATTGGTCCTCTTCACCCAGCTTGGAGGATCTTCCCTCTTAGGGCATGTGGGAGAAAGGCTCATGATCGAAATAGTGTGATCGAAGGTCGACAGGGTAGAAATAGGTAGAAATAGTTCTCTCCTCACCATCTGTCGTGCAAGAGAACTGAAAACACCTTCTTTGGTAGTCAAGTCGTCAGGGACTACATCGCCAAAGAAGAAGGTAGGCTTGGGCACAATGCTCTGATCGTCCGTGATCCAAGGACGGTTACTTACTGCAGTCTTGTAAAACACCTCATCCTTGAGAGAGATTAATCGCTGTCTCATCTCATCACGGTTGAGGGAGTCACACTCTTCCAAGTTCTTCACAACATACTGGACCTTCTCCCAGGCCTGCTGTACGGCAGCATTAGGAGATCTAGTAGACCAGCGAGGTGAGTCAGTAACAGGCCCCTTACCCTTGTTTGTTTTGGAGGAACTACCTGCAAAGAATGAAAAAAAAATCAATCACTGATACGACAAAATTTTGCTAAAAAATTCTAGCGAAATTTTGACATGGTTCTGGGCAATTCCGAAGAAAAGGGAAACACCCCTAAAAAGATAAGAAGCTTGAAAATGAGCTCAACATCACTGCGAGCTCATAGTCAATGGAGGATTCTCAAAGAAGACTCAAACTCAAACATTACTACGAGATCAAACCAGTCTTCTCAAATCTCCACAAGAATGGAAAAGGGCTCAACATTGCTGCGAGCTCCAAAATCCCTAAACTTGCAAAAGACTTTCAGTTACGCATTATCATATCATGCTCCCAATTCAATTTACAAAAATCATGCATAGAAAGAAAAGTTGGTCATGCATTAGATGCTAAGAAACTCTTGGCCAAAGTTTGACCAACTCCAACCCAACTTGATCAAAACCAATCAAACTTTGTCTAAGCCAAAACTCATGTTGGCTTGACCTAGAAACTCTAGCCTTTTATTTGATGCATCCAAAAAAAACGAAAAATGCATGAACATATTGATTTGCATAAACCTCATTATCATGGTGAGCAAAAAAAGATAGAGAAAGAAACCCCTCAAAAGAAAGAGGAGAGGGGAAAGAGAAAAAAAGGACTAGCCCACAGGCCGTGGCCCCACTGCCACGTGATCCGTACGACCACAAAAAAAACGTGAAAAAAAAGAAAGAAAATCGTGGGAAACAAGGAAAAAAAAAGAAAAGAAAAGAAAAAAAGAAAAAAAGAGAAGAGAATAGAACTTCTTTTTTTACCATCCTACTTCTACAATGGAGATTTCTTGAAAGAGAAAACTTACTTGAAGCCATTGATGGAGAAGAAAATGAAAAGCTTGAAGATCTTTGAAGAAGAAGAACTCTTGGTCTTGAAGCACTCTTGAAGACTTTTGCAAAAAGAAAGCAATAAGAGCAAGAGATTCAATCTCCCCTTACTCTTATAGAAGAGAGCAAGCCAAAAGAGGAAAAAAGGAGAAAAGAAAGGAGGTAAGTGCTAAAAAATAGCAACCTTCCTAAAAGAAAAGAGATTTGAGATATTCTCTCCTAAAAATAAGATTCTTTGAGAAATTTTCTCCAAAAAGAAAGGGAATGAGAAATATTCTCTCCCAAAGAGATATTTCTCTCCTAAAGAGAGATACTTTAAGATATTCTCTCCAAAAAGAAAGGAAACTTGAGAGATTCTCTCCAAGTAAGGATATTTTTATATATTCTCTATCCAAAGGAGATATTTTTAGATATTCTTTACAAAATGACACCATGTGAGATCTAAGCTATCTTTAAAGCAAGGTTCCATGGGCTAGCTGTAAGACACCGACCCGAGTGAACCCGATTAGTGCTAATTAAGTTGCGTGTTAGTGCTAAGCTTGATTAGTGTTTTTGGTCTAATTGGGTTTGGAATAGCCTTGATTCTAGTTTTGGGCTTTTTGGAGTGATTGATAGCTTGTGGGGCCCTTTGGGGGTTCCCTTTTCGACTTTGCATTTTCTTGCGAGATTTTCCCGATTTATTGTGAATTATGTTTTTGGCCCATTGCATGCATCTTGTAGATCTCAACAACTTTCATGTTGATCCCGTATTCATTCGAGATCCCGAAACCCGATTTTCATAGCCTAGAGGGCAAAACAATCATTGCACACCAAACCTGTACCCAAAACTCGATATCCCCGGAACCCACGAAACATGCACTTTTTAGAAACTAGATATTTCGACGATCATTTCTTCCTTCTTCGTCGAATCCATCCGAGGTTCCGAATTAGATGATTTCAGCCAAGCAAGTGTCTTTTGTAGTGGGACCCATTCCCATTTGCTATATAAGGGGAACCCTTTCCTTTCATTCCCTTTTTCCAGCACAAGGAGTCTAGGGTTTTGCTTTTGGCAACTTTTCTTCTTCTTCTTCTTGTTTCTTCATCCCCAAGCCACACCTAGAGCTCATCAATCAAACATTGGAGATCACCAATCACTCCCTCATCTCACAAGCCTCATCTTAATACCATTTTTAGAGAAATCCACAACTTTGAGATCTTCATTGGAACTAAACCTTGCCATTTGTGGAACCTACAAGTAAGTAATCCTTCCGTTCTTCTAGATTTGTTGTCTCCTAGGCCATGAGGTACTACTTTTGCATTATTGTTGGTTTGTTCATTGTCATTCCTTGTGTAACCCATTTTAGGGTTGTTTTGGGGATTTTTTATTGTAGCTTGGCTTTGAGCAATAGAGGTGATAAAAGGCTTGATTTCAACTAGCTTGGACTAGAGGCAAGTGGATGTTTTGATCTTTATAAGTTCCATGATTTTTTGGTGTTTTTCACTCATGTCTATTTATTACATTGCTTTGACATAAATGTTCATAATGGAGCTTTGGTAGTGCATTCATGGTATTGCATTTATGACTTATAAGTGTAGTATTGAATGGCATTTAATTCTTCTCTTGTTTATACCCAAAGTACTCTATGGTGAAATGGTTTCTTTCTTTCTTTGTATGGAATGGGATGTTGATGAAGGAAGTGATGCATGAACAATTATGGGAGCCTTGGGAGAAGTGTAATTAGATGCATTGGAGGAGCTTTTAGCTCAGTTTTGTGTCAAGGATTAAGTAAAAGTGAGGAGGATGGTTTTGAGGAGGAAAGTGACTCAAAATCTGAACACAGTGGGTGATTCCCGCACTGGCGGTCAGCCTGCGGTCACCCGGCGGTTAGCCGCTCGGTGACTGGCGGCTAACCGCCAGGTAGCCGAAATATCACGGTTCCTTTTCCAGAGAGCATCATTTTCCCCCTGAAAACGCGGTCAGCCTCACGATTACCCAGCGGCTAACCACCGAATGCATCGGCGGCTAACCGCCAGGTAACCGCATCTGGGGCGGTCAGCTTTTCAGTAAGCTGCATTTCTGCAGCCCAGTCGCGGTCAGCTGTGCGGTCAGCCAGCAGCTAGCCGCCCATCCCAGCGGCAGCTAACCGCCAGCTGACCGCCAGGTAACCAAAATTCCCCAGATTTCGAAAAGCTCCCCGCTCGAACGAACTCTCCGGTTCGTTCGAGCGTTGAGCTTTGTCGATCAAGGAGATTCACTAGGCATTGTATGAGGCCATTCGAGAAAGAAACCATATCACGAGAATGTCATTCGAAGTTTTGAAAATCCAAAGTGTATAAGGAGCCCGGGATGTCTTCAAACTCAAGGAGTACCAAGTCTTTTCAATAATCGACATACGGGACCCCTATCCACTTAAATAGATCTCGAAATCAACAGTTTTCCCGAAATGGTATAGTTCATTATATTTCTTCATTTCCAAGATTTACTTTACATGATCTATTTTCCCGAAAGCTTGATGGTTACACTAGTAACATTGACTTGTCCCGAAGAGTATTGCCCGTTATGAAATGGAAGTTATACATTTGGATATTCTTGCCCGTTCATTGATTTACTTGTACTTGATTTACTCGCATATGTAACGATGTGTTATTTAACCTATGTGTCGGCATCACTAAGCTTGGATACCTTGTCGGTTTGATCCACCGACTTGGAAATCCCTCTCCCGTCCCGCCAGCTGCAGTTTGGATCCCGATACCCGGTCATTACCGTGGTCCCGTCCCGATACCCGGTTCGCTACCGTGGTCCCGTTCCCGTATATTTATATTGTATATATGATTTGCGTTGCATCTCCTCACCTTGTGTGACTGAGATCAACGTCCCGTGATACTGTTGTCACTTTAGTGACAGAGGACTTAGCTTTATGTGATTGCCATCTTGTGAGTTCCCGATCCCTTGGTTACCTCATATGTTTTATCTTGTTTACATGTTTTCTAGCAAATGATTTATCTATTTTGTGAGAGTTCTTGCTTGAACAGATTTCCTGGCTTTTTGAGATATTTCATCTATTATATGTTGTTGTATCTTCTCACTCTCTTGCCAGACCGTCGTGTCTGATCCTTTGCTTTGGTACTCAGGTCCCGTTGCCGGTTTCCTTGAGGAGGAGCCGGAGGAGGCGGTAGGTGAGCCGCATCCTCTAGTCGAGTGGCGAGCTGACGATGTCATGTAGACATCGGGTTGCTACAAGTGGCGTAACATTTTGGGAAGAACTTATTAACCATTCTTTTGGGTTATTATTTTGTAATATTGGCCTTTGTTGGCCTCTAATTTTGGGGAATGTAACTAAATGATATTTTGTCTAACTTTAATAACTGTTGGGAAATATGCTATAGATCATTGCTCATTCTGATACAGTTTTGATATTTGATGTTAATGCTTGCATGACTAGAGATAGTCTAACTATTTGATTTGCTACATGCTTCCACACTCAAAAGAAATATTCATGCAAGGTTGTGATATCCTCACCGCGGACACCTGTGGGAAATTAAATAAGTTGTATTTTGTAGATGTAGATAATCCTCATCAATCATCCCTACTTCTAATTAGTCCCGATCCCGGATTCGGATTCCCGGTCCGGGGTCGCGACACTAGCCCACATGTAAGACCCCGACCCGAGTGAACCCGATTAGTACTAATTATGTTGCGTGTTAGTGCTAAGCTTGATTAGTGATTTTGGCTAAGTTGGGCTTGGAATAGCTTTGATTCTAGTTTTGGGCTACTTTGAATGCTTTGGTAACTAGTAGGACCCTTTGGGGGTTCCTTTTCATGACATTTCACATGTTTGGGGATTTATTGGAGATTTTTTCATTCATGGTTTTAATCCCGTTTTATTGGTATTGTTATTTCATTCAACTTTCATGTTGATCCCGTGTCCATTTGAGATCCCGAAACCCGATTTCATAGCCTTGAGGGCAAAACAGTCATTGCACACAAAATCTGTACCCAAAACTTGATATTCCCGGAACCCGTGAAACATATACTTTTTGAAAACTAGATATTTCGGCGATCATTTCTTTCTTCTTCGTCGAATTCATTAGAAGCCCCGAAAGAGATGATTTCAGCCCAATTAGATTGATTAGTGGTGGAGCCCACTCCCTACTTGTTTATAAGGTGAACCTTTCCCTTCCATTTCCTTTTTCCAGCACAAACAGAACCTAGGGTTTGCTTTTAGCAACTTTTCTTCTTCTTCTTGCTATCTTCATCTCCGATCCACATCAATCTTGCACCAACATCAAAATGGAGGTTGTCATTCTCTTCCTCATCTCCATAGCTCCCTATTGACACCATTGCTAGGGAAAACCATTCATCACAAGACTTTCTTTGAGCTTGCCATTGCCATTAGAGGACCTTGCAAGTAAGTATATCCCTTCATCTTCTAGATTTGTGTTCCTTTGGCCTTAGAGAAGCTTCACCTTCATTGTTATAAGGTTTCCTTGTTATTTCATTGTTTTACCATTTTTAGGGTTTGTTTGTTTGGGGTTTTTGCTCATAGTTTGGATTCCTTGCTTGGAAGAGTATTAGATCTTGATTTCATTGTTAGAAGACCCAAAGCAAGTGGATGTTTTGATTTTTATAAGCTTTCAATGATTTTGTATTTTCCACTCATGCCTATTTATTGCATTGGTTTGAAATAAATGTCCATGCTAGAGTTTGGTAGTGCATTTATGACTTATAAGTGTATTGGTGAATGTCATTTAATTCTCTTCTTGTTTGTACTAAATGTACTCTATTGTGAAATGGTTTCCTTCTTCCTTTGTATGGAATGGGATGTGGATGGAAGAAGTGATGGAGTGAACACATAATGGGGTTTTGGAGAAGTGTAGATGTCGCGACCCCGGACCGGGAATCCGGGATCAAGACATTAGTGAATAATGATTAATGAGGATTATCTACATCAACAATACACAACTTATTTAATTTCCCACAGGTGTCCGCGGTGAGGATATCACAACCTTGCATGAATATTTCGTTTGAGTGCGGAAGCGTGTAGCAAATCAAATAGTAGACTATCTCTAATCATGCAAGCATTAACATCAAATATCAAAATTGTATCAGAATGAGCAATGATCTATAGCATGTTTCCCAAAAGTTGTTAAAGTTAGACAAAATATCGTTTAGTTACATTCCCCAAAATTAGAAGCCAACAAAGGCCAATATGACAAAATAATAACCCAAAAGAATGGTTAATAAGTCCTCTTCAAAATGAAACGCCTCTCGTAGCAACCCGATGTCTACATGACATTGTCAGTACGCCACTCGACTAGAGGTTGCGGCTCACCTACCGCCTCCTCCGGCTCCTCCTTAAGGAAACCGGCAACGGAACCTGAGTACCAAAGCAAAGGATCAGACACGACGGTCTGGCAAGAGAGTGAAAAGATACAACAACATAATAGATGAAATATCTCGAAAAGCAAGGAAATTTGTTTAAGCAAGAACTCTCACAAAATAGATAAATCGTTTGCTAGAAAACATGTAAGCAAGATAAAACATATGAGGTAACCAAGGGATCGGGAACTCACAAGGTGGCAATCACATAAAGCTAAGTCCTCTGTCACTAAAGTGACAACAGTATCACGGGACGTTGATCTCAGTCACACAAGGTGAGGAGAATCAACGCAAATCATATATACAATATAAATATACGGGACGGGACCACGGTAGCGAACCGGGTATCGAGACGGGACCACGGTAATGACCGGGTATCGGGATCCAAACTGCAGCTGGCGGGACGGGAGATGGATTTCCAAGTCGGTGGATTAAACCGACAAGGTATCCAAGCTTAGTGATGCCGACTCATAGGTTAAATAACACATCGATACATATGCAAGTAAATCAAGTACAAGTAAATCAATGAACGGGCAAGAATATTCAAATGTATAACTTTCATTTCATATCGGGCAATACTCTTCGGGACAAGTCAATGTTACTAGTGTAACCATCAAGCTTTCGGGAAAACAGATCATGTAAAGTAAATCTTGGAAATGAAGAAATAAAATGAACTATTACAATACCGGGAAAATATTGATTTCAAGATCTATTTAAGTGAATAGGGGTCCCGTATGTCGATTATTGAAATGATTTGGTACTCCTTGAGTTTGAAGACATTCCGGGCTCCTTATGCACTTTTACGATTTTTAAAACTTAACATGAGCTTATGGTTAGAACTAGGTATTACCATAGAAGATCAAGACTATAAACGGTCCATCCTAAGTATGATGTCAACCCGGAACCATCGAGCAACCTACCCAATCACCGAAAGGAATAGAATTCACGATACCCAAGGAAATAGACTTTGCATTTAGGTATGAAGAAGATATCGTGTCGTTCCATCCCGTTCAAGATTGAAATAGATTGAACTTCGATGCATCCGAACCAACCGTGAAAAGCATCGGCTCAAGACGCCCTCACATATGGTCAAGTGAGTCCAAGGAGGGTAGCCAAGGTCCACAAAAAAAAATATATCAAAACCCACTGGACTCAAACTGAGTCCTCCGATCGATCGAACCGAAGGTCCGATCGATCTGCCGAAATTTCTATCCCAGTTACGGACAGGGTCAGATCGATCGGCCTTACAGTCCGATCGATCGGCGCAAAAAGCCTTACAGTTAAAGACAGTCCGATCGATCGGCATGCACGTCCGATTGATCGGACCTGGGCGTGTAGCAGGTCCGGGAACTTGATTTTTTTCTTTTTTGTTTCCTTTCCTTCCAACACATAAACAACCACATAGAACTATAAACAAGATGACTTAAACACATGTTTCCAAGACATTAAATGAGGCTATCAAGATGCATTAAGATCATTTATTCCAACCATGAAAAATCAATAAAAGCAATCAATGAAAGCATGAAAATCCATAAATGCTTCACCAAACCATTTGAAACTTAAAAACATCCAATCATTCACTTGCCTCAAGTCCAAGCTAGCTGAAAATCAAGCCTCTACTCACTTCTTAAGCTCACTTCCAAGCTACAATCAAAAACCCCCAAAACAAACCCTAAAATGGGTCAAACAATGAAATGACAAGGAAACCTTTCAATAATAAAGGTAGAGCTTCTCTAAGGCTATAGGAACACAAATCTAGAAGATGAAGAAGAACACTTACTTGGATGACCTTCAAATGAAGGGAGCTATCTCAAAGGGAGTCTCAAAGTTGATGGATTCTTCTACAAAAGGTATCAAAGTGAAGCTTGCTAGATGAGAAACAGGTTGGTGATCTTCATTGCTTGATTGATGAACTATTGGTGTGGCTTGGAGATGGAGAAGCAAGAAGAAGAAGAGAAACACAAGGAACCCTAGGTTCAGCTGGTTTGTGCTGGAGCAATGGAGAGTGAAATGAATGAAGGAGGTGGGTTCTCTTTTGTTAATAAGTGAGGTTTGGGTCCCATAACTTAAGGGACTAGTTTGGCTGAAATCATCTATCTCGGGACCTCGGATGAATTCGAAGAAGAAGGAAGAAATGTTCGTCGAAATATCTAGTTTCCAAAAAGTATCTGTTTCGCGGGTTTCGGGAATATCAAGTTTTGGGTACAGATTTGGTGTGCAATGACTGTTTTACCCTCAAGGCTATGAAATCGGGTTTCGGGATCTCAAACGGGGACGGGATCAACATGAAAGTTGTAAGGATCATCAAAACGAGTAAAACGGGATTAAAATCATGAACGTAAAAACCTCCGATAAAGCCTCAAACATATGCAATGTCATGAAAGGGAACCCCCAAAGGGCCCTACTAACACAAAGCAAATCAAAATCCCCAAAACTATATCAAAAGCTATTCCAAACCCAACTTAGCCAAAAACACTAATCAAGCTTAGCACTAACACGCAACTTAATTAGCACTAATCGGGTTCACTCGGGTCGGGGTCTTACAGTAGATAGAGGCATTGGAGGAGCTCTTAGCTCAATTTTATTGCAGGGACCAAGTGGAAGTGGGGAGAATGGTTTTGAGGAGGAGAAAGGGCTTAAATCTGAACACAGTGGGTGATTCCCGCACCTGGCGGTCACCCGGCGGCTAGCCGCCTGGTGACTGACAGCTAACCGCCAGCTAGCCAAAATGTCACGGTTGCTTTTCCAGAGAGCACACTTCTCCACCTGAAAACTCGGTCAGCTCCACGGTTAGCCAGCGGCTAACCGCCGAACCCATCGGCGGCTAACCGCCAGCTAACCACACCTTGGCGGTTAGCTTTCCAATAAGCTGCATTTTTGCAGACCAGCCGCAGTCAGCCAGTGGCTAGCCGCCCATCCCAGTGGCGGCTAACCGCCAGGTGACCAAAATTCCCCAGGTTTCGGAGAGCTCCTCGCTCGAGCGAACTGGAGAGTTCGCTCGAGCGCTGAGCTTTGTCGGTCAAAGGAGATCCACTAGGCATTGCATGAGGCCATCCGAGAAAGAAACCAAATCGCAAAGATGTCATTCGAAGTTTTGAAAATTCAAAGTGTATAAGGAGCCCGGAATGTCCCCAAACTCAAAGAGTACCAAATTATTATCAGATCGACATACGGGATCCCTATTCACTTTGAATTAGTTTTGAACCCCGATACTTATCTTGAGATTTCAAAAGCTCTATAGTATTTCATTGCTCCCGAGATTTATACTACATGCCTTATTTTCCCGAAAGTATTGAATTACACTTGAAATAGTTACTTGTCTTGAAATGCATTGCACCACATGAATTGACAGTGTGCCCTTGAGCACCTCCGTCTTGCCCGTTTATTTATTGTACTTGATTTACTTGCATATGTCTCGATTTGGTATTTGACCTATTAGTTGGCACCACTAAGCTTGGATAACCCTGTTGGTCTGATCCACCGACTTGGAGATCCCCCTCTTGTCCCGCCAGCTGCAGCTTGGATCCCGCTACCCGGTTATTACCGTGGTCTTGTCCCGATGCCGCAGATTGCTACTGTGGTCCCCGATGCCCGGCTCGCTACCGTGGTCATGTATAGCATTGTATATGTATATGTATCTATATGAGATCCGCTGTTTCTCCTCACCTCGAGTGACTGAGACCAATGCCTAGTTATTGCTCTATCACCTTAGTGATAGAGGACTTAGCTTCATGTGGTTGCCATCTTGATTGTTTCCCGTTTCCTTGGTCACCTTACATGTTTTACATTGCATACGTGTATTTGGAATATATGTTTTATCTTGTTTAGAGAAATTGTTATTTAAACAGGTTTACATGTTTTGAAGGTAAATTCATTTATTTTCATATTGTCGTTGTATTTTCCTCCATTTGCCAAACCGTCG
This sequence comes from Cinnamomum chago, assembly GCA_038049695.1. Taxonomy (NCBI): domain Eukaryota; kingdom Viridiplantae; phylum Streptophyta; class Magnoliopsida; order Laurales; family Lauraceae; genus Cinnamomum; species Cinnamomum chago. The sequence continues at coordinate 42,643,805 of CP142458.1, forward strand.
TGTTTGACCTACTCTTTGGTACTCAGGTCCCGTTGTTGGATATCCCGAGGAGGAACTTGAGGAGGCGGTCGTAGAACCGCAACCGTTAGTTGAGTGGCGTGCTGATGACGTCATGTAGACGTTTGGTGGCCATGAGAGACTTTACATTTTGGGGAACTATTTAACCATTCTTTGGATTGGTATTTTGTTATATTGGCCTTGTGGGCCTCTATTTTTGGGGAAATGTAATTAAATGATATTTGTATAAACTTTAACTTACTTTGGGTAAATATGCTATAGATCATTGCTCAGTCTGATATAGTATCTTTATACTTGTGATATTGTTTTATGACCAAGGATGGGTTGACTATTTGATTTGTTACACGCTTCCGCACTTAATAGAAATATTCATTTATGGTTGTGATATCCTGACCGCGGACACCTGTGGGAAATTAAATAAAAGTCTGTTATCATTTTAACAGATGTAATATGGATCATCATTTAGTCCCGATCCCGAATCGGTTCCTTCGTGGGGGCCCGGTCCGGGGTCGCGACACCACATGAGCCAGGTTTGACCACCTAGGCACTAAAAGGGGCTTCCTTTCAAAAATTCCTCTTACCAAGAGCATACAAAATGATTCCATGCCTCTTTTGAGTTGATTGGGCCACACAAAAGAAAATCCAAGCCTCATGAGCTTCCAAAATTCCAACCATCCCACCTCATATACCAAATTGAGCAAGAATCTTGAAATTGACATTCCACAAAAATCCAAACTTGACCCCCTAACTTGCCACATACAGCTTGTTAGGTCACAAGGTCAAAACCAAAACCAAATCTGACCCCCCCAACCTGCCACATACAGCTTGTTGGGTCACAAGGTCAAAATCCAAAAATCAAAACCCCGACTCCCTAACCTGCCACATACAGCTTGTTAGGTCACAAGGTCAAAATCCAAAAAATCCTTCTTGACCGCCTAATGTGCCACATAATGCCCTTAGGTTCACAAGGTCAAAAGGAAAACCCAGCCTTGAGACGGTACGTGATCTCTTTCACTACCATAAAATCCCTTTGGAAACTCAAAAAGCTACCTTACCAAAAAGAAAAAACTGCTCAAAGTCTCTTGGTCAAGTCAGAAACTCTCCTTCAAACTTCTCTTCGAGGCACATCGACTTCAAAAGTTATGCAACCCGTCGCTGTACCTCGAGGGGGCATTTGTTGACACTAAAAATATCACTCTGCCTCTTCAACATGAAGCCGCATCCTACTACAAACAGGCAATGCTACTTCAAGCATCAAAACTTGTTAGAATCAAACAAAAACTGCAAGATTCTTCAAAACAGCCAAACGAAGAGTACACATGAAGTTTCAGGCCATTCCAGCATCATTTGGCCTAACTTCACTCCTCCTGCAGTTGAACAGGCGCTCCTGGCAGCGACGGCGTCGAAGACACCACATCTTCAATCCGAGCCTATGGATGGTTTCAAAATACCTCCAAACGGCTCCAGTTCAAGTTTCAAGTCGAATCGATAACGTTTGACCCCACATTAACCCTTGAACAACAAAATCAAGCCTTTCAGTGACGAAAACCACCGAGGTCATCACTCATCAAACAGAGCACATGGGTGACTTCAAAAGGCTTCCAAGGGGCTACATGTCAAGTTTCAGGTCATTTCGACAACATTTGACCAGACTTTCACTCTAGGAAGCCAAATCAGGCATCCCGGTGGCAGAGCTCTCCAGGATCATGACTTCCAAATCGGAGCCAATGGATCGTCTCAAAATGACTCAAATAGGCTCCCTGTCAAATTTCAGGTCAATCGAACATCGGTTGACCACACATCAAAGCGAGGCATCTCCCTCGCAACAAAATCAAGTCTACTGGCGACAGGACCCCACACGGCTTCAAAAGTCAAACAAAAGCCCATGGTTGGTCCTATCTATTGCTCAGGAGGCTTCACATCAAGTTTCGGGTCATTCCGACATCGTTTGACCTAGTTTTGACCCTTGACGGAAAATCAGCTACAAAGTCTTCGGCTTTTCCAACAAAAAAAAAGGGAACTTTGTGCTCCGGTTTGCTCGGCTTCTCGTCATGTTTTCTTCAGGAGAATCAAGCCAATAAATGAGGAGAATGTCAAGAAAAATATAGGAGAAAAAAGAAACAAAAAGATCGAAAAACGGCCAAAGAAAAGGCGACCAAAAGGGGAAAACTCCCCCATGGTCGCAGGCGACCATAGCCCATGGTCACCGGATTTCCGCCGAAAGGGCCATTTTTCGACCCTTTTCACGTTTTGAGATGTCCGGTCCCTGTGGTTTTCCAAAATTCTGACTTTTGAGGCTTGCAACCCATCGATCTTCGTCAACATCACGAATCCGCTGTCAAAAGCATGAAATCATCATTGATCGCTCTAAGATCGGCGACCGGCTGACCAAGAAAACACACTTTCCGCCCGATCGATCGAGAAATCGACAGGATAGATGGCACTGGCCTGCTGTTATCAATCAATGTTTGAAGTTGCATCGCCATCCGACATCAAACAACATGTGGATCCATCCGTGATCATCACAGGAAGAATCCCAAAAGACGCGGCACGGCCGCGACTCTTCAAATCCCCGGCGGCCACTTAATGTTGTTAATTGACCCAACTTAATGCTGTCATTAACTCATTATTTTGGACGGCCCAATCAGAAGCAAGGAAATGGGAGTTACAAATCAAAGAAATCATGGCATTAAAGCCATGAAACTCCTCTCATCATGGAGATTAAAGGCGATTAAATGCTCATCATTCTCCACCGGCCAATCAGAAGCCAAGAGAAAGGAGTTACAAATAAAGGAATTAAAACTTGTAATTCCTCCCATTATGTGGCTTTAAATGCATTAAAGTCCATAAACTCACCTAAAGGCTACCAAATGCCTATAAAAGGAGGTGATTCCAAGAAGAAACGATCCCCGAATTCAGAAAAAGTCCAGAAAACCCAAAAAGAAAAATCTCCAAAAGTCCAGACACTTCGCAAAGAAGCTCTGCTACTTTGAAGAAACTCTATTGCAACAAACACCACAAGGTGATTGAAGTCCCTTGGGGGGCACCCCCACAAGGAAAGGCCATCTCTTCTCCTATTCAACATGGCCTAGACGTAGCTTTTTAGCCTATCTCTTCGTTCTTTTATTGGATATAGGACCTTCCCTTAGTCTTTATCCTCTAAAAAAACTACAGTCCAAGCCAAGCCAGAAGAATCAAAGCATCATACATTCTCATCTGAAGGACGATGGCAAAGTCTATACATGACTTGCGACCGTCGATCTGAACGAGTCCCCACAATCTCCTGAGAAGTCAAAATTCCTTTTCTTACTTTTCTATTGTATTTTGTATTTTTTTTAAAAGAGACAAAAAAACAACATTTCTTGTCTTTCATTATTGATGAGATTTGTACATCGCCTTTCACGGCAAAATCGCCTTTTACGGCAAAACCGGTTTTCACGACAAACAAAGAAAAATCGCCTCTCACGGCATTCAAAAAACATTGTCTCTTTTCTTAAATATATGTGCAATGGAAAGTTAGAAAAAAGATTGATTTCCTTTCTACTTGTAAAGGTGGATCTCCGAATCACCATCTCTAAATTTCAAGTATAATAGAAAATTTGGCATGCCCGTACAAAAATGTTGATACTTGTCTCTCTTCTTCCCTCCATTCCGCCTTTCGGTAGCCCCGAGGACGGATGAGAGAGGAAAGGAAGAAACGGGTCCATCAAAAGGTTCTTGGACAAGCTAGACAGATTACACACCCTGGAATAAAATCTTCAAAGACTGCTGCTTGAGAGTGGAGAGGATGCCCATAGGCGATGAACAGCAGTGACGAGGATGCCAAAGAAAGGAAGCCCTTAGCTATGAGGAAGAAGATCAAGAATGACGTTCAATGATGGACATTGATTGTAGCCTTCGAAGAAGAGATCAAGCTCAGGTATGAAGTCAGAAGAGAGAAGGCTTCAGGATGGCGACCTGCTCAGGAAGAAGTTCTGTTTGAAACAGAACTGCCCATTGCAACTTTTTAAGTTGTTGGGTGCGCCCATCCGGTCGACCGCATCATCCATGATGTCGACCGGCCAAACTAGGAAAACCTGATTTTTTTTATCAGGTTCAGAGTAAAAGTCCAGAATTTTTTTGGGACAATCTACACACAAACTACCCCTAACCTAGTTATCTTACAAGCTTAATAAAATTTAGAAAAGAGATTTTACGAAATCAATTCTAAATAATTCCATTTGAAATACTGAAGACTTGTAAAACCAAGAAAAATCATTTTTCATAAAACATTTAATTTGACAAATATGGGTTGACTATGAATCCATGCAAATTTAAACAAATTTGAAAAACAAATCAATTGACTATGAAAGTGTAACTTTTAAGAAAAAAATTTTCAAATCAAATTGATCATAAACATGCATTTTATCATAAAATACATTTTCAACAAGTAATTCTCAAACAAATAAATCTGAAACCTATAGAAGATACTAAGAAAGGTAGAAAGAACTAGACTCATGACCAACTACACATATAACAATGAGAAAAGGTTGGTCCTATCTAATTACAATGCCTTAGTATTTGTCTAGAGGTCTAACATTAGGTATCCATCTAAGGTCTTGAGCTTTGGAGTCTAGGTTTGAAATCCTACCAACTAGAGGAGATAAAGATTGAGTTCTTTTAGACTTGACATCATATCTTTGAGGTTTGACCTTTTTAAATTTAGATTAATGATTAGTCTTTGTAAGTTGGTGTTTCATTTTCTTTTTATTCTTCTAATTTCTTTTAGCTTTTCGTCCCTCTATTTGTCTTTTGAATTTTAATTTTAATTTTTCAACCTTTTTCAAGAGTTCTTTCATTTCCAAGGTTAGAGGAGGTAAAGTGAGAAGCTTCTTTTTGATAGATTTATTTTGATTATTTTTGTTTTGTTTAGTCTTTTTAAAATCTATCTTAAAAGACTCTTGTTGAAATGTTTGAACTTGTTTGAACTTCCTAGAGACTTCCTTGGATTTCAATGTCTTACCCTTCAGAGAATTAGATTTTGCTTTCTTAGGTTCATAGATGGGTTTAGACAAATGACTTTTTCTTAATTTGCACTCAAATTTGAAATGCCCTTCATTACCACAATAATGACATTTTGTTTTGGGCAAAGGAGAATGAGTGCTAGAGAATGAGGACTCACCTTTCACAAATGTGTTGGTGAAATTAGGGTCATGTGAAGTATACCTATCAAATCCAAGACCCATCCTATCTCTTTGAGATTTACCCAATCTAAATAATTTTTCAAATTCCTCTTCACCTTTGGTAAATTTGAACTCATACTTTTGTTTGTGGCTTTCAAGTTGAGTGACTTGATTTTTAAGGGTTGAATTTTCATTTTTAACCTTTATGAGTTCATTTTCAAATCCCTTAAGGTTGTTTAACTCTTCATAGGCAAGTTTTAATTCAAATTTAAGTTCATTGATAATGTCTTCATCTTGCCTTTTTAATTGATTTCTTAGATTTAAATTTTCTTTATTAAGCTCATCACAACTTATCTTAATTTCATTTAGTTCATCTTGAACATTAGATAGGTAATGCAAAGAGATCGTAAACTTAGAGTCTAAGCAATGTATTATTTCTTTATTTTTCTCTAAGTTCATCATTAGAAGAGACTAATTCTTTGTTTAGTCTTTTAGGTTCTTCTATTAGTCTATCATTTTTCTTCCATTCTAATAATCTCCATGAAAACACAACACTAGGGTTTTGACTCTATGTTTTTACACCTAAACAAGAGTTCCAAAACACTTGATCCTAATATAGAGCACAAGGCTCTGATATCAATTGAAAGTCCGGGATCCTTAACCCTAGAACGGGGGTGAATAGGGTGAGCTACAACTTAGTGACCAATAATGCCCAATTTTAAATTCTATAGTTCAATTAGTCACGAGTGGTGATTAAGTAAATAAATACGGAAGCTTACAAAAACAATCACCACAAAGCATGTACCATCACATAAGGATTTATAGTGGTTCGGCCTCAATGCCTACATCCACTACCGGCTTGTGATCCAAAACCCCACCGGATTTCCACTATATATGCTTTTCAAGGGGCTAAGCAATAGCCTCTAACAATGATGTTTTTCAAGGCTTAACATCAACCTATCAATGTACTTTTATAGGCTAAGCAATAACCTTTACAAGATGTTTTTCCAAGGCTAAGCAATAACCTCTACACTATGCTTTTCATAGGCTAAGCAATAACCTTTACAAAAATGATTTTCTCAAAGAAGTGTCTACACAAACACTTTAAGAGATACTATTAAAGCTCATTATGTTGAAAGTAGGTGGGCCTTCCAGACAGGTTTCAAAAACTTTTGACCCACTTGATGCATGGATCAATTGTCTAGAAAGGCAACAAACCCAATCCAGGATGCAATTCCTCAAACTCATAAACCATGTACAGCAATATAGCCTATCTATAAGATAGAAAACAGCACCTAAACATGCAACCACGAAATCCACAACATACAAGGATGTAGATTATACCTTTGGAGCTTTTGTAGTGTTCTAATGGAGGATTTGAGTTCTTTCTTTGATGATGAACACCTTCACTAATCAAATTAGAATCTCCAACACCTTTTGATCTTCCACGCTATGACCCGTATCAGATTCTCTTTTCTCAAGAAGATGGTGGAATCTCCAAGAGAAAACCCCTAGAGGAAACTAGAAGAGAAACTAAAAGAGGGAAGTGATGTGCAACAACTTGCACAAGAGAGGAAGAGAGATGATGGGCGTGAATCCCTAGGTGGGATTGTGCATTAGGGACGTCCAAGGGCTCCTCTCCTCCTTTTATAGCATTCAAGCCACCTCCTCTAACTAATTGAAATAGAAGTCTTACTTCCACTACAATTAGTTGCTTACCAAATCACAATTAGAAGTTTTACTTCAAATATGATTAGTAACTTCCTCTTTTACTAATTAAAATAGAAGTCTTACTTCCATTAATAATTAGTAACTTACTATTAACACTATTAGAAGTCTCACTTCAAATAGAAATAGTAACTTTCTATTTCCTTTTAGAGTTCTACTATAATTAGTATCTTTCTAATAACTTGGGCTAGCGTGGGGACCACTAGGGATTCCTTAGAAAGCTGGCTCCAACTGGGACACGCGACCCCACATCTCATGTGCAATCCGGGCCCACAGTTAATTGCAAATAACTCCACTATATAAATGCAATTGCACTCCAGTCTTAGGAATAAATTACAATGAAGACCCTAAACTTCCTCTTTACCACAAGTAGGCCCCTCTATCAATATCCATGGATCAATTGGACCTGTCCACCAAAATAGATCCACATCTTATTATCCTTGAGCCCCAATTAATTATAATGATCATTTGGTACCGATCCAATTAACTCTTAATTGGAATGGGTGCGCACATACCAATGATAAATTCATTAATTGGCACAGGGGGATATTAAAGATAGATTCCATCTTGACCATTGAATGTTCCCACAGCTCTACTACCACATACCCAAATCACCGAGGTGTTGACCTACAATTGGCCTCACTCATTGGTGATTCAAAGCAAATGCATAGATAGAAACTTGAGTTCATTAATGTCTCAGTATTATGAGCCTATTGCTAGGGAATTATGAGAGCAAACCTTAAAGTAAAGACAATGTATATAAGGTGCTTCTCATGGTCCTTCAATACATCCAATGTACCTGCACCATGATCCAGAATCTTACATTCTGATGATCAAGACAAATCACACTATCTCATAGTGATCAAAGTGCTGCAACCTTGTCAGATGAAATGTTCAATCTCATCACTGGTTGTGAAGATATTTAAGTATAAGATTTGCAATACATGTCTCCTGTATGTGGATCTCATCCATACACATGTATTACATCTAGTATACTTCTGGACTCCGATTCATCTCATGAACCATTATGTCATTTGTATTAGTTATGTGCAAACAAGTAATAAAACACCATTCATCTCATGAAAGGAAAGCAATAATATATATTGATAAATAAATTAATTAATCAATTTATTCATCATATACTGGTATTGAGACCATAAAACTAACACATTACATTTGACTCTTAATTAGGCTGATATGAAAGTTAAAACAAGATACAAACATACACTAACAAGTAGCTAAGGTGTGTGCTCAAAGTGTATGAATGTTTACTTCAATCAATTTCTAAAATGAAGCTCCTAAATGAATGCTTGATGCATTTGAAAATCTAAGAATAGAAATTTACGATTGAAGTGATGAGCTAATCACATGAATTAATCAAAACAACTTGGAAAGACATACTACACAAGTTGTATGAAGTTTAAAGACTAAAACACATGTGATTGAAACATGAATGTTTGCAAAGCATTCTAATATGCTAACGTGATTTGATGTTTGTAAAACACCTCAGTCAAAGCTAGAAATCATGCTGAAATGAAGTTTCAAAGATTTGAACAAGCATGGATTTCAAATGGAATGGAAACCAAGACTTAACTTGAAAGATATACCTTTGTCTCAAGCATTTTGGATTCCCATTGACCCTCTAGCCTCCTTAGCTCATTCCTCTTCCTTAGGCTTCAAAACAGCTCCAAAGATTCACCTAACAAGCCTACTTGAAGTGAGGAATGAAATGAACTTTTATACAAAAAAAACAGTTCAATGGCTAGTTGGCTCGGTCGACCCCATGCACCTTCGGTCGATCGGCCCAACGGCTAGTTGGATCTGTCGACCGGGTACAGGGCGCGGTCGACCGAGTACACTGGCTTGGGAGAAGTTCCTTCAGGTTTTTCAATTTTCTGATAAAAGAAACAAGGAACGCAGGGCCAACATGATTTATGCATAACATCAAGATTCTAAAAAATGAGGAATGTATGCTAATCACAAACCTCGATGCCTAACTCGATTTTCCAAAAAACATGCATGAAGAACTAGATTTTCGAAAGTACATTTTAAGTTCTAAAACATGAAGGATTAAATCATTTGAAAATCAAATGCATGTACAAGCTAGGAACTCAGATTACAAAGTCCAAACTAAGATGCATGAGTGTGTGATCAATTGACGATGAAAGAGATAGTGTATCCATTAAATTAGCAATATACAAAAATCCTAACACACACGGGAGTCCTACATCTTCTTTTGTATAGTGCCTCAAAAGGTAACATTCCAATGCTCGAGTGGTAGCTATTGTTGTACGCAAATTCACAAAGTGGCAAGCTCTCATCCCACTGAGTCTTGAGATCCAACATACAAGCTCGTAGCATGTCTTCCAAGGTCTGAATAGTCCTCTCTGACTGACCATCTGTCTGAGGGTGATATGTGGTTCTAAACTGAAGCTTTGTACCCATTGACTCATGCAAAGTCTTCCAAAACCTAAAGACGAATCTGCTATCTCTGTCTGATGTGATCGACACTGATTGGCCATGCCGACTAACAATCTCATTGACAAATGTCTCTGCAAGAGGTAACATATGCATCTTCTTTCCTGTCTTCATAGGGAGAAAATGTGTTGATTTCGTGAGACTGTCCACGATAACCCATATCGCATTTTTGCCCTTGCTAGTAGTCGGTAAGCCTAAAATAAAATCCATCGTGATATGCTCCCATTTCCACTTTGAAATCTCTAATGGCTACAAAAGACCTAGAGGTTTCTGATGTTCTGCCTTTATCAATTGACATGTCATGCATCGAGACACAAAGACTGTTATTTCTCTCTTCATATTATTCCACCAAAATCTGCTCTTCAAGTTATGATACATTTTTGTGCTCCCTAGATGCATAGTGTATCTAGTGCTATGAGCCTCTGCCATGATTTCATTTCTCAAGTCATCAATATTTGGAAAGCAAAGCCGGTCACGAAAGTATAGCACTCCATCTACAATTCAGAAATCTGGGCGTTCTGAGACGTGCTCTACAATTTTCCTCATGTCTAGATCTTGCAACTGATTCTCCTTGATTTTTTGAATGAAGGTAGGCTCTGACGTGGACATATTGGCTAACATCACACCCTTCCTTAATGGCTGAAACAAAATTCTCAAGTCTTCAAACTGTTGGAACATACAAGTCCTTTGTAAACTAGCCGTACTCCCAGACTTTCTGCTCAATGCATCTACAACTACGTTAACCTTCCCTGGATGGTACTTGATTGGAAAATCATAATCTTTGATATACTCCATCCATCTCCTCTGCCTCATGTTCAATTCCTTTTGGGAAAACAAATATTGCAAGCTTCGATGATCCGAATGAACTTCAAATTTCTCTCCGTACAGATAATTGTTAGATTGTATGGTCTCAATCCATCAGTTGATCTAATAAATTGATTAATTTCTTTATTTATCAACATAATCATGCTTTCTTTCATGAGATGAATGGTGATTTATTACTTAATGCACATGACCAATACATACGACATAATGGTTCATGAGATGAACCGGGTCCCATTAGTATATTAAATGTGATATAAGTATATGGATGAGATCCACATACGGAAGATATGTGTCACAAATCTTATACTTAAAAATATCTTCACAATCATTGATGAGACTGGGCATCTCATCTAGTAAGGTTGCAGCACTTTGATCACTATGAGATAGTGTGATTTGTCTCGATCATCAAAATGAAAGATTCTGGATCATAGTGCTGGTACATTGGATGTATTGAAGGACCATGAGAAGCACCTTATGAAATATTGTCTCTATTTAAGGATTGCTCTCATAATTCCTGAGCAGTAGGCTCTCAATCCTGAGACATTGATGAACTCAAGTTTCTATCTATACATTTATTTTGAGTCACCAATGAGTGAGGCCAACTGTAGGTCAACACCTTAGTGTCTTGGGTACGTGGTAGTAGGACTGTGGGAACATCCAATAGTCAAGATGGAATCTATCTATATTATCACCTTGTGCCAATTAATGGATTTGTCATTAGTAAGTGCGTACCCATCTCGATTAAGAGTTAATTAGATGGTACTGATGATCATTGTGATTAATTGAGGCTCAAGGATAGTAAGATGTAGATCTAGGATTGGATGGGACAGATTTATTCCAACTGATCCATGGATAATGATAGAGGGGCCTACTTGTGGTAATTGGGAAGTTTAGGGTCTTCATTATAATTTATTCCTAAGACTGGAGTGCAATTGCATTTATATAGTGGTGTTATTTGCAATTAACTGTGGGCCCGGATTGCACATGAGATGTGGGGTAACGGTGTCCCAATTGGAGCCAGGTTTCTAAGGAATCCCTAGTGGTCCTCACGCTAGCCCAAGTTATTAGAAAGATACTAATTATAGTAGAACTCTAAAAGGAAGTAGAAAGTTACTATTTCTATTTGAAGTGAGACTTCTAATAGTAGTAATAGTAAGTTACTAATTTGTATAGAAGTGAGACTTCTTATACAATTAGTAAGAGAAGTAAGAAAAGGAGGTTGCATGAGGACTATATAAGGGGAAACACCCCTTGGACGTCCACCAGATGAATTCCCACCTAGGGATTCATGCCCAAGGCTTTTTTGTGCAAAAGTTGCACATGCTCCTTCTCCTCTCTTCCCTCTTCTAGTCCTCTTCTAGTTTCCTTAAGAGTTTTCTCTTGGAGATCCCACCCATCTTCTTGAGAAAAGAGATCTGATAAGAGGGTCATAGCGTGGAAGATCAATAGGTCTTGGAGATTCTTGTTTCATACTTGAAAGAGTTTCATCATCAGAAAAAGATGTAACTTCTCCATTAGAGCACAACCGGGCTCCTAAGGTATAATCTACTTCCTTGCATGTGGTAGATTTTATGGATGTTTGTTGGCTGCTGTTCTATCTTCTAAATAGGTTTATTTACTGATCATGATGGCTGAGATTGAGGACATGGATCCTGGATTGGGTTTGATAGCCTTCTGGATACTTGATCCCTGAGTCAAGTGGGTCAAAAGTTTTGAAAACCTATCCACGAGGCCCACCTATTTCCAACAATAATGTCTCCACATCTTTAATGCAAAGACGACCGTTGCCAACTCTAGGTCATGGGTTGCATAAATTTTCTCATGATCTTTCAACTGTCTAGAGCCATAAGCAATAACCTTGTCATCCTGCATCGGTACACAACCGAGTCCTACATTCGAAACATCAGCATAAACTACAAATCCACCACTGCCCGATGGTAATGTGAGGAAAGGTGCTGTGGTCAACCTCTTTTTTAACTCTTCAAAGCTAGATTCACACTACTCATTCCAAATAAATGGTACATTTTTCTGGGTTAGTTTGGTCAAAGGTGCTACAATAGATGAAAATCCATGCACAAACCTTCTATAATAACCTGCTAAACCCAGGAAACTCCTGATTTATGTCACATTCTTTGGCCTTTCCCAACTGATAACTGCATCTATCTTGGCTGGATCAACTGCTAGACCTTCCTTGAAGATGATGTGGCCTAGAAAAGCAACTTGTTCTAACCAAAATTCACATTTCCCTAGCTTCGCATAAAGCTAATTATCCCTCAAAAGTTGCAGTGATGTCCTCAAATGCTGCTCATGTTCTTCCTTGGATTTGAGTTCACCAAAATGTCATCGATGAAAACGACTGTGAATTGATCTAAGTATGGTGAAAAGATCTTGTTCATTAGAGCCATGAACACTGCTGGTACATTTGTCAGTCCGAAGGGCATCACTAAGAATTCATAATACCCATATCTAGTCCTGAAGGCTGTCTTCGGTACATTTAATTCTCTGACTCTCAACTGATGATAGCCCGACCGTAAGTCAATCTTCGAAAAGTACGTTGCTCCTTGTAATTGATCAAATAACTCATCTATTCTTAGCAAGGGATATTTGTTTTTTATGGTAACTTGGTTCAATCTTCTGTAATCAATACACATTCTTAAGCTGTCATCTTTCTTCTTAACAAACAAAACTGGAGCTCCCCATGGTGAAATGCTTGGTCTAACAAAATCTTTCTCTAGCAATTCTTGCAACTGTACCTTCAATTCACCCAATTCAGCAGGAGCCATCCTGTAAGGTGCAATAGAAATTGGAGCAGTCCCTGGTAATAGTTCAATTGTGAAGTCAATCTCACAAATTGGTGGTAAACCTAGAATCTCTTCTAGAAAAACATCTAGAAATTCTCATACAATGGGGATTCCCTCCACCCCTTGGGACCGTTTATCCTCCGTGATAAATGCTATATTGACTATGAGGAAACCTTCTCGCCGTTAGCCATGCTCAAGTCCATCCGGATACTCTTATCCATTGCGGCTCATCTCGATTACGAGATTAGGCAAATGGATGTCAAGACGGCGTTTCTCAACAGCCATCTTGATGAACACATCTATATGATGCAGCTAGATGGTTTTATAGATAAACAACCAAGAGCAAAGAGTTTGCAAGATGCAGAAGTCCATTTATGGACTGAAGCAGGCATCCCGAACCTAGAACATTCGTTTTGACTAAGCAATGAAATCATTTGATTTTTGTCAAAATCTGAATGAGTCATGAGTGTGTATGAAAAGTGAAGGAAGCAGGGTAATTTTTCTGGTCGACGACATCCTTCTCCTAGAGAGTGATTTATGGATGTTGTCAACAGTAAAAGTTTAGTTGGCTAAGACTTTTGATATGAAGGACTTGGGACAAGCCAGCCACATCTTAGGGATCAAACTCCATTGAGACCGAAAAAATAGGATGATGGGCTTATCCAAATATACGTACATAGATAAGGTGCTGGTACGATTTGCTATGCAAGACTCCAAGAAGGGTATTACACCTTTCTGGCATGGAGTGCACCTTTCCAAGGATCAGTGTCCCAAGACACCTGAGGGAAAGGAGCAGATGAGGTCGATACCATACGCTTCGGCTGTTGGTAGCCTCATATATGCTATGCTATGTACTAGACCGGATACCTGTCATGCAGTGGGCCTAGTCAGCATATATCAGTCTAACCCAGGTCCTAACCATTGGACTGCTGTAAGATGTGTTCTCAAATCCTTGAGAAAGACTAGATATCACATGTTGATTTACGACAGTAATGAGTTGATTCCAGTCGGTTACATAGATACTGACTTCAAGTCAAATAAGGATTCCAAGAAATCAACTTCTGGGTATGTGTTTATGTTGTAGCTGCTTGAGAAGTAGCTAAAGAAGCAGATTGGGTCAAATAGATTCCTTATGGAACATGGAGTGGTGCTTTTTGCAGGACAGCTGCTCACAGTTTACTGTGATAATAGCAGGGCAATTGATAAGTCCAAGGGACCGAGGAGCCAAAAGCATGTACAGAGGTAGTAACACATGGTCAGAGAGATTGTACGGAGAGGTGATACTGCTATCACCTAGATAGATTCTTCAGACAATCTGGGAGATCCCTTTACTAAGCTATTGACCACCAAAGTCTTTGAGCAGTAAGTAGATGGGATGTGCATGAGATGCAACCCTGACCGGCATTAAGCCCAAGTGGGAGATTGTTAGTTTTATAGTCTTAATACCAGTATATGATGTAATAAATTGATTAATTTCTTTATTTATCAATATATATTATTGCTTTCCTTTCATGAGATGAATGGTGTTTAATTATATACTTGCACATAGCCAATACGAATGACATAATGGTTCATGAGATGAACCGGAGTCCACAAGTATACTAGATGTAATACATGTGTATGGATGAGATCCACATACGAGAGACATGTGTCGCAAATCTTATACTTAAATATCTTCACAACCAGTGATGAGACTGAGCATCTCATCTAATAAGGTTGCAGCACTTTGATCACATGAGATAGTGTGATTTGTCTCGATCATCGGAATGTAAGATTCTGAATCATGGTGCTGGTACATTAGATGTATTGAAGGACCATGAGAAGCACCTTATGTACATTGTCTTTACTTTAAGGTCTGCTCTCATAATTCCCTAGCAATAGGCTCATAATCCTGAGACATTAATGAACTTAAGTTTCTATCTATTCATTTGCTTTGAGTTACCAATGAGTGAGGTCAATTGTAGGTCAACACCTCGGTGATTTGGGTACGTGGTAGTAGAACTGTGGGAACATTCAATGGTCAAGATGAAATCTATCTTTAATATCCCCCTATACCAATTAATGGATTTATCATTGGTGAGTGCGCACTCATTCCAATTAAGAGTTAATTGGATTGGTACCAAATGATCATTATAATTAATTGGGGCTCAAGGATAATAAGATATGGATCTATTTTGGTGGACAGGTCCAATTGATCCATGGATATAGATGGAGGGGCCTACTTGTGGTAATAGGGAAGTTTAGGGTCTTCATTGTAATTTATTCCTAAGACTGGAGTTCAATTGCATTTATATAGTGGAGTTATTTGCAATTAACTGTGGGCCCGGATCACACATGAGATGTGGGGTTGCGTGTCCCAGTTGGAGCCAGCTTTCTAAGGAATCCCTAGTGGTCCCCACGCTAGCCCAAGTTATTAGAAAGATACTAATTATAGTAGAACTCTAAAAGGAAATAGAAAGTTACTATTTATATTTGAAGTGAGACTTGTAATAGTGGTAATAGTAAGTTACTAATTATAATGGAAGTGAGACTTCTATTTAAATTAGAAAGAAGAGAGTTACTAGTTGTTAGAGAAGCAAGACTTCTATTTCAATTAGTTAACTAAGAGGAGGTGGCTTGAGGGCTATATAAAGGGGAATTAACCCCTCTTGGACGTCCTCCATGCTATGTTATCTAAGGATTCACGCCCAGCCCCCTATTTGAGTGCAAGTGTTGTATCTCTTCCTCCCTTCCCTCTTCTAGTTTTCTTCTAGTTTCCTTAAGAGCTTTCTCTTGGAGATCCCACCCATCTTCTTGAGAAAAGAGAATCTGATATGGGTCATATTGTAGAAGATCAAAAGGTCTTGGAGATTCTTTTTTATTAGTGAAAGGTTTTCATCATCAAAGAAATACACAACTTCTCCATTAGAGCACTACTAAGCTCCAAAGGTATAATCTACTTCCTTGTATGTTTTAGATTTCGTGGTTGCTTGTTAGGTGTTGTTTCTATCTTCTAGATAGGTTATATTGCTGTACGTGATTTATGAGTTTGAGGGATTATGTCCTGAATTGAGTTTTATAGCCTTCTGGATAGTTGATCCCTGCATCAAGTGGGTCAAAAGTTTTTGAAACCTATCCTAGAGGCCCACCTACTTCCAACAATTGGTATCGGAGCCATACCTCATCTCTAATCATGTTAGATCAGTAAGCTTGTTCTAATCTTTGCATGAGATGCGAAGAGGATAGAGCAGGGGCTATGTGAGGATCAGTTTTTAATGAATTTACTTGGTTTAATAGTAGATTCATGTTTAGATAGTCACAAAAGGGTTTAATAATGATGGAAGGATGGTAGGAAGCCATTGGAACACTTTAGAAGTCATTAGGAGAAGATTGGACACGAACTGCAAAAACCCAAGTTGCAGGTTTCTGGGTCTCGGTCGACCGAGCACATGCAGGTCGGTCAATCGAGCCCTCTGGCCGGTCGACCGAGGACACTGCACAAAGACTGCAGAAACTGGGTTTTTCAGTTTCGGGTCTTCTTTTGCGTCTTGTTTTTCCAACATTATTTCGCAGCCTATTTTTGTGATTTTTATGGTTGTATGAGATACTAACTTGCATATAATCATATCCTCTCCATATGGCCCACAAGTCTTTTGCTTTCTATTTATTGTTATTGGTTTATTTGAGGCTAAGTGTAAAGGGCATCATGGTTTCCTTGGTTTCCCGTGAACGGGCAAAGCATGATGAATTTCCCTATAGCCCTTTTATTTCCATGTTTAGATTACCATGTAAGAATTTATGTAATTTTTCTAAATTTATAAATTCTGGCGATGTCCGAGACGAAGAAAGAAAGAGATGTTGGACTCCTAATCAAAGAGTTTGAAGATTACCAAATTTGATTTGGAGTTGCCCAAAGAGTTTGAGGGATTCCAAAGTTTTTGGAAAGTCTAGAAGTACAAGAACTCTATTCTGCTAAGGCCATGTGGAGGAGGGGACTAGTTTCTAATTTTAGCATTTTCTATTTATGGATGAATGCTTGTTTTAGTATATTTCCAATTCTGATCCAAACATAGCAAGTTACTAAAATTGGCCAAATCAAATTAATTTTTGGAAAGAGTTCTAATTAGTGTTAATGACCCATGAGATGGACACATTGGTAACACTAATTTAAGAAACTGGACTTTCCTTAAAATAACTTGACTTGGAACCAATCTTTGATCATATCATGAGATGATTTGATGTTCATATATATATATATATATATGTGGGCCCTAATACTTTACAAGGATATGCTCTTGTCACTTCAGTGGTAGAGGACTTAGCTTCGTGTGATTGTCATCTTGCTTGTTTCTCGATCCCTTGGATACCTTACATGCTTTTACATTGCATATTTGTTTTCCAGTAAATGATTCTTTTCTTTATGAAAATTATTGTTTAAATAGGCTGAAATGTTTTCCAAGGTAATTCTTTTATTATGTATATTGTTGTATCCTTTAACCTACCTGCCAGACCGTTGTGTCTGATCCATTTCTTTGGTACTCAAGTCCAGACATTGTTTATCCCGAGACAGAGCTTGAGGAGGCCGTTGGTGAACCACAACGTTTAGTCGAGTGGCATGCTGATGATGTCGTCTAGACATTAGGTTGCTTGAGTTACGACACATTTTGGGGATCGTGATTAACCATTCTTTTGGGTTGTATTGGCCTTTGTTGGCCTCTATTTCTTGGAATGTGATTAAATGATCTTTTGTATAAACTCTAACATTTCTTTTGGGAAAGCACTAATGTTCATTGCCCATTCTGATATTTTGTTTATACATGTGTTATTGTCTTATGACTAGAGTTGGATTGAATGTTTGATTTACTACACGCTTCCTCACTTAAAAGAAATATTTATGTTGTTGTGATATCCTCACCGCGGACACCTGTGGGAAATCACGTGCACGGGTAATATCGTATCATTTATTAACCTGTGTATGTATTAACAAATTTATTATATGTCTTATGGCATCAATCATTCCATCACTCCTAAATCTGAGAGTCCCGATCTCGGATTAGGCCTCCTTGACCCGTTCCGGGGTCGCGACAAGTACCAAGTCTATATTGGAATTGACATACGGGACCCCTATTCTCCTTAAACGAATCTTGAATCCCGATACTTGGCCAAGAGACTTTGGAAATTCAATTGTGTCCTATTGTTCCCGAAATTGTAACATGCACTCCCGAAATTATTGCTATATGATTTGTCATGCCCGAAAACACTGAAATTATATTGTACACTTTGCTAGCCCGGTTATGCATTGCCCAATAATGAAGTGATATTTGTACCTTTGGGTACCCCATCCCGTCCCATTTATATATGAACTTGTCTTGATTTCTTGCATATGACCTATGATTCGGCACCACTAAGCTTGGACAACCTTGTCGGTTTGATCCATCAACTTGGAGGTCCCCCTCTTGTCCTACCAGCTACAACCTGGATCTTGTCCTGTCCCGATACCCGGTTCGCTACCGCTGTCCCGTCCATCTAAATATGTATCCATGAATATTGTTGACTCTCCTCACTTTGTGTGACTGAGGTTAACGTCCCGATATTGCTCTCATCACTTTAGTGAGAGAGGATTTAGCTTTGTGTAGTTGCCATCTTGTTAGTTCCTGATCCTTTGGTACCTTTACATATATTATATTGCAAATGTCTTTCTTAATAAATGATGCATTTACTTTCATGAAATTCATTATTTATAAAGGTTTCAATATTTTCCCAAGGTATCGTTGTTTTAAATTTATTGTTATATCTTTGCACCCACCTGCCAGACCGTCGTGTCTGGCCTATTCTTTGGTACTCAGGTCTAGACCCCGTTGCCCTTGAGGAGGAGCCAAAGGAGGCGGTCGGTGAACCGCAACGTGTAGTTAAATGGCAAGCTGACGATGTCATGTAGACATCCGGTCATGCTTTGAGATGCGATACGTTTTGGGAGTTATGACTAACTTCTTTTGGTTATACTGGCCTATGTTGGCCATTATTTTTGGGGAGTGCTAATCAACTGATCTTTTGTATAAACTCTAATTTTATATTTTGGGAAATGCTAATGATCATTGCTCACTCTAACACTATGTTGTTTGTACTTGTGAAATTAATTCTTGTTTATGGAATGAATTGTCATGTGCTCGATTTGTTATAAGCTTCCGCATCCCGAACATGTTTGTGATTTGTATGTGAGATGACTTGCATGTGCAATCCTCACCGCGGAATCCTGTGGGAAATCACGTGCACGGATAAAATATTCTTCTTGAATCCGTGTACGTATGGGCCAATTAACCTTATGTTTGACATGGCTTCATCATCAACATCACTAATCACCGTCCCGATCTAGGACTAGGCCCTTGACCCAGTCCGGGGTCGCGACATTGCTTATTACACTGGCTGTCTTAAATGCATGAATATCGTTGAACCATATAATCCTGATTAGGTGCTTAGGTAGTTTGGTAGGGTCCAGCGCATTCCCCCTCCACTAGCTCCACGGCGCGCCACGAGGGGTGCCACCGCAAATCAATATCGGATCGTATACTATTACCTGGACCAAATATGAGAGAGATGGCATAACCACATGTTGTCTCCGATGGAGCGTGGTGTGCCTGTGGCACATCCGTGGGACTGCGCACCCAATTCTATGGAATCGTTCACACGAGTGTCGCACCCGATCATTCAGAACCCTGAGCATCGCACGTTTAATCCGCTTGTTTAAGATTCTCAGGGCAGCTCTTCAACAGACCCCCGATTGGTATGATGCCTAACAACTTAACTATTATATTGTGTCTAGTCATTAAAACAAACTGACTAATTTGTGCATTATGTGATCAATGAACAGCGCATCGTGAACGCTCAAAGTATTATTTAGCCGATTCTAAGGAGGGGGCATAGTCTGAGTGTCCGAGATCCTGATGCCTTGTACGTGGCCCTAGAGGATGTCAATAAGCTGCTAGATGGAGCTGATCCGGAAGATCTTGTTCAAAGACCGCATTGCAATGAGACACGTACTTATAGCCGCGGAGGGAGACGTGGGGTCTAGGATGTGGAATTATCATTTGTTCCATACTTTTGATGTGGAATTAATGGCGGTTCTGTACTTTTAATTATGTAGATTGATATTTGATTTTTAGGTACCAAGGATGGTCTTGTAAGGGCATCCTTCTCTGTGGATGTCATCCCAACAATTTCCAATAAGGGCATTCGATACCGATTGGTTTTGTAAATGCAGTCCATTATCAACACATGAGGAAATACACACAATAGGTCTAGGTTGGTAGGGTATGTGAAGAACAAGTTAATGACAATATCTGTTCCAGGATAATTCCTATGCCACTCAATGTACTTATGCTCCGCTAATAATTTCAACAATTGTTGCATCTGACTCCGTCCAGCCCTCTCCGTAACTTTATGCCTATGACGTGCATTGTAAATGGTCTTCATTGGGATTACATTTAACTCACTTTTATGTTTCAATGTGTTGACACCAAAAATGTCACTTTGCCTCTTCATACCAAAAGCTACATTGAGCCGCATCCTACCAAAAATAGGCAGGCGCCACTTCAAGCATCAGATCTTGTCAGAATCAAACAAAAACTGCAAGGTCATTCAAAACAACCAAAAGAGAGGTACACATGAAGTTTCGGGCCATTCCGACATCATTTGGTCTAGCTTCACTTCTCCAACAGCTAAGCAGCAGCTCCCGGCGGCAACAGTGTCGAAGACCCCAAATCTTCGATCAGAGCCTACGGATGGTCTCAAAATACCTCCGAAAGGCTACATGTCAAGTTTCAAGTCAAACCGACACCGTTTGACCCTCCATCAACTCTCAAGCAGCAAAATCAAGCCCTTAGGTAGCGAGAACTACCGAGGTCGTCACTCATCAAACAGAGCACATAGGCGGCTTCTGCATACCTCAAAAGGGCTGCGCATCAAATTTCAGGTCATTCTGACAACGTTTGACCCACTTTCGATGCTCGGGAACAAAATCAAAGCCTACCGGCGGCGGAGCACCCCGGGACCATGGCACCCAATTCGGAGCTTGTGGATCATCTCAAAATGACTCCAGTAGGCTCCCCATCAAATTTCAGGTCAATCGGACATCGTTTGACCGAAAGTCAAAGCTTGGCATTTCCCTCGCGGTGAAATAAAGGCAAGCGTTTGCATGACTCCAAATGGCTTCAAAACTCAAATGAAAGCCTATGGTTGGTCTTATCTACTGATGGGGGAGTCACACGTCGAATTTCAGGTCAATCGGACATCGTTTGACCAGAAGTCAAAGCTCGGCATTTCCCTCGCAGTGAAATAAAGGCAAGCGTTTGCATGACTCCAAATGGCTTCAAAACTCAAACGAAAGCCTATGGTTGGTCCTATCTACTGATGAGGAAGCTACCCATCAAATTTCAGGTCAATCGGACATCGTTTGACCGAAAGTCAAAGCTCGGCATTTCCCTCGCAGTGAAATCAAAGTCAAGCATTTGCGGGACCCAAAACGGCTTCAAAACCTGAACAAAAGCCTATGGTTGGTCTCGTCTACTGCTCAAGAACCTACACGTCGAATTTCAGGTCATTCCGACATCGTTTGACCTAGTTTCGACGCTTGACAAAAAAATCGGCAGTTCTCCACAGCAAAGTCTTCGGCTTTTCAGAAAATGGGAAACTTTGCGATCCGATTTGCACGGCTTCTAGTCAGGTTTTCTTGAGGGAAATCCAGCCAATAAATGAGAGGAAATTCCAAGAAAAATGCAGGAGAAAACAGAAGCGAAAACGGATGAAAAACGGCGAAGAAAAGGCGACCGAAAGACGGCCGACCATGGGCCACAAACCCCTTGGTCGCCGGCGACCATGGAGGTCCGGGCCGCCGGACCTTGCCCAAAAACCCCGTTTTTCGGGTACTTTTCGCGTTTCGAATTGATTGGCCCCTGTGATTTTTCCAAAATCTGATTTTTTGTGCATGATATCCGTCGATCTTCATCAACATCACGGATCCATCACTGGAATCATTAGATCATCATCGGACGCCTCAAGATCGTCAAACGGCTAACCAAGAAAGCACACTTTCTGCCCACCCGATCGCGAAATCGACTGGACAGATGTTGCTGGCCCGCTGACATCAACCAATGTCTGAAATTGGATCACCATCCGACATCAAATGGTATGTGGGTCCATTGGTGATCATCGCAAGAAGAATCCCAAAGGATGCGGCATGGCCCGCGACTCTTCAAGCGCCCAGGCAATCAATTAATGAAGTTAAATGACCTGTTTATGGCAAGTTAGTGCGGTCATTAACTCATTATTTTGAACGGCCCAATCAGAAGCAAGCAAATGGGAGTTACAAGTCCAAGTAATCATGACATTAAAATCATGAAACCCCCATCATCATGGAGATTAAAGGCAATTAAATGCCCATCACTCTCCATCGGCCAATCAAATTCAAGGAAAAAGGAGTTACAAAACAAGTAAATAAAAACTTGTAACTCCTCCCATCATGAGCATTAATACCATAAATGCTCATAAACTCTCCTAAATGGCTACCAAAGGCCTATAAATAGGAGGGTCATTCCAAGGGAAACGGATCCAGAGAAAAATCGCCAGAAAATCATTCAAAAATCCTCGGAGAAATCTCTACAACTCTGCTCCTTCAAGAAAACTCTGCAGCAACCAACACTACAAGGTGATCAAAGCCCCTTGGGGGGCCACCCCCCCCCCCCCCCCCAAGGCCACCTCTCCTTCTATCCAACATGGCTAGATGCGGCTTTTCAGCCCGTCTACTCAGCTTTTTACCGGATATAGGACCTTATCTTGGTCCTTATCCTCTAAAAATCTGAGGTTGGAGCCAAGCCAAGAAATCAAGCATCAAAGTTCTCATCTGAAGGACGATGGCGGAGTCCATACATGACTCGCGACTGTCGATTTGAACGGGTCCCCCACAATCGCATGAAAAGTTAGATTCCATTTCTTTCTTTTCTATTGTATTGTATTTTTTCTTAAAGAGGCACAAAATTCACATTTCTTGTCTTTTCATTATTGATGAGATTTGTAAACCGCCTTTCACGGTAAAATCGCCTTTCACGGCAAACAAAGAAAATCGCCTCTCACGGCATTCAAAACAAACTTGTCTCTTTTCTTTAAAATATGTGTGCAATGGAAAGTTAGGAAAAAGTTGATTTCCTTTCTACTTGTGAAGGTGAATCTCCGGATCACTACTCTAAATTCCAAGTAGAAAAGAAAATCTGGCATACCCACAAAAATGTTGATACCCGCCTTTCTTTCTTCCCTCTCCCTCCTTCCGGACCCCGACAGACCCGGGGCGGATGGCAGCGGAGGAGGAACGGAGGGGCGCGGTCCATCAAGCTGGCACACCCGGTGGGACCCTGTTCATTTGAGAACACAATGTTTGGATTCTTTGGCTCCTTTTAGTTGGTGGCCTATGTTGGATCTTGCATCTAAAAAAAAACACATGAGATGGGATTCTTGGAAATTTCTTCTTTTGAGTTTATTTCCAGTCTTTCTTGTTTCAAAAAAAAAATTCTCAAAAAGAAACAAAATCTGATTTATAAAAATTTCAGATTTCCCTCTTTTGGATTCACAGTTGAGAAACTTTTGTTTCTTCCTTTTCGGACTTCGAGATCGCAGAAATGTTGAACTCATTTTCGGAATGGAACACCATTCGCTCTCTTCTATGAATCCACAAAAAAAAATCTGATTTAAAAAAAAAACTTCAGATTTCTCCCTTTTGGGTTTAAGTTGAGAAACTTTGGTTTCTTCCTTTTCGGACTTCGAGATCGCAGAAATGTTGAACTCATTTTTGGAATGGAACACCATTTGCTCTCTTCTATGAATCCACAAAAAAAAATCTGATTTAAAAAAAAAACTTCAGATTTCTCCCTTTTGGGTTTAAGTTGAGAAACTTTGGTTTCTTCCTTTTCGGACTTCGAGATCGCAGAAATGTTGAACTCATTTTCGGAATGGAACACCATTCACTCTCTTCTATGAATCCACAAAAAAAAATCTGATTTAAAAAAAAATTCAGATTTCTCCCTTTTGGGTTTTAGTTGAGAAACTTTGGCTTCTTCCTTTTCGGACTTCGAGATCGCAGAAATGTTGAACTCATTTTCGGAATGGAACACCATTCGCTCTCTTCTATGAATCCATAAAAAAAAAATCTTTCAAAAAAAAAAAACCACTAAGGTTGCACCAATTGCGTTCTTTGACCAAAGTGGATCTAAGAAAAGCCTTGTCCAGAGTGTGGAGACAGCTAGACTGTTCTAGGCAAGGGTCCTCCAAACGGGTTCATTAAGTAATCCTACCCTTACCTGGGGGCTGATCTATCAACTGAGGTTTCATAAGATCGAATTGGAGATCTATGTGAACTCTTAAAAAAAATCTTCAAAAAAAAAAAAAAGAACAAAAAAAAAAACTTCTGTCATTTTTGGATTCATATTTGAGAAATCCTGGTTCCTTCCTTTTCGGACTTCGAGATCGCAGAAATGTTGAACTCATTTTCGGATTGGAATACCATTTGCTCTCTTCTATAAAGTCCAATCTTGACACTTTCAAAAAAAAAAACTTCCGTCACTTTTGGATTCACATTTGAGAAATCCTGGTTCCTTCCTTTTCGGACTTTCGACCTCGCAGAAATGTTGAGCTCATTTTCGGATTGGAATACCATTTGCTCTCTCCTATGAATCCAATCTTGACCTTTCAAAAATCCCATCTCGTGTCCTTTCCAAGGATGCGATTTGCAACATTTGTGCCTAGCGGTGCTAGTACGCCCTTTCGGGTCTACTGTATTCGCAACCGACACATTTGTATCTCAACCTTATATCATTTTACCTTGAGTGAGCTTTGCTTCTCGGTAATTTGAATTAAGGTTCACAATTGCTTCTAGCAGTCACTGGGACGCTCATTCTGAGCTGACCCTACCTGCGTTTAGAACAATTGTGCCCTCTATGGCTTTTCTGCCTTCCTCATGTTGCTTGGGCTGGGCCATGTCCCCTCGGGCGACTTGAAGAGGCGAAACCATAGTATTTTCCGTTTATGATCACCATATTCTTGTGATTACTAATGGATATGGTCTTGTTTCAGAAGTTTTCCAAAAACTAACAATGGCAGCTTCATTAACCATCACCTTTGATGAGAACAAGTACCAGCTCATGCTCCAAGACAAACAAACCAAGCGCACTTACAAGCGTCCTGCCAGCTGCCGAAGCGTCATTTCCCTCGGCAACTCAGAAGACACCGGGTCAAACTCTACTCCCCGGACCATTGTCTTCGGGTCATTGGGACCATTCCCACAACCCGCAGAAGAAACCGCACCTGCCAAAAAGCAGAGAACCGCCCCTCAACGTATCACTACAGTGATACCAAGGGCGATCATCAAGAAGCCTGAGGCCCGTAGCGCTCCTGCAAAACCTCAACCTACAAGAAACCAGGTCCGCTCAAAGACTTGGTCTCCAAGGCCTTCACCCAAACAGCGAAGGTCACAAACATCAGCAAAGCCAGCCTACCTGGCCCCGCTCAAGGAGAACCGGTTCTACCCTCTCGCATACATGAAAGAGGAGAAACCTACCCTCCACCAAACAAAACCAACTCAGCACGAGCCGGCTTGCTCATACAAGCCCAAAATCAAATCGTGCATCGTAAGGCCTCCGCAAGAACCTGCCAAGGCCTGCACACCTGCGAGTCGACCCTTCCTCTCAACAGGAGCCGAACTCGCCAAATTCAAAGCTTCGCTGCGACAGGCAAAGGACCGCGTCCAGATCCTATCACTGCCAGTCTTCAAAGAAGACAAGCTCGGCTGCTGCGCACCAGGGACTACGTCCTTCATTGCCAGAGCACAGCCGGAGCTAACCGAAGCTCAAATCGCTCGTCGTATGCGCCGACGTGCGGCATATCGACAAAAGAGACTAGAGAAGCAAAGAACCCAGGATTCTGCACTTCAGGTCTCCCAAAAATGGGTCGAAAAAGAAAGACCCGACCAAGTTGTTGCTGTCCATATGGTTGGCAAGACCAGAAGACGTCAGAAGTCAGCAACAAAAATCCATGTCAGGCGTCCGGTGACTCGCAGCGTCTCCCGGACACGAAGACATAAAGAAAACTCTCCCGCTCCTTCAAGCCAAGGACATCGGAGTGACCACTCTTCGAGCTCTTCATCTAAAAGAATGAGCTCTAGCTCAGTCACCAAGACAATATCTTCATTCAACTCTCGAGGAATGAACGTCCTGGTCACAAATGCTGAGCAACCTCCGCCACATGATGACGTAGCTGCACGCATCCAGCAGCTGGAACAAGGACAGCAGAGAATAGAGGCCCTAATGGAAAACCTCCTTCTCACTATCCAACGTCCGCCAAACAATGAAGCTCCTCCGAGCCATCAAGACGACGAGGAAAATGCGGAAAACAGTGAGTCACGCGCCCTTACCAAAAAGGACGTTGACGATATCCTCGCCAAAGCAAAAGAAGAGGATACACTAAAGGAGCATGGGATCAAGCCACCATATCCCTTGTGGATGGACTCGGTCCCGTTCCCTACAAAATTCAAGCAACCTACTCTCCAAACATATACGGGGAAAGGTTCAGCCAGACAGCACGTCATCCATTTCAAGATCCTGACGGGAGCTATTGCGGATCAAGATGCCCTCAAAATCCGCCTCTTTGCAAGTACCCTAAAAGGTACGGCCTTTGATTGGTACTCCACTCTGCCGGAGGACTCCATTCAAAATTAGGCCATGCTGGAGACACGCTTCCTAACCCACTTCAAAGGTGAGGATCATCCTGTTACTATGGCTCAGCTTTGCAGCCTAAAACAGGGAGAGAATGAGTCAACATATGACTTCATTCACAAGTGGAAGGCAATGGCATACAAATGCTCCGATGTACTGCCACAAGCGTCACTAGTCGACATCTGCCGAAACAACATGAGAGCAAGAATCCACTCCATGATCATCGGCAACAAATCAAAGAACCTGAGAGAACTCCTGGAAGCAGCTATGGAAGCTGAAACGGTGATCAAAGACCTCAACAGTCAGAAATCATCAAAGACAGAGCCGACTGCCATTGCAACCTCAAAATCAAAGAAAAAGGAGGTTCTCAATGTGCAAACCAAGTCAGCTCCTCGGCAGCCAAAGAAAGCTGAAAACAAAGCTGCAGGTAAAAAGCCTGAACTCTCTGATGCCTTCAAAGAACGAGTAGAGAAGAAATACCCGTTCGATGAAGATGTTGAAGAAATCTTTGGGGAACTTCTCGCAAACGGCAAACTTACATTGCCTGACCCCAAAAGACCAGGAGTTGTTGGCAAAACCAACGATCCTCTGTACTGTCCATACCATCAGATGGTCTCGCATCCTCTCAGTCAATGCTTTGTTGTGAGAGAAAAGATAAATGAGATGTGGAAAAACGGAGTCATTACCTTCGACAAAAACTATGGGTCTGCCTCCGTCAACATGGTGTCGTGTGGACAAAAACAAAAATCACCAAAAGAGAAGATCACTACTTTCTACAAGGTGATAAAGATGACTCAAACGCCCCAAGAGTTGGTTCCATATCCAACATCAGACGGACAGCCCATATGGGTACACCCCGATATCCTAGAAGATGAAAATTGGGAGGTCGTCAAAACAAAGCCAACCGCTCAACAGCGAAGGCAAGCCAGGAGACAACTCCGCAAACTCAAACAGCAGGAGAAAGCTCCGAAAAAGCAAGAAGTCGCTGAAAAGGCAGAAACCTCCTCTACCGCTTCACTGGGGACAACAGAAGAGTCCTCTCCTAAGACTTCAAAGGCGGCAAGAAAATTCACTCTTGGTGATTTCATGCCACCACACCTCAAAGAAGAAACTATGCAAGGGGCATCATACTCTTGCAACTCGGTGGTCGGATTCCCCATGGATGGATACGAGTCCAGTGACACCGCTAGCGACATCGATGAGTGGGAGGAATCCCTCGAAACAGGAGAATATCTCTCCGACGAGGAATGGATCCCTGAATCTTATCTTATGCCAGTAATCTGGTATAACCCATTACAGCCGCAGCGATCCTGGTCTGATGATGATGAAGACCAAGAGGCTTTTCAAGAAAACACTCCGGTGGAACCCAGCCATGTTGAACCACAAGGAGCAGACGAAGAAGAAGATTTGGCTCCCGTGCCTGATCTCGATGAATACGCAAGGATCTTGCAGCACCTTGCTATAGAGCAAGAACAAGGTCGCATCAATCAGCTTCGTCACAACCCAGCACCGGAAGTTCCTGAAAATCTACAGGAATCTCCTCCGGTAACCCCGGAAAACGAAGAAAGCTGTTGGATCGATGATCCTCCTACATCTGAGGACGAATCTGATTCCCAACAGTTCATCTTGAAGGCATCTTCCGTCAAAGTTACTTGCAATGCAATAGCTCAGGATGATAATTCCTCACCTTCTCAGGCTTCGTCACCTGGAACAGTGACATCGGAACTCAAACCTCTTCCGACTGATCACCTTGAAGAAATTCCAGCCGGTGAAATCTTCTTCAGAGAAAATCCGGTCAATTGGTCCCAAATGCCCGATCTCATTGGTGATGTCTGGACCGACAAAATATTTGATAAAGAAGGAAAGTTGCTGGAAGCTGTTCAAGACTTGCTCCCGGAAAATGCTCCATGCAACGCAATTATTGAAGATGGCAATGCTGACACAAAGACATCTTCAGCAAATGAGGAGGAACAACCCCTCGATCTCGAGGATGATCTTCCAAAAAAAGACCCTTCTCCAGAAGCTCTTGAAGTTGGTAGAGGTACCCGTTCTGGCCGGGATTACCACAAAAACTACAACCAACCTTCTGCTTCTTATGTAAATCCTTCGGGAAAACAAGCTGTAAACGCCCCTAGTGGCAAGAATAATGAAAATGCAGGCCCCAAGGAAGCTTTCAAGTACGACTTGATTCAGCACTTCAAACACATACCTGCACGTCTGCACATCCTAGACTTATTACGAATGTCACCACAGACTCGTGATAGTCTCATTTCAGAACTACAAATGCTGGATGCGGATGTCGACAAACATGCCCCACAAGTCCTACAAATTGAAATGGACTATAGGGTCAAAAAATCAAAAACTCCCTCAAAAGGAGAAAAGAAGAAAACTGAGGGATCCTGCATCGAATGCCTCTCGGTTCAAAAAGCAGCAAGTGCAACCATCGCCTTCACCAGGGAAGACCTCCTGCTAGGCGAGACAAAGCACAACCGACCCCTGTACTTCACCGGGTACATCAAAGAGGTGCCAGTACGCAGAATCCAGATCGATCCAGGTTCTGCACTCAACCTCATCTCCACTTCGGCACTCGAAGAACTGGGCATTCCGCCTAGCAAGCTGAGCCACACGTCTGTGTCCATCTTTGGATATGATGGCAGCGCTCAAAGGCCGATCGGCAAAATCAGGTTCAAGTTGCAAATCGGTGATCTTATCTCCGAGGTCACTGTCTATGCAATAAAGACCCCTTCATGCTACAACATCCTTCTCGGACGCCCCTGGATACACGAGAATGGTGTTGTCCCTTCGACTTTACATCA
Organism: Cinnamomum chago; assembly: GCA_038049695.1. Classification (NCBI taxonomy): domain Eukaryota; kingdom Viridiplantae; phylum Streptophyta; class Magnoliopsida; order Laurales; family Lauraceae; genus Cinnamomum; species Cinnamomum chago. The sequence goes on from CP142458.1 coordinate 42,673,363, forward strand.
GTGCATCAAGTTCGTTGGCAATGACGGCTTGATACATCGAGCGTTTGCAGACATAAAGCCCTTCAAAGGCAAAGAAGTCTATTTCGCAGATGCTCAGATGTACAAAGATGAAAAAGAAGAAAGGGAGGAAGAAACAACACCCTTTGCCGAAAATCTCCAGAAAGACAAAGGCAAGGCTCCTCAGCAATCACCGGAAGAAAACAAACCCTCTATCAAAACCGAAGAGAATAATCAATCTCCCTTCATGGTCTCCCTCAAGTCTTCAAAGCCTCTGGTGATCACCACCAAGGCAAAGAAGAAAAACAAAAGGCTGGGGGTAAGTTTGTTGTCTCCTTCGTGTCTATCTTGCAAGACACGGATTCGGACTCAGAGCCAGAAGATGACACATCGTCAAGCCAAGCTGATGATCAACAAGTCCAGCCCGCTCTCACTCCGATGGAGACAACCGTTGACATAGAAGATCCGGCATCTGCTTCCTTCGTTGTTCCAGCAACATCAGCAGAAGAAAAGCCAATCTTCTTCCATAAATCGGGAGTTTCTTCATCAAATTCTTCGCTTGAACCTTTCCAAAATGAAGGCATGCCTCAACTATCCCTGTATAGTCCAATGGCACAAGCTATCATGAAGAAAATGGGCTACGACGCTCAGAACCCAATCGGTTTGGGAGGTGGCCGTGGTATTATCACGCCATTGGAACCAACCCTGACCAAAAGTCAACTAGAAGGTTGGAAACCCCACCGCCACATAGAAAAGTCTTCACATGGGCTGGGGTATGATCCTGACGCTCCCTTGAGACAGTTGACACAAAGGCTGCAAAGTCGTCTTGCCGACTAAGCCTCAACATCTCATATTAATGAAGACATCGATCTCCCCGGATATCTCTTTGAAGAGTCACCCGTCGAAGATTTAGGAAGCTCACCCAATTGGTATGATTTCTCGGATGATGATGAGGAATTGACCGATGATACGGATACACGATTTTCTAGCCCAGAAGAACTATCATCTCCAAAAGAAGTGCCCTACTTCGACCTAGTTTCAACAGGTGATTGGGACCATCTCATAGCAAATCTTGAGAAAAGAACCAATCAAGAAGACCCATGGACAAAAGCAGAGCCGTGGTCTGTAGATACCTTTGGAACTTCAGAAGGTTTTGTTGGGCTGGAAGCCTCCGAAAATATTATGGAGGAACCACCTTCAAACCTTCCAACTGAAGATTCTGTTCAAAAGATAGACTTGGGAACACCTGATAACCCACGTCCTGTATTCATAAGCAAGAATATAAAGGATGATGAGTTACCCGAGTATATCGCATTTCTTCATGAGTTCGTTGATTGTTTTGCATGGTCTTACGCTGAGATGCCTGGCTTAGACCCCAAACTAGCAGTCCACAAACTCAATCTTCAAAAAGATATCAAGCCTGTCAAACAAGGCCAAAGAAGGTTCCGTCCTGACGTGATGGACAAAATTGAACAAGAAGCTCAAAAACTCAAAAGCGCTGGCTTCATCCGTGAGGAACAGCATCCTGAATGGTTGGCCAACATTGTCCCCCGTGACAAAGAAAAATGGGCAAATCAGAGTCTGCATTGATTACAGAGACCTAAACAATGCATGCCCAAAAGATGAATTCCCGCTCCCTATACCGGAGGTGATGATCGACAACACCTGTGGGTTCGAGCGAATGACATTCATGGATGGCTTCTCTGGCTACAATCAGATAAAGATGCATCCTGAAGATGAAAAACACACAGCATTTCGGACCCCGTTTGGCGTGTTTTGCTACACTGTCATGCCATTCGGTCTGAAGAATGCCGTCGCTACATATCAGAGGGCTATGATGAAGATATTCCAAGATATGCAGCACAAGACGGTCGAATGTTATGTTGATGACCTCGCCGTCAAAAGCAAAAGAAAAGAAGACCATCTCAAAGATCTTCGAGAAGTCTTCCTCCGACTTCGCAAACACAAACTGCGAATGAATCCCCTCAAATGCTTCTTCGGTGTTTCATCGAGTAAGTTTCTCGGATTCATAGTACGGAAAGCTGGCATAGAGCTTGACCCCACCAAAGTCAAGGCTATCCTAGAAATGCCATCTCCAAGAACCCTAAGACAATTAAAAGGGCTCCAAGGAAGATTGGCATACATTCGACGGTTCATCTCCAACCTATCAGGGAAGTGCCGTCCATTCTCTCGGTTAAGGAAGAAAGGTGTCGATTTTGTGTGGGATGCTGAATGTGAAGCTGCGTTCCAGGACATCAAGTCATACCTGACTAAACCTCCAGTGTTGGCTGCCCCCACAACTGAAAAACCATTCCTCTTGTACACAAGAGCCCTTGACTGTTCTTTAGGCGCTCTACTCGCACAAAAGAATGACGAGGGAAAAGAAGCTGCTCTATATTACCTTAGCCGCATGTTGGTAGGTGCAGAGCATCGCTACTCTCCAGTCGAAAAAGAATGCTTGGCAGTGATGTTCGCCATACAAAAACTGCGTCACTACCTGCTAGCCAACACAGTGTACCTGATTTCGAGGATCAACCTCCTAAAGGTCCTTGTCACAAAAGCAGGTTCTCTCAATGGCCGACTAGCAAAATGGTCCATCCTCCTATCACAATTTGACATTAGGTATGTACCATAAAAAAGCAATCAATGGCCAAGCTCTAGCAGACTTCCTCGCGGAGTATCCATTGCCTAAAGATTCCCCACTCAGGGATGACCTCCCAGACGAACCGGTCTACAGTGTGGAGACTTCCTTATCAAATGCTTCCTGGCACATGTACTTCGATGGCGCAACCAGGACAAATGAAAAGGGAAATCAAATATCGGGAATTGGCATTCTCTTTGTTAGTCCCGATAAATACATGATTCCGCATGCATTCTCGCTACTGGAACCATGTTCAAACAATGCAGTTGAGTACCAAGCCCTGATCATAGGATTGAAACTCGCCCTCGAATCCGGCATCACTACGCTGGAAGCTTTTGGAGACTCTCAACTGATCGTCAACCAGATGAATCAGAAATTTGAAGTCAGGAATCCCGATCTATTGCCTTACTACAACAAGGCACAATCGCTTCGACAAAAGTTTGACATCTGTCACATCACCCACATCCTCAGAGGTGAAAACATTCGTGCAGATGCCCTGGCTGGACTTGCTGCGTCTATGGCAATCCAAGAAGGGGAAAACATGCAAGTTACAGTGTGTCAAAAAAGGATTCTCCCTCCTCTCAACACACATCAAGCAGTTGTTGAATGCCACCAAGTGGTTGGAAGTCGGATCTCCGTCCTTAAACCTCTGATCGGCGACTGGAGGGATCCGTTCATTGATTACATAATGTTCGGAATCCTACCTGAAGATCCAAAAGAACGGGTAAGCATCCAAAGACGAGCCCCGAATTTTCATTTGGATATTCCTTCAAAAATGCTGTATAGAAAATCCTACAACGGAGTACTTCTACGCTGCTTGTCACAACAAGAAGCTGAAGAAACACTCAAAAAAGTACATGCTGGTCTTTGTGGAGCCCATCAGGCTGACCCTAAGCTCTACGATCAGATAAAAAGGTTAGGTTATTATTGGCCTACCATGGTGGCTGATGCAATGCAATTTGCTAAGCGCTGCCAACAATGCCAAATTCATGGAGACTATGTCCACATGCCTCTAGAATGGCTGCATCCTACAGCGATCTCATGGCCTTTTGAAGCCTGGGGTATGGACATCATAGGTCCTATCTCCCCTCCATCGAGCAAAGGTCATCGCTTCATCTTCGCCGCTACGGATTATTTCTCCAAGTGGTCAGAAGCATTCACGCTTAGTGAAATGAAGACCTCATCAGTCCTTCAGTTCTTGCGCACCAACATCATTTGTCGCTTCGGCATACCTAAAAGATTCGTCCATGATAACGGACCGCAATTCTGGGATCACAGATTCTACAGGTTCTGCGACAAATACAAAATCCAAAGTTGTCCTTCAACTCCGTACAATCCGGCAGCGAATGGACTAGCAGAGGCTTTCAACAAAACGCTCTGCAAAATCCTCAAGAAAATGGTCTCTAGTCACAAAAGAGATTGGAGCGACAAACTGCCTGAAGCTTTGTGGGCCTATCGAACCACCGTTCGAGGACCAACCCATAGCACACCATTCTCCTTAGTCTATGGATGCGAAGCTGTTGTCCCTTTGGAAGTTCAAATTCCTTCCTTAAGGGTATCTCTGCAAAATGACATGACGCAAGAAAGTAATGTCAAATTGAGACTCCAAGAGCTGGATAACCTCGATGAGAGACGGCTCGAAGCTCTACAAAGCATTGAACTCTACCAAGCACGCATGGCAGGATCTTTTGACAAGAAGGTCAGGCAACGCACCTACAAAAAGGGAGACTTGGTTCTTACAGTAAAAAAACCAATGGTTTTTGCCAACAAATCCAAAGGCAAATTTGAACCAAAATGGGAGGGACCTTTCGTCATCGACAAAGTCTTCTCCAACGGCGCATACGCTCTTCTAAACATGGAGGGTGACAGATGTATGCTGCCCATCAATGGAAAGTTCTTGAAGCGGTACTACCCTTGAAGGCTTCTTCCATCGGGTCAGAGCGACGCTTGCACAGCCAAAGCCTATTCCTAGGTATTTGCTCGTCAAACCCACTCCTTTTGGAATTTTCATCCTCTTGTTGAAATTTCTAAAAAAAAAACCCTCAAAACAATGTTTCTTTCATCGTTTCATTGTTCAAAAAAAAAAATCCAAAAATCCAAGTTTAGGAGCCTCTTCCCAAACTTGACCAAAATTTTCGATCCTTGAACCCAAAATTCATGGTTTGAAACAAAATCAGGACCTAGGGATTTCAGCCCTAGTCCACCCCGACTTTTACCACCAAAATGGTTTTAAGTCAAAATTTACGACCCTCGTGTCTTTAAACAAAAAATGGTTTTTCAAAAACCGCAGGGAAGCGACGTTCAGTCGATACTTGCAAAACCCAAAATCGGAAGGATGCGACACCCATTCGATACTTCCAAAACCCCAAAATTTCAAAAATCGTGGGGACGCAACGTTCCAGTTGATATCCACAACCCAAATTTCAAAACAAACAAAAAACAAAACAAAGGTTCGAAAAAACCCTCAAAATTCAAAAATCGTGGGGAAGCGACATTCCATCGATACCCACAAAACAAAAAAAATTTAAAGACAAAAGCAAGGAAGCGACATCCCATCGATACTTGCCCCAAACTCCGCGAGGAAGCGACATTCCATCGATACTCGCAACCGAATGAGCAAGGAAGCGACATTCCATCGATACTTGCAATACCATTCAGCAGGGAGGCGACTTTTAGTCGATACTTGCATTTTTGAAAACCAAAAACCTGGCTTTCACGCCAAAAAACCCGGCTTCCATGCCAAAAACCCGGCTTTTACGCCAAAAAACCAAAAACCTGGCTTTCACGCCAAAAACTCGGCTTTTATGCCAGAAATCAAAATTCGGCTTCCATGCCAACAAAACAAAACTCGGTTTTCAAAAAAAAATCTAGCTTTCATGCCAAAAACAAAAAAACTGGCTTCCATGCCAAAAAGAAATTTCGGCTTTCATGCCAAAAACAAAATTTGGTTCTTACACCAAAAACAAAACCGGCTCTCATGCCACAAACCAAATCTTGGCTCTCATGCCACAAAAAATCTTTGGCTCCCATGCCATCTCAAACTCGGCTTTCATGCCATTTAAAAAAAATCGGCTTTTACGCCACAAAAACCGGCTTTCATGCCACAAAAAAAAATCGGCTTTCATGCCACCTCAAAATTCGGCTTTCATGCCATCTCAAATTTTTGGCTCTCATGCCATCCCAAAATTTGGCTTTCACGCCACCAAAATCGGCTTTCATGCCACCTCAAAATTTCGGCTTCCACGCCATCCAAAATTTTGGCTCTCATGCCATAAACCCAAAATCGCCTTTCATGCCACCTCAAAATTTCGGCTTCAACGCCATCCAAAATTTTGGCTCTCATGCCATAAACCCAAATTTCGGCTTTCATGCCATCTCGAAATTCGGCTTTCAAACCACACAAAAAAAAAACCCTGGCTTTTGCCACAAAATCTGGCTTTCATGCCAAAACAACCCTTTTGACAAAATATTTTCACAAAATGATAACCTTTTGATCAAAATTTTCAAACAAACATTCTCATCCAACCTTTGCTTATTTTCATCAAAAAGAATTTAAGTAAAAGGTACATAGAGTACCAAAAATGTTTTACATAGAGGTACCAAAAAAAGAAGAAGAGAGAAAAGAAGAAAAGAGTTTGTTATAAATCAAGAGCTCAATCTAGCATGGTCTTCAACCAAAGATCCAGCTCCTCAAGCAGACTCTTGGCCTTAGCCTCTAAAGCTTCCAGGCCGCGCTTGTTCAAGATCTTCGGCACGAGGAAGCTCTTCCCAGAGAATTTGCCACTGCTCATACTCCTGAGTCTTTCTCTGGAGGCTGCTACCGGTTTCTTCAACCTGGCGAATCAGAGTTCCCTCTTTAGCACGGGCTTCTACAATGGCAGTCCATTTGGCAGCACTTTGTTCTTGCAATTGCTCAAGGCGCTGCCTAGCTTCTGTGACCTCCCTATCAAGACGGTGCAGGTCCTGTGTTAGCTCGATGATAGCCAACTCGGTAACGTTCCTCTCCCGAACGAATTGCTTCTGAGCCCGTGAGATCTCATCCATTTCAGATTTGATCTTACCGGATGGCTGCAAAAACATCTCATTGAAGAAGTCACCGCTTGGGAAATTCTTGGTCTCAGTCCATTTGTCGCCTAAAGCAATGACTTCATCAACAAAGACCTTGGCACTTGCAATGTCCAGACCGACCTCTGCACTGTCAGCAAGGATGTCCTGTACATGCTTGACCATGCCAAAACCAGCTTCCAAATTGCCAGAAGAGAGAGTTTCAACCCATGAGCTCAGCACACTCTTCAACACCTTCTTTGCATATTGAAGGGATGGTCCGGATGGAGATTCACCACGCTCTGTTGGCTGACTGCCCATGTCAGGCTGTGGTAGAGAAGAAATCAAAAGGCTCTTTCCAATCGGAGCCACTGAAGAAGCAATATCACCACAAAGTCCCGCCTCCGCCATGACGGGACTGGTAGAAGAAGCCCCTACTTCTGGATCGGCTGCTGGCATCTCCTGCTTTAGCCTTGAGGAAGACGAAGGAACTTCTCCTGTTGCTTCACAACCTGCTGGCAAAAACACAAGAAAAGGTATGAATATGATCTTGTCAAAAAAAAAAAAAATTGTCAAGATTATCACTATGAAATACCTTTTTCCATAACTGGTGGAGTACTTTCTGCCTCCATCTGCTCATCCGAGGCATCGTCGAAAGCCATATCCATATATGGCTCGAAGTATGAATCCTCTGGCAAGTCAGCTGACAAAAAAAAAAAAAAAAAAGAGAAAAAAAAAACAGTACACGGTAAAAAAAAAAAAAGAAAAACCGTGAGCAAAAAAAAAAAAAAAAAAAAAAAAGAAAGAAAGGAAAGAAAAAAAAAGAAAAAAAAGAAGAGAAGAAAAAAAGCGTGTGAAAAAAAAAAAAGGAAGCACGTGAAAAAAAAAATGAAACTTTCTTTCTACTCCTACATGCAATTTCTTGAGAAAAAAAAAACTTACTTGAAGCCATGGAGGAAGAAGAAGAAAAGCTTGAAGATCATTGAAGAAAAGAAGGTCTTGGAGCTCTCTTGAAGACTTTTGCAAAAAGAAAGCAATAGGAGCAAGAGATCCCACCTCCCTTACTTTTATAGAAGAGAGCAAACCAAAAGAGGAGAAAAGTAAGGAGGTAAGTGCTAAAAATTGGCAACCTTCCCAAAAGAAAAGGAAACTTGGGATATTCTCTACCAAAAAAAAGATTCCTTGAGAAATTCTCTCCAAAAAGAAAGGGAATGATAGATATTCTCTCCCAAAGAAAGATATTTTGAGAGAATCTCTCCCAAAATCAAGGAAACTTGAGAAAATCTCTCAAAGTAAGGATATTTTTAGATATTCTCCACCCAAAGGAGATATCTTTAGATATTCTTTACGAAAATGACACCATATGAGATCTAAGCCATCCTTCAAAGCTTAAGGTCCCATGGGTTAGCCCATATGACCCAGGTTTGACCACCTAGGCACTAAAAGTGGCTTTTAGTCAAAATTTCTCTTACCAAGAGCATACAAAAATGGTCCCATGCCTCCTTTGAGTTGATTGGACCATACCATACAAAAATCCAAGCTTCATGAGTTTCCAAAAATCCAAACCATCCCACCTCATGAACCAAATTAAGCCAAAATCTTGAAATTGACATTCCACAAAAGCCTAAACCACTCCAATGTGTTGGGATTGGTGTATGCCCTAAAGCCCACTGACTACAATTACATCTCTGTTACTGGATATTTATTGGTTATTTAATAGAATGACATCTTTCTCTTATTACTTGTGTATATGTATGGTTGTGTAAGGCCCATTGTTTTCTAGTAATGACTTGGGTGTGTAGTGGCTACACACAGTTAGGTCTGAGTCATGGACACTTGAAACAATAAACTTGTTCATAACTAAGAGATGGAGTTGGGCACTTCATCTTGGTATAAGTTATAATGAGATACTCTCCTGTATTCAGGGTGACTTACCCAAGTCACGGGAGGCTTTTCCGGATTTATCTCATTAGTGCATGTGTCATGCATTGAACAGGACCACTTGTAGGTGTGATCTCTAAAATAGTACTATCACAGAGAGAGATCAATTCACCTCTTGCTACTGAGTGACCAGTGCTCTTAATCTTGAGCATTTGTGGATGAACTGGCGAAGTCGAGTTCTTGTACTTTAATTCACTATGGGTGAGATCATGTTCATGGGTCAACAGCTCTGTGTTTTGGGTACTCGGGCTTGATTAGTTAGGACGTGCAAATGCAATATGGAATCTATGCCATCGTGTGATGGAATGATCGTCCCCTTGGAATTATCCAATTAATCATCAGAATCTAAGATCTTAGTATATGGAAGTTCCATATGGATATTGAACTTGAGGGTCGCTCCCTGGATCAAGAGTATGATATCCTGATGATGATTAAGTCAAGGGTATGAAGTTCTAAGGATGAGATGTAATCAAGAAGGTAGATAGTGCATCGGTTAACCTACTTGATTATGGACGTTACATAGAGGGGCATTGTGGTCATTGTACTTGGTAGGTCAAAGACAATCGTCAGTTTATGATGAGCTTTATTTACAATTTAATATTTGTCCCTGGAGTGCAACCATAACTCTTTAGTGGAATGAGTTAGGGTTAAAATGATCTTAATGTTGCTATGGGGTTAGCATGGACATTTCGGTCATTTTGGGAGCCAAGGGCAAATATGTCTTTTGGTCCCTCTTCTAGCCACTTTCCTATATTGGCATGGTTTCCTAATTTAATTATATGATATGTGGTTGAATTAATTTTGTGGAAGAATAATTTTGAGTTTAAATTCAAATAGGCTTTTGATGGCATACATGAATTTAACTCTAGCTAAATTATTAACTAGTGGGCCATGGTGTGTTTATCTATCTTGTGGGCCAGCCATAAGGGGAGCCACTTGTGTGAGGTTTCCAAGTTTGACTAGGTATCTTTACTTGGAAGGAAGAACTCCTCTTTGGGTAAGAATTCCTATAATTAAAGTTTACTAATTTTTAGTATCTTTAATTAGAAAGTGTTGCACAACTAAAGGGGCTGGTTGCTTATTTTATGGGATTGTCATTCCTATTAGAAAGAGAACTCTTAAAAGGAATGTGATCTTTATAAATAGAGAGAAACTACCCTTGGGCGTGCAACATAGAAAGCAAGGATAGAATTCTACCCTAGGCGTGAAACACATAGGCCAAAGAGAGAAGCACACTCACGCCCAGCCCATTGCTGCCTTCTTCTTCTTCATTGGAGAGAGGAGATCAGGTCCTGGGCCTTTTCCACAAATTGTAGATTCAGAAAACCCTTCTTGGAATCCATATTCTGATCCCACAATCAAAGCCAATCAGATTAGGCTGTGGAATAGAAGAGAAGATCAAAGGAGAAACTATTGCAGAAATTCCTGCAACATACATTGCTGGTTGCAGGCTGAGTTCAGACCTTTGAAGGCTTTCTTTTCAGAGATTTGAGGCATTCATATCATCAAGGTATTAGTCCTCCATCATCTCCTTGCATTGTACACATGTTGATCATGATTTCATGGAGTTTTTATGCATGTTTCATGGCTGCCATATCAGATTTGGTTTTGTTTTAAAAACCTGAAAAACCATACCAGCCATGGACGTCCAAGTTCAGATCTGTTATGCATGAACTTTCAGTGGTATCAGAGCCTCTCCATGTGAAATCATGATCCCATGTTGTGTGGATATCAATCCTAGATTAATCAAGGGCATGGTGGCGCCCTTTAGGATGTTATTTACTGCATAAATAGTGTGCAGGAATTTTTCCAGAACACAGTTTACTGCAGTTTTGGAGTGCAGGAATTTTTCCAGACTGCTGGAATAATTTCAGAATGCTACATAGTGATGTACACAGCACAATGAATGCACTAATATTTTTGGTTGCAGCCATATAATTGCATCCTTGATGGTTCGCATGTATGTGTGTGGATTTGGATGTTTTTTAATTAGTTGGAAAGTGTACGATTGCGCGTTTAGCAATCATAGGAGGTTGTTTTTTTTTTCCTTGTTTTTATTCCAACTAGTCTTGATGTAAGCTTTCTTGAAAAGCATAGGGATCTCCAATGTAATTTTTGGTTTTTGCTTTTCATGGGTTTGCTTGTATAAATTTATTTATTGTAACAAGCAAGGAGAAGAAAGCTTCAAAGATTGCATGGTTGCAAGTAGAAGAGGATTCCATGGTGGTGGAGGCAACGAAAGTTTCCTAGTGCGAAAAGGACTCTTAACCAAGTATCCTAGTTGGATTAGGATTCCTAGTTGGATAAAGATTCCTAATTGGATAAGGATTTGAAGTCCGAAGAGCAGGGAGCCATCAAGGATTGCATTCTTTTATTTGCTTTTATATATGGAATGCATGGTTGAATGCTTTATATAATTGCTATGTTTATCACCTAGTAACATGGCCACCACTAGGTTCTTAAAATTGGCATCTTTCTATATTGGATTGTTTTTAGTTTGGCAAATTGTTTTAAACGGATCTTAGACCAGCACCTTCTGTTTGTCTAAGGTTTAAAAATTGGATAGGGTTTAGTTTATCTTGGTACCCTAAGTTTCCAAAAAAAGGCCAAACTAAAATCTAATATGTTGCTACCTTAGTGGGCCCATAACCCACTGGTCCCAAGACCTTTACTCAATATGTTTTAAAGCAAAGGTTTTTTATTTTTTGAGATGACTTAAGCAATTGAGTCATGAAAATTGTTAACTAAGTTTGCTAGATTTAAACAAGGTTTGAGTAACGATACTAAGGTCAAAAGAGTTTTTCAAAACCCTAGTGTTAAATAATCAAGTGGGAGAGGGGTTTGGAAAAACCCCACGGCCTTTCATTTTCGGTTCATGCTATCTCAATGGAGTGTTGGTGGGAGCTGCCATCCCTTCGGTGAAGTTCTTTACTAAAGATCGCTTCGATGGGTTAGTGGGTGAACTAATGTGAATATTCGTAATGAGGTGTTAGTGGGAGCGGCCATCCCTTCGGTGGAGTTCTTTACTAAAGATCACTTCTATAGAATGTCAATGAAGTGTTGGTGGGAGCGGCCATCCCTTCGGTGGAGCTCTTTACTAAAGTTCACTTCAAGATTGGATTAAAGTCACTTCCCTCCGGAGGACTTGAGTCATAGACATTCTGGGAACGTTCATAAGAGATGGTAATACACTTGACATAAGACGGTAATAACCTCTCCCTAGGAGTTAGTGTTATTTGTCATATGAGGCCAAACCAATCAGTGATTGGACAATCACTGGGTATGCGTATCCAGACAGTGATGATCCAAATAAGCAGACCTTAACTCAACGTGACTGTAGGCTCGGCCATCCCTTCGATGGAGGGTCTATGAGGAGGTTGAGACACTGATACATTATAATTAGGGTTAAATAATGTAAAAAGTCTTGTGCATGTTTTTCCTTTTATTACAAGCACCATATACATGTTACATATATACTGCCTGTCTAATAATAACCTGTTATATATCCAGAGAGATGGGGAAGGATTCTTTTAGCCCGTTGATGAGTATTCTGCGTGAGAACAAACTGACTGGCCCAAATTACGTAGACTGGAAAAGAAACCTTAACATAGTACTCACCGCTGAGGAGTACAAGTATGTTTTGTCGGAACCCTGTCCTACGATTGATGATTATTCTACAGATGACCAGCTAGAGGCTGAAAGGAAATGGAAAAAGGCAAATAGCATGGCCAAATGCTACATGCTTGCTTCCATGTCCAACGTGTTGCAAACACAGCATGAGCAAATGGACACAACTTCTAATATCATGTTGTCCTTGTCTGAGATGTTCGCAGACAAAAGCAGGCCAGCTAGGCAAGCTGCTTTAAGGACAATCATGAATACTAGGATGGCTGAGGGAACACCTGTTAGAGAGCACATGCTCAAAATGATGGATTGTTTCAATGAAGCTGAGATCCTAGGGGCTGAGATTGATGCAGGGAGTCAGACTAATATGATTCTCGAAACTCTGTCGGAGTCTTTCAATCAGTTCAAGCTCAACTTCAACATGAGCAAGATGGACATGACTCTCTCAGAGTTAATGAAAGAACTCCAGGCGGCAGAGGCCATCATGAAGCGTAAAGGCCAAGCTCACTTTTCCCAGTCTTCCTCTAAACTGAACCCGAAAGGGAAAAAGTTCAAGAAGAAGCAGGGTAAGGGAAAAGGACAGAAAAAGGGCAATGCTGGGAAGAAGGATAAAGGTACAGGTGAAAAGCCCAAAGGGAAATGCTTCAAGTGCGGCCTCAAAGGTCACTGGAAGAAAGATTGTCCCAAGCTCCTAGGCTCAGATAAGAAAGGTATATCTCTTTCCTACTACATTGAAACCTGTCATGTGGTTGATTCTACTGATTCGTGGATAGTAGACTCTGGAGCCACTAATCATATCTGCAATTCATTGCAAGGGTTTCAGATAATGAAAAAGCTTGAGAAAGGGGAGTTTGACCTTAGAGTTGGAAATGGAGCAAAGATTTGGGCTGTTGCAGTGGGAGTTGTTACTTTACATTTTCCGCATGATAGGATATTAGTTTTGAATAATGTTATCTATGTTCCGGACATAAGGAAGAATTTAATTTCAGTTTCCAGACTTATTGAATTTCATTATTCAGTTTCTTTCCATTCTGGTGTTGACATCAGTAGAAATGGAGATATTATATGTTCCGGTAGAATGCATGACAACTTATTTTATATATATCCTATTGCTCCCACACTGCATAATGTACAACTGGAAAGCTCATCTTCCCTTCAGAGGAAGGCTTCTTCGACCAATGACACTTATCTTTGGCACTTACGTTTGGGTCATATTAACCTAAAACGGATTCAGAGGTTGGTAGAGGATGGGCTTTTAAGCTCATTAGATCTCGAACCTTTACCGCAGTGTGAATCTTGTCTCATGGGAAAGATAACCAAAAGGTCATTCTCTGGAAAGGGACTGAGGTCAAAGGAGTTGTTAGAATTGGTTCACACTGATGTGTGTGGTCCTATGAACAAACTAGCTCGAGGAGGTTATGAGTATTTCATCACCTTCACTGATGATTACTCTAGGTATGGATATGTGTACCTAATGCGACGCAAGTCTGAAGCGTTTGATAAGTTCAAACAATTCAAGGCTGAGGCGGAATTACAACTAGGGAAACATATCAAAGCTCTTCGATCTGATCGAGGTGGCGAGTACCTCCTGGGTGAGTTCAAGGAGTACCTCACACAACATGGGATTGTGTCTCAGTTGTCTGTACCGGGTACACCCCAACAAAATGGTGTAGCAGAGAGAAGAAACCGTACCCTTCTTGATATGGTAAGGTCCATGATGAGTCATGCAACCCTACCCATATCTTTTTGGGGATATGCCCTAGAAGCAGCAGCATACATTTTGAATCTGGTACCTTCTAAATCAGTACCTAGGACACCTCAAGAAATGTGGACAGGTCGAAAACCCAGTTTAAGACATATCCACATTTGGGGTTGTCCAGCCTATGTACTGAATGATAAAGCTACTAAGCTAGAACCCAAATCGGAAATGTGCTACTTCATTGGGTATCCTAAGGGAACGAGAGGAGGCATCTTTTATCATCCAAAGGAGCAAAAGGTGCTTATCAGCACTCATGCTAGATACTTGGAGGATGATTGCATGATGCACCAAGAGCTTGGTTGTAAAGAAACACTTGAGGAGATTCTTTTAGAAACTCCTGCAACATCTGTGCCAGATCCTGAGACTGTAGAAAATCAAGACATTCCTTTTAACACTCCGGAGCCTCGTCGTAGTGGGAGAATTTCTAGACCACCTGATAGATACCTAGGAGTGTCTTTTATGACAGACTCCGAGGATCTGGTTGAAGATCCTACTAGTTACGATGAAGCAGTAATGGATATAGATGCTGACATGTGGCAGCAAGCGATGAAATCTGAATTGGATTCTCTGTATTCCAATCAAGTCTGGGAACTTGTGGATGCACCTGAAGGGATCAAACCCATAGGGTGCAAGTGGATCTACAAGAGAAAGAGAGGAGTGGATGGGAAGGTTGAAACCTTCAAAGCAAGACTGGTGGCGAAAGGATATACTCAGAAAGAGGGTATCGATTATGAGGAAACCTTCTCGCCAGTAGCCATGCTCAAGTCCATAAGGATTCTCTTAGCCATCGCATGTCATTATGACTACGAGATATGGCAGATGGATGTCAAGACAGCTTTTCTTAATGGAAGTCTTGACGAATGCATCTATATGATGCAACCAGAGGGTTTCATTGCTGGTGGCCAAGAGAACATGGTCTGTAAGCTTAAGAAGTCTATTTATGGACTTAAGCAAGCATCTAGGGCTTGGAACATCAAGTTTAATCAGGCAGTCAAATCCTTTGGCTTTGATCAAAACATTGATGAACCATGTGTGTATAAGAAAGGGAGTGGAAACGCAGTTGCATTTTTAGTTCTATATGTGGATGACATATTACTCATTGGAAATGATGTTGGAATGTTGTCGTCTGCTAAGGTTTGGTTATCATCTCAATTTCAGATGAAGGATTTGGGTGAGGCGAGCTATGTCTTAGGGATCAAGCTTTTGCGAGATCGCAAGAACAAGATGTTAGCCTTATCCCAATCTTCGTATATTGAGAAGATATTGGTTAAGTATAACATGCATGACTCCAAGAAGGGCTTGCTACCTTCTAGACATGGAGTACCACTATCTCGGAATCAATGTCCGAAAACACCTGAGGAGATAGACAGCATGAGGAGAGTACCATATGCATCAGCTGTTGGAAGCCTCATGTATGCAATGTTGTGTACTAGACCAGATATCTGCTTTGCCGTTGGCATGGTTAGTAGATATCAATCAAACCCTGGACCTATGCACTGGACAGCTGTTAAGCATATATTCAAGTATCTTCGGAGAACGAAAGATTATATGCTAACATACCGAGCAGATGATCTAACACCACTGGCGTATACAGACTCTGATTTCCAGTCGGATGTAGAAGGCAGAAAGTCTACCTCGGGATACGTCTTTACTCTATCAGGAGGGGCTATATCATGGAGAAGTGTCAAGCAAGATTGTACTGCTGATTCTACCATGGAAGCAGAGTATGTGGCGGCATCGAAAGCTGCGAAGGAAGCAGTATGGCTCAGAAAATTCCTATTGGAATTGAGAGTAGTTCCTGCAGTGCAAAAACCGATTGTCATGTACTGCGACAATACTGGTGCAGTAGCTAACTGCAAAGAGCCCAGGAATCACAAAAAAGGCAAGCATATTCAGAGAAAGTACCACTTGATCCGGGAATTCGTCCAGGATGGAGAAATAGTGGTAGAGCAGATTGCCTCAGCAAATAACTTAGCGGTCACATTTACTAAGACTCTTACTGAGAAAGTGTTTACTTCACATGTTGAGTCTATGGGAGTTAGGTTAGGTCGTAGTGATCTTTAGTGCAAGTGGGAGATTGTTGGGATTGGTGTATGCCCTAAAGCCCACTGACTACAATTACATCTCTGTTACTGGATATTTATTGGTTATTTAATAGAATGACATCTTTCTCTTATTACTTGTGTATATGTATGGTTGTGTAAGGCCCATTGTTTTCTAGTAATGACTTGGGTGTGTAGTGGCTACACACAGTTAGGTCTGAGTCATGGACACTTGAAACAATAAACTTGTTCATAACTAAGAGATGGAGTTGGGCACTTCATCTTGGTATAAGTTATAATGAGATACTCTCCTGTATTCAGGGTGACTTACCCAAGTCACGGGAGGCTTTTCCGGATTTATCTCATTAGTGCATGTGTCATGCATTGAACAGGACCACTTGTAGGTGTGATCTCTAAAATAGTACTATCACAGAGAGAGATCAATTCACCTCTTGCTACTGAGTGACCAGTGCTCTTAATCTTGAGCATTTGTGGATGAACTGGCGAAGTCGAGTTCTTGTACTTTAATTCACTATGGGTGAGATCATGTTCATGGGTCAACAGCTCTGTGTTTTGGGTACTCGGGCTTGATTAGTTAGGACGTGCAAATGCAATATGGAATCTATGCCATCGTGTGATGGAATGATCGTGCCCTTGGAATTATCCAATTAATCATCAGAATCTAAGATCTTAGTATATGGAAGTTCCATATGGATATTGAACTTGAGGGTCGCTCCCTGGATCAAGAGTATGATATCCTGATGATGATTAAGTCAAGGGTATGAAGTTCTAAGGATGAGATGTAATCAAGAAGGTAGATAGTGCATCGGTTAACCTACTTGATTATGGATGTTACATAGAGGGGCATTGTGGTCATTGTACTTGGTAGGTCAAAGACAATCGTCAGTTTATGATGAGCTTTATTTACAATTTAATATTTGTCCCTGGAGTGCAACCATAACTCTTTAGTGGAATGAGTTAGGGTTAAAATGATCTTAATGTTGCTATGGGGTTAGCATGGACATTTCGGTCATTTTGGGAGCCAAGGGCAAATATGTCTTTTGGTCCCTCTTCTAGCCACTTTCCTATATTGGCATGGTTTCCTAATTTAATTATATGATATGTGGTTGAATTAATTTTGTGGAAGAATAATTTTGAGTTTAAATTCAAATAGGCTTTTGATGGCATACATGAATTTAACTCTAGCTAAATTATTAACTAGTGGGCCATGGTGTGTTTATCTATCTTGTGGGCCAGCCATAAGGGGAGCCACTTGTGTGAGGTTTCCAAGTTTGACTAGGTATCTTTACTTGGAAGGAAGAACTCCTCTTTGGGTAAGAATTCCTATAATTAAAGTTTACTAATTTTTAGTATCTTTAATTAGAAAGTGTTGCACAACTAAAGGGGCTGGTTGCTTATTTTATGGGATTATCATTCCTATTAGAAAGAGAACTCTTAAAAGGAATGTGATCTTTATAAATAGAGAGAAACTACCCTTGGGCGTGCAACATAGAAAGCAAGGATAGAATTCTACCCTAGGCGTGAAACACATAGGCCAAAGAGAGAAGCACACTCACGCCCAGCCCATTGCTGCCTTCTTCTTCTTCATTGGAGAGAGGAGATCAGGTCCTGGGCCTTTTCCACAAATTGTAGATTCAGAAAACCCTTCTTGGAATCCATATTCTGATCCCACAATCAAAGCCAATCAGATTAGGCTGTGGAATAGAAGAGAAGATCAAAGGAGAAACTATTGCAGAAATTCTTGCAACATACATTGCTGGTTGCAGGCTGAGTTCAGGCCTTTGAAGGCTTTCTTTTCAGAGATTTGAGGCATTCATATCATCAAGGTATTAGTCCTCTATCATCTCCTTGCATTGTACACATGTTGATCATGATTTCATGGAGTTTTTATGCATGTTTCATGGCTGCCATATCAGATTTGGTTTTGTTTTAAAAACCTGAAAAACCATACCAGCCATGGACGTCCAAGTTCAGATCTGTTATGCATGAACTTTCACAATGGACCCAAAATTGTCCCAAAGAGTGAACCGAAAAACCAAACCATGGTCCCCTAACTCGCCACATACAGCTTGTTGGGTCACAAGACCCAAACCAAAAATCAAAACCCGACCCCCTAACTTGCCACATACAGCCTGTTAGGTCACAAGGTCAAAACCAAAACCAAAAACCTGACCCCCTAACCTGCCACATACAGCTTGTTAGGTCACAAGGTCAAAATCAAAACCAAAAAACCAAAACCAAATCCAAATCCAAATGTCATTCCCAAAATCTTGCCTTGAGATGGTACGTGATCCCTCTCACTACCATAAATTCCCCTGGAAGCTCAAAAGGCTACTCCATAAAAAAAAATGCTCAAAGACTCTTGGTCAAGTCAAAAGCTCTTCTTCAAGATTCTCTTCAAGGCACATCGACTGCAAAAGCTATATCGTCGCTGTACCTCGAGGGGGCATTTCTTGACACCAAAAATGTCACTTTGCCTCTTCATACCAAAAGCTACATTGAGCCGCATCCTACCAAAAATAGGCAGGCGCCACTTCAAGCATCAGATCTTGTCAGAATCAAACAAAAACTGCAAGGTCATTCAAAACAACCAAAAGAGAGGTACACATGAAGTTTCGGGCCATTCCGACATCATTTGGTCTAGCTTCACTTCTCCAACAGCTAAGCAGCAGCTCCCGGCGGCAACAGTGTCGAAGACCCCAAATCTTCGATCAGAGCCTACGGATGGTCTCAAAATACCTCCGAAAGGCTACATGTCAAGTTTCAAGTCAAACCGACACCGTTTGACCCTCCATCAACTCTCAAGCAGCAAAATCAAGCCCTTAGGTAGCGAGAACTACCGAGGTCGTCACTCATCAAACAGAGCACATAGGCGGCTTCTGCATACCTCAAAAGGGCTGCGCATCAAATTTCAGGTCATTCTGACAACGTTTGACCCACTTTCGATGCTCGGGAACAAAATCAAAGCCTACCGGCGGCGGAGCACCCCGGGACCATGGCACCCAATTTGGAGCTTGTGGATCATCTCAAAATGACTCCAGTAGGCTCCCCATCAAATTTCAGGTCAATCGGACATCGTTTGACCGAAAGTCAAAGCTTGGCATTTCCCTCGCGGTGAAATAAAGGCAAGCGTTTGCATGACTCCAAATGGCTTCAAAACTCAAATAAAAGCCTATGGTTGGTCTTATCTACTGATGGGGGAGTCACACGTCGAATTTCAGGTCAATCGGACATCGTTTGACCAGAAGTCAAAGCTCGGCATTTCCCTCGCAGTGAAATAAAGGCAAGCGTTTGCATGACTCCAAATGGCTTCAAAACTCAAACGAAAGCCTATGGTTGGTCCTATCTACTGATGAGGAAGCTACCCATCAAATTTCAGGTCAATCGGACATCGTTTGGCCGAAAGTCAAAGCTCGGCATTTCCCTCGTAGTGAAATCAAAGTCAAGCGTTTGCGGGACCCAAAACGGCTTCAAAACCTGAACAAAAGCCTATGGTTGGTCTCGTCTACTGCTCAAGAAGCTACACGTCGAATTTCAGGTCATTCCGACATCGTTTGACCTAGTTTCGACGCTTGACAAAAAAATCGGCAGTTCTCCACAGCAAAGTCTTCGGCTTTTCAGAAAATGAGAAACTTTGCAATCCGATTTGCACGGCTTCTCGTCAGGTTTTCTTGAGGGAAATCTAGCCAATAAATGAGAGGAAATTCCAAGAAAAATGCAGGAGAAAACAGAAGCGAGAACGGACGAAAAACTGCGAAGAAAAGGCGACCGGAAGACGGCCGACCATGGGGCACAAACCCCATGGTCGCCGGCGACCATGGAGGTCCGGGCCGCCGGACCTCGCCCAAAAACCCCGTTTTTCAGGTACTTTTTGCGTTTCGAATTGATTGGCCCCTGTGATTTTTCCAAAATCTGATTTTTTGTGCATGATATCCGTCGATCTTCATCAACATCACGGATCCATCACTGGAATCATTAGATCATCATCGGACGCCTCAAGATCGTCAAACGGCTAACCAAGAAAGCACACTTTCTGCCCGCCCGATCGCGAAATCGACTGGACAGATGTTGCTGGCCCGCTGACATCAACCAATGTCTGAAATTGGATCACCATCCGACATCAAATGGTATGTGGGTCCATTGGTGATCATCGCAAGAAGAATCCCAAAGGATGCGGCATGGCCCGCGACTCTTCAAGCGCCCAGGCAATCAATTAATGAAGTTAAATGACCCGTTTATGGAAAGTTAGTGCGGTCATTAACTCATTATTTTGAACGGCCCAATCAGAAGCAAGCAAATGGGAGTTACAAGTCCAAGTAATCATGACATTAAAATCATGAAACTCCCATCATCATGGAGATTAAAGGCGATTAAATGCCCATCACTCTCCATCGGCCAATCAAATTCAAGGAAAAAGGAGTTACAAAACAAGTAAATAAAAACTTGTAACTCCTCCCATCATGAGCATTAATACCATAAATGCTCATAAACTCTCCTAAATGACTACCAAAGGCCTATAAATAGGAGGGTCATTCCAAGGGAAACGGATCCAAAGAAAAATCGCCAGAAAATCATTCAAACATCCTCGGAGAAATCTCTACAACTCTGCTCCTTCAAGAAAACTCTGCAGCAACCAACACTACAAGGTGATCAAAGCCCCTTGGGGGGCCACCCCCCCCCCCCCCCAAGGCCACCTCTCCTTCTATCCAACATGGCTAGATGCGGCTTTTCAACCCGTCTACTCAGCTTTTTACCGGATATAGGACCTTATCTTGGTCCTTATCCTCTAAAAATCTGAGGTTGGAGCCAAGCCAAGAAATCAAGCATCAAAGTTCTCATCTGAAGGACGATGGCGGAGTCCATACATGACTCGCGACTGTCAATCTGAACGGGTCCCCCACAATCGCATGAAAAGTTAGATTCCATTTCTTTCTTTTCTATTGTATTGTATTTTTTCTTAAAGAGACACAAAATTCACATTTCTTGTCTTTTCATTATTGATGAGATTTGTAAACCGCCTTTCACGGCAAACAAAGAAAATCGCCTCTCACGGCATTCAAAACAAACTTGTCTCTTTTCTTTAAAATATGTGTGCAATGGAAAGTTAGGAAAAAGTTGATTTCCTTTCTACTTGTGAAGGTGAATCTCCGGATCACTACTCTAAATTCCAAGTAGAAAAGAAAATCTGGCATACCCACAAAAATGTTGATACCCGCCTTTCTTTCTTCCCTCTCCCTCCTTCCGGACCCCGACAGACCCGGGGCGGATGGTGTTAGGAATTTTGTATTTGCAATTTGATGGATGCATTTGCACTTTAGCATCATTTGATTTACACACACTTGCATTGATTTAGAAAATCTTGAAATATTGATTTTTACATGCATTGGTTTTTAAATTTGGAAAAGTACTTGTTTTATGCATGTTTTGTTTCTAAACTTGGATGCATTGGTTTTAGAATACAAACTCTTTTGAAAACCTAATTCTTTATGCATTATATTTGGAAAATCACTTTGTGAATTTAGGTTTGAGCCTTGCATACATTCATCACTTTCAGAATCAGTTTTGTATGCATTTCTCATTTGAATAGAGTTTTATCAAATCAAGCTAGCCTTTGGTTTTAAACTTTTGAATCTTTTTAGGCTTTGTGTGTATCATGTTTTTAAACATCTTAGAATGACTTAGAACATGTTATTCAAGCTTGATTTAATGGCCCAAAGTTCCACCAAGAAAAACTTTGTTAATTGCAAAAGTGGAAATTTTGGGGTCCTGGCAGTGTCGCCGGTCGACCGAGACCTGCTTCCCGGTCGACCGGGAACACTGTCGGTCGAGTGTGCAGGTTTTGAACTGAAACCTGCCAACGGTCAAAAATATGACCGTTGTGCTTTCTCGGTCGACCGAGACCTCTTTGCAGGTCGACCGAGGACTAGCCGTTGGCAACTTTTTGCTATAAAATTGAGTTCTTTCCTTTGTCCAAAGTTGGAGATTTTTAAGCCTTCCTTGAGGAGCTTTGAGACAAGACAAAGGGGATGAACTAAGAGAGACCAAAGGGGTCATTAAGTGAAGCTTAAGCTTGGATCAACTAAGTTAAATCTCCAAGTAAGTTTTACTTTTAATTAATCATTTGTTATGTGCTTTATTTGAAACTTTGGAAAATGATTTCAAGCATGATAACAATGATGTGTTGAATCCATTCTTCCCTTCATCTTTGATATTCAAGATTGGATTCATCACTTTGATTTCAACCTAAGTTTTGTTTTAAACTTTCTTAATCATGCTTAGCCTAAATCTTTGATTTCTTTTATTGCATGATTATTTCACTTGGTTGAAACTTCCCTTGTTGTTTTCATTCATTTAATCTTTGGTCAAATTAGTTTTGAAAACAACATTGCACATGCATCACTTGATTAGGCTTAAACTCTTTCATACAACTTGTGATCTTTAGATTTTCATATCATTCACAAGTGTGTAATTGTTCAAGTGATTTGCATAGAACTTCAATCATATCTTTTTGTGCCTTAAACTTTCGAATTGCATTAAGCATAAATTGATTGAGCTTACTTTTTAAACTTGATTGAAGTTTTCACACACACACTTCATAAGCATACATCTTTGCATTTCTTTGAGTGTTTGTGTGAGTTAGTTTTCATTTTCATATCCGCCTATTTTAGAGGCAAATACATTGTGCTTAAATTGTATCTCTTGGAGTGTTCTTTTGTGAAGACACCATCTTAGAGAAATATTCATTTGTAAAGGTTATTGCTTAGCCTAAGAAAAGCATCTTGTAAGGTTATTGCTTAGCCTAAGAAAAGCATTTTGTAAAGGTTATTGCTTAGCCTAGAAAAGCACATTGAGAGGTTGTTGTTTAGCCTAGAAAAACAACATTGTAAGGGTTATTGCTTAGCCTAGTAAAAAGCATAAATAGTGGAAATCCGGTGGGGTGATTAGATCACAAGCCGGTAGTGGATGTAGGCATTGAGGCCGAACCACTATAAATCTTGGTGTTGTGGTGCTTACTTGTGGTGATTCATTTATTAGCTTCCGCATCTTGTTTGCTTTATATCATCACATGTGACTAGTTTGTTTTAAAGAGTTAAAATTGCTTGAATTGGTCACAATTGTAGCTCACCCTATTCACCCCCCCCCCCCCCTCTAGGGTTAGGATCCCAAGAACTTTCAGATGGCAACGGAGGAGGAACGGAGGGGCGCGGTCCATCAAGCTGGCACACCCGGTGGGACCCTGTTCATTTGAGAACACAATGTTTGGATTCTTTGGCTCCTTTTAGTTGGTGGCCTATGTTGGATCTTGCATCTAAAAAAAACACATGAGATGGGATTCTTGGAAATTTCTTCTTTTGAGTTTATTTCCAGTCTTTCTTGTTTCAAAAAAAAATTCTCAAAAAGAAACAAAATCTGATTTATAAAAATTTCAGATTTCCCTCTTTTGGATTCACAGTTGAGAAACTTTTGTTTCTTCCTTTTCGGACTTCGAGATCGCAGAAATGTTGAACTCATTTTCGGAATGGAACACCATTCGCTCTCTTTTATGAATCCACAACAAAAAATCTGATTTAACAAAAAAACTTCAGATTTCTCCCTTTTGGGTTTAAGTTGAGAAACTTTGGTTTCTTCCTTTTTGGATTTCGAGATCGCAGAAATGTTGAACTCATTTTTGGAATGGAACACCATTCGTTCTCTTCTATGAATCCACAAAAAAAAAATCTGATTTAAAAAAAAAACTTCAGATTTCTCCCTTTTGGGTTTAAGTTGAGAAACTTTGGTTTCTTCCTTCTCGGACTTCGAGATCGCAAAAATGTTGAACTCAATTTCGGAATGGAACACCATTCACTCTCTTCTATGAATCCACAAAAAAAAATCTGATTTAAAAAAAAAATTCAGATTTCTCCCTTTTGGGTTTAAGTTGAGAAATTTTGGCTTCTTCCTTTTCGGACTTCGAGATCGTAGAAATGTTGAACTCATTTTCGGAATGGAACACCATTCGTTCTCTTCTATGAATCCATAAAAAAAATCTTTAAAAAAAAAACCACTAAGATTGCACCAATTGCGTTCTTTGACAAAAGTGGATCTAAGAAAAGCCTTGTCCAGAGTGTAGAGACAGCTAGACTGTTCTAGGCAAGGGTCCTCCAAACGGGTTCATTAAGTAATCCTACCCTTACCTGGGGGCTGATCTATCAACTGAGGTTTCATAAGATCGAATTGGAGATCTATGTGAACTCTTAAAAAAAATCTTCAAAAAAAAAAAAAAAAGAACAAAAAAAAAAAACTTCTGTCATTTTTGGATTCATATTTGAGAAATCCTGGTTCCTTCCTTTTCGGACTTCGAGATCGCAGAAATGTTGAACTCATTTTCGGATTGGAATACCATTTGCTCTCTTCTATAAAGTCCAATCTTGACACTTTCAAAAAAAAAAACTTCCGTCACTTTTGGATTCACATTTAAGAAATCCCGGTTCCTTCCTTTTCGGACTTTCGACCTCGCAGAAATATTGAGCTCATTTTCGGATTGGAATACCATTTGCTCTCTCCTATGAATCCAATCTTGACCTTTCAAAAATCCCATCTCGTGTCCTTTCCAAGGATGCGATTTGCAACATTTGTGCCTAGCGGTGCTAGTACGCCCTTTCGGGTCTACTGTATTCGCAAACGACACATTTGTATCTCAACCTTATATCATTTTACCTTGAGTGAGCTTTGCTTCTCGGTAATTTGAATTAAGGTTCACAATTGCTTCTAGCAGTCACTGGGACGCTCATTCTGAGCTGACCCTACCTGCGTTTAGAACAATTGTGCCCTCTATGGCTTTTCTGCCTTCCTCATGTTGCTTGGGCTGGGCCATGTCCCCTCGGGCGACTTGAATAGGCGAAACCATAGTATTTTCCGTTTATGATCACCATATTCTTGTGATTACTAATGGATATGGTCTTGTTTCAGAAGTTTTCCAAAAACTAACAATGGCAGCTTCATTAACCATCACCTTTGATGAGAACAAGTACCAGCTCATGCTCCAAGACAAACAAACCAAGCGCACTTACAAGCGCCCTGCCAGCTGCCGAAGCGTCATTTCCATCGGCAACTCAGAAGACACCGGGTCAAACTCTACTCCCCGGACCATTGTCTTCGGGTCATTGGGACCATTCCCACTACCCGCAGAAGAAACCGCACCTGCCAAAAAGCAGAGAACCGCCCCTCAACGTATCACTACAGTGATACCAAGGGCGATCATCAAGAAGCCTGAGGCCCGTAGCGCTCCTGCAAAACCTCAACCTACAAGAAACCAGGTCCGCTCAAAGACTTGGTCTCCAAGGCCTTCACCCAAACAGCGAAGGTCACAAACATCAGCAAAGCCAGCCTACCTGGCCCCGCTCAAGGAGAACCAGTTCTACCCTCTCGCATACATGAAAGAGGAGAAACCTACCCTCCGCCAAACAAAACCAACTCAGCACAAGCCGGCTTGCTCATACAAGCCCAAAATCAAATCGTGCATCGTAAGGCCTCCGCAATGAGAACCTCCTTTTTCTTTGATTTTGAGGTTGCAATGGCAGTCGGCTCTTTCTTTGATGAATTCTGACTGTTGAGGTCTTTGATCACCGTTTCAGCTTCCATAGCTGCTTCCAGGAGTTCTCCCAGGTTCTTTGATTTGTTGCCGATGATCATGGAGCGGATTCTTGCTCTCATGTTGTTTCGGCAGATGTCGACTAGTGACGCTTGTGGCAGTACGTCGGAGCATTTGTATGCCATTGCCTTCCACTTGTGAATGAAGTCATATGTTGACTCATTCTCTCCCTGTTTTAGGCTGCAAAGCTGAGCCATAGTAACAGGAGGATCCTCACCTTTGAAGTGGGATAGGAAGCGTGTCTCCAGCATGGCCCAATTTTGAATGGAGTCCTCCGGCAGAGTGGAGTACCAATCAAATGCCGTACCTTTTAGGGTACTTGCAAAGAGGCGGATTTTGAGGGCATCTTGATCCGCAATAGCTCCCGTCAGGATCTTGAAATGGATGACGTGCTGTCTGGCTGAACCTTTCCCCGTATATGTTTGGAGAGTAGGTTGCTTGAGTTTTGTAGGGAACGGGACCGAGTCCATCCACAAGGGATATGGTGGCTTGATCCCATGCTCCTTTAGTGTATCCTTTTCTTTTGCTTTGGCGAGGATATCGTCAACGTCCTTTTTGGTAAGGGCGCGTGACTCACTGTTTTCCGCATTTTCCTCGTCGTCTTGATGGCTCGGAGGAGCTTCATTGTTTGGCGGACGTTGGATAGTGAGAAGGAGGTTTTCCATTAGGGCCTCTATTCTCTGTTGTCCTTGTTCCAGCTGCTGGATGCGTGCAGCTACGTCATCATGTGGCGGAGGTTGCTCAGCATTTGTGACCAGGACGTTCATTCCTCGAGAGTTGAATGAAGATATTGTCTTGGTGACTGAGCTAGAGCTCATTCTTTTAGATGAAGAGCTCGAAGAGTGGTCACTCCGATGTCCTTGGCTTGAAGGAGCGGGAGAGTTTTCTTTATGTCTTCGTGTCCGGGAGACGCTGCGAGTCACCGGACGCCTGACATGGATTTTTGTTGCTGACTTCTGACGTCTTCTGGTCTTGCCAACCATATGGACAGCAACAACTTGGTCGGGTCTTTCTTTTTCGACCCATTTTTGGGAGACCTGAAGTGCAGAATCCTGGGTTCTTTGCTTCTCTAGTCTCTTTTGTTGATATGCCGCACGGCGGCGCATACGACGAGCGATTTGAGCTTCGGTTAGCTCCGGCTGTGCTCTGGCAATGAAGGACGTAGTCCCTGGTGCGCAGCAGCCGAGCTTGTCTTCTTTGAAGACTGGCAGTGACAAGATCTAGACGCGGTCCTTTGCCTGTCGCAGCGAAGCTTTGAATTTGGCGAGTTCGGCTCCTGTTGAGAGGAAGGGTCGACTCGCAGGTGTGCAGGCCTTGGCAGGTTCTTGCGGAGGCCTTACGATGCACGATTTGATTTTGGGCTTGTATGAGCAAGCCGACTCGTGCTGAGTTGGTTTTGTTATGCGAGAGGGTAGAACCGGTTCTCCTTGAGCGGGGCCAGGTAGGCTGGCTTTGCTGATGTTTGTGACCTTCGCTGTTTGGGTGAAGGCCTTGGAGACCAAGTCTTTGAGCAGACCTGGTTTCTTGTAGGTTGAGGTTTTGCAGGAGCGCTACGGGCCTCAGGCTTCTTGATGATCGCCCTTGGTATCACTGTAGTGATACGTTGAGGGGCGGTTCTCTGCTTCTTGGCAGGTGCGGTTTCTTCTGCGGGTAGTGGGAATGGTCCCAATGACCCGAAGACAATGGTCCGGGGAGTAGAGTTTGACCCGGTGTCTTCTGAGTTGCCGAGGGAAATGACGCTTCGGCAGCTGGCAGGGCGCTTGTAAGTGCGCTTGGTTTGTTTGTCTTGGAGCATGAGCTGGTACTTGTTCTCATCAAAGGTGATGGTTAATGAAGCTGTCATTGTTAGTTTTTGGAAAACTTCTGAAACAAGACCATATCCATTAGTAATCACAAGAATATGGTGATCATAAACGGAAAATACTATGGCTTCGCCTCTTCAAGTCGCCCGAGGGGACATGGCCTAGCCCAAGCAACATGAGGAAGGCAGAAAAGCCATAGAGGGCACAATTGTTCTAAACGCAGGTAGGGTCAGCTCAGAATGAGCGTCCCAGTGACTGCTAGAAGCAATTGTGAACCTTAATTCAAATTACCGAGAAGCAAAGCTCACTCAAGGTAAAATGATATAAGGTTGAGATACAAATGTGTCGGTTGCGAATACAGTAGACCCGAAAGGGCGTACTAGCACCGCTAGGCACAAATGTTGCAAATCGCATCCTTGGAAAGGACACGAGATGGGATTTTTTAAAGGTCAAGATTGGATTCATAGGAGAGAGCAAATGGTATTCCAATCCGAAAATGAGCTCAACATTTCTGCGAGGTCGAAAGTCCGAAAAGGAAGGAACCAGGATTTCTCAAATGTGAATCCAAAAGTGACGGAAGTTTTTTTTTTGAAAGTGTCAAGATTGGACTTTATAGAAGAGAGCAAATGGTATTCCAATCCGAAAATGAGTTCAACATTTCTGCGATCTCGAAGTCCGAAAAGGAAGGCACCAGGATTTCTCAAATATGAATCCAAAAATGATAGAAGTTTTTTTTTTTGTTCTTTTTTTTTTTTTTTGAAGATTTTTTTTAAGAGTTCACATTGATCTCCAATTCGATCTTATGAAACCTCAGTTGATAGATCAGCCCCCAGGTAAGGGTAGGATTACTTAATGAACCCGTTTGGAGGACCCTTGCCTAGAACAGTCTAGCTGTCTCCACACTCTGGACAAGGCTTTTCTTAGATCCACTTTGGTCAAAGAACGCAATTGGTGCAACCTTAGTGGTTTTTTTTTTTTGAAAGATTTCTTTTTTTATGGATTCATAGAAGAGAGCGAATGGTGTTCCATTCCGAAAATGAGTTCAACATTTCTGCGATCTCGAAGTCCGAAAAGGAAAAAGCCAAAGTTTCTCAACTTAAACCCAAAAGGGAGAAAACTGAATTTTTTTTTTAAATCAGATTTTTTTTTTGTGGATTCATAGAAGAGAGTGAATGGTGTTCCATTCCGAAAATGAGTTCAACATTTCTGCGATCTCGAAGTCCGAAAAGGAAGAAACCAAAGTTTCTCAACTTAAACCCAAAAGGGAGAAATCTGAAGTTTTTTTTTTTAAATCAGATTTTTTTTTTGTGGATTCATAGAAGAGAGCAAATGGTGTTCCATTCCGAAAATGAGTTCAACATTTCTGCGATCTCGAAGTCCGAAAAGGAAGAAACCAAAGTTTCTCAACTTAAACCCAAAAGGGAGAAATCTGAAGTTTTTTTTTTTAAATCAGATTTTTTTTTGTGGATTCATAGAAGAGAGCGAATGGTGTTCCATTCCGAAAATGAGTTCAACATTTCTGCGATCTCGAAGTCTGAAAAGGAAGAAACAAAAGTTTCTCAACTGTGAATCCAAAAGAGGGAAATCTGAAATTTTTATAAATCAGATTTTGTTTCTTTTTGAGAATTTTTTTTTTGAAACAAGAAAGACGGGAAATAAACTCAAAAGAAGAAATTCCCAAGAATCCCATCTCATGTGTTTTTTTTTAGATGCAAGATCCAACATAGGCCACCAACTAAAAGGAGCCAAAGAATCCAAACATTGTGTTCTCAAATGAACAGGGTCCCACCGGGTGTGCCAGCTTGATGGACCGCGCCCCTCCGTTCCTCCTCCGCTGCCATCCGCCCCGGGTCTGTCGGGGTCCGGAAGGAGGGAGAGGGAAGAAAGAAAGGCGGGTATCAACATTTTTGTGGGTATGCCAGATTTTCTTTTCTACTTGGAATTTAGAGTAGTGATCCGGAGATTCACCTTCACAAGTAGAAAGGAAATCAACTTTTTCCTAACTTTCCATTGCACACATATTTTAAAGAAAAGAGACAAGTTTGTTTTGAATGCCGTGAGAGGCGATTTTCTTTGTTTGCCGTGAAAGGCGATTTTGCCGTGAATGGCGGTTTACAAATCTCATCAATAATGAAAAGACAAGAAATGTGAATTTTGTGTCTCTTTAAGAAAAAATACAATACAATAGAAAAGAAAGAAATGGAATCTAACTTTTCATGCGATTGTGGGGAACCCGTTCAGATCGACAGTCGCGAGTCATGTATGGACTCCGCCATCGTCCTTCAGATGAGAACTTTGATGCTTGATTTCTTGGCTTGGCTCGGCTCCAACCTCAGATTTTTAGAGGATAAGGACCAAGATAAGGTCCTATATCCGGTAAAAAGCTGAGTAGACGGGCTGAAAAGCCGCATCTAGCCATGTTGGATAGAAGGAGAGGTGGCCTTGGGGGGGGTGGCCCCCCAAGGGGCTTGGATCACCTTGTAGTGTTGGTTGCTGCAGAGTTTTCTTGAAGGAGCAGAGTTGTAGAGATTTCTCCGAGGATTTTTGAATGATTTTCTGGCGATTTTTCTCTGGATCCGTTTCCCTTGGAATGACCCTCCTATTTATAGGCCTTTGGTAGCCATTTAGGAGAGTTTATGAGCATTTATGGTATTAATGCTCATGATGGGAGAAGTTACAAGTTTTTATTTACTTGTTTTGTAACTCCTTTTTCCTTGAATTTGATTGGCCGATGGAGAGTGATGGGCATTTAATCGCCTTTAATCTCCATGATGATGGGAGTTTCATGATTTTAATGTCATGATTACTTGGACTTGTAACTCCCATTTGCTTGCTTCTGATTGGGCCGTTCAAAATAATGAGTGATGGATCCGTGATAACTTGCCTGGGCGCTTGAAGAGTCGCGGGCCATGCCGCATCCTTTGGGATTCTTCTTGCGATGATCACCAATGGACCCACATACCATTTGATGTCGGATGGTGATCCAATTTCAGACATTGGTTGATGTCAGCGGGCCAACAACATCTGTCCAGTCGATTTCGCGATCGGGCGGGCAGAAAGTGTGCTTTCTTGGTTAGCCGTTTGACGATCTTGAGGCGTCCGATGATGATCTAATGATTCCAGTGATGGATCCGTGATGTTGATGAAGATCGACGGATATCATGCACAAAAAATCAGATTTTGGAAAAATCACAGGGGCCAATCAATTCGAAACGCGAAAAGTACCCGAAAAAGGGGATTTTTGGGCAAGGTCCGGCGGCCCGGACCTCCATGGTCGCCGGCGACCATAGGGCCAGCGACCATGGGCCATGGTCGCCGGCGACCATGGGGTTTGTGCCCCATGGTCGGCCGTCTTCCGGTCGCCTTTTCTTCGCCATTTTTCGTCCGTTTTCGCCTCTGTTTTCTCCTGCATTTTTCTTGGAATTTCCTCTCATTTATTGGCTGGATTTCCCTCAAGAAAACCTGACGAGAAGCCGTGCAAATCGGATCTCAAAGTTTCCCATTTTCTGAAAAGCCGAAGACTTTGCTGTGGAGAACTGCCGATTTTTTTGTCAAGCGTCGAAACTAGGTCAAACGATGTCGGAATGACCTGAAATTCGACGTGTAGGTTCTTGAGCAGTAGACGAGACCAACCATAGGCTTTTGTTTAGGTTTTGAAGCCGTTTTGGGTCCCGCAAATGCTTGACTTTGATTTCACTGCGAGGGAAATGCCGAGCTTTGACTTTCGGTCAAACGATGTCCGATTTGACCTGAAATTTGATGGGTAGCTTCCTCATCAGTAGATAGGACCAACCATAGGCTTTCGTTTGAGTTTTGAAGCCATTTGGAGTCATGTAAATGCTTGCCTTTATTTCACCGCGAGGGAAATGCCGAGCTTTGACTTCTGGTCAAACAATGTCCGATTGACCTGAAATTCGACGTGTGACTCCCCCATCAGTAGATAAGACCAACCATAGGCTTTCATTTGAGTTTTGAAGCCATTTGGAGTCATGCAAATGCTTGTCTTTATTTCACCGCGAGGGAAATGTCAAGCTTTGACTTTCGGTCAAACGATGTCCGATTGACCTGAAATTTGATGGGGAGCCTACTGGAGTCATTTTGAGATGATCCACAAGCTCCGAATTGGGTGCCATGGTCCCGGGGTGCTCCGCCGCCGGTAGGCTTTGATTTTGTTCCCGAGCATCGAAAGTGGGTCAAACGTTGTCAGAATGACCTGAAATTTGATGCGCAACCCTTTTGAGGTATGCAGAAGCCGCCTATGTGCTCTGTTTGATGAGTGACGACCTCGGTAGTTCTCGCTACCTAAGGGCTTGATTTTACTGCTCGAGAGTTGATGGAGGGTCAAACGGTGTCGGTTTGACTTGAAACTTGACATGTAGCCTTTCAGAGGTATTTTGAGACCATCCGTAGGCTCTGATCAAAGATTTGGGGTCTTTGACACTGTTGCCGCCGGGAGCTGCTGCTTAGCTGTTGGAGAAGTGAAGCTAGGCCAAATGATGTCGGAATGGCCCGAAACTTCATGTGTACCTCTCTTTTGGTTGTTTTGAATGACCTTGCAGTTTTTGTTTGATTCTGACAAGATCTGATGCTTGAAGTGGCGCCTACCTATTTTTGGTAGGATGCGGCTCAATGTAGCTTTTGGTATGAAGAGGCAAAGTGACATTTTTGGTGTCAACACAATGTCACCAAGATATCCTTTGGCCGAACCATATTCTTAGACATGTCTACCAGCAATGAAGTTTCATCCTCTGTTAATCTCCCTGCAAATGAGTGCCCTTCTAGGAGGTTTGCAGCTGGATGATTATGCACACCACATACTACATGCAACATCTATTCTTCATTTGAGCCCACTACTTTGCCTTATAACGTGAATGGGCATCCACATTTCTTCGAACCAGTCAGCTTCAATTTCTTCCCTACAGTCCCATCTTTAGTTATCCTCGTGTCTCTATAAGACCCAATCCTCTCACACCCAAGGGTCAGCCTAGGTTTTTTATTTCTCCTGTTGGGCGCTGCTGATGTCTTAATCACAACAATGAAACCATTTCTCCTCCCAACATCACGAGCCCAATTAATTAGGGCTTCTCGGCTTATGAATATCTGCACATAATCAAACAAAATTATATTGAACCAAGTGATTACATCAATTTAAATATCAAATGATTCATCTACATTTATTACTAGGGGTGTAAGAAAAAACCGCCTAACCGTCAAACCGCACCGAACCGAACCGCGGTTATTAACCGTATTTTCACGGTTCAGTTCGGTTACGGTTAATAAAACCAAAAAACCGCACGGTTCGGTTCGGTTACGGTTTTCCACAATATTCACGGTTATTAACCGAACCGAACCGTAAAATACGGTTCGGTTAACCGTATGCGGTTAACCGCACCGATAACAAATAAAATAATATACATGGGGGGTAAACGAAATTTTCCTTACCTAAAACCAAACCCTAGCTTCCCACATCGTCATCGCCTCGCATTTCAGACGCTGGACTCTCATCTCCTCTCCTCTCGGCTCTCATCGCGTCATCGCCTCCCTCTCTCAGCAGCTCCCCTCTCTCGTCCACGCGCAGCTGCCCCGGCCCTCTCTCAGGTACACGCCTCTGCCCTCTGCCACCTGCATCTTTCCATCTCTCCTTTCTCCCTCTCTGCTCTCTATCCCTCACTCTCCTTTCCGCTCTCTCTCCATCTCCATCTCTCTGCTCTCTGCTCTCCCTCCCTCTCTGATCTCCCTCTCTCCCCTCTCTCATCGTCTCCCTCTCCGCTCACCCTCTGTCTCTCCCTCTCTGATCTCCCTCTCTCCCGTCCACTCTCTCTGCTCTCTTCCTCACCCTCTCTCTGCTCCGCCCACTCTCTCCCTCTCGTTCGCTCCTTCTCCCCCTCGCTCTCTCCCCTTCGTTTCCGCCCTGCGCCCACAAGCCTCCCTCTCTGATCTCCCTCTCTCATCGTCTCCCTCTCTGCTCTCCCTCCCTCTCTGTTCTCTCCCTCCCTCTCTGCTCTCTCCATCTCCATCTCTCTGCTCTCTCCCTCTCTGATCTCCCTCTCTCCCCTCTCTCATCGTCTCCCTCTCTGCTCTCCCTCCCTCTCTGTTCTCTCCCTCCCTCTCTGCTCTCTCCCTCTCTCTCTCCATCTCCATCTCTCTGCTCTCTCCCTCTCTGATCTCCCTCTCTCCCCTCTCTCATCGTCTCCCTCCTCTGCAAGATGTAATGTAGTCAATCTGTGGATTTATATCTTAATGTTGGGCTCCATGCGGTTTAGATAAAATCTTATTATCTTACTCAGGTTTTCTACCATGTTTGTTTTAACTAGATGAATGAAATTAAATTATACTGTATTACTGTGTATATTTTTCCACGGTTATTAACCGTAATCGAACCGTATAATACGGTTAACCGCGGTTCGGTTTTCCATGGTTTTTGTATATACGGTTACGGTTACGGTTTTTAAAGACGGAAAACCGCAGTTACGGTTCGGTTAACGGTTTCCCCAAAAAGACCGGTTAACCGAACCGTTACACCCCTATTTATTACATCTTAGGTAAAAAACTTATGTGCAGATGAAACTACTATTGTAAGACCCCGACCCGAGTGAACCCGATTAGTGCTAATTAAGTTGCGTATCAGTGCTAAGCTTGATTAGTGTTTTTGGCTAAGTTGGGTTTGAATTAGCCTTTGTTATAGTTTTGGGGTATTTGGATTGCCTGGTGTTAGTGGGACCCTTTGGGGGTTTCCCTTTCATGACATTGCATATGTTTAAGGATTTATCGGAGGTTTTTACATTCATGATTTTAATCCCGTTTTACTCGTTTTGATGATCCCTACAACTTTCATGTTGATCCCGATTCCGTTTGAGGTCCCGAAACCCGATTTCATAGCCTTGAGGGTAAAACAGTCATTTCACACCAAATCTGTACCCAAAACTTGATATTCCCGAAACCCGCGAAACATATATTTTTTGGAAACTAGATATTTCGACGAACTTTTCTTCCTTCTTCGTCGACTTCGTCCGAGGTACCGAAATAGATGATTTCAGCCAAACTAGTCCCTTAAGTTGTGGGACCCAACCTCTCACTTGTTAACAAAAGAGAACCCACCTCCTTCATTCATTCCACTCTCCATTGCTCCAGCACAAACCAGCTGAACCTAGGGTTCCTTGTGTTTCTTTTCTTCTTCTTGCTTCTTCATCTCCAAACCACACTAATCTTGCACCAAACTCGAAATGGAGATCATCAACCTCTTCCTCATCTAGCAAGCTTCACTTTGATACCTTTTGTAGAAGAATCCATCAACTTTGAGACTCCCTTTGAGATAGCTCTCTTCATTTGAAGGTCATCCAAGTAAGTGTTCTTCTTCATCTTCTAGATTTGTGTTCCTATAGCCTTAGAGAAGCTCCACCTTTATTATTGAAAGGTTTCCTTGTCATTTCATTGTTTGACCCATTTTAGGGTTTGTTTTGGGGGTTTTTTATTGTAGCTTGGCTTTGAGCAATAGAAGTGAGTAGAGGCTTGATTTCAGCTAGCTTGGACTTGAGGCAAGTGAATGATGAAGTGTTTTTAAGTTTTTAAATGGTTTGGTGAAGCATTTATGGATTTTCATGCTTTCATTGATTGCTTTTATTGATTTTTCATGGTTGGAATAAATGATCTTAATACATCTTGATAGCCTCATTTAATGTCTTGGAAACATGTGTTTAAGTCATCTTGTTAATAGCTATATGTGGTTGTTGATGTGTTGGAAGGAAAGGAAACAAAAAGGAAAAAAAAGAATCAAGTTCCCGGACCTGCTACACGCCCAGGTCCGATCGATCGGACGTGCAGGCTGATCGATCGGACTGTCTTTAACTGTAAGGCTTTTTGAGCCGATCAATCGGACTGCAGGCCGATCGATCGATCGGACCCTGTCGAATATTTTGCGGAAGCTTTCGTGACGTTGCGACCCGGAGTCCGTGGCCATCGGATTCCGCGTCACACTCAACCTCTAGCATATAGCTATTACATCAAGAACCGTATCGGACTGGAGTAAACCATCATAACAAAGTACAGAGCTGACAGTAACATGATATTTCATTCCCAATATGTTTCAGTTACAATTATCAATGTACATTAATTAAGAAACCCAAGAAAAGGCTAATAAAAGCCATACAATAATAAGCTATTAACCACTACCCCAAATATGACGTGGCTCCGATGTCAAGCTCAATGTCTACATGACATAGCCGACAAACCAACCTGCAAAACATGGCTCCACAGCCAACAAAAGCACTCATCTCGGGACGAAGAAGTCTAGACCTGAGTACCAAATGTAGTGGGTCAGACACGACGGTCTGGCAGGTGGATAAAAAGACAACAAATATACTGAAGAATAAAACATATAATAAATCATGCTATTTGATCAAATGCTGCATATAATTAAATGGTTGCAAAATTGTGGATCTCTGACAAAACATGTATTCGTTTCAAGTATGGGTAAAACATGAAGATCTAACAAAACATATGTCCATTTACATCATCTATAAAAGCATATATATTTGACAATCGGGTCTTCGTGTAAAACATGTGTAAATATAGAGGTTTGGCAAAACAACGTTCATTTGGAACTTAGGTAAAAGCATAAGTATTCAACAAACCGGGTATTCATTTAAAACATGTGTAACCAAAGAAATCTAACAAAACTAATGTTCATTTAAATATATTTCAAAGCATGGATATTTAACAAATCAGGTAATCATTTAAAACAGGTATAAACATAGGGATCTGGCAAAACAAGTGTCATTTAAAACATAGCACGGATATTTCACAATTCGGGTATTCATTTAAAACATGTGTAATCATATAAATCTAGCAAAATCATTGGTCGTTTGAAACATATGTAAAAGCATGGGTATTCACTCAACCGGCATTCATTTAAGACATGTGCGTGTACAAAGAACAGAAAACAATATAATAATAATAACTGAATTCACCTTGGAGAATATTAACACTTGTTTAAATAATAACTTTCATAAAGGAAATGAATCATTTATCGGAAAACAAATACGCAATATAAAACATGTCGGGTATCCAAGGAATCTGGAACTGGCAAGATGACAATCACAAAAAGCTAAGTCCTCTATCACCGAAGTGACAAGAGTATAACGGGGCGTTGGTCTCAGTCACACAAGGTGAGGAGACTCAACGCAAATCATGTATACAATATAAATATACGGGAACGGGACCACGGTAGCGAACCGGGTATCGGGACGGGACCACGGTAATAAACCGGGTATAGGGTTCCAAACTGCAGCTGGCGGGACGGGAGGAGGATCTTCAAGTCGGTGGATCAAACCGACAAGGTTATCCAAGCTTAGTGATGCCGACTCATAAGTCAAATAACAAATCGAGACATATGCAAGTAAATCAAGTACAATAAAATAAACGAGCAAGACGGGGGTGCTCAAAGGCACACTATCGTTCCATGTCGGGCAATACATTTCGGGACAAATAACTGTTACTAATGTAACTTCAATGCTTTCGGGAAAACAAGTCGTGTAATGTAAATCTTGGAAATGAGGAAATACAATGAACTAATACAATTTCGGGAAAAGGAATGATTTCAAGATTTGTTTAAGGTGAATAGGGGTCCCGTATGTCGATTGTAATGATAACTTGGTACTCCTTGAGTTTGAAGACATTCCGGGCTCCTTATACACTTTACGATTTTCAAATGCACAATATCAAGGTAAAAACTCTTAATCACATACTGGTTTTCATTGGTTCAAATATCCACTTCATTTTTCAATCTTTGATTACTAAGATAAGTATACCATTGGATTCCTTGCTTCAAGAGCTTTCCAACGGTATATAGAACTTCAAAATCCGATATGAGAATCAAAAGTTATAGGCGTTTCAAAGTGGCCCCTTTTTTTTTCCTACAGGTTTCTGGCGTCCACGTCTGGACGCCCGGAAGCAGAAAAGGGCGCCCAAGTCTCTGTC
Source organism: Cinnamomum chago (assembly GCA_038049695.1). Classification (NCBI taxonomy): domain Eukaryota; kingdom Viridiplantae; phylum Streptophyta; class Magnoliopsida; order Laurales; family Lauraceae; genus Cinnamomum; species Cinnamomum chago. The sequence continues at coordinate 42,710,840 of CP142458.1, forward strand.
TCCTGGCGTCCGGACGCCAGGAGGCAGAAACCTCCCAGGCATCCGAAATTTTGTTGTTTTTTGACATCCTTTCCCTCCTTTCTCTTCCACTTGAACTCTTATACAAATTGAGTTTTTCCTTGCTTCAACAAACATCCAAACTAAAATAAAAACTCCCATCAAAACTCCCATGAAAAATTAATTTAAACATCTCTTTCTTCTCATTTCACAATAAACAAAGGGAAGAATCCCCAATATACACAAGGTCCATTTGAGCCAAAAATCTAGAGATAAATCAAGAATATTGATTCACATTTCCTAAACCATAGATGATTTAGCAAAACTCATTAAATGAGCATCTATTTCAAATCAATGCAAGCTAGTAAACATAAACATGGGTGGAGAAACCAACCCCATTCATTTCAAAACCATATGAATAAACTTTGACCAAATGAAATGCATATATTTCCAAGGGATTTGACAAGAGAGAAACAACCATTAATATGCATTTTCGAAATCAATAGAAATATGACGAGAAGCATGTGTAGAAACATATATCACATTATCAAGAACAAGTAATAAAACTTAGGTTTTTCTCATAAAACTTAATAACATTCAAACCATCCATTCATCCACTTGTCTTGGGTTCCAAGCTAGCAAACCAAGCCTCTAATCACCTCTCAAGCTCAAGATCAACAATCTCTACAAAAACCCCAAAACAAACCCTAAAATGGGTCAAACAATGAAAGACAAGGAATTGGCTCAAACCAAGCTAGGAAATAGAACTTAAGGGAAAGCCATTGCACATAAAAGGAAAATGGGAAGGAGTCTTTACCTCTAGAGTCATCAATCAACAAGAAGAAGCTCGAAATAGGGGCTGCCCACCTTGGTTTTGCACAAGAAATACATCCATGGGAAGCTAAAGAGATGGGGAAGAAGATGGCATGGTGGGGTTTCCAAATGGCAAGGTTTCCTCCATGAAATGAGAGGAGAAAGCAAGAAGAAAGGGAAGGGGAAGCTCAGTTGCAGAGCTCCCCTTGTGGCTGGAACAAATGAGTGAGGGGAGAGAGAAGAGTCAACTATTAACATGGGTGGGTGTGGGCCCCACTACACTCAAAACTTGCCAAGGGTAAAACATCTATTTGTGGGCCTTGGATGCGATCGACGAAGAAGAGAAAAATGCTTCTCATAAAATCTAGTTTTCAAAAAGTATAATTTTGGCATGGTTCTGAGATCTCGAAATTTGGGTCCAAATTCAATGTGAAAAGACCGATTTTGCCCTCAAGGCTGGAAAAACTGATTTTCGGAGCTTCGAATGGGTACGGAGTGAACACGAAAGTTGTAGAGGTTAACAAAATAAGTCAAATGAGGCTAAAACAAGAATTATCAAAAATTTCGAATAACCTCCCAATCACGCGCAAAGTCACTAAAAGAACCCCCAAAGGGTCCCACTAATCACAAAGGCACTCAAAATTTCCCAAAACTAGAGAAAAACCATTCTAGCTCACAAACTCAACCCAACAAATACTAATCCCACTAAAAGAAACTAATCCACAAATAAAACAACACTAATCCAGAAAATTAGGGGTCGGGTTCTCACATAGCCCGGAATGTCTTCAAACTCAAGGAGTACCAAATCATTTCAATAATCGACATATGGGACCCCTATTCACTTAAATAGATCTTGAAATCAATATTTTCCCGGAAGTGTAATAGTTCATTTTATTTCTTCATTTCCAAGATTTACTGTACATGATCTGTTTTTCCGAAAGCTTGATGGTTACACTAGTAACATTGACTTGTCCCGAAGAGTATTGCCCGATATGAAATGAAAGTTATACATTTGAATATTCTTGCACGTTCATTGATTTACTTGTACTTGATTCATTTGCATATGTATCGATGTGTTATTTAACCTATGAGTCGGCATCACTAAGCTTGGATACCTTGTCGGTTTGATCCACCGACTTGGAAATCCCTCTCCCGTCCCGCCAGCTGCAGTTTGGATCCTGATACCCGGTCATTATCGTGGTCCCGTCCCGATACCCGGTTCGCTACCGTGGTCCTGTCCCGTATATTTATATTGTATATATGATTTGCGTTGATTCTCCTCACCTTGTGTGACTGAGATCAACGTTCCGTGATACTGTTGTCACGTTAGTGACAGAGGACTTAGCTTTATGTGATTGCCATCTTGTGAGTTCCCGATCCCTTGATTACCTCATATGTTTTATCTTGTTTACATGTTTTCTAGCAAATGATTTATCTATTTTGTGAGAGTTCTTGCTTAAACAGATTTCCTTGCTTTTCGAGATATTTCATCTATTATATGTTGTTGTATCTTTTCACTCTCTTGCCAGACCGTCGTGTCTGATCCTTTGCTTTGGTACTCAGGCCCCGTTGCCGGTTTCCTTGAGGAGGAGTCGGAGGAGGCGGTAGGTGAGCCGCAACCTCTAGTTGAGTGGCGTGCTGACGATGTCATGTGGACATCGGGTTGCTACAAGAGGCGTACCATTTTGGGGAGAACTTATTAACCATTCTTTTGGGTTATTATTTTGTAATATTGGCCTTTGTTGGCCTCTAATTTTGGGGAATGTAACTAAATGATATTTTGTCTAACTTTAACAACTTTTGGGAAACATGCTATAGATCATTGCTCATTCTGATACAGTTTTGATATTTGATGTTAATGCTTGCATGACTAGAGATAGTTGTCTATTTGATTTGCTACATGCTTCCACACTCAAAAGAAATATTCATGTAAGGTTGTGATATCCTCACCGCGGACACCTGTGGGAAATTAAATAAGTTGTATATTGTTGATGTATATAATTCCTCATTAATCATTATACACTAATGTCCCGATCCCGGATTGGGATTTCCGGTCCGGGGTCGCGACAACTATGGAATCAATTTTGTTAGAGTATGTAAACGATACAACTGCACGGCTTTGAATATCCGGACATAATTACATTGTTTGGACAAATACAACCACACATATATTGCTTATGTTCGGCCGTGAATGGCTGAAATTAATTCTTTTGTACGACATTGTAGTGCCGTTCAATGCTGAATTGTTCATACTGTGTTGTCACCCAAAGTACAACGGAACGGCTATGCAGGGCCGAACGGTTCTTCTCTGACTAAAAAATAAATCGCGATGAATATGCTTACGTTGATACTGTTAGAATGATCAGGAACCATCATCTGCTTGTCCTTTGGCTTGTCTATTGCTTAAGAATGCTAGTTAAGTGGGTAACAATTTTGAATGAAATCAAGATTAATGAGATGAAGTAAAATAGAGAATGAGGTGAAGATTTAAACTGGGAGAGAAAATGAAAGAGAAGAGATAGCAATGAGAGTGAGACCAAAAATGAAATGTATCATCAGAAGCACTGTTAATTCATCTAAGGGAGAGGAGTCAATGTAGCAAGTAGAAACCCTTCTCATGTATTCATATAGGAGGAAAAACACAGTGGGTAGAAAGTGTATGGAGGACGAAATGAAGCCACATTTTCGTAAATTTACAATTGGGAATTTTAGTATCCATTTATTGGAGCGTGCGGAGAGCCCTTTTCAGTGTGCAGGTAGCAGCTCTCTTTCACAAGAAGTAACAAACGGCAGTTCCTGAAGACAGACGGAGCCGCCTCCTCACATGGAGAAAAACTCCAGAAAACAGAAATCGGTTGCAAGACGATAAGAGAAGCAAGCAAACCAACTTCGTCTTTGAAACGGCTTCTACTTGAAACCCCTAACTTCCACTGTGGAGAAATGGAAGAAGAAGTTGAGGTGAGAGATGTTGTATTATAAGAGAACAAATAAACCCTATTCTCCTTCTTGCTCCCTCCCCCTCCCTCCCTCTTACATCTCTTCCTTTGTTTGACGCCTTGTACAGAAATTGGCTGCCTTGAAGAAGGCATATGCAGATATAATCCTCAACATTGCGAAAGAGGCGGCAGCCCGTATCCTGATTTCGGAGCGTAAGACTCTCCGTTTTCAGCAGGACGTCTTTGATGCCAAGGAGGAGGCTCTCAACATGCTCCTCCGTCTCAAGAAAGTCATGGATTCGAAGGTATGCTGTCATGATTCCGCTGTTTTTAATACAAATGAAATGTAATTTATGCATTTTTTTTGGTAAACAGAGAATTATACTAATGTTGGTGTGCGTATTTTCCTTGCATTGCGATCTGATTCAACAGTCTCAATGTGGAGTTGTTTCCACCAAATTTCATTCGCTCCGAATAACCTTATGTCTAGTTGATTTCTGCTCGTTAGGGAAATATTCAACTGTTCTATTGAGACCAATCCTAGGACCCAACAGATCAAATAATTGTAATCAGAGTGGGTTTGTGCTAGGCCTGGCACTTGTAAACTTGTAACCCTACTTTTAGGTCCTGTAGTGTGGTATTCATTTTATTTTGGTTTTTTTTTTATATGGTAACTGATTTTTCTTGGTGGGTCAGTCATGCGAAGGTTTATAGAGGAGGGAAATTTGACAGATGGTTTTTATTGATTTAGAGAAGGTCCATGATGGTAGTATTTAGCATAACTATGGGTATTTGTGTTAGAGACATGTGTTGAGGGGGTGTAACAAGTGCAAGGTCTATGTGTGGGAGGAAGACTGAAATCCCAATTGCAGTTTTAATTACCAAGTGTCTGCTTATAGCTCCTAAGTATTTGCCTTAGTTATGGAAACTTGATGGTGGATATTTGAGAGGAAACTCCTTCATTAAATGCTGTTTTCAGACGATTTGCTTCCAATTTTCATGGTTCTAGGAGCAGGGATGATGATCTAATCACATCTAAAAACTACTTCATATGTGATAAACATTGATATCTGGAAGTAATTTGTAATTGTTAGACAAAATGGAGGGACAAATAGTAATTGTGCAAGGTGGGCAAAATAGAGACAAGCTAGCAAAGTGTTGTTTGATTGTTGACTGCCGCTACGTCATCTAAAGGGACCCTTTTTATTCAAAAGATGACAATTCGACTTGCAATGAATGATGGAGTTGAATGTTGGGAAATGGAGAAATGACAGAAGGGAAAACCACATGTGTCTACTAAGATGGATGTGTGGAGTAGCCAATAATTATAATGACACAGTCAAATAATCAGATTTAATGCATCGAGAGTTGTAGGGCTATTTGCCTTATTCTTTGCGTTTTGAAATTTCTATGTTTGTGGGAAGTTCAAGAGTTAGCTAGGAAGTTCATATTGTTTGGTCTTCTATGTTGAATAGAGTTAATTCTTGGGTCTTCTAGGATGACCAAAGTAATTACTTGTTTGTTTTCAATATATAGACATGATTATGGTGGTTGCTAAAAAGTTTATATAAGGATGTAAGGGGTCATGAGTAGGACAACTTCAGATTATTTTACAAATTTTCTGAATGAACTGGTTCTTCTCTCAACTTTAGTTAATAAGCTTTTCATTGATATCCCTTTAACAAATCTTGGCTCCAACAGGGATTGGAGTATCTTTGTTATAAGTTGATTTCTTAATGTCACGCCCGGAACCTAGAGCTCTTCGAATTCTGTGTCGGAACTCATATTGTATCACATTCTCATTATGAATCAAATAATTAAGCAAAATAAGGAATTAGACAATCCTATTAAATTAAACTTTCACATATATATAGGTTTGAAAATCCAATTAAAGCACTAACAATGCCAACTAATTTCAAAGAAAACTTCTACATTACAAAATGTCAGCTGCAGTGAATAAATGAAACGAACTAATCATAATGATGAATCTACTTCTCTGTTATCTCTAGGTGACTCTGTCTCTCAAGTGCGCATCTTGAAATCTATCTCTTGATTCTTACGATATTCCCGAGTTTCTTAAGTTTTGGTTACTTGGATTGGGGCAAATTCACAAAATATCAGTACAAATGAGTGAATAGACAATCTAATCTAGTTGTACAGATAACAAAAAAATAGATAAAATTACATACAATTTAAAATAACATCCAAAGTCCAAAGGTCCCACTCATGGGCAAGTCAAGGTCAATCGGGTCAAATCTACCGACAACTTCCTAATCACTAAATAACACAGTCCCAAATTCACGCTCCACAAAGACGCCACATATAACAAAATAGTTTCTCAAAATTCCTTTCCATACATCAGAAAATAATTCCTTTTTATCTGAAACAAAATTGACCACACGGTCCAAAATTAACAAAATGGACAAAAATCAACCTTCCCAAATATCCAAAGCCAACAAAACTCCTGAATTTGGCCATTTGTATGGGGACATCATCCCATACGGTGCTAGTGGTCTAAGTGTGTTCAAGGGGTTCCTCCAAAACCGCTAATCCATCCTAACTCATTGTTTGTCCAAATTCCAAATAATACCTATCTCTTCAAAACCTGACATTCAACCTGTTCTCAACATCTCTAATGGGTAAGTTTCCATAATCAGCTACTCTCTGCCTCTCAAATTATGTGGCTTTAATCTTCCCCAGTCCGAATCAAAATTGGTATCCAACGTGTGTGGGGGTAAATTACATAACTCGCACTTTACATAATTGTGGTAAGACATTCAATTTACAAACTAACCTCAACATATACCCATACCAATTACATACTGCATCAACAAAATACACATGTATAATCCCCAAATAATAATAACATACACATTAATCCACAAATACAATTTAAATCACAATTTGTCAAGTAATAGGGTCCTAAGCGCAATTTATGGAAGTTAAGAACTCAGGAGATGAACACAAATGGATTTTAAATATAATAACCATGGATCAAAATAGCTACGTAGCGGCTGCTATTTCGGGCGTAGTGGTTTCTAGAATTTTAAATATAATATCCCTCCCAAAGGACTTCCATTGGTATCCATCTTGCACTTTCAATTGGTATCGAACTGGGGTTACTTTATAAAGGTTTAACCACCTAGAGTAGATCCTTTTGCTAAATCCATGCAGAAACCCAAGGGAAATTTTGTGTCCAGGCCTCCATATTTTGATGGATCTAACTATGCTCATTGGAAAGCCCGGATGGAAATATTCCTAAATTCTATGGATTGGGCAATATGGGATATTATAGAAATGGGATGGACAACTCCCATTGAAGAAGTGGTTGTTAATGGGGTAAAAACCACTATGCCCTTACCTTATGCTAAATGGACCGAAGGTCCCAAGAACTTCAGATCTACAAATGGTAAGCACTTGATGCCGTCACCTGTGCTGTCTCACCTGATGAATTCAAATGAATTATGACTTGTAAGACAGCCAAACAACCATGCGATATTTAAAAAATGACCCATGAAGGGCGCACCATGGTGAAGCGATTCAAACTCCAACTCCTCACTTCTAAATTTGAAAATATTCTTATGGAAGAAAATGAGACTTTTATGGAATTCTATATGAAGTTGAATGACATAATAAACTCTATGTGGGGATGAGGAGAGTCTATACCGGAAGCTAAAACCTGTAGTAAGATCTTGAGATCACTTCTAGATAGGTTTAACTCGGTTACCTCAATTGAAAAACATAGGGACCCAGAGACTATGAAGGGATATGAGCTTGTAGGATTCCTTCAAACCTATGAGCCCCACTTGACACCTAAAAAGAAGTGTATAGCATTAAATTCATCACGCACTTCATCTAAATCTAACTTGAAACTGAAAGTGAGAGTGACTGAGTGATGATGATAATGAAGAGGTGCTCTTCTTGCAAAGAAATTTCTACTTTAAGAAGAGAAACCAAAGTGAACAAAAAGGATAAATCCTTTTACCATAACAAAAACCAAGTAAAATCCAGCTCCTCTAAAAGCAAGTCAAAGGACTTCCAATGTTACAATTGTAAAGGTTATGGCCATATTTCAATAGAATGTGATGTGAAGATCTACACCTCCAACGGTGAGATCGAGTCCTGGGACTTAAATACCCTAATATCCTTAGGAGAAACTCACGTGAAAGAAGAACTGAACTCTTATTAAAAATTATAGCATGATCATTACAATGGCATACTACTCTATATATAGAGTAATAAGATGGTTCTATACTAACGAGGACTTCTAAAATAGTAAGCTACTAATCTTAATCAGTATTAGAATTTAGGAAATAACATACTAAGTAACTTGATTAAATTAGCAATATCTAAACTAAGATAGGGATCTCTAATTAGAGATCACGTGGACCCCATCAAGTGGGCCATCAGGTCTTGCGGGCCTTGGTCCTTGATCGGCTTGCATCAACTCTCTCCGACTTGGAAAAACTCGACTCCGGCGAGTGAATGGCCTGATACCGCTCGTACAGATCGGGATTAAGACGCTGGAAATCGGTTGCTGTAATCCATGTGGCATCCGAAAGAGGACGGCCTTTCCAGCGAACAAGAAATTTCTGAAATCCCCCGCGTCTAGTGGAAACAATCTGATCATCAAGCACATCAACAATCTGATCCGTAGGAGCCTGTGAAAGTGGTAGCTGAAGTTCATGTGCTTCGGGCGGGCTGTCTTGTCTTGGTCATGGCCCTTATAGAGAGTAAGATCTTCAACATTGAAGGTAGCATTGAAACCAAGATCTGGTGGTAAATCCAACACATGCATTAGGACCAATTTTCTTGAAAATCTTAAACGGCTCGGAATTGCGGGGGTGTAGCTTTTTGTTGGCTCCTGGTGGAAGGCGCTCGGGACGATTACGAAGCATAACCATATCACCTTCCTCAAACTGAACTAATCGACGTCGCTTATCTGCAAGTGCTTTATAAGAATCATTGCTTGCTGCAATATGACGCCGAACTTCCTCATGAACCTGTTGCATATGACGAATAAAATTATCCGCATCAGCACTTGGTCTTGCTTCGACCGGAAGGGAAATAAGATCAATTGGTAGACGTGGTCTAGTGCCAGTGACTGCTTCAAAAGGAGAAATGCTGGTGGATCGGTTGACTGAGTTATTATAGGCAAACTTAGCCATAGGCAGAACCTGATCCCATGTAGTGAGATGGTCGAGCACCAAGCAATGTAGCAATTACCAAGGCTACGGTAGACGACTTCTGTCTGACCATCAGTTTGTGGATGATAGGCAGTAGAAAATTACAACTTTGTTTTGGACATGCCCCATAATGTCTTCCAGAAGTAGCTAACGAACTTTGTATCCCTGTCAGACACAATGGTCTTCGGAAGTCCATGTAGGCGGACGACTTCCCTAAAGAAGAGTTGGGCAACTTTGTAGGCATCGGCTGTGTTGGAACAAGGAATAAAATGAGCCATTTTTGAGAAACGATCCACAACCACAAAGACAGTCGAATTTCCTGCGGGTCATAGGTAACCCAAGTACAAAATCCATGCTGATATCTTCCCAGGGACCCTGTGGAATTGGCAACAGCTGATATAATCCCGCATTCTTCTTGCTTCCTTTGGCCAATTGGCAAGTACGACACCTCTCACAAATACGAGAAACATAGGGTGTCATGTGTGGCCAATAGTATCTATCTTCGACAAGCGCTAAGGTCTTATCACGACCCAAATGTCCGCTACATCTTCCAGAATGGAGTTCCCTGATAACATGCTCGCGGATAGAAGTATTTGGGAGACAGAGGCGACTACCATAGAATAAATATCCATCATGAATGCTAAAATATGGATGTTTGAGATGCTCACCCTGAAGGATCTCATTATAGATGGTACCGAAGTCTTTGTCTGTCGCATAGGCCTCTTTGAGTTGCTCAAAACCCGATACAGAAATTGCCGTGGTAGTCAGGAGATGTTTCCTACGACTGAGAGCATCCGCGATCACATTTTCCTTGCCAGATTTATGGCGGATGGTAAAGGTAGTCCTGAATATAAGCGCTCCACTTGGCAAAATTAGTGCCCATTTTATGTTGTGAATGAAGGTGCTTGAGAGACTCATGATCAGAGTAAAGTACAAATTCTCTACCTATCAGATAATGTCGCCAATGGCGAAGTGATTGAACAAGAGCATAGAACTCCAAGGCATAAGGAGAGTACTTGCGCTTTGAATCTGAAAGTTTCTCACTATGGAAAACAATTGGATGTCCCTCTTGGCTAAGGACACTCCCAGTGCCAACATTGGATGCATTGCACGCAACTTCAAACACCTTGTCAAAATCTGGAAGGTGGAGAACAGGTGCTTCTGTGATTTTCTGTTTGAGTTGCGCAAAAGCTCGAGTTGCGGCATTGGTCCATTTGAACTTGCCCTTCTTTAAACACTCTGTAATAGGAGTAGTGATACTGCTGAAATTCCTGATGAATCTCCTATAGAAGGTAGCAAGTTCATGAAAACTCCGGACTTCAGATACTGTGGTGGGGAGTGGCCAGTCCAAAATTGCTTTGACCTTCGCTGGGTCCATTTTAATGCCATCCGACGATATGATGAATCCCAAGAATATAACAGAACAACTCATGAATGTGCACTTCTTGAGATTGATGTAGAAACTTTCTCTACGAAGGAGATGGCAAATAGTGTGGAGATGAGTGAGATGCTCCTCCCTGGTTTTGCTATAAATAAGAATGTCGTTGAAATAAACAACGACGAATTTCCCGATGTAAGGCTGCAAGAGATGGGTCATAACCCGCATGAAGGTACTGGGAGCATTTGTTAACCCGAATGGCATGACTAACCATTCATAAAGACCATCTCTAGTTTTGAATGCTGTTTTCCACTCATCACCGAGATGGATGCGAATCTGATGGTAACCACTGCGCAGATCAATCTTGGAGAAGATGGCTGAACCTGTCATCATATCAAGCATATCATCTAATCGAGGAATAAGAAATCTGTATTTTACCGTGATTTTGTTGATAGCTCGACTTTCGATACACATGCGCCAACTTCCATCCTGGGTGTCGAATCGGCGATTGGAATAGCGATCCGAGATGGATCGTCGACTCTGATACCAATTGATGTGAAGATCTACACCTCCAACGGTGAGATCGAGTCCTGGGACTCAAATACCCTAATATCCTTAGGAGAAACTCATGTGAAAGAAGAACTGAACTCTTATAAAAAATTATAGCATGATCATTACAATGGCATACTACTCTATATATAGAGTAATAAGATGGTTCTATACTAACGAGGACTTTTTAAAACAGTAAACTACTAATCTTAATTAGTATTAGAATTTAGGAAATAACATACTAAGTAACTTGATTAAATTAGCAATATCTAAACTAAGATAGGGATCTCTAATTAGAGATCATGTGGACCCCATCAAGCGGGCCATCAGGTCTTTCGGGCCTTAGTCCTTGATCGGCTTGCATCAGAATGTCCTACCAAAGTTAAATCTAAGAAGAAAGAACTGGTTGCTAATGCTACATGGGATGACTCATTAGAATCTGAATCTGAAACAGACGAGTCACACCATGATGAAACCGAGAGTTATTCTGTATTGATGGCCCCCACAACCTTCAACTTAAATGAGGGAATTGAACAAACAGGAAGTGATTGAAGATGAAGATTCGAATGATGAGGAAGATGACGAGAACCTTCAGGAAGCCTATGACTCGCTTTATGAGGAAAGCTGTAAACTAATTGAAAGAGTAAGTCAACAACAGGATAAAAACTCAAAGTCGAAAGATGAACTTGATCAAGTTAAAAGTGATAAAGATTATTTAGCAATTGAGCTTGATAAAGTTAAATCAGATTTAAAGATTGCTAATGAAGACTTAAACAAGTTTAAGGTAACTGACAATGAGGTGAAAAGTTAAAATCTGAAAACTCAGTCTTAAACAAGCAAGTCACTCAACTTAGATGATACAAACAGAAATTTGAGTACTAATTTACCCTTGGTGAAGAAAAATTTGAGAAATTATTTAAACTGGGTAAATTTCAAGGAGAAAAGACTGGCCTTGGATATGACAGGTATACTAAACATGGCCCTAGCACCTCCACAATCTTTGTGAAAGGTGAGTCTTCATCTCCTGTTATTCAATCTTTTGAGCCAAATGCTATATGTCATTATTGTGGTCTAAGAGGACATTTGAAGTTTGAGTGCATACTAAGAAAGAACATTAAACACACACCCCTCAATGTGCCCAACAAAGTGATATCTTTTATTTTTATGATGGAAAGGCATATAAGAAGATTGAAGACTCTAAGAAGATTAAAAAAGTGAAATCAACTAAGAAAGAGTCTCCCATGAAGAACTTACCTAATCTTCCTTCCTTAACTCGAAGGATGAAAGAATTGTTGAAGGAAATTGAAAAACTCAATATACAAGTCAAAAAGCAAAAAGGGGGAAGAAAGGAAGTAACATAGGTAAAGAGAAAGTTATATTAACTACATCTAAGAAACAATCTCACCAACCTAAGCCTAATAAAGTAAGGTGTTGGTGGGACCTCTAGACCCAATCCAATAGCCTCTACCTCTCAAAAATCTAGGTGGATACCCAAAATAAAATGTTTAGTGGTCCACACAGACCTTAAGGCTGGCAACCAATCTGGTGGGGGGTACTTAGATAGTGGTTGTTCTAAGCTGAATTGTTTGGATTTGGTGGTGGTAGTGATGGTAGTGTAGCTAGGATTGTAGGGAAGGGTACTTTAAGTTTAAGAGTCCCTATCATGACCCAGAATCCAGGTTCCCTCGGAACCGAACCCGGATTGTGAGTTCAATGTATCACACTTGTACATATAAGTCAAGTCAATAACAAGATACGAATTTCAGAGAAAAAGCAATTTCATTTAATAATTGGAGTCTATTTCAATATCCCAACCCAAAATATAAAAAGCCCAGCAACAATTTCATGTTGACAAAAGAATGCCCTTCAAAATGTAAGGAAATGAATCCTCAAAACTAGGGTGTTTCGCCGCTCAGCCGCAGATGTCAAACCCTAGCTCTTGATCATCGCGGTCCGCTTCATCTCCTTTACACTGATTACCTGGCAAGGGCAAACCAGGGGTCAATTGAACTGAGTGAGTATAAATCCAAATCCACTTGTGGGTGCGAGCATGCAGCATGTTAGGAGAAGAGAGCTACACATAACATACAAAAGACATTCATGACTTGCTTAAGAGTCGCTGAATGGGTGAGGGCTCAACTAAGGACAAACGCCTAACTGCTTAGTAGCACTGGCCCATAACATAATTTCACAAAGGGTCCTTAGGCATCACTTGACCATGTTGGGTCCTTATACGTTAGCATTGACCACGGAGGTCCTTAGGCATCACCATTGATCACGAAGAGTCTTTATACATCATCATTGACCACGAAGGTTGATGGGGACATCATGCCTAATTCCCTCAATTCCTTCAAGGTCTACCAGAGGAGGAAGCGTAGGGTGGCGCATAAAGCTATGATGTGGATGGATGATGTGTATCATGACGTTGCTCGCCAAGATGTCATAAATCCACCATTGGATTACCACTACGATGATATCCGACGGTTGGATTTGGAGAAGGCCCCATGTGTGCAATCACATAGAAGGCCCCACTTTGGGAAGTGCCACATGGGTTGAAATAAGAGGGCTTTAAAGTTTAGAGGGGTCCCAGTTATTTAAAAGAGTCTTATTAGTATAAAGGGGCCCATGTTTTTGTTATAAACATAAGTAATAAAGAAGAGGGGGCCCACAACTTAAGTAATAGGGGTTTAGTGATTGGAATACGTGCATATACTCCTTATGCACGAATTTCAATGCATCTTGCGCAAGTCCTTTTTTATTTTCTTCTTATTTTCTTTTGTTTCTTTTAATTGTGATGATGTCATCATCTCATTAGGGTATTTTATAAGACTGTCATTGTATTCCTATGGGTTATGTTATTTTTGGATATTTGAATGAAAGGAGACTTCTTCTTCTACCTTGGATCTCTAGAGCCTACCTTCTCTTGAGAATCTTTGTAAAGCCTCCGGATTGGAGTTTGGTGAGAGCCCAATAAAGGTATCTTCTATCTCTTTCACTTTTCTATTCCAAGAGCTTTATTAATCTTTGCCATCTAAATATAGATCAGACCTAGAACCTCCTTGTTACCAAAGACCTTCAAACTTCAGATCTGAACCTTACTATCATCAATTTTTTTTAGATCTGAAACTTATCAGATTTGAACCTTTAATAGATCTGAACCTTTTAAGATTTGAACTTTATTGCTACAACCTTTCATCTAGGTCATAGGAAATACGTCAGTAGCCCTAAGCAACTTGGAAGTTCTATCTTCCATTGAGATCCTACCATTTTCTTGCTAAAAGGGATTTACTGTGGGATCTGTGAGGTCACCTTGGACTTCTGATTTATTATTTACTTGATATCCAATGTTCCTGTTTTAATTGACATGCTTATAACTTGATTTTAATTGTTAATTCAGATCTGATCTCATCATATTAAGGTAGATCTCTTATTGTCCTGCATCAATCTTGGTATCAGAGCTTAGGATTGCTTAGGGAGTCATTCCAAAAAAAAAAAAAAAAAAGGTGTCGCCCAAGTTGAGTCATCATACATCTTATTGCACTGCATCATTAGGATAGCCATCATAATCTTTCTTTTGAATTTGCATGCCCACGAGAAGTGGTAAGGACATTCAACAAGAACATCTCAAAATGAATCTTGAACAGTTGTCTAAGAGTATCCAAGAACAGTTGTCTAAAAGTATCCAAGAAATCTTGGCCAAAAATAAGGAGGACACCGATGCTCGACTGGATGCCTTTCTGCAACTGTCATAAGCCCAAACTGAGGAACTCAAGACTCGTCTTGAGCACATTGAGAGGACCCAACACGGTGATATGGTACATCGCCGTAGTCGTAATAGGAACCATAAGAGGAACCGGGGTAATGAGCGCAACAATGATTCTGACCTCGAATCCGAGGCTCGGTATGATCGTAGGGCTCGTGGTAGAGGACGGAATGCTGATGAGCAGGCCGTGAAGAGTGTTAAGATAGAATCCCCAACTTTTGATGGTCGCATTGACCCGAGAGCCTATTCCGATTGGGAATCGGACATGGACCACTACTTTGAGTGGTATGACATGTCTGAGGAGAGGAGAATTCGATTTGCCAAAATGAAACTGGTAAGTCAAGCCCGGTTGTATTGGTCGGACGTTGAGCATAGGTTACATCAGCATAGAGAGGAGCCCATTGGTACATGGGATGAGATGAAGGAGCACTTGTGGGTTAAATACCTACCCCAGTCTTACCATGATAGACTTTTAGATCAAAGGTCTAACCTCCGACAAGGTAGTATGTCTGTGACTGACTACATCAATAAGTTCAAGGAACTTAACCTTCGATGTAGGATCCAAGAAGACCTTCCTGCTAGAATTTCCAAATTTAGGACGGGTCTTCGTCAAGAATTTCAGCGAAAACTAATCATTGTCAAAACAACTAGCCTAGAGGAAATTTACGAAGTAGTGCAAAATCTTGAGTTAGTCATGAAAAGTATACAGGCTAGGCGTAGTGATTACCGCGGAGCAGATTCTAAGCCTTACTCTTTGAGCGGTAAATCAAATTTTGGTGGTCAACCTCCCAAGACTCCCGCGAATTTACCGCCTGCCATCAAGGATAATAAAGGCAAAGGAATCGTTGGTGACAACTCTAAATGGAGCAATTCGGTTACCTATCACCGTTGTCACGGATTTGGGCATGTCGCCCGTGATTGCCCCACCCGAAACCTTTGCATTGAGGATGTGGAGGGTGAAAGTGATCCAACAATAGATGACTACATCCCATATTTTGTTCCTAGTGATGATGATTGTGATGACCTGGAGGATCGGGTATCCTTTCTTAGATTTGCCCCCTCATGTCATGGAGATAAAAATGCACTGAGCAAAATAGAAGGTGATCCACCTCGTGTGATAGTAGTGAGATGTGCATTGACCCTCCAAGAAAATGAGGACTGGCGTAGGACTTCCATCTTTCATACCTACGTCAAATGCAATGATAAGAGCTGTAAGGTCATCATCGACAGTGGAAGTTGTACCAATGTAGTTTCTGCCAATAATTTGTCTCATTTAGGCTTGACCCCAGTTCCCCATCCCAAGCCTTATCGTGTGTCATGGGTAGATTCTACATCTATTCCCGTCATTCAGCGTTGCCTGGTCCCAATTAACATGTTCACTTATCAGGACCAGTTGTGGTGTGATGTAGTCCCCATGGATGTGGGACATATTATCTTAGGGAGACCTTGGATCTACGATTTGGATGTCACCAACTTTGGACGTACTAACATTTGCGTCTTTAATTTCAAAGATAAAAAGGTGAAGTTGCATCCATTACCCCCTAAAGATAAAATTGGCAAGAAGGAGAATGATGATAAAGCCAACACTATTGCCTCAAGTTCTAAGACCAAAGGCTTGCACATTTTGAGTGCTAGTGAGTTCCAGGCTGATTTGGAAGAAAGGACTAACAAAGGCTCTAAGGAAGACCCCATTGTTTATGCCGTAGTGACTACGGAAGTTTCTAAAGAGCCACCTACTAGTATTCCACATGAAGTGGAACCTCTCTTCTGGGAGTTTCAGGATGTCTTTCCTGACGAGTTACCAAATGAACTCTCACCCATGCGTGACATCCAACACGCAATTGACCTTGTCTCAGGAGCGACACTGCCTAATCTGCCTCATTACCGAATGAATCCATTGGAACATGCAGAAATGAAAACGCAAGTGGATGAACTCCTCAACAAGGGCTTCATTAGGGAGAGCCTAAGCCCTTGTGCCGTTCCCACACTTTTGACTCCAAAGAAAGATGGAACTTGGAGGATGTGCGTGGACAGTCGAGCGATCAATAAGATCACTGTCAAGTATCGGTTTCTGATACCCAGGTTAGACGATATGCTCGACATGATGGCTGGTGCCACTATCTTTTCTGAGATAGATCTTAAGAGTGGCTACCATTTGATTCGAATTCGTCCTGGGGACGAGTGGAAAACCGCCTTTAAGACAAAGGATGGGTTGTACGAATGGCTAGTGATGCCATTCGGGTTGACCAACGCGCCAAGTACCTTCATGCGCATCATGACACAAGTTTGAGGCCATTCATTGGAAAATTCTTAGGAGTTTACTTCGATGACATTCTCATCTATAGTAGTACTAAGGAACAACATCTTAACAACTTGTGGCAAGTTTGCGGTACTTGGCGAAAGGAACAACTGTACGCAAACCTTAAGAAATGCACATTCATGGCAGATCGTGTGGTATTCTTAGGTTTCGTAGTCTCTGCGGCAGGAATGTCCGCTGATCCTAAAATGGTGCGTGCGATTGTTGAATGGAAGACCCCATCCAACATTCATGAGGCACGTAGTTTCCATGGTCTAGCCACGTTTTATCGTCGTTTTATCAAGGGATTTAGTACCATCATGGCTCCAATTACTGATTGTATGAAAAAGGGAGAGTTTAATTGGAGCTCAGCTGCTACAAAAGCCTTTCAGGAAATCAAAATCAGAATGACAGAATCTCCTGTCATGCGATTGCCTGACTTTTCTAAGGTTTTTGAAGTAGCCTGCGATGCATCTGGAGTTGGAATAGGAGGTGTTCTGAGTCAGGAGGGACACCCCGTTGCTTATTTCAGTGAGAAACTGAATGAGGCTAAACGAAAGAAATATTCCAACTACGAAAGAGAATTCTATGCAATAGTTCAGTCGTTGAAACATTGGCGACATTACCTGTTACCGCAAGAGTTTGTTTTGTACTCGGATCATGAGGCATTGCGGTACTTGAATTCCCAATCCAAGCTAAAAGGGGAACCTGCGAAATGGGTCGAACTATTGCAAGAGTACACTTTCGTTTTGAAACACAAGGCAGGAGTGGAGAACAAACCCGCTGATGCGTTAAGTCGTAGAGTAAATTTAATCCACTCCATGAATGTGGAAGTCACTGGGTTTGATTGTTTGAGAGATGATTATCCATCATGCCCAGACTTCGGGGACTTGTTTGTATCTCTTTCTGATAATCCTCCGCGGAGCATTGATCGGTTTACATTGAAAGATGGCTATATCTTTCGAGGAAATCAGATTTACATCCCCCGCACATCCATGAGAGAATTTTTGATTTGGGAGCTCCACGCTGGTGGAGTAGGCGGCCACTTTGGTTGTGACAAAACCATTCTTCTTATGGAGGATCGTTTCTACTGGCTGACTCTCAAGCGAGACGTCGCGCGCACCATTGAACGTTGTCGTACTTGCCAACTGGCCAAACAACGTAAACAGAACACGGGGTTGTACACTCCATTGCCCGTGCCTCACGCACCATGGCAAGACAAAAGTATGGATTTTGTGCTTGGGCTTCCCAAGACAAGTAAACAGCATGATTCCATACAGGTGGTTGTGGACCGCTTCTCTAAGATGGCCCACTTTGTTCCTTGCTCCAAGACATCAGATACTTCGCATGTTGTGAAAATTTTCATGGAGCGCATTGTTAGCCTGCATGGTGTTCCCAAAACCATCGTGTCCAGCCGAGATGTTAAGTTTACCAGTTACTTTTGGAAGACACTGTGGAAAATCCTGGGCACAAAACTGCAATTCTCATATACGTACCATCCACAGACTGATGGTCAGACAGAGGTAGTCAACCGAAGTCTGGGGAATCTTTTGAGATGTTTAGTTGGTGAGCATATCAGATCATGGGAGTCTGTCCTACCAGTCGCAGAGTTTGCATACAACAGTTCAGTTAATAGATCCATAGGCATGAGTCCTTTTGAAGCAGTAACTGGGTACAAACCTAGGATGCCTGTAGATCTCATTCCCATGTCCTCCATTCATCGTCCATTTGAGTCAGCCGATGCATTCATTCATTGCATAATGAGATTAGAAAACGAATTAACTTGCAAAATGATAGTTATAAAATCTCTGCTGATTCACATCGTAGGTTCATTGAATTTCAAGTGGGTGATGATGTCATGGTTTGCATAAGGCCAGAGCGGCTCCCACAAGGAATTGCTAAGAAATTACAGGCCCGCAGTATTGGCCCGTTCAAAGTTTTGAAAAGGTTGGGTCCTAATGCATATGTCTTAGATCTTCCACCTGATATGGGTATTAGTGCTACCTTCATTGTGGAGGACCTGGTTCCTTTTTGGGGTCCTCCCATGTGTCCAAATAACCCAACTTCTACCCCTTCACCCAACCGTGTGGACCATCTTTTTGAGCCCACTACTTTCCACAACCGTTTCCCACAACCAACCCCACCTCTACCACCTAAAGCTTAACGAATGGACATTGTGGAAGATATATTAGATGATCAGTTGGTCTCCACCAGACAGGGAGGCATCCAGAAATTCCTTGTCAAGTGGAAAGACAGATTGCAGCTTGACAGCACATGGATCACACGTGATGAGTTGCAGTGTCTCAATCCGGACCTCCTGGAGCGGTATGATAGCTTTATCTCACCGGATGTGAGATTTTCTCAGCCGAGGGGAATTGATGGGGACATCATGCCTAATTCCCCCAATTCCTTCAAGGTCTACCAGAGGAGGAAGCGTAGGGTGGCGGATAAAGCTATGATGTGGATGGATGATGTGTATCATGACGTTGCTCGCCAAGATGTCATAAATCCACCGTTGGATTACCACTACGATGATATCCAACGGTTGGATTTTAGCGGATTCATCATTTGAAGGAGAGAAGGCCCCATGTGTGCAATCACATAGAAGGCCCCACTCTGGGAAGTGCCACATGGGTTGAAATAAGAGGGCTTTAAAGTTTAGAGGGGTCCAAGTTATTTAAAAGAGTCTTAGTAGTATAAAGGGGCCCATGTTTTTGTTATAAACATAAGTAATAAAGAAGAGGGGGCCCACAACTTAAGTAATAGGGGTTTAGTGATTGGAATACGTGCATATACTCCTTATGCACGAATTTCAATGCATCTTGAGCAAGTCCTTTTTTATTTTCTTCTTATTTTCTTTTGTTTCTTTTAATTGTGATGATGTCATCATCTCATTAGGGTATTTTATAAGACTGTCATTGTATTCCTATGGGTTATGTTTTGTTTTGGATATTTGAATGAAAGGAGACTTCTTCTTCTACCTTGGATCTCTAGAGCCTACCTTCTCTTGAGAATCTTTGTAAAGCCTCCGGATTGGAGTTTGGTGAGAGCCCAATAAAGGTATCTTCTATCTCTTTCACTTTTCTATTCCAAGAGCTTTATTAATCTTTGCCATCTAAATATAGATCAGACCTAGAACCTCCTTGTTACCAAAGACCTTCAAACTTCAGATCTGAACCTTACTATCATCAATTTTTTTTAGATCTGAAACTTATCAGATTTGAACCTTTAATAGATCTGAACCTTTTAAGATCTGAACTTTATTGCTACAACCTTTCATCTAGGTCATAGGAAATACGTCAGTAGCCCTAAGCAACTTGGAAGTTCTATCTTCCATTGAGATCCTACCATTTTCTTGCTAAAAGGGATTTACTGTGGGATCTGTGAGGTCACCTTGGACTTCTGATTTATTATTTACTTGATATCCAATGTTCCTGTTTTAATTGACATGCTTATAACTTGATTTTAATTGTTAATTCAGATCTGATCTCATCATATTAAGGTAGATCTCTTATTGTCCTGCATCAAAGGTCCATGAACATCATCATTGACCAGGAAGGTCCATAAACACCACCATTGACCACAAAGGTCCTTAAACATCAACATTGACCACGAAGGTACATAAACATCACCATTGATCACGAAGGTCCATAAACATCATCATTGACCACGGAGGTCCTCATATGAGGGTTTCACCCTATGCAGTGCTAGTAGTCTAATGGTGTCCAGAAGGGGCCTCCACTCAACTAGGTTGTTCAATTTGATTAAGCTTTCTTTATTAACCCCAATACTCATAAGGACTTGTTCTGAAAGCAATCCCGTACACATAACCTTGGTTTTAACCTGCCCTTACCCGAGTCATCATTGGTATTTATTGGTGTACGGCCTATTCCATGACTAAATCATTACGGCTTTGAGATGCATCTAAACCACGAAATTGTTAATGATGCTTGAACCAAGCCAGAAGCACACAAGAGAGATTACAGAAGCATACAAGAGAGAGACAAGCTGCAAGAGAATGCGTGAGTTTGTATTGACTATCGATCCATATATAACACAGTATGGAGAGATTAGTGGATCTAATTACATGATTACATGTATAGATAAGGAAGCTAATATCTATCTAGTATCTATTTGACAACTCATACAATCTTTTAGATTTGTGGGCTGACCCATTAGGCCTAGCAGACCTGCTGACCTATTTCTTTACACCCCTTCTCAAGCTTTGGATGGGAGAAAGTGACCATCGAGAGCTTGGAAACTAGCTCTGAAAAACGAGAGGTGGAGTGGCTTTTGGTGAAAAAATTTGCTATCTGAATAGCTGATGAAATCTGGAAGAGCTTTATAGTACCACTTCGAACATGTTGACGAATGAAATGATAGTCAACTTCAAGATGTTTGGATCGTTCAGGGAAGACATCATTTGTTACCAGTTTCCATGCACTTTCACTGTCCGTAAAGAGGGGTAGATTTAGGAACTCGAACTCCTAAATCCCGAAGTAACCATCGAAGCCAAATAATTTCAGTAGTGGTGTGAGATACAACACGATATTCAGCTTTAGTGGAATGCTGTAAGACAACTTCCTGTTTCTTGCTCTTCCAAGAGATGAGAGAGGAGCCAAGAAAAATGGAGAATCCTATTGTAGAGCGCCGATCATTGACATCTCCTACCCAGTTGGAAGAATAGCCCTGCAGAGTAAGATTTTGACTAGAGGAAAGAAGGAGGGCACGGTTGGAACTTCATTGTAAGTATCTCAATATGCGCAGTACAACAGCTCGGTGAATATGAGTGGGTCGCGCAACAAATTGGCTTACCACATGTACCGCAAAGGCAATATCTGGTCTGGTAATCGTAAGATAAACCAAGCTGCCAATCACCTCACAATAACGAGTTGGATCAGAAAGTAGATCTCCATCAGTAGTTCGAAGCTTCAGATTATGTTCAATTGGAGTAGAGGCAGGCTTAAGATCTGTGAGAACGGCTCGTTGGAGAACTTCATTGCAGTATTTCGTTTGTGATAAAAGGTATCCTTTGGGAGAGTAGGCAACCTCAATGCCCAGAAAGTACTGCAGATTGTCCAAATCTTTCATCTAAAACTGTCGATGAAGAAAACTCTTCAAGGATAGAATACCAGGAGCATCATTGCCAGTAATAATCATATCATCGACATAGAGTAACAGGAAAACACACCCAGATTGCGAATAACAAGTGAAGAGAGCGGAGTCATGAGCACTCTAAGAAAAATCAATGCTGATAATGCTGGTGCTAAACCGTTCAAACCAAGCACGAGGGGCTTGTTTGAGTCCACATAAAGCGCGTTTGAGACGGACGACACATAGAATGAGGAGGTCTCACGACGCCTGGAGGAGGATGCATATAGATTTCTTCCTGAAGAAATCCATTAAAAATGCATTCTTGACATCAAGCTGATAGAGTGGCCAATGTCTAACAGCGGCAATAGAGATAAAAGTACAGACAGGTGTCATCTTAGCCACGGAGATCTACCCCATATTCTTGTGTGTAGCCTTTTGCAACCAAGCGAGCCTTGTAACGATCAATAGATCCATCAGATTTGGTCTTGATCTTAAATATCCATTTGCAGCCGATAGCTCGTTTCCCGGAGGGAAGAGGAAGAAGGTCCCATGTTTGAGTTTTCTACAGAGCTGCAAGTTCTACTGCAATGGCAGTTCTCCAGTTCGGATGAGTAATAGCTAGGATTGTGGCTCTGCCAAAGTATGAATTGCTGCAAGGAAGGACTTGTACGATGGAGAAAAATGATCAGTACAAACAAAGCCAAAATGGGAGGGAAGGATTCTAGTGCGCAAGGGATACCTTCAAGTTTGAGGAGGATCCTGCACATCTGGAGTAGAGGAGAGAGGCCCATGGTCAGAAGTAGGAGGTGGGGTTGCAGATTCCGAAGGAGCAGACGGAGTTTTGGGCCGACGATGATATACCTGCAGGGGTGGAGCAGAAGGGGTATCGGAGGGAAACAGGTCTGGAAAGGGATCAAGAGGATAGATCGTAGGTTGCTCAGGAGAAGGGGATGGAGTAGGTAATGTATAGAAAGGTATATGTTCCAAGAAGGTGACATTACGAGAAACCTGTAACCTATTGGTTTTAGGATCATAGCATCGATAGCCTTTTTGTTCGATGCCATACCCTTAAAAGACACAAATAGTGGATTTTAGGGAAAGTTTGGTTCTCTCATTATCATGCAACAGAACAAAACAGGTGCAGCCAAATACTTTGAGATAGGATAAGTCAGGTGATGCAACCTAGGGTTAGGATGCAGGTGCCGGGGGCACAATTTGGGTTCCGAAGAACAATCACTCGAAGAAGAAACAGTCTCCAATGAAAAATCCACATAGGGAATTCTATTAACTCAATTCTAATCTGAAATCATTGATCTCTACAATGTTCTATTTATAATAAAAGAAACTTAAGCCCTAAGAAAGCATTCCTAATCAAACTAGGAAACAAATAATAATACTATCCAAATTAGAAACTATTCCTAAATGCAACTTCTTAAATAAAAATTAGAAACTAATAACAATTAATAAAGAATTCCTAATCTTGCTTGGTCTCACAATTGGACCATGAGTCTTGCCCCAACGGCTAGATAGTGCTGCTGTATCATTCTCCCCAGGTTGGAAAAGAGTTCGACCTCGAACTCGACTTTTCTTCTTGATGTTGCTTTTGTAGATAGTGTGTATGTGAAGCGCATCCTTGGTGAGACGAGAACTTGACCCATGCTTTGGTGGTGTCGGCTTCATAGGACGGAGTGTGACTTGCCTTGCACCATGCATAAATGTGTATGTGTTGTCGCGCATGCCATTAGTGCCATTCTTGTCATTCATCCATGGACGACCCAGCAAGATATTACAACTATCCATGGGTACTTTACACCAAACTGTATCTGTGTAATCTTCGCCAACAGAAAAGTTAACTGAACAGGCATATCGGACTTTCACTTCATCACCTGTCATTAACCATCTAGCAAAATAAGGATGATGATGCTTCCGAACTTGCAGCTGTAAGCAATCCACAAAAGCTTGGGATATAATATTCTGACAACTGCCTCCATTAATGACTACTGTGCATACTTGCCCATTGACTATTCCTTTGGAGTGGAAAATATTTTCTCGCAACCATTTCTTCGCAGTAGTTGATGTAGGTTTTTGGATGACCATGAGAGACTCAAGACCTTCTTCGGGCATAGTATCCTCCACTTCCTCTGTTTCATTCTCTTTAGGATCATCTGGAACATCTTTCACATCACTTTTATTCTCAATGAGGTGGATACGTTTTGGACATTCTGCTACACGATGCCCTTGTTTACAAGTAAAGCATGTAAGCCTATTTTGACCTTCGGGGTTGGTGAAAACTTTCTCCGATGACGCACTCGGTCTAAAACCTGCAATGGAGAAATTCTTCTGCATAACCCATTTAGCTGCATTAAGTTTTTGGGCTTGATGATGTGCAATTCCCTCAGCTTTGAGAGCATGCTGAATAATCTCATCAACATTATCAAAATGTCTGAATGCGAGGATATCTTGAATGTCAAGTGTAAGCCCATTAAAGTATCTGTCAACTAATACCTCATCATCTTCATTCAAACCACAACAAGCTTGCATGCTCAGAAACTCCTCAGAATAGTCAACAGCGGTCTTAGATCCTTGTTTCAAGTATTGAAAACGTGAATGCAGATCTCTGGAGTAATTGACAGGCATGAATTTTTGCTCCAACAAAATTTTCATCTCGGCCCACGTGTCAACAGCGTCAATTTGGTGGCATCTCCTCTTCTTTTGCAACTCGGCCCACCATATCGCAGCATAATTTCGAAATCGAGTTGCCACCAGTGTAATCTTATGACCATCCGTCATTGGTTTATGTGCAAAAATATTTTCAACGCATACTAATCAATCCAAGAATTCATCTGGCTTCAATTTCCCATCATATTCGGGAATCACAAGTTTAATACCCAAATCATGATCAACATTGACGGCATGTGGATCTCGTTGATTCCGAATATGTCCTCTATCATCTCGATGATTATCCTCACGTCGATTAGTTTCCAAATTTGTTAATCGGATTTCAATCCTGTCAAGAGTCGCTTGCATATGAACTTGCATTTGAGCCACCATTGTGGATATTTGATTAACAATCACCGATAATTGTGCAATGGTTTCCCTCAGATCATCATCAGTATTGGAGGAAGGCTCCACTCCTACCTGCTTCTTGGGAGGCATTTTTTTTATTGCAAATTTAAAATTTTTGACTGACTTGATGTGTAGATCTGCTCTTCACGATCACGCTGGCGAAAACGGATTGGAGATTGGACGGTGGATGATCCCGATATCGTCAGAAGATATCTCAACCGTTGATCTTGGTCAAATTTGCTGTTGATTAGATCCTGTGATGCAATGATGACGTCAGCAGAATTTGTTGGGTCTCAAGAAGGGTCAGATAGACTAGATGTCAACCCAAATCAATCCAGATTTGAACTTGGCCCAACCCGTGAATGACCTGAACTGAACTCAGGTAAGGCCCACTTGTTGCCTTGTTCTCTGTGCAGGAGAAAACAAGAGAATAAAATGGCAAAGGCTGCCCTTTTGTTGCTGGAAGGCGAGAGGAGAAGGCGGGAGGCTTTGCTGCACGAAGGGAAAAAAATTGTTGGCACTATTATCCAACGAAGAGAAGGAAACTGGGGAGGCGATGGCCAGCAGGCGATGGTAGTAGCGATCGAAGAGCAGGCGAGCGCCCTCGTTGGGGAGTGAAGAGCGCAAGGCGCTGTGGCGACGGCAGGGCTGGGTGATGACATCGGGGCGTCGTGTCGATGGTAGTGTGTACTCCGGTGCCAGGTACACGAGTCCTCCGCCTTGCTTATTCTTCGTTTTCTTTCTATTTTTTTTTTTTTTTTTTTTTTTGTTATTCTGGTTTGGGGTTGTGGGTGTTTCGGGGAAAGGGAGATGGGCGTCTAGATCTTGGGTGACTTTGGGGATTTTGGGTATCAGGTGGTATGACGATTAGGGTTTGGGTTTTTTGGCGAAAGACCTTGCGGGGAAGTTGGACGAGAGTTTCCGTGAATGGGGTTTTGGCAGGGGGTGCGGGATGGGTTCAGGGTTCGGGTATGGTGTTTCTGGGTGGGGTTGGGTTTCAGTTGGCTTGTTTTTTGGTAGCGAGAGGGTGACGTGGGTAAAGAAGGATGATGGACGATGAGTAAGGATGTGGATAGGGGTAACATGCCGACGATCGAGGGATCGTTCGGCTCTGATACCAATTGATGCAACCTAGGGTTAGGATGCAAGTGCCGGGGCACAATTAGGGTTCCGAAGAACAATCACTCGAAGAAGAAATAGTCTCCAACAAAAAATCCACACAGGGAATTCTAATTTGAGATCATTGATCTCTACAATGTTCTATTTATAATAAAAGAAACTTAAGCCCTAAGAAAGCATTCCTAATCAAACTAGGAAACAAATAATAATCCTATCCAAATTCTAAAATATAAGGATGGGCTTGGGCCCTGGCCCATGGACGTGGCCTGCATCACTGGATATTAAATAAGAATTTTGGTAGAAGAGAAATACCTGATGAAGGGTAAAAGAGTACAATGATTTGTATTCAAAACTGTTCTAATTATAGAGCCATACAACTTATGAGTTGTACATCTAATATTTGGGGAGAGAATATTAGATGAATTGCTACAACAAGAGTCTAGTATTTTAAGGAACCAATTTGGATTTATGCCCAGTAGGTCCATTATAGAAGCTATTTTTCTTTTAAGGGAAATCATGCAGAGTTAAGTGAGAAAAGGGAAAAAGAAAAAAAAATACACATAGTTTTTATTAAACTGAAGAAAGCATATGATAGGGCCCATGATTTTTATTGAACTAAAGAAAGTATATGATAGGGTGGCAAGCCAATTAGTTTCTCAGACTTCGAAGAAAAAAAGCATCCCTAAGGGGTATATTGATATTATTCGGTATACACATAAGGGGGCACTTACAAGCATGAGAATGGTTTATCGGCAGCATCCAAGTTCCCCGTTGGAGTTATTTTGCACTAAGGCTTTACTTTGAGCCCTTATTTGTTCTCCTTGATTATGGGTCTCTTAATTGCAGATATCTAAGATGGAGTCCCATCGTGGTGTATTTTCACAATGATGTGGTGCTAATTAGTCAAACCAAAATGCAAGTGAACGATAAATTGAAACTTTGGAGAAGGGCGCTGAAGTGAGAAGAAGAGTTAAAAGTAAGTAGCGCTAAGATTGAATATATGGAGTGCAAGTGTAATGGGTTAGAGCAGTGAAGTCGAAGTACCACAATGTGGTATATTTAGTTACGTATGAGCTATTGCCGAATAAAGTGGATGGTTTGAGTCACATATAACTAGTAGAATCATTATAGTGTGTACTAAGTGGAGACAAGCTATCTGAGTGTAATGTGATTGATGTGTTCCGGTTATAATAAATAGACTTGTTCATGATAAGCCTAGGAGCTATATGGAGCTGAATGTTGGGCATTGAAGAAATGTGAAGAAGCTAAAGCCGGTGCAGCTGAGATGCACATGCTTAGAAGGATGTGCAGTGTGTTTAGAAGGGACAAAATTAGAAACAAATACATCAGAAGTAATTTTTGGGTAATAACAATTGTGAAAAAGTAAAAGAATGTTGCTTGAGAAGTCGTCTGAGATAGTTTGGTGCATTTACAAAAGGTGAGAAACTGTCTGTGTGAGATAAATTGAAGGGTTACTTGTGGAAGGTATTCTGAGAAGAGGAAGGCAATTCTGGGGGAAGTGGGGAGGAATGACATGTCATTTTGTGGAGTAACTGAGTAGAGTTGAGTGGAAGAACAAAAATATCATAGGTGGCCCTGAGTAGATAAGCTTCATAAAGTTGAAGATGAGTAGATGTGTCCTTAGCTAGTCAAAGGGTGAGTTTCTATAGCATGTTTCATACATAAGGTATTACACCAACGTGCGTGCGAAACTGTTTTGTTTTTAGTGAGTAGTTTTAGAGTTGAGCTCTATTAGACGACCCCAGATTTGTTTCTAGATACAATTATTTAATTCAGTGGATCTGGATGACCCTAGATATACCTGTCATGCCTCCAAACCCGGATTTCCAAGCACAACTTGGGAGTCCAAATATCGGGGCAGTGACCAGTAGAAACAACTAGGATCATAGTCCGCATGTGAGAGTTTTTGAACTTTTCACATTCCATAAACAACATTTGTGCGGAAGCTATAAAATCAATATGCAGAAGCAAGTATCGATCCATATATGAAATCAAAACTAGACAAGTCATCAAATACATATAGTTCAAGTTTCAAAGGAAAGTATGGCAATTTATTACAAATCTGGTCACAAGACAAATAAGAGTCTAAAACTGAAACACAATCTATCAATATGATATGGCTCTCCTGCGCAGCCAAGGTGACTCTAAACTATGTCACCACACCCCACTCATGCAACTTCTCAACTAGTGCCTTGAAGAATGCCTCACCCTCTGAGAAAGAGGAAGGATATCCACTACCTACAGGACCAAGGTAAAGAATATCAAGTGGGGGAAAAATTTGCAAGACTATATAAGAAACACAATATGCATGCATCAATTAGACTATAAGATGATAAAAATGATTAATAGGATCATCTACAAAATAAGAACATCCTAGCAAAATAGGCATCAATCCACATAAGCTAAGTACCACGGGATACTATGTCGTTCCCCTCCCGTACTCTACATAGTTGTGGTGAGGATGCACGGTATAACAAGCCCAGCCAAAACAAAGTTGCATGGAAAAGCCGACCAAAGTTGGTACTCAAAGCTTCAAAGTAATACCCAGTGGCGTATGTCCACGGTCCACCTCAAAATCCAATCTATAGATGGCAAAGTAATAAATAGCCTTAAACACAGGGGATCCAAATTGTGGCTAGCTGATCAGCTGAGTGGTGCCTGACCCAAAGGACAGTATCCGCTTAGGCTTTCTCTTACGTAAACAAGATATCCATCAAACAAAAAGGGTACTCCAAATATCCAAATCCATCCAAAACAAATTCATCAAAATCCAAATACAATACCATATGTAGTCCCCTCCCAACCAAGCTATTGAATAGCCAGCCTAGCCTCAAACATGGGTAATCCAGTTCCTCCATCATAAACATATATATCCTCTAGGTAAACCCTAGGTCCTCCTCCTCCTCATTATCATCATAATTAATAAAATAAAAGGTATCCATAGGGTATGAGGTCAACAAATACAAGGCAATATAGATCATATCATGTATGAATCAAAGGACAAATAGAGGTAGCCTATCCTAGGTCATTAGTTGTCTTTCGGGTGTGGACAATTGACCGTTCAACTCAATGGTCAAATGACTGTTTCAAATGCAATATAATTCACTCTTGGTGCTCTAATGGTCTAGGCATTCAAAGATCCCACATTCACCATCTTCTTGAGTTAGCCTTGCCTCTTAAACCTTACATCGAGCAACTCATAAGCGAATGCTAAGCTCACTCATCCGCTTACCATAAGTCCCATATAATTAAAGCCATTAGATAGGGATGAGGTTCCCAAACATGGTCTAAAGATCAAAAGATACAAAATTTTCAATTTTAGGAACCTAGTCTTACGGTTAGCCAAGGGTGTGATACAGCTAGCCGTGAGTCTATTATGGCTAGCTTTATGGCTCATTGTGGGTAGCCCTACGTCTAGCCATAAGGCTGCTGTAGAGCAAAATTTGCATTTTTGGTTCTCTGAAAAATTTAGCCATAGTACATTTAGGGCTAGCTTTTCTAGGAGCCTACGGATAGCCGTAAAGGAGATGCGGCTTAAATGCAGATTTCTTGCAAATTCTTAGGAATTGATCTCCCATTCCATCCAACATCAAAGATCTATCTATTACATTATTCCTAACCATTCATCATCATTAAAATACCTAGATCTAAGGTTTTCCATCATCAAAGGGTCCCAAATTACATGCATAGGGTCTCAAATCATCAAAAGAGCTTAGAAATTGGTGAATTCTACATCAAACATCAGATCTAACACAATTAGATACAAGAATCATGGAAAACAAACATGCATGCTATGTAATTCATATATTGTAACTTGCCTTGATATAACACTCCAAATCGAAGATCTCTAGCTGCAAACCTCAAGAACCACACCAAATCCTCAAAACTTCTAGATCTAGACATCAAACACACAAATCCAAGGGAGAAGAAGAGATTAGGGCTCAAATCTACCATAGATCTAACATGAAGACAAGAAAAAGGGAATTAGGGTTAGATGTTCACCTCAATAAGAGAGAGAGAGAGAGAGAGAGAGGAAGAAAAGCTAGGGATCTTGTTGTTCGTGTAGAATTTTTAATGAAATCCCTTGGAGAAGATGTTAGATCTTGCTCTTATTGCTTGGAGAGAGAGAGAGTGAGAGAGGGTAAGGGGAATGAGAGAATTAGGAAAGAAGCTACGAAACAGATTCTTGTAGTTCGTTTTGTTGCTTAAGAGAGAGTCAAATGACTAAAATAGCTCAAGGGCAACTAAGGGCATTTCTGGAAAATCAATGGAAAACTTCCTTTCTCCCAACGGCCCTACAACTAAAACAACTTCAACAAAGGGCCTTACAGTCCCAACTTTCTAAAATTACAAATAACCATGCACAATCCCCAGAACCTCAAATAACCACTCTTAACCTACGAAGCACGGATACGTGGAAATGGGCGACGAATCCGTATCCTGGGCGTAATGGTCACGGATACTCCTGGATACGCCCCCGATACGTCCGGGATACGTAAAAAAACGTATCTGCAATTTTTTTTCTTTTTGTATTTCGGACACGTGCTGGACACGTTTAAGTGGAAAACGAGTGTTGTGCACGTTTTTAAAGGGGAAACCCTATTTCTTCTCCAACACCAACATCAGTCGCGCAGAGAGAGAGAGAGAGAGAGAGAGAGAGAGAGAGAGAGAGAGGTTGTACCTTGCACCATTCATCCGTTTGTAGCAGAGAGAGCAACAGTTCGTCAGTGCTCTCCGGGCCCTGGATCTGTTCATTAGTGCAGCAAATAGAGGGCAGTAGTTCATCAGTGCTCTCCGACGCCGTTCGTTCGCTGTCGTATCATCACTGCAAGTTGGAAAGGGGCTGGGTTCATCTGTTTGGGCACGTGGGCCTGCTCCCACAAGGCACAAAGACCTGCTGTTTATTCTGTGCGGACGGTTGGATGAAGCTCTGCTGTTTCTTGGGAGCTAGGGCATAGGCAATGGAGAACCTTCTAGAAGAAGCCGACAACATCGAAGACGAGATCTGAAGAGGTGAGGAATTACAGGGAAAGCAGAGGCGTTTGGGGATTTCAATCTACTCAAACAAAGAAATCTTCTCACATGGATTTTTGTCATCGAAATCAGAGAAGGTGAGGGGATGAAGGGCACGAGAGAGAGGAGACTGGGGTAGTGTCTGTCTGCGTAGGGCGAAAGCAGAGGGAGGGGAGATCTGAGCCGTTCAAAAGAGATGTGGCGAAAGCAAAAATGGCATGGTGGATCTTTTGACGTGGAGTCCTATGGGCTGCGACGTGTGGTGGACCCTACGAATAAACAGTGAGTGGAAAACATCTGAATTTTTTTTACACATTATTATATTTTTTACACATCAGATTTTTTTTTTTTCACATTATATTTTCTGTTTATATTAGCCTAGATCATATGGATTCTACGAATGTTAAAAATAGACTTGTATTTGAATGACTTCTCTCTTATCTTCTGAAGAGATGAGTTCATGTATTTATAATATTTTGAAGAGGTTACAGTGATGACATAAAATAAGGAGATAAGATCACTACACGTTATTCTCTTGCATTTTTGAATTGTTGCTGAAACTGTCCTTGGATAGTGCAACAGACTTGACTGAGTTTGCTTGAGCAGAACTAGTGATGAAAGATTGGATCAGTTCTGGATCCCTGGGACTTGTCTTCAATAGATTCTACTGGTGGTAGTGTGTTTTCTCCAGCCAAGTTTATGGCTATTTTGATTGAAATAATGTTTGATTTTTATTACATAGTCATATAAAAAATATTTATATAAAAAAAACTCAACGTATCCCCACCGTATCGTATCCTACTTTTTTGAGAAATGGCATATCCGTATCGTATCGTGTCCTTGTCCGTGCTTTATAGCTCCTAACCATCCCATATAGTTAATTACCCATCTAAACACCCACAATCAATACAAAGCACAATTAAATATTATAATTATAGCTAATAAAGGCTGGGACCTTACAATTCCTATTCTAATTTTTTAATGAGAAACAAAATTATATAATTAATAGATAATCAGTCTACTACCTCGCTCGGAAGTTGCAAGGCTTCTTTGTGGTTGATTTTATTTATGCATTTGGATCTTTGGATGGTAATAGCACTATAATGTGCCTTTCAAAAATGGGAAAATAACATAATCTAGAATGGTGGGGTTTTTTTTTTTTGGTCGGATTCCCTATAAGATTGAGCAGTGCGAATGCATTCTGAAAATTTTCTGCTCTACCCACGGTTTTGTTCATTATGCTCAAGGCTAGAGTTCGTTCATGTTCATTGATTCAGAACATTGAGCTGGTAAAGTTTCCTAGTGGATGCTCCATACCTGAAAATTTTCTCTTATCCAAAATTCATAATGATTTGATCAGTTACCTGTAAATTGACTGTAAATCAATAGAGTCCTGCTACTTGGACAAACTGGGGGGACCGGGCCAGGAATCGGTCCCCCCAGTTTGTCCAAGTATACATAATGAAATCAATAATAAATGGAAACCAATAAAGGATTGTTTTAATATTGGATGGCTAGGATCTTTTAATTTGGGCAATTTTTTTGTAGAGTTGCCATACAATGAATGGCCAATCAAAACAATCTTCAAAGTTGGCATACCTTGGCCTAGGGGTGGCAGAACCTTGACCCGACCCGCTAACAAACCCTTATCCGACCTGGATTTGACCTCTCTAAACTTGACTAAATAATATATGGATTGGATATGGGTCAAGAAAACCTGACCCACTTTAATCAGGTTGGGCTAGGGTTAACCCACATAACCCGCATAACCCACATAAACAATGTTCATGCCGAGAACCTGATGTAATGGTTTGCCTCTTTTTGTTATTTTTAACTTTGGTGATATAATCTTTAGTTAGAATTATTATTAGTTTTTTCCTAAAGGTACTAAGAATAGTTATATATATATAGGGAGATCCTCCTACGAAAGCATCTCTCACCTTACTATGAGAGATAAGGTGGGGGCCCTCACATCCATATCTAATGCCAACAACTTAAATGTGAGGGCCCCCACCTTATCTCTCATAGTAAGGTGAGAGATGCTCTCATAGGAGCATCTCCCTATATATATATTTATATGGAATATGTCCTGCTTGTGTTGAGCTTTTCTAGGGCCTGCAACCAAACTCGAATATAGCCTTCATACTTAAATTGGATGGGCGGGGGCCAATCTTTACATGTTGGGTCGATTGGGTTGGGTTAAAATAAATAGGTTGACCCACATCGGATGCAGATTATGTAAATCGGGTCGGTGGTCAATATGCATCAGGTGTGGGGTTACTTGAGCTGTTTAAAAAATGGGTCAGATGCCCTTGTCAAACTTCTGGTGTCTGCTACCCCTTTATGGGCCCCTCAGGTTCAAACAGTGAAAAATATCAGTTCAAGGATCATGAAATCTCTCTCTTACAAAAGTAAATGCTTCCATACGTAGGCATTACTGGATGTTTCCCAAAGCTGGCCCTTTCCCAACAGGTTAAGAAATGTCATAGGTACAAGACTTCTCTCAGCCAGTGTGCATGTGTGCGCTCACTTCTGCATGTTTGGTCTTGTATTGATCGTTTGAATTTCCTGCACTAGTGTGAGAATGTTTCCAGGATTTAGTTTTCTGCTGTGCTGCACAAGTCCAGCATGTTGTAAATCCATAGTTATCTGGCTTATGGATACGGTTTTCTATTAGTATTTATTTAAATTTGAAATTGTCAATTCTTATTTCATGAATTTCTGATTTGAAGTTTTCAATTCTTATTTCATGAACTTCTCTGACTTTCCTGATTACGATAACAAACTCAGTTATTCACACATACTCATATATGAAAAATTAATACTCAAAGATGTTCTACATACTGTTAGTTCTCGTCATTTTGATGCTATCCTCTGATGCTCAGTGGATGGGAAAACCAAAGCTGATATCTCATATAATGCATAAGGAGTCTGCATAGTTCGTTTTTTTTTTTTTTTCGAATTATCCTTTAGATCCTTTTTTTTTAATGTGTGAATCTGGTAAGAGTTACAACTACATCTTGCTTTGCATCTTTTGCCAACCTCCAATGCAATATTGATTGGTGTGACTCGTTTCAGGTTGCTGAAGCTGAAACGGCATCCTTAGGTCAAAGGCAAAAGGTTAAAGAGCTTGAAGCTCAGCTAAATGAAGCCGAAGAAACAGTAGTAGACCTTAGGACAGAATTGAGAAGAGTGCAAGATGAACTGGAGAAGTTAAAAAATAATCTTGTGAAGCCAATGGATGAACGAAGAGTAAAAGGTAGTAGTGCTCACACAAATCCCCATCAGGAGATGAATATTTGCATTTCTGACTCCATTGCATGTCTGCTGCTTTCAGGAACTGAACATGTCAAATCCCCATCAGGAGATGATCGCTGCTGTTTTGGGTTTGAAAATGCAACCACACCAACTGAACCATTGGATGATTTACCTTCAGGGCACTATTATGACAGCAACACTGATTTAGCTTCCATTGCAACAAGAAATAAAGAACCTGAGTTGTATAAAAATGGATGGACTCAGCAGATTCGTGCCTTGGAAGAGAACCAGCTCACAGGGAACTCACCACTTCATGGACAAAATGATGATGGAAACTCCCACACAAAGAATGAATTGATGGTTGGAGATGGTGGAATAATGCAACAAACTTGCACTTTGAACTCTCCTAAGGTCGAGAATATGGAAAAATCAAAGGAAATGGTGCAATACGATAGCAGCTATGAAAAAGGTGGTATTGTTAGGTTTTTCCGCAGAACTTTGAGAAAAAGAGCAAAATATGATCTTGTTGAAACTATTACCTGTGGAACTGCTGATAAGCCTGCAGAAGCTCAAGTGTCGTCTGCTGTTATCCCTTCAGAATTCATTCGATTCCCACGTGATGGGATGATTGAATCTGATGAAAACCCATCAAAGGTGATTGGAGAAGAGGCACATAAGGATTCAAACTCCCATTTTGCTCCAGTATCTACTAAAGATAGCGAAACTGTAAAAAGTGGGAAATGTAATCCAGATATACCATCTGAGAATGAAGATCCCTCTAGTCACTTACCAATGGAGAATATTCAGAATGACAAAGATAGTTATGAGCAAAAACTTCCAGATACTTCTGATGTTTCAATTTGTAAGACAAACCTTGGGACTGTTGATGTTCCATTGGTGAAAACTGATTCCAAAGATGAAAAACCAACTGGAACAGTTGGAGCTCCTACCCAAGCAGTAAATGACAAGCTTCTCAAGTACACATTTCGGCGGAAGCGTAAGAGGCTCCCTTTAAGCACCCATAATGATGACTGTTCCACTGAAAAGAAGAGCGCTTCAAGGAGAAATTCAGGAGACAAGCAAGGTACCTTACCAGAGCCGCAAAAGCCTACATTGGTGATGGAGTCCTCTCGAGACAGTCGGCGATTGGTGCAGGTTGCTCGTCAGGTTCGTGTTTTTCCTATTTGTCTCTGTAGATGCTTGCTTGTTTATGAATACAGAATTGGGAAGGGAATATGTTCTGTTACTGGTAGGATAGAATTATTCCATCCAGATACATCACCGTTTGTCCGTCCTTATAATAAAATTTGTGATACCATTAAAAAATAATAATAAAACTTGTGATGGTATCACCTGCTTCAATTGTTCAAGTGATCTTTTTCCTTTTCTTTTTCATAATATCTTGAATTCATTTTCCTACTTTCAGCTTATATCTCTCTCTGGAAAACGATGGCGGTAGCTTTGCTGGTTTCACACACACTGAGGGAAGTTGATGCTATGAATGATACAAGAACCCCAAGCCAGAGTAAATCTTCAAAACTGGTTTTCATCAACGCTTGAGGAATGCTGGTTTAATTATTACTGTAATGGGTGATGATGGATGACGAGTCACTTGCACAGCTGAAGCATGTATGTCTGTTCTAGTAAACTATAAGCCTTGTGAGAAGTTTTTAACATTGATGGAGAGAGCTTTTGTTGTTCCTTCACTCCATTCATGGGTTCTAGCAGGTTATGAGTGCTGCATTCTGTTGCTTTACTCATTCCCTGAAGTGATTTATGTATTGTCAACACTATTGTTTCTGATATTTATACATGATTTTTCTGAGGATGTCATTTTGTGTCATAGTTACATGTGTTAGATATGCATTATCTGTTGCCTGGTGAGTTTGTCATTTGTTTGCTGTCACAACTATGGTAATTGAATGTGAGAACGCGACTGATGTTTTTCAGCTTCTTATTCCTCTTTTGGCCATGCTCTTCCGTAAGTCCCCTTGTAATCGGTTCTATGATATCATACTGTGAGATGGCAGAGGTAAAATAAGATCCAATAGCAAAGGGAGAGACAGAAGGTAGCGGAGAAACTTCTCCTGTATAATTCTTAATTTGTTCTCATGCAGTGTTCTCAGCAAGCATGTGGAGAGAAAGGAACAAACGGAAACCTATTTTATAAAGGAAGTAGCAGAAACAGGAAGAGAGAGGTCTTAGCTGATGACCCACTCATTTCCCCTGTAGCACTTTTTTCCTGCTTACCTGAAACCCTTGAAGATTTTGATGTAATCCGATCATTCTTTGAGAAAACCGGGGTAAATGGTACCCGAGGCTAATTAGGAGGGTGGTGGATTTGCATGGAGCATTAATTGGATATCTACAACTGAATGCAAATTGGACAGGTTTATTAATTCTAGCATTTGGAAGAGAGGTAAGTGCATCATGGTCTCAACGTCCATAGATCCAATGGGAGGGGCCCCCGGTTCACTCCAAGTGCACAAAATTTCATGTGCGTAGAGGCATAATTAGGCAAATCTGCCCAAGGGACAGTGCACACCTAAGCCACCATTTTTTATCAAGTTGGTGCTTGATTTGCTTAGATGGTATTATTAGCTCTCTTATATACTGATATTGCTTTGAAAGTGATAGAGTGGTTTATTTTAGTGTTTATAATGTATTTTATCTGTTAATTCATGTTTCTATGGCCATAGATGTATGGTGGAATCGATTTGGGTATGATGCCCTGAGCTACAAAAATTGGCCAGCCACTACAACTATGGAGTCTAACTGGTACGGAATCCAAAATGAAGGTGCCAACTATGTTATATATTACAGGCTGAAATAGATCATAAGTGTGTTGTTAGGCTTAACAATGTAGGTTTTTAACAGAAAAGGAGGGAAAAAGAAAAGAAAATGCTTAGCATTTTAATCCTTTCGGATTAACATACATAAATCAGATGTACAATGATTCGAATAGATCTGAGCAACAACCTAAATCTCAATGTTGACAAATACCTGTATCCCCGGGAAGGTCAACTTCGACAAATTCCTAGATCGAGCTGTTCCTTTTAATTGGGTATTGACTACTCTTCGACTTCTTCCTTTCTACAAGTATTGGTGAGGAGTCGTTAGGGTTTCTCTAAGGGCCTGTTTGTTTGCATCGAATGCAAAGGAATACGATATCCAATGTAAATATACAAATATGACCATCAAATATTAAAATAACCTTCCTTTGAATGAGAAATTAATTAAGGCAAGATGGGAAATGAATACCCGGTCGTCATCACAGAAATTCAAATCCTAGGATAGTTAAGGTCCCATCTACGTTGCTACCTTATATCTTTCACCTCTCACTCAAGGAGCTCATTTGACCATGAATTCCTATGTATTCTAATGCAAAAATGCGGGCCCTGACATCCCCTTTCCTTGATGGAGTACTTCTATTAATAGGTTTAGAAATGCCTACATGTATAGCTAACAAGATTCCTACCAGATTAGAACTTTTCTTAAGCCAAAGATATCTCTATAAGATACATCTAACAATAATGGGAAACCAAATATAAGTGGGCTCCTTTCCTGGGCATGTGGTCATTTGAACTACACCCATAAAAGTCCAGCATTCTCTCAGTTGGTCCATATGATCACATGCATCACCTCATAAAACTTTAGCTGGTGATCACTTCTTTAAATTTACTAATCAATCTTATCTCATACTATAATTACATGAAACTACCAAAATGCAAATTATGGAGGCTATAGACCATTTAACCGACAGGCTACCTTCTATATGTTACACTCCTTAGTAGTTCCACTTAACTCAATCTTTAATTAAGTTAGCATGATCATTTTATGTGACTGTTTAATTTATTTGGTTACACTGTAATGTCATATCCTTTATAATTTCCTTAATTAAGCATTATCACATTTTCATACAGTGAGTAAAATAAGAAAACAAAATCATCAAAATTATAGTAGCTAAAGTAATCAGTCTCAACAATGTCTTTAGATATGGCAATCCTTCTTTAGGCAATTCATCAAGCCTCATGTGAAACACACGTTTCTTAAATGCTTTTGACACCAATGCCTTGGTCCAGGGATCAACAATCCTAAGATTCATAATGATACAAAATTGACATTAAGTTATATGGATGCAATCATAAATTTCACTTTAACAAAAAGTTCTTAACATGATAAAATTCTTGTTGTTACAGTGAAAAGATTGTTGGAATAATAGTTTTACTAACCTAGCAATTCTTATTGCAGAGTCCTATGACAAGTTCTGTAGCCTAGTAATATACTTTATGGCCTCATAGTATGCCATACACTCGATTTCTATAATGAAAGACTAGCAAAACATGTCCATGCTATAATTCATATTACAGAAATTATACTAGAAAGTTAAAATTGCATGAAAATTAAAATATGGTATTTTCTGTATAAGTCATATTGAGAAGAGAACCCTCAAACCACCCAAGTACAGAAACCAGAGGAGAAAAGAAAGGAGAAGAGAGAACCACAAAAACAACCAATAATGGTCATGGATGTCCAGCCCTCGAGGGCTATTTGTAATTTTGGAACTTCATCTCTGAGGTCTCTTGTGGGTCCTACTTCTCTTTCTCTTATGTTTCCTACTCATCTTTCTCTTATGAGTATTGTTTGATTATAACTCTCTTTCTTAGGTCTAATATGGGCACCACTAGGGATTCCTTTGATTTGGCTCCAACTGCAGCATTTGGACCCCACATCTCATGTGAATTTTTGACCCACAATTAATTGCAAATAACTCCACTATATAAATGCAATTGCACTCTAGACCTAGGAATTTGAATTTTACAAGAAGACCCTAAACTTTTCAATTACTGCAAGCAGGCCCCTCCATCAATTATATCCATGGATCCATTGGAATTAAACTGTCTAACCAAATTAGATCCACCTCTTATTACCTCTTAATCAGAACGGGTGTACACTTACCGACGACAAATTCCATTAATCAGCACAAGGGGATATTTCTCTTTTAGAGGACAGATTCTATCTTGAGAATATATGTTCCCATAATCCTATTACCATTTACCTGAGATACCGTGGTGTTGACCTACAATTGGCCTCACGCATTGGTAAGTTAAAGTAAATGCATAGAAGAAAATTGAGTCCATTATCTTGTGCTGATTAATGGTTCTAAAAAATATATCTTTCAAAACAAAAAAACTTGAGTCCATTACTATCTGAGGATTGAGAGCCTATTGCTTGAAAATTATGAGAGCATTCCTTAATTAAAGACAGTGATTTGTATTAGGTACTACTCATGGTCCTTCAGTACATCCAATGCACTAGCACAACAATCCAGAGCCTTCCACTCTGATGGTCGAGACAAACCATACTATCTCATAATAATTATAGTGCTACAACCTTTTCAGATGAGATGCACAGTCCCATCATTGATTGTGAAATGCTTCAAGTATAAGAGTGGTGATCAATGTCTCCTGCATGTGAATCTCATCTACACACATGGATCACATTTAATATACTTAAAGGCTCCTATTCATCTCATGAACAATCATGTCATTTTCTATTAATTATGTGCAACAATTAATCAAATTCCATTCATTTCGTGAATAAAAGCATGAATTTATATATCAATTAAGATAATAAATGAATGTATTTACATCAACCACTTGATTGAGGACATACAATCGAACAATCTATCACTTGGTAGTACTCGAAGGCCTAGTAAAGGGGATTTGCAAGATTATCCGTAGAAGTAATCTTGGTGACAGCAATGTCACCCCTCTGCACAATCTCTTTGACTATATGATACATCCGCTTTACGTGTTTTTGGCTTTTATGGCTTATTGGTTCCTTGGATTGAGCAACTGCCCAGGTATTGTCACAGAAGACTGTAAGCGATTGTCACGCCAATGGTACCACCCCAAGTTCCAAAAGAAACCTCTTGAGCCATACTGCCTCCTCTGCCACCAAGAGGTAGACTTCCCCGAATCCTTATTTGACATATAGTCAGAATATGTGTATCCAACCAGAATCAACTCATCACTGCCATAAATCAACATGTACTCTCTAGTTCTTTTCAAATATTTGAGACTACACTTTACAGCAGTCCCATGATCAAGGCCTGGGTTCGATTTATATATGCTGATTAAGCCCACTGTATGACAAATATCTTGTCTAGTACATAGCATAACATACATGAGGCTATCAATAGTTGAAGCATATGGTACTGCTTTCATTTGCTCATTTTCCTCAGATCTCTTAGGACATTGATCCCTGGAAAGGTGGACTTCATACCCAAAAGGTGTAATACCGTTCTTGCAGTTATGCATAGCAAATCGTACCAGCACCTTACCTATATAAGCAGCTTGCAATAAGCCCAACATCTTATTTTTCAGTCTCGAAAAAGCTTGATCCTTAGGATGTAGCTAGCTTCTCCCAAATCCTTCATATCAAACGTCTGAGCTAGCTAAACTTTAACCGTTGACAACATCTCTATATCATTC
This sequence comes from Cinnamomum chago, assembly GCA_038049695.1. NCBI lineage: Eukaryota > Viridiplantae > Streptophyta > Magnoliopsida > Laurales > Lauraceae > Cinnamomum > Cinnamomum chago. The sequence goes on from CP142458.1 coordinate 42,751,826, forward strand.
CTATTGAGAAGGATGTCATCGACATATAAAACCAAGAAAACTGCCCTAGATCCTTCACCCTTCACGTACACACATGATACATCCGGATTTTGACTAAAACCAAACAATTTGATTGCTTGGTCAAAAAGATGTTCCAACTCCAAAATGCCTGCTTTAGTCCAAAATTGGACTTTTGTAGTTTGTAAACTCTTTGCTCTTGGCCCTTAGCTACAATACCGTTTGGCTGCATCATATAAATGTCTTCTTCAAGATGGCCATTAAGAATTTTCGTCGTGACATCTATTTGTCAAATCTTGTAGTCGAGATGTGCCGCAATGGATAAGAGTATCCAAATGGACTTGAGCATGGCTACCAGCGAAAAAATTTCCTCATAATCACTACCCTCTTTCTGAGTATACCCTTTCCTTAAAGGTCTCAACTCTTCTGCACGGTCCTCCTTTTCTTTTGTAGACCCACTTGCACCCAATATGTTTAATATTGGCAACCAAGTCCAAAAGTTTACAGACCTGATTGGAGGTACATGGACTCCATTTCAACTTTCATTACTTCTTGTCAACGTCCCGAATCCTTGTCAGCAATTGCCTCACCATAGATACAGGGATCCTAATCATGTTCTTCCGAGATTGCCTCGTAAGACCCTCCTAGTAACATGAACTTATTAGGTGGTCTAACAATCCTCACACTACGGCGATGTTCCGGTGTAATTACGAGATCAGGTAAGGGTGGATTCTCTTCTAGTTTGGTTGATTTTGAATTTAAAATCGATTGTTCTTGAATTTTTTCTAGGAAAATCCAATCAAAGCTCTCTAGTCGATCATATAATCTTCCTCCAGAAAACCGCATTGGTACTAACAAGCACCTGCTGCTCTCTAGGATTATAAAACAACCAACCATTAGTCCCTTTTGGATATCCTATAAAAGTGCATACTTCCAATTTCGATTCCAACTTATCTGTCTTTACATTCAGAACATGTGCTGGACAACCCCGGCCAAATGTGCAAATGTTGCAGACTAGGCTTTCGGCCAAACCACAACTCTCAGGGAATCTTAGGTACAAACTGTCGTAACCCCGGACCGAGCTACCGACCTAATCCGGGATCGGGACGGTGTTATTGGTGATGATGAGATGCCAATGCATTTGTGCATGTGTTAATTGGCTAATACGTATACGGGTTAATAACGAACATAAAAACCATCCGTGCACATGATTTCCCACAGGTGTCCGCTGTGAGGCTATCACACCAACATAACATTTTCATTCAAGTGCGGAAGCGTGTAGCAAATCGAATTTATAACTCATTTCCATCAAACAAGACTAATAATGTAAAGGTATACAATATGGTGTCAGAGTGAGCAATGATCATAATAGCATTTTCCCAAAAGTAAAGTTAAATGTTTATACAAAAGATTAGTTGAATTAATCACTCTCCAAAAATAAAGGCCAACAAAGGCCAGTACAACCAAAATAATTCCCGAAAGAATATGTTAGCCATAATCCCCAAAATGTTCCGTAGCTCAAGGCTTAACCTAATGTCTAGGCAACATCGTCAACTTGCCATTCTCCTATACGATGCGGCTCTCCGGCCGCCTCCTCTGGCTCCTCCTTAGGATAACCGGCATCTGGACCTGAGTACCAAAGAGTGGGTCAAACACGATGGTTTGGCAGGTGGGTGAAAAGATATAAATAATGAAGTAAATTAAAGGTTACCTCAGGAAAACATTGAAAACCTGCTAAAACAGTAGTTTTCATGAAAGAGAATGCATCATCAGTTAGAAAACACATGTACAATATAAAACATGAAAAGGTACCAAGGAACAGGAAACTGGCAAGATGACAACAACACTGAGCTAAATCCTCCATCACAAATGTGATGAGAGCACGTTGGAGGCGTTGGTCTCGGACACTCGAGGTGACAAGAACAAACAAAATATATATACATGTAGCTAGACAAGACCACGGCCGTGGAACTGGGTAACGGGACAGGCAGGAGCAAGAGGGGGACGCCAAGTCGGTGGATCAAGCCGACAAGGTTGTCCAAGCTTAGTGGTGTCGACTTATAGGTTACATGAAAGAAATCAGGACATATACATATATCTATATAGGTGTAAAACACCCCAGGAAGGCAGGACAGGGTGCTCATAGGCAAATATTTCACATCGGGATCTTGTCATGCATATACAGGGCTAGCAAGACACTTAAAGAGCATAAATCAGTATCTCTGAAGCAGGGCTAGTAAAATCATGTGAAAACAGGTGAGTCCGTATGAAATCCAAACGACAGAAATACAAAGGATCTTCACAAAATACCGGACCATACATGGAGGATCCAAAATTCAAATCAAGGTGTATAGGGGTCCGTATGTCAGTTTTTGTCACTGGTTTGGTAGTCGATAAAATTTAAGAACATTCCAAGCTCCCTATACAAATTGATAAGTCCACAAATCCTCAATGAATCTCCATGATAGGGTTTCTTCCTCGATCAAGCTCCATACTTTGCTTTCTCGGTCTTAACATCGCATTGGGGCTCCAAACAATACCTCCCCAGGACTTAGAAGAATATTTCAAGTCTTCCCGCATTGACCCAGGCCCAATATGCAGTTGGCTCAAGCGGACTCAAAGTTCGCTCGAGCTAACTACTCTCTGTGAGGGGTTCAGGTTCGCTCGAGCGGACCTTCCCAGGTCATGTTGGCTCGAGCGAACTATCAAGTTGGCTCGAGCCAACTATCCTCTGGATGGGTTCTGGTGAACTGTCACAGAAGCTGTAGAAATGCAGTATCGGGCTCTCTTCTATCATCCCCCTCTAACCTCCTTTGAACCACTTCTATTCCATAACCATTTAAGTCTCTTTGGCTTCTCCAAGCCATATTAACTCCTCCAACAACCACTCCACCAAAATCATTAAACCACATTCATTTCCACTTCATTTATTACAAGAACAACCATCATTTATGAAGATCCATAAGTGATAAACAACTTTAACAAAATATAATGAACACATTTTAAGAGATCAAATAAGAGAAAAGACTCATCAATATGCACATTTCAAAGTTATTAAAATTCATAGAGAAAGCATAGGTGAAGACAATAAATGAAAATCCATATTTTCACATAAACATGAAATCACTCAACAACCCATTCATCCACTTGCCTTGGCCTCAAGGATGACTAAGCAAGCTCCTAATCTCCATTGTAAGCTCAAAATCACCAAGCTACACAAAAACCCCCAAATACAACCCATTACAAACCCTAAATAGCCAAAATAATGAAATAGAAAGAGAGAGCTCCCAATAATGGAGATGGAGACCCTTTAAGGCTACAAGAATACAAATCTAGAAGTTGGAGAGGATTGCTTAATTGGAAGGTCCTCTAATGGAAAGAGTTACCTTAAAGAAGACCCTAGAGTGGGTGGATTTCTCTCACAATTGGTGTCCTTGGAGAGCTCTTATGATGAGGAAGAAGATGCTGAAGTCCATTTTTCCTTTAGCGAGAATTTGGTGGTGGATTGAAGATGAAGGAGCAAGAAAAAGAAGAAGAAGAGAAAAACCTAGCTTGGCTATAACTTTTGACCTGGAAAAAGGAAAAAGGGAAAAAGGGTTTTCCTTTTATAACAAGTGAGGGTGGGCTCCATTACTAGCAAATCTTGTCGGGCTAAAAACATGCTTTTCGGGACCTCGGATGCGTTCGACGAAGAAGGGAGAAGCGATCGTCGAAAAATCTTGTTTCTAAAAAGTATAAATTTCAAGTGTTTTGGTGACATCGAATTTTGTGTCCAGATTTGGTGTGAAAAGACTGTTTTGCCCTCGAAGTTGTAAAAGTCGGGTTTCGGGGTCTCGAACGGAAACGAAGTCAACACAGAAGTTGTAGAGGTTAACGAGATAAGTCAAACGATGCTAAAACAGGAATTATTGGAAACTCGAATAACCCCCATGTACACATTAAGTCGCAAGAAGAACTCCCAAAGGGTCCCACTAAATCAAGAAGGCACTCAAAATTCCCCAAAGCTATTTAAAAGCTGTTCTAGCCCAAACTTAATTAAAATCCACTAATCTCACTTAGAACTAACACATGGCTTAATTAGTGCTAATCGAGGTTTCTCGGGTGGGGGTCTTACACAAACTTAGATGTTATGAGGTTTAGTCTGTATATCGCAGTATCTAAGGTATATCCCCAAAAAGAGTGTGGGTAATCCCGAGAAACTCAACATAGACCTAATCATATCTAAAAGAGTCATGTTCTTTCTTTCCGCTACTCCATTCTATTGAGGCATTCCAGGACAGAATCCCATTTCCTAATAAGTATCCCATAAATTCAGCTGAAAGGTATTCCCTTCCTCAATTCGATCGAAGAGCCTTGATACTTTTTCCTAATTGCTTCTCTGCTTCCGCTCGAAACTCTTTGAACTTTTTAAGAGCCTCAGACTTATGATGCATTAGGTATATGTATCCATACCTTGAGTAGTAACCATCTATGAAAGTGATGAAATACTCAAAACAGCCTCTCCCTCTTACATTCATGGGTTCACACACATCAATATGCACAATTCCAATAAATCTTTGGCCCTATTTCCCTTAAAAGAAAAAAAATCTTTTCGTCATTTTACTTTCCATCTTTCACTAGCCTATCAATCATATCAAGGTTAATGTGTGACAGATATCCGGTCTAGTACAAAAGCATAGCATACATGAGGCTACCAACAGCCGAAGCATATGGTATCGCTCTCACCTACTCCTTTTCCTTAGGTGTCTTGGAACACTGATCTTTGGAAAGATACATTCCATGCCTGAAAGGTGTAATGCCTTTCTTGGAATCCTGCATAGCAAACCATACCAGCACCTTATCTATGTACGCAACTAGGGATAAGCCAATCATCCTATTCTTCTGGTCTAGATGGAGTTTAATGATGGAAGTAGGTGGGCCTCGTGGATAGGTTTTCAAAACTTTTTGACCCACTTGACTCAGGGATCAACTATCCAGATGGCTATAACCCAATTCAGGATGCAATCCCTCCTTCTCATCAATCATGTACAACAATATAACCTATCTAGAAGATAGCACTACTAGAAAAAAAAGTTTTTATATCGGTTACAAAAACTGCCCTATATCGGTTTTTCATATAACCGATATAATATCTTCAGTCAAGGTTTTTTATATCGGTTAATATTTTTTTATATCGGTCAATTTTTTTTATATCGGTTACACAAGAACCGACATAATAATCTCTATATATAAATCGGTTAGAAAATATATGATATTAATTTCTATATTTTATATTGGTTATTATGAAACGGATATTATATACACATATTTTATATCGGTTATTATGAAACCGATATTATATACATATATTTTATATCAGTTATTATGAAACCGATATTATATACACAATCATTCTACATCGGTTTTAAAATCCCTTAATATGCTCCTCCCCGCGCGGGCTTACTCGTTCTTTCCCTCCTTTCTTTTTTTCCCAGCGCTCTCTCCCTCCAAAAACCCCTCTTTCCTCTCACTCTCGCTCTCTCTGCTCTTCTCTCACTCTCGCTTTCTCTACTCTCTCTCTGCTCTCTCGCTCTCTCCGCTCTTCTCTCACTCTCTCTTTCTCTACTCTCTCTCTGCTCTCCCTGTCTCTCTCGCTCACTCTCGTTCTCGTTCTCTTTCTCTCTACTATTTCTCTCTCTCTCTTGATCGGCAACGGCGGCTGCGGTCTAGCTGGTTCCGCGGGGAAGAAATCGGATGGTGGGGGTGACATCCTTGAACATGGGTTGGATCCGGAGCTCAGATTTGAGATCACGTTTCGGAGGATTGTGAGTGGGTTCTTGGGGTTTTCGTTGATTTGCTTTGTGGTTCTTAAATCTGATGGGTTTTTTTGGGGTTTCTGTGTTGGGTTTTGTTAATGTTTTGATTAAAAGTCTGGATTTAAGATTTGATTTAGGGTTGAGTATTTGGGTTTCTAAGGTGTAATGTGATTGCTTACAAGTGCTATGGCTATTGATATCACCAAAACTAAGAATGCGACTACTTCTATCTTCGCACTTCTTGATAGGAAATCAAAGATTGATTCCAGCAATGATGAGGGAATAACACTACCAAGTGTGAAGGGCGATTTTGAATTCCAACATATCAGTTTCAAATATCCCACTCGTCCTGATGTACAAATCTTAACAGACCTGTGCTTGAACATTCATTCTGGAAAGGTACCGTTATTCTTGCTTCTTTCTTACCACTCCTTGAAGCACAATATAAAGGAAATGAACCTGGTTGAGAATTGAAACCATCTGTCTGTTGGTCCAACTGAGTTACTATTGTACTTCTAATTGTTTGCTACTTTAAACTACACAGATTGTATAGTATATGCATTTCTAGTGGTTTAAGCTTTTATAGAACTTGTATGAACTCAAGGAGTTCAAAAATGTGGATTTTGTTCAGAACTTCTGAAGCTCGAAAATGAGCTTCTGGGTGAATTCGGCTAGCCGTGAGGCTAACCGTGGGCTAACCGCGAGGCTAACTGCAAAAAATCCCCAGTTTTGGCGAGCTTTTGGAAAGCTAACCGCCGAATTTCAGTTAGCCGAAATTGGAATTTCGGCTAGCCGCAAGGTAACCGCCGAGCTGACCGAAATTGGGTAAAAAATGCGTCAGAAAAATCAGCTTCTGGAAAGCTGACCGTAAGCTAACTGAACTTGGTTCGGCTAGCCGCCAACAAAGTTTCGGCTAACTGCCAGTACAGTTTCGGCTAACCGCCAGGTAACCGCCGAGGTAACCGAACCTGACCAAATTATACATAGTAAGGGAAATTTTGACCAGTGAGTCTTGGATTTTTGCGAGAACTAAGATCGCTTATGTGGTCATAGACACTCCTCATGTAGTGAAGACGACTCGTGGGGTAAATTGTGACTAATCTAAATGGAAAAGGCTTAATGTATGTGTGTAACCTTGCTGAGACCATGCATGTTACCTTACACAGATTGTTAGGTAAGTTGGGCGGGGCACGTGGGCACTTGGAAGATGGTCTAAGAGGGAGGAGCTTAACAGAAAAGGCTTTCCCCATGGTTTCATATTTGGGACTGCATCTTCTGCTTATCAGGTCCTTCTCTTCTTTCTTTCTTCCTTTTTTACATCCATCATTCATTAAAATATACATGTATTGATAAGTTCATAGGTTCTCTGATTTACAAACAGAGGCCAATTGTGGTTTTTTCTTCAAAATGTCAACAATTAAATTGTTAGCTTTCTCCATTGTCTTATTCAATTCATCTTCTGACATTTGATACTTGTTGCAAAAAGATGCAATATGGATCAACCTGCAAATACCACCATCCAAAAGGGAGGCATGTGACACTGGCTACTGGCACTCTCAGCTCACAAGGACTTCCTCTTAGACTGGTAAATTTGATACTCATCCTTTTCTATTCTTTGTCCACTTGATGTGCTTATCTATAGTCTTCATAGACACTTTTAGCACTAGCCATCTCTTTTCTTCCATAAAAGAGTTGTCAGACTTGACAGCTTGGTTCAAGTAATCATGTTACAAAGAACAATATGCATGCTTAAGCATGTCTTATGCATTTAGGGATCTGTATTGGCAACCATGGTTTTAAAACAGTGTCACTACTCAGCAGTACAAGTGACTCGTGGACAAAAGAAGTCCATTAGACTCAGCTGAGCCCGAGCTACTTGTTAGGTACTGAATCTGATACTATTTGGCCAAGAATTTTTCTTAGAATTTGATACTAAAAAGTCCATTCGGAATACATTCTATTTTAACCTTTCTTTGTTTGTGCAGTCAATGGGTTAAAGGGACCTGACTCGCAACTGTTGTTCATTCATTTTTCAGGAAGTCTTGGTGTGATGGATGCTTGTCTCAGAGTACTCAAGTTAGAGGTTTTATTTACATATCATGGAATGACATGCCCTATGATTGGACTTGTACCTGCTATTTCTTCCCCACCTTCCCCCCCACCTCCCCCCTTCTTTCCCCTTTATTTTGCAGGAAAATCTATAGTATTTACATGAACAGGTGCCCACTCTTGTCATCATCGGATCAATGAATAGGAAGATGCGGAATCATTTTTTTTCTTTCTGTTTGCAAGAATATTTTCTATTTACTAGCTAATGATTATTTTTCATACACCACCTCAAGAGTTGTATTACAGTGGAGTGAACAGTTTGGATTTGCTCTCTTGCAACTAATTCAGTTACCTATTTCTTGTTATAGAGTTTTCTTAAAGAGGTTAATAGGCAATTCCTTTGTAACTTCATTCATATATGGTGTCTATACTCTGCAATTCAGACTATTATAATGGGAACAAGCTTCCTTTTGCTGCAGCCCAGATTGGTCAAGCTTTTAGAAATAAGGTTTCTCCTCCATTTGTTCTTCATGTGAAATCATTTGAATGTCTGATATACTTGATCAATTGCTATGTTTCATTGTTTCTCATGCTGAATGCATTGATGTGGCCATGGGTTTCTTTTCTGTATCTTTCCTCATCACACACACACACACACAAATACAGGCTCATGCTGTACTGTTGATGTTCCACTTAATTTTTTGACTTTATGAGATTGTTTGTTTGTGCATAAGCTGATTGCAATTGTTTGTTTGTGTATAATTAAGCTGACTGCCATCTCCTGGAAACTGCTGTCTGTGTTACAGATATCTCCTCGCCAAGGACTTTTGAGAGTGCGTGAATTCACACTTGCAAAGATTGAGCATTTTGTTGATCCTGATGACAAATCTCACCCGAAATACAAAGAGGTTGCTGATTTGGAGTTTTTAATGTTCCCTAGAGAATAGCAAATGTCTGGAAAACCAGCCAAGAAAATTTGCCTTGGTGAAGCAGTGGCAAAGGTTGTTTGTTTACACTTTGTTGTTTACCTCTGTTTTCATTTGGAAAGCAGAATCTTGATTCTTGCATATACAGTTTAGTTTGCACCATTATATTCGATGATGGCTGTTAAGATATTATTTATCTATTGCCTTGCTTGTCCATTTCTGAATCTCTATGTAGGATGGAACCATTGCTTGTCCATTTCTGAATCTCTATGTAGGATGGAACGCTGAAAACAAGTTGGGGTCTCAAAAGCTGATGGTTATTTAATTTACAAGAGTTCATTGTTCTCAGGCAGAAGCTTTTTTTTTTGTGTGTGCGTATTGGGATTCACTTTTTCAATAAAAGAATTCTAACTTTAAATGGCTTTAGCTGTTTGATAACTCTGAAATTTTCTTCTTTGCAATGGAAATCTTATGAATTTGGTATTATAACCTTAGTCAGTTGCTTGAATATAGCTAATGGATTTGGCAATATTGTATAACAGGAAAAGAGTGGTGTCCCTCTTGTTGCACATGAAAAGTTTTCAGAACCCAGGGAGGTGGAGGTATCTATCTCTCTCTAGACCATGCAGATTATTTTTATGCTGACCCTCACAAACGAATACATTAATCTGATGAACCAATCATTTTTATTAATTTTTTAATTTTTTTGAATGGTGGCACAAGTTGAACCTGCTACCTTATGATTGCAACAATGACCGCCTTCCAACCATGCCATACTAGCACATTTATCAATGTGTGGATGGGCAACATCTGCATGCATGTCTATAGACATCAGAGTTATAACAATTTAGTTGATGGTTCCATTGAGTGCAATTTCACAGATGATTCATGCAGTGTAAATTTTTTTCAGAAACTGATCATAGCGCCAGTAAAAAAGGAGTTGGGTCTTGCCTTCAAGGGAAGCCAAAAGATGGTTGTTGAAGCTCTGGAGGTAAATTATGATTATTTATCTTTTGGGTTTTTTGTTTATATATAGTTCCAACTTTTTGTACATCCCATGGAAGACAATGTAGATACTATATATATACACACACACACACACAATATTTCCATAGAGATTTGTCTAGTCAAGCTTTATGTTAATTATTAATTAATTATATATATATGATCACTTTATTAATTTGTATATATAGTGCAAAGTTTTATTGGTGTACAGTGTACTGCAATGGTACTGCAGGTTTTATAGGTACTGCAACAATGCAAATTCTTTTGATAAAAAAAATATGCATATATAATATTAAATCAGTTACAGAACAAACGATATAATACAATCCCAAAAAACCGATATAACAAAGCCCTTTATAACCGATATTATAAATAATTTTTATATCGGTTTCATTCTTTTTTATATCTGTTTTACAGTAATGTATGCTATAATTTCAGTTTCAAAACACATCAGTTCTCCGAAAACCGATATTATAAATAATTTTTATATCGGTTTCATTCTTTTTTATATCGGTTTTACAGTAATGTATGCTATAATTTCAGTTTCAAAACACATCAATTGATCAAAAACCGATATTATAAATATTTTTTATATCGGTTTTACTTTTTTTTATATCGGTTTTACAGTAATATGTGTTATAATTTCAAGTTCAAAAGACATCAGTTGTCCAAAAACCGATATGAAATATTACACATATTATATCGGTTATAGTTGTTTATTATATCGGGGGTACTTATATCGGTTTGAAGTTTACTGAAAAACCGATATAATAGGTCTTTTATATCGGTTTTTAGCCGATATAAAAACCCTTTTTTCTAGTAGTGTAGCAATCAACAACTACTTGCAACAAAATAATCTACCACAAGAGGAGAAACAGATTATACCTTTGGAGCCCGGTAGTGCTCTAATCGAGGATAAGACAATCAACTAGAACAAGAACTCTTCTTGAAGCAATTAGAGATCTCCAAAACCATGTTGTCTTCCACGCTGTGACCCTCTATCAGATCTTTTTTTTCAAGAAGATGGGTGGGATCTCCAAGAGAAAACCCTACTAGAAACTCTAAGGAAACTAGAAGAGAACTAGAAGAGAGAGAGAGAGAGAGAAAGAGGAGAGATGTGCAACTCTTGCACAAGAGATGTTTTGGGCGTGAATACCAAGGATGGACGTCCAAGGGGAATTCTTCCCCTTTATATAGCCTCAAATCTCCTTTTAAGACTCTCTTACTAATTGCATTAGAAGTCACACTTCCACACAAATTAGTAGCTTACTATTACCACTATTAGAAGTCCCACTTCAAATAGAAATAGTAACTTTCTAATTCCTTCCTTTTAGAGTTCAAGTAAGATTTGTAACTTTCTAATATAAATGCAATTGCACTCCATGTGCAATCCGGGCCCACAGTTAATTGCAAATATCACCACTATATAAATGCAATTGCACTCCAGTCTTAGGAATAAATTACAATGAAGACCCTAAACTTTCCAATTACCACAAGTAGGCCCCTCTATCATTATCCATGGATCAATTGGAATAAATCTGTCCCATCCAATCTTAGATCCACATCTTATTATCCTTGAGCCCCAATTAATCACAGTGATCATCAGTACCATCCAATTAACTCTTAATCGAGATGGGTGCGCACTTACTAATGATAAATTCATTAATTGGCATAAGGGGATAATATAGATAGATTCCATCTTGATCATTGTATGTTCTCACAGTCCTACTACCACATACCCAAGACACCAAGGTGTTGACCTACAGTTGGTCTCACTCATTGGTGACTTAAAACAAATGAATAGATAGAAACTTGAGTTCATCAATGTCTCAGGACTGAGAGCCTATTACTAGGGAATTATGAGAGCAGTCTTTAAATCGAGACAATATTTCATAAGGTGCTTCTGATGGTCCTTCAATACATCCAATGTACCAGCACTATGAACCAGAATCTTACATTCTGATGATCGAGACAAATCACACTATCTCATAGTGATCAAAGTGCTGCAACCTTATCAGATGAGATGCCTAGTCTCATCACTGGTTGTGAAGATATTTTTAAGTATAAGATTTGTGACACATGTCTCCTGTATGTGGATCTCATCCATATACATATATCACATCTAATATACTAATGGGTCCCGGTTCATCTCATGAACGATCATGTCATATGTATTGGTTATGTGCATTAAGTAATAAAATACCATTTATCTCATAAAAGGAAAGCATGATTTTATTGATAAATAAAGAAATTAATCAATTTATTACATCAACTGATGGATTGAGTCCATACAATCTAACAATTAATCCATAGGACGTATCTAGCTTCTCCAAAGTCCTTCATATCAAAAGTCTTAGCCTACCAAACTTTTACCATTGACAACATTCCTATGTCACTCCCAAGGAGAAGGATGTCGTCGACATATAACACCAAAAAAACTACCATGCCTCCTTCACTTTTCATGCACACACATGACTCATCCGGATTCTATTCTGACAAAAACCAAATGACTTGATTGCCTGGTCAAAACGGATGTTCCAGCTCCGAGATGCCTATTTCAGTCCATAAATGGACTTCTGCAATTTACAAACTCTTTGCTCTTGGTTATCAGCTACAAAACCGTTTGGCTGCATCATATAGATGTATTCCTCAAGATGGTTGTTGAGAAATGTTGTCTTGACATCCATTTGCCACATCTCATAATCGAGATGAGCTGCAATGGATAAGAGTATCTGATGGACCCGTCTTTTTGTTTCCACTCTCGCTTCCGCCCGTCCCGGGGCTACCGAGAGGCCAGCGGAGTGGAAAGGAGCGGGCATCAACATTTTGTACGGGTATGCTAGATTTTCTATTCTACTTGGAATTTAGAAATGGTGATCCGAAGATCCACCTCCACAAGTAGGAAAGGAAATCAATCTTTTTTCTAACTTTCCATTGCATATATACATTTAAGAAAAGAGACAAGATTTTTGAATGCCGTAGGAGGCGATTTTTCTTTGTTTGCCGTGAAAGGCGATTTACAAATCTCATAAAAAATGAAAGACAAGAATTGTGATTTTTTTTGTCTCTTTAGAAAAAAACACAAAATACAATAGAAAAGTAAGAAAAGGAATTATGACTTCTCAGGAGATTGCAGGGTCTCGTTCAGATCGACGGTCGCAACTCATGTATGGACTTCGCCATCGTCCTTCAGATGAGAACGTATGATGCTTTGATTCTTCTAGCTTGGCTTGGACTTCAGATTTTTTAGAGGATAAAGACCAAGGGGAGGTCCTATATCTAATAAAAAAACCGAGTAGACGGGTTGTGTCACGCCCCCGAACCAGAACCTCGGGGGCGGGAAATGGGATTAAGCATAAATGTATTTTTCTTCTCCCAGGATCCGCGTGTGTGAAGACAACACATTCTGAATATTTTGCGGAAGCATTTGTGGCGTTGCGACCCGAAGTCCGTGGCCATCGGATTCCGCGTCGCACTCAACCTTTAGCACATAGCTATTATATCAAGAATCATATCAGACTGGAGTAACCATCACAATAAATTGCAGAGCTGACGGTAACAGGATATTACATTCCCAAATATGTTCAAGTTACAATTATCAATGTACATTAATTAAGAATCCCAAGAAAAGGCTAATAAAAGCCATACAACAATAAGCTATAAACTACTACCTAAATGTGACGTAGCTCCGATGTCAAGCTCAATGTCTACATGACATAGCCGACAAACTAACCTGCAAAGCATGGCTCTACAACCAACAAAAGCACTCAACTCGGGGCGAAGAAATCTGAACCTGAGCACCAAAAGTAGTGGGTCAGACACGACGGTCTGGCAGGTGGATGAAAAGATCACAATATAGCGAATAATAATACAAATGATAAATCATGCTATTTGCTCAAAATGCTGTATATAATTAAACGGGTGAAAACTCAGGAATCTCGGACAAAACATGTATTCTTTTCAAACATGGTTAAAACAGGAAGATCTAATAAAGCATATGTTCATTTACATCATCTATAAAAGCATAGATATTTGACAATCGGGTGTTCGTGGAAAACATGTATGAATACGGAAGTTTGGCAAAACCACGTTCATTTAAACTTATTTCAAAGCATGGATCTTCAACAGATCGGGCATTCCTTTAAAACAGGTATAACATAGGGATCTGGCAAAACGCGTGTCATTTAAAACATATTCTTAAGCATGGATGTTAAATAGCTCGGGTAATCATTTGAAACAGGTATAAACATAGAAACCTGACAAAACACGTGTCATTTAAAACATATTTCAAAACAGGGATATTTAACAAATCGGGTATTCATTTGAAACCGGTATAAACATAGTGATCTGGCAGAACAAGTGTCATTTAAAACAAAGCACGAATGTTTAGCAATTCGGGTATTCACTTAAAACATGTATAAACATCGGGATCTAACAAAACGAGTGTCATTTAAAACGCATTCCAAAGCATGGACATTTAATAACTCGGGTATTCATTTTAAAACATGTGTAATCATATAACTCTAGCAAAACCATCGATCGTTAGAACCATATGTAAAAGCACGGGTATTCACCCAACCGGCATTCATGTAAAACATGTACGTGTGCAAAGGACATAAAACAATATAATAGTGACTGAATTTACAATAGAGAGCATTAACACTTATCTAAATAACAACTTTCATAAAAGCAATGAATCATTTATCTGAAAACAAGTAAGCAATATAAACCATGTCGGGTGTCCAAGGAATCGGGAACTGGCAAGATGGCAATCACAAGAAGCTAAGTCCTCTATCACCGAAGTGACAAGAGCGGGACGTTGGTCTCGGTCACACAAGGTGAGGAGACTCAACGTAAATCATATATACAATAATAAATATACGGGAACGGGACCACTGTAGCGAACCGGGTATCGGGACGGGACCACGGTAATAACCGGGTATCGGGATCCAAACTGCAGCTGGCGGGACGGGAGAGGGATTTCCAAGTCGGTGGATCAAACCGACAAGGTATCCAAGCTTAGTGATGCCGACTCATAGGTCAAAACCAATCGAGACATATGCAAGTAAATCAAGTACAGTAAATAAACGGATAAAACGGGGGTGCTCAAGGGCACACTGTCACTTCATATCGGGCAATACATTTCGGGACAAATAACTGTTACTAGTGTAACTTCAATGCTTTCGGGAAACAAGTCATGTGATGCAAATCTCGGGAAAAGAGGTGAAACAATGAACTATAACAATTTCGGGTAAAAATATCGGTTTCAAGATCTATTTAAGTGAATAGGGGTCCCGTATGTCGATTATAACAATTGCTTGGTACTCCTTGAGTTTGAGGACATTCCGGGCTCCTTATGCACTTTTACTACTTTCAAAACTTAAAATGACCTTATGGGTAATACTAGATGTCACAATAGAAAAGAATCAAGATTATAATCGGTCCATCCTAGGTATGACACTAATCCGGAAACATCGAGCAACCTATTCAGTCACCGAAAAGAATAGAATTTGCGATAACCAAGGGCAAGACTTATGTTTAGATATAAAGAAGATATCGCGTCGTTCCATCCCGTTCAAGATTGAAATGGATTGAACTTCGATGCATCCGAACCAACCGTGACGAGCATCGGCTCCAGACGCTCTCACATATGGTCGAGTGAGTCCGAGGAGGTTAGCCAAGGTCCACAAAGAAAAATAAACCTCAAAACCCACTGGACTCAAACTGTACCAGCGCATCATGCCAGGCATACCGCATCGCTCGAGCGAATCTAAGAGTTCGCTCGAGCGAACTCATCGGTCGAGTGGTTATTAAAATGCGTTCGAGCGACCAAGCTACTGGAAAACCCGTATCCCTTTCTGGACAGGTCGCTCGAGCGAACTGTCATGGTCGCTCGAGCGAACTGTCCAGAAACTGAATTCCGGGCAGTTCAGTTCCTCTCTTTCTCTTCCTTTTTCCTTTCCAACACTTATACAAATGAGTTTTTCCTTACTTCAACAACATCCTAATTACAATAAAACTCTCAGCAAGACTTCAATGAATCATTAAATCCAACCTCTTTCTTCACATTCAATCCCCAAACAAGGAGAGGAGTTCCCATCATAGACAAGGGTTCATTTGAGTCAACATTTATAGATAAACAAGGTCTATTGATCACATTTCCATAACCAAAGATGTTTTAGCACAACTCTATAAATTAGTATCAATTTCAAATCAATGTAGCTCATAAACATAACCATGAATAGCCAAACCAATCCTATTCCTTATAAAACCATATGAGTAAACTTGATCAAATGAAATGCATACCTCTCCAAGAGATTAACAAGATAGAAACAACCATTAATGTGCAAATTTCGAAATCCATATATATGTGGCAAGGAGCATATGTGCAACATGTATCCAATGATCAAAAACAAGAAATAAACTTGGGATTTTCTCATAAAACTTTGATAACATTAAAATCATCCATTCATCCATTTGCCTTGGGTTCCAATCTAGCAAAACAAGCTCCTAATCATCTCTCAAGCTCAAGATCCACAATCTCTACAAAAACCCCCAAAAAAGCCCTAAAATGGGTTAAACAATGAAATGACAAGGAAACCTCTCAATAATCAAGGTGGAGCTTCTCTAAGGCTAGAAGATTACAAATCTAAAAGATGAAGAAGAACACTTACTTGGATGACTTTCAAATGAGAAGAAAAAGCTCAAGGAAGGTCTCAATGTTGATGGATTTCTCCAAAAATGCTATCAAGATGAAGCTTGCAAGGAGAGGAAGAGATTGATGATCTCCATTTCTAGTTTGGTGCAAGATTGGTGTGGCTTGGAGATGAAGAAGCAAGAAGAAGAGGAGAAAGCAAGAAAACCTAGACTCAAAAGGGTTGTGCTGGAACAATGAAAAATGGAAGTGGAAGGGGATGGGTTCCTCTTATAAGCAAGGAGGTTTGGGTCCCACAACTTAAGGAACTTGGGTGGCTGAAATCATCTAATTCGGGACCTCGGATGGATTCGACGAAGAAGGAAGAAATGATCGTCGAAATATCTAGTTTCCAAAAAGTGTATGTTTCACGGATTTCGAGAATATCGAGTTTTGGGTACAGATTTGGTGTGAAAAGACTGTTTTGCCCTCGAGCCAAGAAATCGGGTTTCGGGTTCTCAAATGGATACGGAATCAACATGAAAGTTGTAGGATTCCTCAAGATGAATGCAACGGGCCAAAAACACAATACAAAACGAATCGGGAAAATCTCATAAGAAAATGCAAAGCCGAAAAAGGAACCCCCAAAGGGCCCCACAAGCTACCAAAGCACTCAAAAGCCCAAAACTAGAAGAAAAATCATTCTAGCTCACAAACTCAATCCAACAAATACTAATCCCACTAAAAGAACTAATCCACAAATAAAACAACACTAATCCAAGAGATTAGGGGTCGGGTTCTCACAGGAACCGTGATATTTCGGCTACCTGGCGGTTAGCCGCCAGTCACCAAGCGGCTAACCGCCGGGTGACCGCAGGCTGACCGCCAGTGCGGGAATCACCCACTGTGTTCAGATTTTGAGTCACTTTCCTCCTCAAAACCATCCTCCTCACTTTTACTTAATCCTTGACACAAAACTGAGCTAAAAGCTCCTCCAATGCATCTAATTACACTTCTCCCAAGGCTCCCATAATTGTTCATGCATCACTTCCTTCATCAACATCCCATTCCATACAAAGAAAGAAGGAAACCATTTCACCATAGAGTACTTTGGGTATAAACAAGAGAAGAATTAAATGCCATTCATTACTACACTTATAAGTCATAAATGCAATACCATGAATGCACTACCAAAGCTCCATTATGAACATTTATGTCAAAGCAATGTAATAAATAGACATGAGTGAAAAACACCAAAAATCATGGAACTTATAAAGATCAAAACATCCACTTGCCTCTAGTCCAAGCTAGTTGAAATCAAGCCTTTTATCACCTCTATTGCTCAAAGCCAAGCTACAAATCAAAAAAATCCCAAAATGCGTTCGAGCGACCAAGCTACTGGAAAACCCGTATCCCTTTCTGGACAGGTCGCTCGAGCGAACTATCATGGTCGCTCGAGCGAACTGTCCAGAAACTGAATTCCGGGCAGTTCAGTTCCTCTCTTTCTCTTCCTTTTTCCTTCCCAACACTTATACAAATGAGTTTTTCCTTACTTCAACAACATCCTAATTACAATAAAACTCCCATCAAGACTTCAATGAATCATTAAATCCAACCTCTTTCTTCACATTCAATCCCCAAACAAGGAGAGGAGTTCCCATCATAGACAAGGGTTCATTTGAGTCAACATTTATAGATAAACAAGGTCTATTGATCACATTTCCATAACCAAAGATGTTTTAGCACAACTCTATAAATGAGTAGCCAAACCATAACCATGAATAGCCTCAAATCAATGTAGCTCATAAACATAACCATGAATAGCCAAACCAATCCTATTCCTTATAAAACCATATGAGTAAACTTGATCAAATGAAATGCATACCTCTCCAAGAGATTAACAAGATAGAAACAACCATTAATGTGCAAATTTCGAAATCCATATATATGTGACAAGGAGCATATGTGCAACATGTATCCAATGATAAAAAACAAGAAATAAACTTGGGATTTTCTCATAAAACTTTGATAACATTAAAACCATCCATTCATCCACTTGCCTTGGGTTCCAATCTAGCAAAACAAGCTCCTAATCACCTCTCAAGCTCAAGATCCACAATCTCTACAAAAACCCCCAAAAAATCCCTAAAATGGGTTAAACAATGAAATGACAAGGAAACCTCTCAATAATCAAGGTGGAGCTTCTCTAAGGCTAGAAGATTACAAATCTAGAAGATGAAGAAGAACACTTACTTGGATGACTTTCAAATGAGAAGAACAAGCTCAAGGAAGGTCTCAATGTTGATGGATTTCTCCAAAAATGCTATCAAGATGAAGCTTGCAAGGAGAGGAAGAGATTGATGATCTCCATTTCTAGTTTGGTGCAAGATTGGTGTGGCTTGGAGATGAAGAAGCAAGAAGAAGAGGAGAAAGCAAGAAAACCCTAGACTCAAAAGGGTTGTGCTGGAACAATGAAAAATGGAAGAGGAAGGGGATGGGTTCCTCTTATAAGCAAGGAGGTTTGGGTCCCACAACTTAAGGAACTTGGGTGGCTGAAATCATCTAATTCGGGACCTCGGATGGATTCGACGAATAAGGAAGAAATGATCGTCGAAATATCTAGTTTCCAAAAAGTGTATGTTTCACGGATTTTGAGAATATCGAGTTTTGGGTACAGATTTGGTGTGAAAAGACTGTTTTGCCCTCGAGGCCAAGAAATCGGGTTTCGGGTTCTCAAATGGATACGGAATCAACATGAAAGTTGTAGGATTCCTCAAGATGAATGCAACGGGCCAAAAACACAATACGAAACAAATCGGAAAAATCTCACAAGAAAATGCAAAGCCGAAAAAGGAACCCCTAAAGGGCCCCACAAGCTACCAAAGCACTCAAAAGCCCAAAACTAGAAGAAAAACCATTCTAGCTCACAAACTCAACCCAACAAATACTAATCCCACTAAAAGAACTAATCCACAAATAAAACAACACTAATCCAAGAGATTAGGGGTCGGGTTCTCACAGGTTGAAAAGCCGCATCTAGGCCATGTTGGATAGAAGAAGAAAGGGCCTTGCCTTGGGGGGATGGCCCCCCAAGGGACTTCGATCACCTCGTGGTGTTTGTTACAGTAGAGCTTCTTTGCGCAGTGTTTGGGCTTTGGAGATTTTTCTGGGAATTTTCCTTCTTGGATTCTGGATTTTTTCCGGCTTTTCTCCTTCTGTTTCTTCTTGGAATGACCCCTTTTTATAGGCTTTTGGTAGCCATGGGCTGAGTTTATGAGCATTGATGGCATTGATGCTCCATGATGGGAGAATTGATGGCATTGATGCTCCATGATGGGAGGAGTTACAAGTTTTAATTCATTTATTTTGTAACTCCTTTTTCTTGGCTTTTGATTGGCCGATGGAGAATGATGGGCATTTAACCGCCTTTAATCTCCATGATGAAAGGAGTTTCATGGTTTTAATGCCATGATTGCTTTGATTTGTAACTCCTCTTTCCTTGCTTCTGATTGGGCCGTCCAAAATAATGGGTTAATAACCGCATTAAGTTGTCATAAAATGGGTCAATTAACAACATTAAGTGGTCGCCGGGGCATTTGAAGAGTCGCGGGCCGTATCGTGTCATTTGAAATTCTTCTTGTGATGATCGCCGATGGACCCACATGTCGTTTGTTGTCAGATGACAATACAACTTCAGACATTGATTGATACCAGTGGGCCGGTAACATCTGTCTTGTCAATTTCTTGATCAATCGGGTAGAATACGCACTTTCTTGGTTGGCCGATTGGCGATTTTAAAGCGATCAATGATGACATGATGCTCTTGTCGGCGGATCTGTGATGTTAATGAAGATCGATGGACTGTGAGCCTCAAAAGTCAGAATTTTAGAAAACCACAGGGGTCGAAAATCTCGAAATACGAAAAGGGTCGGAAAAATGGTCATCCGGCGAAAATCCGGCGACCCGGATTTCCAGGGTTGGGATTTTTTCCCTTTGGTCGCCGTCTTTCGGCCGTTTCTCCGATTTTTCGATTCTTTTTTTTTATTTGATATTTTTTCTGACATTTTTGTACATGTTTTGGCCTGATTTCCCTGTAGAAAACTTGAAGAGAAGCCTTGCATATCGGAGAGCGAAGTTTCTTATTTTTCGGGAAAGCTGCAGACTTTGTCGTGTAAAGCTGCCGATTTGCCATCAGAAGCCAAACTAGGTCAAACAATGTCGGAATGACCTGAAATTTGAGGTGGAGCCTCCGGAGCAGTAGATAAGACCAACCATAGGCTTTTGTTTGAGTTTTGGAGCCTATGTGGGGTCCCGTCGCCAATGGACTTGATTTTGTTGTGAGGGAGACGCCGCGCTTTGATGTGTGGTCAACCGATGTCCGATTGACCTGAAATTTGATGGGAGCCTATTGAAGTCATTTTGAGATGATCCATTAGCTCCGATTTGGATGTCATGGTCCCGGGAAGCTCCGCCGCGGGGGGGCTTGATTTTGTATCCGAGCGTCAAAGCCGGGTGAAACTGTTGGAATATAGGTGGGCCATTCAGATAGGTTTCAAAACTTTTGATCCACTTAATGTAGGGATCAACTATCTAGAAGGCAATAAACCCAATCCAGGATGCAATCCCTCAAACTCATAAACCATGTACAGCAACATAACCTATCTAGAAGATAGAAAATAACACCTAAACATGCAATCACGAAATCTACAATATACAAAGATGTAGATTATACCTTTGGAGCTTAGTTGTGCTCTAATGGAGAATTTGAATTCTTTTTTTGATGATGAACACCTTCACTTAATCAAATCAGAATCTCCAACACCTTTTGATCTTCCAAGTTATGACCCATATCAGATTCTCTTTTCTCAAGAAGATGGTGGAATCTCCAAGAGAAAACCCTAAAGGAAACTAGAAGAGAAACTAGAAGTGGGAACGAGAGAGATGGACGTGTGCAACTCTTGCACTAAGGGTCTTGGGCGTGAATTCCAACATGGGATTATGCATAGGGACGTCCAAAGGCTCCTCTCCTCCTTTTATAGCATTCAAGCCACCTCCTCTTTCTAATTGAAATAGAAGTCTTACTTCCACTACAATTAGTTGCTTACTAAATCACAATTAGAAGTCTTACTTCAAATATGATTAGTAACTTCCTCTATTACTAATTAAAATAGAAGTCTCACTTCCATTAATAATTAATAACTTACTATTACCACTATTAGAAGTCTCACTTCAAATAGAAATAGTAACTTTCTATTTCTTTTTAGAGTTCTACTATAATTAGTATCTTTCTAATATCTTGGGCTAGCGTGGGGACCACTAGGGATTCCTTAGAAAGCTGGCTCCAACTGGGATAGTGATCCCACATCTCATGTGCAATCCGGGCTTACAGTTAATTGCAAATAACTCCACTATATAAATGCAATTGCACTCCAGTCTTAGAATAAATTACAATGAAGACCCTAAACTTCCACATTACCACAAGTAGGCCCCTCCATCTATATCCATGGACCAATTGGACCTGTCCACCAAATTAGATCCATATCTTATTATCCTTGAGCTCCAATTAATTATAATGATCATTTGGTATCGATCCAATTAACTCTTAATTGGAATGGGTGCGCACTTACCAATGATAAATCCATTAATTGGCACAAGGGGATATTAAAGATAGATTCCATCTTGACTATTGAATGTTCCCACAGCTCTACTACCACTTACCCAAATCACCGAGGTGTTGACATACAATTGGCCTCACTCATTGGTGACTCAAAGCAAATGAATAGATAGAAACTTGAGTTCATTAATGTCTCAAGATCATGAGCCTATTGCTAGGGAATTATGAGAGCAGACCTTAAAATAAAGACAGTGTCTATAAGGTTCTTCTCATGGTCCTTTAATACATCCAATATACCAGCACCATGATCCAGAATCTTACATTCCGATGATCGAGACAAATCACACTATCTTATAGTGATCAAAGTGCTGCAACCTTGTCAGATGAGATATTTAATCTCATCACTGGTTGTGAAGATATTTAAGTATAAGATTTGCAATACATATCTCCTGTATGTGGATCTCATCCATACACATGCATTATATTTAGTATACTTGTGGACTCCGGTTCATCTCATGAACCATTATGTCATTTGTATTGGTTATGTGTAAGTATATAATTAAACACCATTCATCTCATGAAAGGAAAGCATGATTGTATTGATAAATAAAGAAATGAATCAATTTATTACATCATATACTTGGTATTGAGACCAGGTCAAACGTCTTCAGAATGACCTGAAATTTGACTGCAGCCCTTTGGAAACATGTTGAAGCCACCCATGTGCTCTATTTGATGAGTGATTGCCTCGGTGGTTCTCGCCACTGAGAGGCTTGATTTCACTGTTCGAGGGTTGATGGAGGATCAAACGTTGTCGGTTTGACTTGAAATTTGACACAGAGCCTTTTGGAGGTATTTTGGGACTATTTGTAGGCTCTGATCGAAGTTTTGATGTCTTCGACATTGTCGCCGCCAGGAGCGCCTGTTCAACTGTCGGAGGAGTGAAGTTAGACCAAATGATGTTGGAATGGCCCAAAACTTCATGTGTACCCCGCTTTTGACTGTTTTGAAGGATGTTACAGATTTTGTTTGATTCTGACAAGATCTGATGCTTGAAGCGGCATTCGCCTATTTGTGGTAGGATACGGCTCCATGTGGCTTTTTTATGTTGAGAATGTGTGAAGAGGCAAAGTGTTATTTTTGGTGTCAACAAATGCCCCCTTGAGGTACAACGACGAGTTGCATAACTTTTGAAGTTGATATGCCTCGAAGAGAAGTTTGAAGGAGAGTTTTTGATTTGACCAAGTGTTTTTGAGCAGTTTTCTTTTTGGTAGGGTAGTCTTTTGAGTTTCCAAGGGGATTTTATGGTAGTGAAAGGGATCACGTACCATCTCAAGGCAAAGTTTTGAAAATGACATGCGGGATTTGGATTTTGGGTTTTTCCTTTTGGCCTTGTGAACCTAAGGGCTTTATGTGGCACATTAGGCGGTCAAGAAGGGTTTTTTTGTTTTTGAGCTTGTGACCTAACAAGCTGTATGTGGCAAGGTTAGGGGTTAGGGTTTGATTTTTTATTTTGACCTTGTGACCTAACAAACTGTATGTGGCAAGTTGGGGGGGTTAGGTTTGGTTTTGGTTTTGACCTTGTGACCTAACAAGCTATATGTGGCAAGCTAAGGGGCCAGGTTTGGATTTTTGTGGAATGTCAATTTCAAGATTTTGGCTCAATTTGGTATATGAGGTTGGATGGTTTGAATTTTGGAAGCTCATGAGGCTTGGATTTTTTTGTATGGTCCAATCAACTCAAAATAGGCATGGAACCATTTTTGTATGCTCTTGGTAAGAGTGATTTTTCTTTGACTAAAAGCCTCGTTTAGTGCCTAGGTGGTCAAACCTGGCTCATGTGGGCTAACCCATGAGACCTTAAGCTTTAAAGATGGCTTAGATCTCATGTGGTGTAATTTTGTAGAGAATATCTAAAAATATCTCCTTTGGATAGAGAATATTTTAAAATATCCCTAATTGGAGAGAATCTCTTATGTTCCCTTTATTTTGGGAGAGAATTTCTCAGGATATCTTTCTTTGGGAGAGAATCTCTCAAAATATCTTTCTTTAGGAGAGAATCTCTCAAGTTTCCTCTCTTTTTAGGAAAGAATTTCTCAAAGAATCTTTCTTTTGGGAAGGTTGCTAAATTGTAGCACTTACCTCCTTTCTTTTCTCCTTTGTTTCCTTCTTTGGCTTGCTCTCTTCTACAAAAAGCAAGGGGAGATTGGATCTCTTGCTTCATTGCTTTCTTTTGCAAAAATCTTCAAGAGTGCTTCAAGACCAAGAGACTTTCTCCTTCAAAGATCTTCAAGCTCTTCTTCTTCTTCATCAATGGCTTCAAGTAAGTCTTCTTTTGCAAGAAAACTCCATGTAGAAGTAGGATGAATAAAAAAAGTTCTTGAGTATACCCTTTCGCAACAAGCCTGGCCTTAAAGGTCTCCACTCTTCCATCTAGTCCTATTTTTCTCTTGTAGAACCACTTGCACCCAATAGGTTTAATATTGTCAAGCAAGTCCACAAGTGTCCAGACCTGATTGGAGTACATGGACTCCATCTCAGCTTTCATAGCTTCTTGCCTTAGTCCCGAATCTATGTCATTGATTACTTCATCATAGTTATAGGGATCTTGTTCCAGTTCCTCTAGGATTGCTTCATAAGACTCTCCCAAAAACAAGAACCTATTAGGTGACCTAACAATTCTCCCACTACGACGAGGCACTAGTGTAACTACTGGGTTAGGTATGGGAAGGTTTTTTTCAAGTTCGGTCATTCTTGGATTTGGAATTGATCGCTCTTGAATTTCTTCCAAGATAACCTTCTCTAAAGATTTCCGATCAATCATATAATCTTCCTCCAGAAAAAACCACATTGGTGCCGACTAGCACTTTCTGCTCTCTGGGATTATAGAATAACCAACATTTAGTTCCTTTGGGATACCCTATAAAAATGTATACTTCCGACTTTGATTCCGACTTATCCGTCTTAACCTTCAGCATGTGTGCCGGACAACCCTAAATATGTAAATGTTGTAGACTAGACTTTCGCCCGGACCACAACTCCCGGGGAGTCTTAGGTACTGACTTAGATGGTATGAGGTAGTATCCAAGGCATACCTCCAAAAGGATATAGATAATTCTGAGAAACTTAACATAGACCTGATCATATCTAAAAGAGTTCGGTTCCTTTTTTCTGTCACTCCATTCTATTGAGGCATACCAGGAGCAGACAACTGGGATAGAATCTCATTCTCTAATAAGTATCCCACAAATTCAGCAGAGGGATATTCCCCTCCTAGATCTGATTGAAGAGTCTTGATACTTTTACCTAATTGCTTTTCCGCTTCCGCTCGAAACTCTTTGAACTTTTCAAAAGCCTCGGACTTGTGGTGCATGAGGTATCTGTATCCATATCTTGAGTAATCATCTGTGAAAGTGATGAAGTACTCACATCCTCCTCTCGTTCCAATATTTATGGGTCCACATACATCAGTTTGTACTAATTCCAATAAAACTTTGGCCCTATTTCCCGTAGATGAAAAAAGTCTTTTGGTCATTTTGCTTTCCAAACAGGACTCATAGACAAGTATTGGTTCTACCACCAATGAAGGCAAGATACCATCTTTCACTAGCCTGTCAATCCTATTTAGGTTAATATGACCTAGCCTCAGGTGCCAAAGTTTTATTGGATTAGATGAAGGTGACATTCTCTTTAATGATGGCCTATTGATTATTTTGGTAACATGTATCTCATACATTGTGGGAGTTAACAAATAAAGTCCATTGATTACCTTGCCGGAACATATAAAAGTACTGTTCCTCTTTATGACAACTTCAATACCAAAAGTAATAGAATAACTATTATTCACTAAACTAGAAACTGAAATTAAATTCCTCCTTAAAGACAGTACATGTAATGTATCTGACAAAATCAACTTATTATCTGAAAACAGTAAAGTAACAACTTCCATTGAAACCGCCTTAGCATCCGATCCTAAGTTAACAATGATTTCTCTGCCACTAAGCTTCCTGGTTTCCCAGAACCCCTGTAACGAATTACAAATGTGATTAGTTGCACCGGAGTCAACACACCAGGATTCTGAAGTACTAGTTGCAAAACTTGTTGTAAATTTATACTAAAAACATACTTTATGTATTTGTCTTTGACTGATTCATTCTTAGTGTATTATTTCTTCTCATCTAACTGAGATTTTGTATGGGCAAATGGTTGCATTATTATGCATGTGAGTATCTTTTATTCTATAAAGTAGACAAGTTGGTGTGTAGAGTTTTACTTATACACGGAAGACTTATTTATCGATTCTTATAGAATATAAGTTGTTGTTCACAATCTAGATGGATTTGAACATACCATCGGTACGATTGTAGCATGATGTTTCAGCAGGCTTGTCTTGGCTGTGGCTGCGGGAAACGGTATAGTTTCGACTCATTAAGATGATGAAATCTTAACGTGGGGAGATTGATAAGCATTTAATAACAAGAAGCTCAAAATACTTGGGGAGATTGATAAGCATTTAATAACAAGAAGCTCAAAATATTATTTTGAGAATAAGGACATGAGTGCAATTATAATTCTTTAGTGGACTGAATTATAATTTATGGAACTAGGATTCTAATTTGGGTCGAATTAGGGTTTCCTGTTTCCATAAGGAGCCTATCCTTATTTCCTTCTTAAGGTCCCTATTGTAGCCTATAAATATGTGCTACTGCTCTTTAGGTTAAGAACAAGAAAAGTAAGAGAGAATTCTTAGTTTTGGAGAGCAGAGGAGAATTCACAGAAGATGCCCACTCCCTGGCGCTAGTTCAAGCATATAGGAATACAGTAGAAGATCTTGAGGTTTTCGGGTTGCTGTAAGACCGAGATCAAATCAGAGAGATCTCGCAGGTATCATTTAAACATATTAGTTCAAAGTTATTTCCGCAGTGATCTGTACGCAATGTGTAGAGATCCTGGTTTCTACTCGTTACTAACAGATCACACCATTCTTCTTGAGAAAAGAGATCTGAAGTGGGTCATAGCGTGGAAGACAACAAGGTCTTGGAGATCCTAATTTGATATAAGAAGAGTTCTTGTTCAAGCTAATTGTCTTCTTCTCGGGTACTTGATCCCTTAGTCAAGTGGGTCCAAAGTTTTGAAAACCTATCCACGAGGCCCACCTACTTCCAATAATTGGTATCAGAGCCATACCTCATCTCTAATCATGTTAGATCAGTAAGCTTGTTCTAATCTTTGCATGAGATGCGAAGAGAATAGAGCGAGGGCTATGTAAGGATCAGTTTTAATGGATTTTCTTGGTTTTAGAGTAGATCCATGCTTGGATAATCACAAAAGGGTTTAACAATTATGGAAAGATGGTAGGAAGCCATTGGAACACTTTAGAAGTGGTTTAGAACAGATTGGAGACGAACAGGAAAACCCAAGTTACTAGTCTTCGTCAGTTCGGTCGACCTGGCCCCGTGCTCGGTCAACCGGGTGCCTGTAGGTTGGTCAACCGAGCCCTTTGAGCCCTTTGCCCGTGCTTGGAACACTTCATAAGAGCAGTTGGCTTCTTTTTCATGATCCCCTTTAGTTGCTACCAGCTGGCTAGACAGCTCAGCTAGGGTCAGATTCATTTTATTGATATTATAATTAATCTTTAAATGGCTGGATGTGACTCGAGGATCATGTCGATCTGCGATTCTGCATCAATCGCAACACCGTACATCTAACTCATTCAATGAGTCCATCATTTTCAACATGTGATCTTGTACTAGGGTTCCCTCAGCCATCTTAGTGCTCATGAGTACCCTCATAGCAGCCAACCTAGCAGGCCTCCGTTGGTCTCCAAACATCTCTTTTAAGTTCGATATAATATCGAATGCAGTCTTATATGATTGATGTTGGTGCTGTAAAACACTAGACATAGATGCCTGTATATAGCACCTGGCCATCTCATTGTCTTTGATCCATTTGGTGTAAAGGTCTTTTTGGTCCTGTGGTGCATCTGGCTCAGGCTCCTCAAGGCAAGGTGTGGTAAGGACATATTTGTATCCTGAAGCAGTCAGGACAATATCAAGGCTCCTTTTCCAGTCTACGTAGTTGGATCCCTCCAACTTATTTTGGTTGAGGATGGTCGCAAGTGGATTGAAAGTAGTGAGATCATGCTGTAGCACATAACCATACATTCAATTAAAGAATATAAATGACATTAAGGTTTAGTATTTTACCAAATTTATGTGGAAATCCTCATAACCACTAAATTCAGAATAAATCGGAATTCCAATCCCTTGGGGTTATGCCTCCTTAAGGAGTGCGAATACCACCTAGACTGGTGCGGATCAAAATTAGTCAAAATTAGGATTAGACTAACTATCCATGAACTCCGTTCATCCATTATCATCTAGGTATCTCATACCAAATAATGTATGACTCCCAATTAACTTTGGTTTCTAAAATACATGAGGCAAATCCTTGGGGATACTATATCACTATTTTAGTTAAGTGTGGCCCGCCAACTAGCATTGCGTGACAACCGTTGTGGGCAACTCCTCCTTGGGGAGTGGGCCCCCACCCTGTCTCTCCAACACTATCCATAAGGAGATCCATATCTAGTAACCAGACAAATAAAAGCCCTCTATGGGGAACGGCCATTCTCAAGATGGCGCGAGGCTAAAACTTTCCTTAAAATGGACTTATGGTGGACAACCATGGGGATTTCTCAATTTAAATGCTCGGCTTCCACTTAATATTTTAGAATTGAAGATTTCCTTTTAAGGTCTATGGGCCCACATATATAAATATCAATTCATCTCATGATATGACCAATGAATGGTTCAAAGTCAAGTTCTATGTAAGGAAAGTCCAGTTTCTAAGATTAGTGGTGCTAATGGGTCCATCTCATGGGTCCACCAACACTAATTAGAACTCTTTCCAAAATTAATTTGATTTGACCAATTTTGGTAACTGTTATATTTGGATCAGATTTGGAAATATTCTATATAAGCAATCATCCATAAATAGAAAGTGCTAAAAATAGAATCTAGTCCTCTCCACCACATCGCCCAAGCGGAATAGACTTCTTGGACTTTTTAGACTTTCCAAAACTTTGGGATTCCTCAAACTCTTTGAGCATCTCCAAAACACTATTGGCAATCTTCAAACTTTTTTATTAGGAGTCCAACTTCACTTTCCTTATTCGTCTTGGACACCGCCAGAATTTACAAAATTAGAAAATTACATAAATTCCTATGCCTCAAAGATGAGACTTATGTGGTAATCTAATAATGAAAATAAAAGGGCTATAGGGAAATTCACCATGCCATGCCCTTTTATAGGAAACCAAGGAAACCATGATGCCCTTTACACTTAGCCTCAAATAAACCAACAACCATAAAAAGAAAGTAAAAGTCTTGTAGGCCATATGGAGAGGACATGAACCTGCAAAGTTAGTATCATAAACATAGTAGGGACTAGGTTACCAGTCATCATCTCATGATGAAAAACAGGGATAGCCAAAAAAAAAAAAAAAAAGAATTATGCACACTGTGCACTCGAGCGGGCTGGAATCCGCTCGAGCACCCACTTCCAGAACCTGGGTCCGCTTGAGCGTATGGAGGTCTGCTTGAGCGCCCGGCCTAGAATTCCTACAGAAAAACTGATTTCTTGCCCGAACTAGTCCCTTCTCATGCATACATAAAAGATATAAGATGCACAAAAACATCAAAACTCATTCTTACATAGCCCTAGGTCTACCCACTTTGCATCTCAAGCAAAGATTAGATCTAGATGACTGATCTAACATGATTAGAGATGAGGTATGACTATGATACCAATTGTTGGAAGTAGGTGGGCCTCGTGGATAGGTTTTCAAAACTTTTTAACCCACTTGATTCAAGGATCAAGTACCCATAAGGCCATAAACCATATCCAGGATCCAAGAACCACAAACTCATGATCAAGATCAGTAAATCACTATCTCTAAGATAGAAAATAGTAGTCAACAAGCAACCATAAAATTCGCAACATCCAAGAATGTAGATTATACCTTAGGAGCTCGGTTGTACTCTAATAGAGGAGAAGACTTGCTATATGAAGAACTCTTTCTTAGTAGTTAATTAGGATCTCCAAGACCTAATTGTCTTCCACGCTATGACTCGTTTCAGATCTCTTTCCTCAAGGAGAATGGTGGAATCTCCAAAAGAAAACTACTAGAACCTCAAAGCAAACCAAAAGATAAACTAAAAGAGAGAGGAGAAGGAGATGGGCGTGTGCAACTCTTGCACTTACTAGGGCTGGGCATGAGTTCCAATATGTGGAATTAGCATGGGGACGTCCAACACAAAGCTCCCTTATTGATATCAAAAGCAACCTCCAATTACTAATTAATAATAGAAGGGTCACTTCCATAAGAATTAGTAACTTTCTTCTTCTAATTATTATTAGAAGTCTCACTTCCATAATAATTAGTAACTTTCTATTTCCTTTCCTTTTGAGTTCAAGCATAATTAGTAATGATTTAATTATTGGGCTAGTGTGGGGACCACTAGGGGTTCCATAGAAAGCTGGCTCCAACTGGGACACCCTGACCCCACATCTCATGTGCAATCCGGGCCCACAGCTAACCGTAAATAACTCCACTATACATATGCAATTGAACTCCAGTCTTAGGAATGAATTACAAAGAACGCCCTAAACTTCCCTATCACCCAAGTAGACCCCTCCATCTATATCCATGGATCAAATGGATTAAACCTGTCCAACTAATTTAGATCCACATCTTATTATCCTTGAGACCCAATTAATCACAGTGATCATTAGTACCATCAAATTAACTCTTAATTGAGATGAGTGCGTACTTACCAATGATAAATTCATTAATTGGCACGAGAGGATAATAAAGATAGATTCCATCTTGACCATCGAATGTTCCCCCAGTCCTACTACCACATACCCAAGACACCGAGGTGTTGACCTACAGTTGGCCTCACTCATTGGTGACTCAAAGCAAATGAATAGACAGAAACTTGAGTTCATTAATGTCTCAGGATTGAGAGCCAATTGCTAGGGAATTATGAGAGCAGACCTTA
Organism: Cinnamomum chago; assembly: GCA_038049695.1. NCBI lineage: Eukaryota > Viridiplantae > Streptophyta > Magnoliopsida > Laurales > Lauraceae > Cinnamomum > Cinnamomum chago. The sequence goes on from CP142458.1 coordinate 42,782,911, forward strand.
AAGTATAGACAGTGTTTCATAAGGTGCTTCTCATGGTCCTTCAATACATCCAATGTACTAGCACCATGATCCAGAATCTTACATTCTGAAAATCGAGACAAATCACACTATCTCATATGATCAAAGTGTTGCAAGCTTATCAGATGAGATGCCCAATCTCATCACCGGTTGTGAATCAATTTAAGTATAGGATTTGCGACACATGTCTCCCGTATGTGGATCTCATCCACACACATGTATTACATCTAGTATACTTGTGGACTCCAGTTCATCTCATGAACCATCATGTCATTCATATTGGTTATGTGCAGGAAGTAATAAAACACCATTCATCTCATGAAAGAAAAGCAATGATTATATTGATAAATAAAGAAAAAAATCAATTTATTACATTATCCACTGGATTGAGACCATATAATCTAACACACACAACTCTTACTGCAATTATGGAAAAAATTCAGAAAGTCTATGTCATGACCCCGGACCGGGACCTGGCCGAGCCAAGGTCCTAATTTGGCGCAGCAGACCATAAAATTCCGCCCACTCATGTTGTTTCTCACAGGTTCTCGCGGTGAGGATACCACACGAATCACCTCACGATCACACATAAGAATTGATTGCGGAAGCATGTATCAAACACACAAGTAAATCACACATGAGAGAGAGTATATAAAAACTCATATCAGAGAGAAAAACATAACTAGCACACCCATAGTTTAAGTTTAAAGTTTACAGCATACCAAAACATAAAGTTAAGTTTTACAATTCCCCAAAAAAAAAGCCAACAAAAGCTAATAACAAGGTTCCCAAAAGATAACTGGTCAAACCCCAAAATGTTATGCATCTCAAGACCCAACCCGGTGTCTAGATGACATCGTTGGGCTGCCACTCTCTACCAACAGGCAGCTCAGCCGCTGCCTCCTCATGCTTCTCCACGGGGGCAACGTAATATGGATCTAAGAACCAAAAAAGAAGGGTTAGACACGACGGTCTCGCAGGTAATTGAATAAAGTACAATCATGCTATAAATCAAATAGTTTTGCAAGTAATTAAACAATTTGTAAGAGAGAGAGAGAAGCCGAATACACAAAGTCAATCAAAGACAATATAATTTATATGATCAAATGATAAATCAAATGAAACAATCGAAATCAATACCTTGACAACCACACAAATCTATATTCTTCGTCACCGAAGTGACGAGAGCACTCACGATAATAATTCTTCGTCACACAAAGTGAAGGGAGCACACAATCATATAATTATAGCAACCTAGTATAGCTGGACAGCACACGAGAGTCCCGCTGCGGAACGGGCTAAACACGCACGCATGAATTCCAAGCTGCAGTTGGCACGAAGTATTTAAGGACCGAAGGTGGTTGATCAAACCAACAAGGTCGTCCAAGCTGAGTGGTGCCGACTAGAAAATGCACACGAACTTTCAAAATGAAAACTTGACACTATATCATGGACACACACTTACTCACGAAAATTCATGAAATAGTAGTCCTGACACGATGTGTACGAAAACACAATTCACGCAATGATTCCCAAACGAGGTTTTTAGTTAAAACTTTGGAAACAAGATTTTCAAAACGATACGATTGCAAAACGAGGTTTGATTTAGAAAACACGATTCCATGTCACACATCCTCATCAACACCATGAGACCGTAACCGTTGGATTAGTATACACTTTGAGATCTAATGTCGGTCATTCGTTTAGTTGGTGCCCATTTTTCAGCGACATTTAATATTTCAAAGTGTAAACATCAACTAGATAAGGTCCAAAGGTGATTGGGATTGAAGTCCCCATCTTTTTCTCCAATTTCTCCAAAATCTGGGGGAAGTAGGCTACCTGTCGGCTAGCAAGCGGTTAGCTGACCTGATATGTGTAGGATTTGCAGCTCTTTGGAATTGTGACCGACTTGTGATTGGTCACCTGTCGATCACCGATTGGCTAGCCGACTGGTGACCACCAGCTGACCGCCCACCTACGGGAAAATATGTAAAGGTGCCATTTCAGGTCCTTCCTTCTCCAAAACCATTCTCCTTCCAACCCATCCTTTCCCTACAATAGAATGAGTCTACAAGCTCCCCCATTTCACCATTTAATCCTTCAGATCTCATTCACCAAACCTCACACAATCCAAGTTCTAATTCCTATAAACCAAGCATAAAAATTTCAATTTGAATGAAACAAGTTCAAGACAGACTTCAATGAAATGGATCAAACATATAAGCATTAAAACATTGGTTTAGAAAACTAAACTTTAAAGCAAAGAAAAATTAAACAAAGTAAGTTCAAAAATAAGAAATCAAGCTACAGTTTCACAAATCAATGCATGCACATTCATATCTTATTCAATCACTTGCCTTGGCTCAAGATGCACTCAAAGACAGTCTCCCAATACACCCCTCTACAGCTGAAACTCTACTCTACAAAAAGCCGCAAGAAAAGAGCTCAAAATTAAAGAATTTTTTAAAGAGAAAGGGTTCCTCCTTAGGAAGCCTTGCATGCATGATGTTGAGGCTCTAATGGACTCAACAAAACAAAGGTTTGAAGAGGAAGGCCATTGCTTACCTCTAGAAGCTCTAACAATGGAGAAGAATCTCAAGAAGAAGGTAATCCCAGTTGAAATCCTTTGAAAATGGTATCAATAGAAAGCTTGAGAGATGAGCAAGAGATTGGTGTACTCAAATCTCCATTCTAGCCAAGGAAAGCTCAACATGCAAAGGAGAGAAGGAGAGAAAAAGAGATGGTTTCTCCCTAGTTCTTGGCTGAGTTGAAAACATACAAATAAGGAAGTGAGGGAGAAGACACATGTGGGTGGCTTTTTGAGTTGGGTGGGGTGTGGGCCCTGAAAGTCCTGGGATCCTAACCCTAGAGGGGGGGGGGGGGGGGGGGGTGAATAGGGTGTGCTACAACTATGACCAATTTAGACCAATTTTAATTTCTTAACATAAACTAGTCACATGTGATGATATTAATCAAACAAGATACGGAAGCTAATAAATGAATCACCACAAGCATACACCACAACACAAAGGTTTATAGTGGTTCGGCCTCAATGCCCACGTCCACTACCGGCTTGTGATCCAATCACCCCACCGGATTTCCACTATCTATGCTTTTCAATAGGCTAAGCAATAACCTTTACAAAATGCTTTTTCTTAGGCTAAGCAATAACCTTACAAGATGCTTTCCTTAGGCTAAGCAATAACCTTTACAAATAAAGATTTCTCTAAGAAGGTGTCTTTACAAAAGATCACTCTAAGAGATATAATTCAAGCACAATGAAATTGCCTCTTAAATAGGCTAATATGAAAGTGAATAACAAACTCACACAAACACCAAAAGAATGCAAATGTGTATGCTCATGATGTGAGTGTGTGATAACTTCAATCAAGTTTAAAAAGAAAGCTCAATCAACTATATGCTTAAAGCATTTCAAAGTTTAATGCACATAAAAGATTTGATTGAGGTTTAATGCAAATCACATGTATGAAAATCAACTTGTTAATGATATGAAAATCAAAGACTAACAAGTTGTATGAAAATGACTAACTTAGACCATGTGATGCATGTGCAATGTTGTTTTCAAAACCAAATAAATTTTTCTAAAGTTTAAATGAATGAAAACAACAAGTAATGTTTCAACCAAGAAAATGAATCATGCTATATAAAAGAAATCAAAGATTTAGGCTAAGCATGATTAAGAAAGTTTTAAAAACAACTTGGATGAAAACAAAGTGAAGAATCCAATCTTAATTACGTCAAAGATTAAGAGAAGAATGGATTCATCACATCATAGATTTCATGCTCTAAATCATTTACCAATAACTTAAACAAAGCATGTAAACTATGATTAAGAGAGGTAGAGCTTACTTAGAGATTTAACTTCATTAATCCAAGCTTTAGCTCTCCAAATGACTATTTGGTCTCTCTTAGTTCATCCCCTTTTCTTTGTCTCAAAGCTCCTCAAAAGAGTCTTCAAATCATCCAACTTTTGAAAAGGAAAGAACTTCATTTTATACTCAAAAAGTTGAGTTCTGCGAGTGCCCGGTCGACCCCATGACAGGGCCCGGTCGACCCCATACACACAACGGCTATAAAAATAACCGTTTGAAAAACTGCTTTTAGCGGGGGCCAGTGACCGCCGGTAAAAGTGGTTTTGGCCGCCGGTATAAGTCCTGTTTTCCCAAAAATGTATTTTTTAAAGTGATTTTGGTTGGGAATTTTTGGGCCATTAAATCAAGCTTGAAAACATGTTTTAAAACATTCTAAGGGTTTTTAAAACATGAACATAAAAAGCCTAAAAAGATTCGAAACTTTAAATCCAATGGCTTGCTTGATTTCTAAAAACTCTTTTCACATTCAAATGCATACAAAAAAATGATTCTGAAAATGATGAATGTATGCAAGGCACAAACCTAAATCCTCAATTTGATTTCTCAAAAGTAATGCACAAAGAATTAGGTTTTCAAAAGAGTTTGGATTCTAAAACAAATGCATCCAAGTTTAAAAACAAAACATGCATAAATCATTAATTCTACAAGTCTAAAAACCAATGCATGTATAAAACCAGATTTCAAGATTTTCTAAAACAATGCATGAGTGAAAATTCAAATGATGCTAAAGTGTTAATGCATCCATCAAATTGCAAATACAAAATCCCTAACAATCTCCCCCTTTGCAATTTGATGGCAACTTACTCATCATTGAAATATCACACCAAGTCTTCAGCTTCCCTTAAGCTGGACAAGTCTTGAAATCTTCTTGGATGCTCCTCCTCTTAGCTTGGGCTCTTGGGTTCTTTTCTTCATCTTCTTGATGCTTGGAGCTTGATCATTTTTCAAGCTTTCTTTTCATCTTCCTCTCTATGGCCAAGCATCTTCTTTAGCTCCCAAGCTTTCTTTCTTCTATATGCTCTCCCCCTTTGACCATGCCTCTCTCTCCCTTTGGCAAGATATGCATTCTCTCCCATTGTAGAAGATCATACACAACTCTCCTTAGGAAGCTTGGACATTCTCTTCACCCTTTTGAGAACTTGAATGCTCTCTCCCCCTTTGACATTAAATTGCAAAGGAACCTACACACATGAAACAAGGAGAATACCTTTAGTAGCACCTGTTAACAAAAGAAATCTAAAATGAAATTCATAATAGGCTATCATGTATGGAAGTAGTCTCTAAGGGTCCAAAGGCAATCCAAGGGTGAATTTGATCAAAACTAATACTTCCTATGAAGGTTTACACTCCCCCTCAATCCACACTCTTCTTTTGTCAAACTTTTGACAAGATATAACTATTTGGTTCAAGAAGTAGATGGTTTTACCAATTGAGGGTCAACTTCAAGGAAAGGATTAGATTCATTTAACTATAAGGCTCAATATGATCAAATTACCAAAAGAAAGCAAGGCCTAAAGAGAAAAGCAATCCTGGATACCAATTGGAAAACAAAGAATACCAATTGAGATTTAAAGATAAGTCTATTAAACACAATCACTCTAAAATGGATTTAAAAATATAACTATTAGGAAAAATCCAAATTAGAGCTATCAATGATGAAATGGGGTTTATTAATCATAGCATCAAATAATCTAACTATGGAAAGCATATGCTATGAAGGTTTTGAAATCATTTCATTCAAACAATAAATATGACTATTAATGTGCAAGAATGAGTGAAATGAAATTCAAACATGAAGCCAACCTCAACTAAAAACCAACCACTATTATGAACACATAAACATGGTGGTCATGAGATATACCTATAAGTGCAAGAGAGGTGGCAATCATGAACATTATGATGCTAATGGTGTGTGACATGGAATGAGAACATATAACTATCAAGTTCAAACCAATGTACACAAGGTCTATCACATTCACAAGAAATCAAATCAATCGAAAATTTTACCAATTGAAACCAATTGAATTTGACAACATGATAAAGAGCAAAGATGTGACAAACACAAAATTCCATCAAGCAACATAAATGGATATTCATCACTTATAATGATATGACTAAAAAGCATAGTGATGAACAAGGTAAATTGCAATGCAAAAGAATATGACTTGGTAAAGCATGCAATTTCCAAAGTGTCAAAATCATATGAATTCAACATCTAAGATATCCATCTAACATATAGAGATACAATGAATGGATTTCAAAGAGTTTCATATGATTAAGATCACTACTTATGAAGTTGAAACATGTATAAGGATGACTCCAAGAGAATCTACATGAATCAACATCATAACCATCCAAAAAAAAAAATATGATTAGAAAGCATAGAGGATGGATTTTAGTTCTACTATGGTTTCTACAAATATAACTAAGATCACAACCATACATGGAACCAATAGTCATTTGCATATAAAAAGAATGTAAACAAATAAGCAAGGATGCAAACAATATACATTTCCATTTCTAAGATAATGAAACCAAAAGAAAAGGAAATGAGAACATGGAACATGCTTAGATGAATATAACTAATGATGTTATAGAGCATTTCCATTCAAACAATCTTCAAATGCCCACGTCCACTACCAGCTTGTGATCCAATCACCCCACCGGATTTCCACTATCTATGCTTTTCAATAGGCTAAGCAATAACCTTTACAAAATGCTTTTTCTTAGGCTAAGCAATAACCTTACAAGATGCTTTCCTTAGGCTAAGCAATAACCTTTACAAATAAAGATTTCTCTAAGAAGGTGTCTTTACAAAAGATCACTCTAAGAGATATAATTCAAGCACAATGAAATTGCCTCTTAAATAGGCTAATATGAAAGTGAATAACAAACTCACACAAACACCAAAAGAATGCAAATGTGTATGCTCATGATGTGAGTGTGTGATAACTTCAATCAAGTTTAAAAAGAAAGCTCAATCAACTATATGCTTAAAGCATTTCAAAGTTTAATGCACATAAAAGATTTGATTGAGGTTTAATGCAAATCACATGTATGAAAATCAACTTGTTAATGATATGAAAATCAAAGACTAACAAGTTGTATGAAAATGACTAACTTAGACCATGTGATGCATGTGCAATGTTGTTTTCAAAACCAAATAAATTTTTCTAAAGTTTAAATGAATGAAAACAACAAGTAATGTTTCAACCAAGAAAATGAATCATGCTATATAAAAGAAATCAAAGATTTAGGCTAAGCATGATTAAGAAAGTTTTAAAAACAACTTGGATGAAAACAAAGTGAAGAATCCAATCTTAATTACGTCAAAGATTAAGAGAAGAATGGATTCATCACATCATAGATTTCATGCTCTAAATCATTTACCAATAACTTAAACAAAGCATGTAAACTATGATTAAGAGAGGTAGAGCTTACTTAGAGATTTAACTTCATTAATCCAAGCTTTAGCTCTCCAAATGACTCTTTGGTCTCTCTTAGTTCATCCCCTTTTCTTTGTCTCAAAGCTCCTCAAAAGAGTCTTCAAATCATCCAACTTTTGAAAAGGAAAGAACTTCATTTTATACTCAAAAATTTGAGTTCTGCGAGTGCCCGGTCGACCCCATGACAGGGCCCGGTCGACCCCATACACACAACGGCTATAAAAATGACCGTTTGAAAAACTGCTTTTAGCGGGGGCCAGTGACCGCCGGTAAAAGTGGTTTTGGCCGCCGGTATAAGTCTTGTTTTCCCAAAAATGTATTTTTTAAAGTGATTTTGGTTGGGAATTTTTGGGCCATTAAATCAAGCTTGAAAACATGTTTTAAAACATTCTAAGGGTTTTTAAAACATGAACATAAAAAGCCTAAAAAGATTCGAAACTTTAAATCCAATGGCTTGCTTGATTTCTAAAAACTCTTTTCACATTCAAATGCATACAAAAAAATGATTCTGAAAATGATGAATGTATGCAAGGCACAAACCTAAATCCTCAATTTGATTTCTCAAAAGTAATGCACAAAGAATTAGGTTTTCAAAAGAGTTTGGATTCTAAAACAAATGCATCCAAGTTTAAAAACAAAACATGCATAAATCATTAATTCTACAAGTCTAAAAACCAATGCATGTATAAAACCAGATTTCAAGATTTTCTAAAACAATGCATGAGTGAAAATTCAAATGATGCTAAAGTGTTAATGCATCCATCAAATTGAAAATACAAAATCCCTAACAGGCCCTACCAGACCAATCCACTTCATGGGCTTAAAAGCCCCGAAAATGAACGGAGAGAACATAAAAGTTGTAGGAGCTAATATGACAAAACGCAAAAAGTAAAAATCAGAATTTTCGAAGAATCAAGAATGTATTCCCCCCCCCCCCACAGGCACGAGTGACACATGCCACCCCGGGATCGTGTCAAACTATTAGACCCCGACCGAGATTAGCTCGATTAGTGTGTATTTAGTGTGTGCTTAGTCTAAAGAGGGTTTAGTAACCGTTGGGTTAGAATATAATTGGTTTTAATCTTGGACTTAGCTTTGGGAATTTTGAGAGCGTTTATTGTTAGTCAGACACGCTCAGGGAGGCCCTGAGTGCACGTGTAACCATGGGAGGATGATTCTAGTTTTCTGATTTAATTATGGTTTTGATTTCATTTGAATGATTTTATTATTTTCTACGACTTTCTTTTTTAACCCATCTGTGTTTGAAACCCAAAAACGCAAGTTTTGGCCAAAAAGGGTAAAATTGACTTTTCACACTCAAATCTGGACACGAACTTTGAAATCTCCAAACCATGTCAAATTCATACTTTTCGGAAACTAGATTTTTCGAGCATCATTTCGTCCTTCTTTGTCGATTTCATCCGGGGCCCGCAAGATCGTGTTTTTGTCAGCGCAAGATTTTAGACCTGTTGGCCCCACCTTCAAGTCACTTAAGTCATCTCCCTCCTCTCCCCTACGTTTAAGAATTCCTGCAATTGTTTTCAACTTGGAGCTGAGAAGAGAGAACCCATTTCTCTCCATCTTCTCCACCTTGCATGCCCTAGCTAGAAGCCTCCAAATGCAACTCTAAGAGCACCCTCTTCTTGCTCTCATCTCAAGCTTTCTATTGCTGTAATTTTTTTGGTGTTTCCAGCTAGTCAACTACCCCATTTTCTTCCTTGCTTCTTGTTTGGATAGCTTCAGGTAAGGACTCTCTTCCATGTCCATAATGGAGTCCTTTTAGCTCCTAAGGAGCTTGTTTCTCTAGCATGCAACATCCATTTCGAAATGGGATCTTTGTTTTTAGATTGTTGAGTTTTTTGAATGGTCTTCATGGGGCATTTTGTAGAGTTTGGCTCAGCTCTTGGGTACGATTTTCTTGAGGAGGATTTGTGTTTCGTTTGGGCAAAGGCAAGTAGTTTTTATAGGGTTGCAGTTGCATGTATTATATGGATTTCACCTTTCCTTTTTAAAAGTGCTTCCAATTGTGTTACTAAACCTTCTAACCATGTTGCTTTAGACTCACCATTTGTTGGTTTTCTTTGACTTGCATACATTGATATTAATTGCTTTTCAAACCTCTGAAATTTTGTTTTGGCTTTGAAGCTTATGTCTTGTTTAGTCAATGGTTTTGTTTGATGAAGAATTGGAGATGAAAGTTTTAGATTGTGATGTGAATCGTTTAAAAATGTTTGAATGAACCCTTGGAGAGCATGGAGGCTTAGGGATGTGCAGGTTGGTTTAGAAATGAGAAGAAAGGAAGAAAAGATTCAGAAAAATTGTACAAAGGAGGGCATTTATGCACTCAGCTCCCACAGGCAGAAGCCTGTTCGCTCGAGCGACCATGGGGTCCGCTTGAGCGACCAAGCCACTGCCTGGCGCGGGACAGGCCAAAGGGGTCCGCTCGAGCGGACAAGCCTCTATGTCATGTCCGCTCGAGCGGATGTTTGACCGCTCGAGCCAACCTGGGCATATTTCAGGCGGAGCTTTGTTTTCTTTTGTGGGCTCTTAGAGATTGAGAAACTAGACTATGCTAAGGGTTTTAACTTGACATTGTGCAATAGGAAATCCAAAATGTATTCTAACTTCAAGGACACCAATTCGTTTTATCTTTCCGACATTTGGGTTCAATTACACAAAGGTCAATGAATGGTCTTAGCATATGCTTGATGGACTTTGTGTTTGAACTTCAATTTTGATGCAATAAATATCATCGTGTATTCTTTTTGAATTTCTAGTATAAACTCGTTTGAAGATTTGTTTCAAGAATCAAAGGAGATCACTTCTTAAGCTTGTAATGCATATAATTTATGCCTTTTGCTAGCCGTGTCTTGTCTCGACTTGACAAGTGATCTTCTCCTAAATTTCGATCTGTCTAGAATGTGTGCCGTGTTTTTGTGCATTCATGAATTTAAGTGAACACCACCGAGCTTAGATTGCCCGTTCAGTCTAATCCACTATCAGAGGGTCCTTAAACATGTGGACTATCTGTAGATTGGTCGTGTATTCTATTACACATCGTGTCGTGCTTCGGTTCCGCGGCCGGCCTCCCCGTCTACCACGCGAGGGGTGGAATCGTGTTTTGCCTATCATGCTTCTTGTGCGTGCTTACTCTTATCATCATGTGTGATGGAGAAAGGATGGGCTCAATGTGGATTAACTATTCATGATATTATATGTATTCATGCTAGTTCTGTTTCATATTTTTGAAATATATCTTAGTCATGTATCTGTTTTAAATTCAATACATTGTTTTAACATTGTTTCTCTCAAAACTTTAAATGATTTATTACTCATGCCTAAATTGATTACCTGCCAAACCGTCGTGTTTGATACTTGCTATTTTGGTGCCCAGGTGCAGGCGACGTTGCCTTTGAGGAGGAGCATCAGGAGGAGGTTGTCGACCCACCCCCAGCTCGAGAGTGGCAGCCCAACGACATCAACTAGACGTCGGGCGGGATCATGAGATTCGTTTCATTTTGTCTTTGGTGTTCTTTTGAACTTTTGGAAATGTATTGGCCTCTATTGGCCTCTTATTGGGATGTAACAAAACTTAACTTACTTTTGGATTAACTTTGAAACTTGAATCATGTTGGGAATGCTATGTTATATTTTCTCCTTCTGATATTATGTCTTGAAAATATTATTCATGCTTTGTCTTGATGTGATTTGCTACACGCTTCTGCGAACTTGATCGTGTGAGTTAGTTTCCTTTGTCTCGGGATCCTCACCGCGGGAACCTGTGGGAAATTAATTGACGCGTCGCGGGCCTGGGCCTAGGTCCGGGATCGCGACAAGACTGGTATCAGAGTGGGACTTGTTTCAGGCACTTAAAAGAAACTTGAAAATCTTAGGAACGTGGCAAGGATTCATGAGCTCGTTAGTTCGTTTAGTTTGGGACCTAGAAAACCATCAAACCATATTTATTGTGTACTAATGCTTTGTTTTACAGCATCATGCCTCCAAGAAAAAATCCAAATCATAATGCTTCGGGCAGTAATAACGATGACATAGATCCAACCAATACACCAACAGCTACTCAGTTCCAAGAACTAATGTAGGCTATGTTAGAACAATAGAGACAAGTGAATAAACCTAAGCCAGATTTCAAGAGCAAATGGCTAAGAAAGATGAGGAGATGGCTCAAGTTCAGAGATAGCTACTAGATGTCCTACAAAACAGGCCTCAAGCTCCACCTATGCAACCTTTGGGTCCAAACATTGTCATTAACAATAGGGATCATGACCCTAATGTGTTGTTTGAAAGGTTCAGGAAGAAGGCACCCAGAGAATTCTCAGGTCAAGAAGACCTGTTAGTTGCAGATGACTGGTTGGCAAACACTGAGAAAATATTTGTTGTCTTTACATGTATAGGAAGACAAAAGGTCCATCTTACAGCTTCGTTGTTCTATGGGCTTGCAGACTAATAGTGGCAGACGGTCAAGGACCCGTATCTGGCAATGGCTAACGATGATGCATGGGTAGCGTTCAAGACTCAGTTTACTGACAAGTACATCCCTTCCCACGTCAAGAGACATAAAGCTATTGAGTTCCAGCAGCTCAAGCAAGGCAGCATGATAGTACTATAGTATGTCACCAAGTTCGAGAGGCTGGCTAGATATGCCACCAAGCTGATTGACACTGAACAGAAAAAGATAACCAAGTTCTTGGAATGGCTCAATCCATTCATTATGAGAGATGCTACGGAGGTAGTTCCACCAACCACCTTTGATGAAGTTGTCAAGCGGGCATATAAGTTTGAAGATATTAACAACCAAATTATTCAAGATAGAAAGTAGCACTACCAGCAGCAGAATAAAAGGCAGCAACATAACAAAAAGCCAAGACATGATCAAAATCAAGTGAGGCAGGGTTGTGGCCATTGTGGCAAGAACCATGAAACTAATGAATGTCGTAAGGCCACAGGTGCTTGCTTCAAGTGTTGAGCCATGAACCATGCAATCAAGGATTGCCCACAACTTCAAACTCAAGGCAACAAGAACCAACAACAGAGACAAGTAGCTCCTCAGAATCAGGCACCAGTTCAAAATCAAGCTAGACCACCTCAGCAGTAGCAGCAAGGTAGACAACAAGCGAATCAGAATGCTTGTCCTCCACCGCAAAATAGAAAAGCGTAAGGGAGGCAGAGTCCGGCACAAAATAGGCCACAGCTGCATGGACGTGCATATTATCTCAATTGAGTGGATACTGAAGCTGCAGGAGATGTGGTAGAAGGTAAACTTCTGTTTATGGAGTAAAAACACATATTTTATTTGATCCTAGATCTACCCATTCGTTTTTATCTCCTATATTTGCCAAGATGATTGATGTACCACTTAGCAAATTGGATTATATTTTGACTGTCACCACACCATTAGGTAAACAGGTTGTGTGTAGAACCTATTACCCTAGCTGTTCAGTTTTGTTAGGAGATGTTAATTTACCAGCCAACCTTATTGTTCTGGATATGCATGATTTTGATATCATCTTAGACATGGACTGGTTAGAAGCATATCATGCAACTATGGATTGTTTTAGCAAAACCATAACATTCAGATTACAAGGAGCACAGCCAGAATTGATGATTCAGGGAAATAAGAAGAAAACTCAAACAAGATTTATTTCAGCGTTGAAGGCAAGCAAATTAGTGCAGAGTGGATGTGAAGCATTCCTTGCTTTTATCACGGAGGATAAACATTCCCAAGGGGTGGAGGAAATTCCCGTTGTATGCGAATTTTTGGATTTTTTTTCCAGAAGAAATCCCGGGATTGCCACCAATCAGAGAAGTTAGTTCACAATTGAGCTTCTTCCAGGGACAACACCAATCTCTATTACACCATATAAAATGGATCCAGCTGAATTAGGTGAATTGAAACTTCAGTTGCAAGATTTGCTGAGCAAAGGCTTCATTAGGCCAAGTGTTTCACCTTGGGGAGCACCAGTTTTATTTGTGAAAAAGAAAGATGGAAGCTTGAGGATGTGCATTAACTATAGAAGATTGAACCATATGATTGTCAAGAACAAGTATCCGTTGCCAATGATAGATGAATTGTTTAACCAATTGCAAGGAGCAGCTTACTTTTCCAAGGTAGACTTGAGGTCCGGGTATCATCAGTTGAGAGTTAGAGACTCGGATGTGCAGAAAACCACTTTTCGAATTAGATATGAGCATTACGAGTTCTTAGTGATATCCTTTGGCTTGACAAATGCACTCACAGTCTTTATGGCCCTCATGAACAAAGTAGTTGCACAGTACTTGGATCACTCAATGGTGGTATTCATCGATGACGTTCTCGTGTATTTCAAGAGTAAGGAGGATCGTGAAGAACACTTGAGGACATCATTACAGCTTTTGAGAGACAATCAGCTTTATGCAAAGCTCAGTAAATGTGAATTTTGGTTGGAACAGGTCACTTTCTGGGCCACATCATCTCGAGAGAAGGTTTAGCAATTGATCCAGTCAAGATAGAAGTAGTTGTCAATTGGAAGAGACCTAGCAGTGTGACTGAAATCAAAATTTTTTTGGGGTTAGCAGGCTACAATCGAAGATTTGTCCAAGGTTTCTCAACCATTGCAGCACCTTTGACGAAATTGATGCGGAAGAATGTTCCATTTGTTTGGACTGAGCAATGTGAAATCAGTTTCAAAGAGCTGAAAAGAAGATTAACCACAGCTCCAATCCTCACATTACCATCTGGCAGCGGTGGATTTATTGTTTATACAGATGCTTCGAATGTGGGAATGGGTTGTGTATTGATGCAGGATGACAAAGTGATTGCTTATTGCTCAAGACAGTTGAAGGATCATGAGAGGAACTATGCAACTCATGACTTGGAATTGGCAGCAGTTGTATTTGCCTAGAAAATGTGGAGACACTACCTCTATGGAGAGAAATTCAAAGTCCATTCAGACCACTGAAGTTTGCAATACTTGTTCTCGCAAAAGGATTTGAATATGAGGCAGAGACGATGGATGGAATACATCAAAGATTATGACTTCCCAATCAAGTATCATCCCGAAAAAGTGAACGTAGTAGCTGATGCTTTGAGCAAAAAATCAGTGGTCATGGCCAGTCTAAGAGGAGTCAGTGTTCTCCAGCAGTTTGAAGAGTTAGGTGTGGAAGTGCAGCCACTAAGGCAGGGTGTGATGTTAGCGAATATGATAGTATCTGAACCTACCTTTATCCAGAACATCAAAGATAGTCAATTACAGGACCCAAACTTGGCAAAGATTGTAGAGCATATCGCAGAACATCCAGACTTCAGGATGGTGAACGGAATTTTGTACTTTCGTGATAGGTTGTGTGTGCCTAATGTGGATGATTTGAAGAATGAGATAAAGACTGAAGCTTACAACACAAGATACTCCATGCATCCGGGTAGCATGAAGATGTACCATAATTTGAGGAATCGATTCTGGTGGAACAACATGAAGAGAGAGATAGCGGCTTTTGCGTCTCGTTGTCTGACTTGTCAGTTGATTAAAGCAGAACATCAGAAACCCCCAGGTTTGCTACAACCGTTGGATATTCCGGAGTGGAAATGGGAGCACATCACCATGGATTTCATCTCCGGTTTACCGAATACAAAGAAGGGGAATAATGCAATCTGGATTATTGTAGATTGTCTCACAAAGTCTGCTCATTTCATTCCAATGAAGACAGGGAATATGATGCATATGGCGCCACTTGCAGAATTGTTTGTCAATGAGATAATTAGTCTAGTCAGCCCATCTCCATCACTTTGAACAGAGATAGCAGATTTGTTTCAAGGTTTTGGAAAACTCTTCTTGAGTCCATGGGTACCAAACTCCAATTCAGCACAGCGTATCGCTTGAGCGGATGTTTGACCGCTCGAGCGGACCTATGCAAATTTCAGGCATAGCTTTGTTTTCTTTCGTGGGCTCTAGGGGATTGAAAAACTAGACTATGCTAAGGGTTTTAGCTTGACATTGTGCAATTGGAAATCCGAAATGTATTCTAACTTCGGGGACACCAATTCGTTTTATCTTTCCGACATTTGGGTTCAATTACACAAAGGTCAATTAATGGTCTTAGCATATGCTTGATGAACTTCGTGTTTGAACTTCAGTTTTGATACAATAAATATCATCATGTATTCGTTTTGAATTTCTAATATAAACTCATTTGAAGATTTGTTTCAAGAATCAAAGGAGATCACTTCTTAAGCTTGTTATGCATATAATTTAGGGATAATAACAGAATACCTACCTGTACTTTGGTCATATTTCAACTAGCCCCTTGTACTTTAGTCTTTTGTACTAAACCTACTTGTATTTTAAATCACAATGTAAATAGAGACGACCGTGACGGAAAATGTGGAATGACAAATTTACCCCTCCATTTATAAGATGTGTTTTGGCGTTTCCCCAAATTGACTATTCTCCCTCTCTAGTCTACATATCCAGATCAACTCTTCTCCAACCCCTACAGCCAATCTTCTTCAACCAGAAATTCCTAAAATCCCAAACCCTACACCATTTCCCATCACCCCATCGAAATCCTAAATCAATCTCAGCACATTGTCCCTCCCACCAACCTAAAATCCTAATAGACCCAAATACTATTGAACCAAAACCAAAACTCTCAAACCTGTTTCAAACCCAAACACCCCAACCCACATCAGAAGTGTCCAGTACCAGAACGTCTCATCCAAATGAATTTTTTTTTTTTGGGGGGGGGGGGGGGGAATTTCAAATATCAAACGAGAAACTACCCCAAGATTTGACGTCCCAGATCAACTTCATCAAGCTCCGAAAACAACTCTAAGCCCCAAACGCCCTCGCCAGTACGTCTCCTCCTCCTTGGCTCCGTTCCCTTCGCCCTCGGCCGTATCCCAATTGAAGCGTCTCGATTGTAGCTTTCTTGGATGCATGCCCCATTGTCCTCGAACGAACACGATCACGAAAAGAAAGACGCCTGGCCATCAGGGACAGTTCATGTGCTAATTTTCTATACATGCTCTTTCTCTCTCCTCTTTTATTTGGCAAGTGGCCTTTGGTTTTGGTTCACGTGTAAGGACATCAAAAGAAAAGCTCTCTCTCACTAGCTGATTGAACATATAAAATGACAAACTATTTCCTTGAAGAAAAAAAAGGGCAAAAGAGAGAAAGGCTTGGCTTCTCTTGAGTCGGCTCACCCTATTTCCTTTCTCCAACACCGAGCCTCAAACCAAAAGAAAGAACAAAAGAGCCTCTCTTGCCCCCGGTTTGTTGTAGTTTTCCTCGTAAAGGGGATTTCTTGGAAATTAAATAGTTAAATGACCAAACCCAAGGATACTCAGGATCGGTTTGAGATCTACTCAATTCGCAACCCTACAGTCAATCGAAAAGAAGCCACCCCGCGATCCCCTAGGGAGAGAGGAGATGGCCGGAGATGGAAGCGCAGGCCAGAGATTGTCTAGATTTGGCCGGAGAGGGAGAGTTGCAGATCGATTAGGTTTAGAAATTTTGAAAGGGGGAAATGAGGAAGAAAAAAAAGCGCGCCTAGGATTTTTTCCTCCCCGGGGCAAATAAGTCTTTTTGGGCGTGTAATTTGCCGCCCATATGCACCAACACCATTTATACGACCTACGCCGTTAATACTAACAGAATCCGTGAGTTTTGCATGTTAATTAGAATCACAGGTAGGTTTAGTACAAAAGACCAAAGTGCAAGGGGGTAGTCTAAAATATGACCAAAGTACATGTAGGTATTCTGTTATTATCCCTATAATTTATGCCTTTTGCTAGTCGTGTCTTGTCTAGACTTGACAAGTGATCTTCCCCTAAATTTCGATCTGTCTAGAATGTGTATTACCGTGTTTTTGTGCATTCATGAATTCAAGTGAACACACCTAGCTTGGATTGCCCCTTCAGTCTGATCCACTATCCGATGATCCTTAAACATGTTGATTCTCTGCAGATTGGTCGTGTATTCTATTACACATCGTGTTGTGCTCCGGTTCCGCAGCCGGCCTCCCCGTCTGCCGCGTGTGGTGTGGGATCATGTTTTGCATGTCATGCTTGTCGTGCGTGCTTACTCTTATCATCATGTATGATGGACAAAGGATGGGCTCAATGTGGATTAACTATTCATGATATTATATGTATTCATGCTAGTTCTGTTTCGTATCTTTGAAATATATCTTAGTCATATATCTGTTTTAAATTCAATACATTGTTTTAACATTGTTTCTCTCAAAACTTTAAATGATTTATTACTCATGCGTAAATTGATTACCTGCCAAACCGTCGTGTTTGATACTTGCTATTTTGGTGCACAGGTGCAGGCGACATTGCCTTTAAGGAGGAGCATTAGGAGGAGGCTGTCGAGCCACCCCCAGCTCGAGAGTGGCAGCCCGACGACGTCAACTAGACGTCGGGCGGGATCATGAGATTCGTTTCATTTTGTCTTGGGTGTTCTTTTGAACTTTTGGAAATGTATTTGCCTTTATTGGCCTCTTATTGGGATGTAACAAAACTTAACTTACTTTTGGATTAACTTTGAAACTTGAATCATGTTGGGAATGCTATGTTATATTTTCTCCTTCTGATATTATGTGTTGAAAATATTATTCATGCTTTGTTTTGATGTGATTTGCTACACGCTTCCACAAACTTGATCGTGTGACATCTCCCGTGTCTCGGGATCCTCACCGCGGGAACCTGCGGGAAATTAATTGACGCGTCGTGGGCCCAGGCCTCGGTTCGAGGTCATGACACAAACTAAGCTCAATGGCTCTCAAAATTCCCCAAAGCTATGAAAAATCTAGTCGAGCTCACAATCTAAGCTAAATGCCATCTAATCCCACTTAAGAACTAAACTCGGCTTAAACGACGCTAAACACGTCAAACTTGGGTCGGGGTCTGACAGTCTAGGACTTACAGTGCTTTAGGTAAAGGAGAGCTTTGATTGAGTAAAGAATTTTACCTTTAAGAACTCTCCTGGATCCTGCACAAACTCTAGGATTCTCTATGTTAGAATCAATACCCTGCAGTAGGGATAGCAACCGATGTGAGTAAAGATGAAAAAGTAAAATAAAAAAAAATGAAAAAGTGAAATTAACGTTGGGATTTTCAAAAGAAACAAACAACCGTGCTAATTGTCCTCGGCAACTACGCCAAAATCTGATCAACCCAAAACAGGGTTTGAAAATATAATTTATACCTAGCTACTATCTTTACTCATGAGAGTAGAGATGTTAACCGAGTGTCGTATCCACTGGGACAAAAATGTTAAGTTGTGTTGGTTCCCAAATTCCTAAACTAATCCTACTAGAAAACGAAGTGTTGATTTGATAGGGTTGATTCCTAAATTATCAAATTAAAAACAATGTTTGATTCAATCGAAAAAAAGATCTTAGGGTACGAATCCACTCTACCCTCATAGAATGACAAGTATAGATCTAGGGTTTTACTATCAACGCTTTAAAGACTCGTTCTGATTACAAACCTTCATAGAGTCAACAAATAAAGAATGTGGATTTAGATCTGGACATAACCTATCTCTATGGCATAGATTATTTTAGATCTAACAACACTTTCATTCAAACATCATTATATGACTGGTATTCAAATCTACAAGAGTAAAATAAAAAAAATAGAAATTGCATTAATAAATAAAATCCAATCAATGGATAACATTCATGTCATAACCAAAAGCGTTCAAAGTAAAATCCTAGAACCTATAAATCACCAAAATACAAGATTAGAGCTTCATAGCAGCCCTAAGGAGGAGAGTTTGTTGCTCATGGAGAGAGACATGCGAAGAATTCTTGACGAAATCCCCATTGGCGCTCTTCCCAATCCTCTAAAATCAGCCTTCAGTTCTTCTCTCAAGATGTAAAGACGACTTTGGACCCTTTTTATAAAAATTTTTTCTCCAAAAATCACTTCAAAACGCGGAGGGAGACAGACTCCACCTTGTCTGGTGTCCAAATGCTAGGAGGTAGTAGCCTGGGCGGCATCAAATCTGAGATCCGGCGTCTGGACGCCCGAAGACAGTATGTTTGACTTGTCTTGTTTCTTGCCATTTTTCTCAAATTTCATTCTCTTTCCACCTAAGGCACCTATAAACATTAAAATAACACAATTAAGCTAATTACTCTCATCGGAAGGTATCACAAAGCCTTCTTGAGGGGCCTAAATGTTGTATTTAGGTTCTCATCACACATATTTAGGAATGCAAAGGTCAGATTCGAGGTAGAACCCTGGTGGTTCTGGACTTGGATCTGTCTTTATAGACTCAGTTTTAGATCCAACACAGAAGCTATTTAGTGTATTTGGGTTTGGAAAAATGGATCCAGGTCCAAATTTGGATCCAAAATAAGATGTATAAAGAATTGTTATAGTTCGATAAAAAATACTTTAGTTTTCTTAAAATATACAAGTTGGGACTAATAGATGAGATATGATTAAAGCCAAGTAGATTCTCAAATATGAATAAAATAAAGTTATTAAGGCTCTTAATATACATATATATATATATTTAATATGTGAATCTAATCATCCTAGATCCAGATCCTTGGGTTAGAACATACAATGACCTGGTTTTGGATCCTATATCCATGATTCCATATTCAAATGCTTCATAACCAAAAAAAAGGTTCCATACCTGGTTTGACCTAAAGACCTTAGATACCAATTTGCAACTCTACATACATTTGTATTGAAAATTTATTCACCAAAATTCGAACTCATGCACTCTATTCATACACCAATGTTCCTAAACAACTGAGATACAAGTAAAAGATAAAAAGTAGTTTCCTTTGTTGCAATGTCTCATATATTATAAAACAATAAAT
Organism: Cinnamomum chago; assembly: GCA_038049695.1. Classification (NCBI taxonomy): domain Eukaryota; kingdom Viridiplantae; phylum Streptophyta; class Magnoliopsida; order Laurales; family Lauraceae; genus Cinnamomum; species Cinnamomum chago. The sequence continues at coordinate 42,803,108 of CP142458.1, forward strand.
AGGAGAACTGATCTTATTGTACACGTGGTGACAACCGCTGACCAACTAAGCAACTCTTGTCAGGCTTGCCCAAGGCTTAACCACAATGGTCCACATAGACTCAACCCAACCATGGTTTTTTTTTCCCCAATCAAAGTAACATTCAAATTTTTTTATCACAATGAAAACAAAAGCTACAAATTTCAGACATGATCAATCTAAAAAACAAGTCCTTCCAAGTGAATTGAGGTTTTTGGCCATTGCATGAACAAGGTAGAGCATGTGGTTTTTATTTTTATTTTTATTTTTTTTGGTGCTTTTGAGGAGAAAGAGCATGTACCATAGTTGAATCACACACAGATGTTAAATCAAGTGCAAGCTGTCACTACTTGCTAACACCAGCATAGGATCATTTTTTTTTAACAAAATGCATCAGAAAAAAAGGTCTGGTGGCTCGATGATGGGAATTTGGCCAATGATATTATCATCTCTGCCCCATCTTCCCAATAGTAGTAATTGTTCACTAATTTTTATTTCACTCGTTCATTGCGTTGTGTTAGATCAGATGACTAAATATAGAGATGAACTCCTCTGGAATATAACTTACACATTCGTTATGAGCAATCATCTCCTCAAATGTGGTGGAAATAGATTATATAACATTGAAATTAGTGTTTTTTTATAAAAAGGCCCCTGTGTTTTTATAAAACCTCAAAATCAACGCTTTACTTTTTGTTTTTACTTAACCATCCCTTCACTAACAGTCAAAGTCAAGGAAAATAAACTGGCAGTTTCCAATCTCCCCTTTTTGTTATGCTTTACGATTTTAACCCTAGGTTGAGAATAGTTTGCACATGGAGTCACCGGTCACACCTTTTGCATGACACTAGTTGCAGGAAGAACTGTGGAGAACTTACCCACCGTTTCTTGTTCTTTCTCTTTAAACGATCCATGTAAAGACATGGAGGTATTTCCTTTCTTTGATTTTTTTCTTCTCACATCTTTCCCATCTCTCCAAGTAATAACACATCTCCCTCATAAATCCCACACTGCTAAGCAATCCAAAATTAGAAAAAGAAAATCTTTAAGGAATGGGAAGTATGGCTATATACAAAAGGATGAAATCCAAAATAATAGGATCTGAAGTTTTTCTCAGATTTGGATGAGTATTCCATGCAGGAGTGGGGCAACGATCCTTATCATTGATGATTAGGATGCAGCAAAAAGATTGGATTTCTTAGTACACACTAACCCATTACAGCTTTGATGTTGAAGGACAAATAGAACTCCGCCACATCCACACTTCTGCACCCAAGTACATCGTCTTCGGCATCACCGCGTCGGCTGGCCTCTAGTTGTAGGGGAAGCAGTATATGGCTTCCATCACCTATATATAATTGTAAGTGCCTAAAAATTAGGGACTTGATTAAAAGAGGGATAAGCTCTTGGTTCAATGATCTAGAGAAGATGAGGGGAAAGCATCGGGCCTCCGATGACCTGAAAGAGGAAGACAGAAGTTAGAACCCCTGGCTATAGGCAGCTAAAGGCACTCCGATGCTCAAGTCAGTATGATCACTGAGAGAAATGGAGAAGGAGAAGTGTGAGAGGGCGATCTGTTTCATACATTCTGTTGCTTTTCTCCATGCATTATATAGACGTGGGAGTCTTATTGGAGTGGACCCTCAGGGGGAGATGAAAGTCCCATCAGCATGTACCTTTCTCTCCTGAGTGGGGGTAGGTAAAAAGGGAACGTCCCATCGGACCATCTCCCTATACCTATAGATGTGACCTTGAGATAAGGCGTGCCACTTATCTAGGTCCGGCGCCCACTCTAATTGTCAATCCGCCATCCCTGTCAAGGCAACGCATTTATGGCTGCATTTATGGCTGAGTGACAGGAGACCGAGATCGAGCTTAAGACCGAAACTGAGGTGGATACTTGGGAACCTAGCCACCGAGATGGGATCACCCCGAGATGGTGCTACTGCCGAGCTTGGACAACACTGAGACCAAGGATAGTCCGAAATCAGGGAGTGGCCCCACATAAATCCGTGGTTACGAAACGGTCCCACACAATTACCCCTAGCTCTCGACCTCTTGGGCTCTTTCCGAGGTCGGGAGTTAAGATCGAATGGATGTGCTGGCCTTGTCTTATCGTATCTTATCATCGTGCGATCCTCATCATGACGCCTTTTCGTTTGCCCTAGGTAATAAATACGGTATCATAATTGCTTTCGCCATGGTGGGCACGCGGGCGCCGCTCCGTATGCCCGAGGTAATAAATGTCGTACAGAGGCGTGGTGAGAGACGGACCGTTGCTGCCACGTGTAACCCTTCGTTTGGCTGTTCACCAGGGTCGAAGCGACGCGTGGCGAGTTCGGAGTGCTGCTTCGCGTGCGCTGCAATCAAGAGGGGCGTCCTTCTATAAAATGGGGGTGCCCCCCTCCCCTTCTTCTCTTATTTTTGCTTTCATCTTTGAAGGAGATTTTGCTGAAGAAGAGATCTAGCTGAGGCCATCCTGCTGAAGTCCTGTCAAATACAGAACCTTACCGGACCCGAAGGCTTCTTTCCCTTTGCTTCTCACCTTCTACTTTCCATTCTCAGCAAATCGTCACATCTTCTCTGTGAGTTTTCTTCTCTGCCACTCTTCTTTCGCCTCTTTTTCCTTTTGTTTCAGAGGGTTCCAGCCCCTCGGGTTCTTCTAGTTCTTGTCCCCTCTTCTCCGTCTTCTGCTCTGTTGTTTAGCCCTTAGAAAATGGGGATTTATATTCATTGGTTGGAGGGTCCCCCAGCGCTGGAGGGGTTTAGGGGGGCGTTTCAAATTCCGGCCGACGTTCTGGTGAAGCCCCAAGACTTCCAGGGCCTCTTTGATGGCTTCGCCACTTTCAAGGACTGGATGCCCTTTCCTCTGTTGTCGGTATGCGAAGGTGGGGTCAGGTTCCCTATCCACCCGCTTCTTCGATCATGCCTCAGTTCGTGGCGGATCTGCCCCTTCCAGCTGATGCCAAATGGGTTTAAAATTATAATGGGCGTGGCGGAATTGAATTGGATCCTGGATATCAACCTCGGCGTGCACGACATAGAGGATGTCTATGAGATCTGCAAATCCGGGGGGGCGAGGACTCCTACTATCTTCGGGTGAAGGCTAGGTGCCGACCCTTGATTAACGCCCTGGAGGACTCAAGCAAGTACGCCGGGGATGAACGCATTCTGATCTCGGGGAACTGGGAGTTCGGGGAGTCCGAGACTGAGGCTGCGTGGCGAATCCAGGTTCCGCGAAGGCCTGGGACCCCCCCGAGTAAATACTCGCCTCCCCGAGCTATTTGCATTTGTCTTAGATGTCAATTTTCCGATCTGATGTCCTCTGTTTTCTGCGCAGGTGTTCAGTGAAGGAGGAGAGAGGCCGGCTTCGATCATTGGAAGAGGAACGGCGCGTGGCTAGAGAAGATCTATTGCTACCACGGTCATCACGATCGGGCCGCCTTCTTGCTGCTCGGGTACAAGCCGCGGTACCAGTCTTACACCAGGAAGACTGCTGAGATCCCCCCTTGAGCCGATAGGGGAGGTCGTGCTTGCGCTCGCAGAGACCAGTGGCCAGGCCTCGGAGCCCCAGGGCCCGATCTTAGTTGCAGACAGCTCCCCCGACCAAGACCAAGCGGAAGGGGAGATGGACGAGGCGCGCCCTCCTTTGAAGAATTTGGGGGCCGTGATTTTCGGGGGCCGAGTTCCTCCCACCCCGAAGCATGCCCCCGGTGGGCCTGGCGCTGCTCAAGGCTTTTCAGCCAGCGCCTCCTCCGGTTCTTCGAGCGCAGCAGGGACCTCCTCCTCCGCTAAATGCAAGAGTGCGAGAGGCCCCCGCAAGAGAAGAGGGGGAGGTCGGAAGAGCCTCTCAAGGATGCTCGGCCGCCCAAAGACACCCGGCCGCTTAGGGAGTCTCGGTCGCGGGTAGTGGAGCCCGAGAAGGAGGCTCTGCCGCCAAAGGAGACCCGGCCTCGAGCCGCGGAGGCCGAGAAGGGGGGTGAGGGCCCCCCACCCGAGAAGAGGCCCCGCGTGGGGGGCGAAGAGGAGCGGGTCCAGGAGGCGGATCCAGAGGCTCGGCCTCACAAGCCGATGCCTTGGAGGCCTAATTTTGACATCAACCCCTGCGAGCCCATGACCGTGGAGGATCGGATGGGGACCTCCTCCAGGATGATCTCGGCTATCGCCCGGGGATGTGCTCTCCCTTTAGACATGGAGAGGCATCGTAAAGACGGGACGATGAGCCTGATCTACTCGACGATGAAGGTGTCGCTCGAGGTGATTCATGCTTCCTTTGCCTTTGAATTTTATGCCTTGGTTTCCCGTTCTGACCTCCTGCCCCGTTTTGTCTTCTTACAGAATGTACAGAGGCTCCAAATAATACTGGAGAGGACGGAGACGACGGCCAGGGAAGTTCTCGAGGTGGTCGCCAGAAGAAAAAGATGGGGGACGCCCTGGAAGCCAGCGTTGCGGAAATAAAGAAGGCGGAGGAGAAGATAGCCGAGTTTGCAACGGTGCAACAAGCTGCGAAGGCCGAGATAATCAAGTTACGAGGCGAAAATAAGCATCTGAAAGGCGCAGCCGATGATAAGGCGAGGAGGGCGAGCCAACTGGAGGTCGAGCTTGCCAAGAAGGAAACTGAGTTGGCTGGGAAAGAGGCCGAGCTCGAGGCCTCCAGGAAGGAGCAGACCGATGTCGAGTCCACCCTGCGAGCCCAAGTCTTCAGGGCTTACCAGGAAGGGGTGGACTTGGCATCGGAGGAGTACGTGGCTCAAATCAAGACCCTGAGCCCAATTTTGTACAAGATGGGATGCAGGGAAGCACTTCACGAGTATGGGGTTTCTGAGGATGACCCCTTATTCACGAATCTTCCCCAATTCCAGTCTGTCATACCGAGCCCAGAGTCAGAGCCCGACTCTAACCCTCCGGAAGCCCCTCCCGAAGTTCCAAGCCCTCCTCCTCCGCCCCCGACGCCCGCCGAGGGTGACAAGGCCCAGTCCTCCTCCACGGCTCTTCCGCTCGAGGCTCCAGGCGCCCCCACCGCATCCGTCCCTCCAGAGCCGAAGAATAAAGATGTGGCGCCCGAGAAGTAGAGTAATAAATGTCTGTATTTTTTCTTTTCTTTGATGTACTCCTTTTTCTTTCCCGAGTGTACATATCCTTGTAATTATCCTTCCTGATCAATGAAAAACATCTTTCTCAATTCTTCAGCTGTCTTTTCATTTCTATCTTCTTGCAATGGTGTGTGGATGTTCTGATGTTTAGACATGACCAAAACTCGCAAGTGGATGAGGTCGGCGAAGAAACTAGGTTCTGACCTTCTAGCCTCGGGATATTGAGTGAGAACGAGCCCCTTTTGTCTTTGAACTTTCCAAGTAGCTGAGGTCGGTGAGTCCGTAAGACTGGGTGATGACGAGGCTCGTTGTCTCTTGACCGATCTTCAAACCTTCATGTGGGCGAGATCGGTGAACATCTGGCCCTAAGGCTAGGTTTTGCCAATGTGCATCCGAGGGAAACGCCTTAAAAGAACCTGTAGTTAGTTTTGGATCCACACCCTGGGGTGCGACCCGGTTGCCGGAGAGCTGGGGTTGTGCCATCAGCTTGGATGGCCTGTCATTCGAACTCAACGAGACAGCTGTGAGGAACGAAGTCCTGGCCCTGTGGCCGATTTCAAGGAGGCTGGTGCGAGGACTGGAGCCTTGGGAGGTGGTCCTATGACCGAGCTCAAAGAGGCCGGTGAGAGGACCGGAGCCTTGGGAGCTGGTCCTATGACCGAGCTCAAGGAGGTTGGTGCGAGGACCGAAGCCTTGGGAGTTGGTCCTACGACTGAGCTCAAGGAGGCTGGTGCGAGGACCGGAGCCTTTGGAGCTGGTCCTATGACCGAGCTCAAGGAGGCTGGTGCGAGGACCGAAGCCTTGGGAGCTGGCCCTATGACCGAGCTCAAGGAGGCTGGTGCGAGGACCGAAGCTTTGAGTCACAACTTAGAAGGATGTAAAGGCACACTTTCTCCAAAAGATCCCACTTTCATTGATTTATCATTTGAGTACATTTAGAAGTAGTACTTCTTGAGGTGCGTGGCATTCCATGGCCGTGGCAATTATCTTCCGTCCATGCTTTCGAGCCTATAGTCCGACCTCCCGGAGACCGAGACCACCTTGAAAGGCCCAAGCCAATTTGGTGTGAGCTTGCCTTCGTTAGGATCTTTGTCTGCTGGAAGTGCCCTTTTTAAGACTAGTTCCCCGATCGAGAACTTCCTTTCTTTGACCTTCTGATTGTAGCCTCTGGACAGCTGCTGCTGGTAAGAGGCCAGGCGCACGGATGCCGCTTCTCTTCGCTCCTCGGCCAGGTCGAGCTCTTTGGCGAGGCTCACTTCATTATGCCCCTGGTCGACGAGATCCGTCCTCAAGGTCGGGAGACCGACCTCGAAAGGGATTACAACTTCCATTCTGTATGCCAAGGAGAAAGGGGTTGCCGAGGTAGATCGTCTCGGGGTGGTTCGGTACGCCCAAAGGACACTTGGTAATTCTTCCACCCATCTGCCTTTGGCTTTGTCGAGTCTCTTTTTTAGCCCATCCAGCACCACCTTATTCGAGATCTCTGCTTGTCCGTTGCTCTGCGGGTAGGCCGGGGTCGCATAAAGGTTCCTAATACCGAGCTCCAGGCAAAAGTTCTTGAAGAAGTTAGAGTTGAATTGGGTTCCGTTGTCCGAGACCAGGGCTCGGGGGACCCCGAACCTTGTGACAATGTTCTTCCATACAAAATTCTTTGTGTCCTGCTCAGTGATGGAAGATAGGGCCTCTGCCTCTATTCATTTGGTGAAGTAGTCAGTGCCTACTATCAGCCACCTCTTGTTTCCTGGAGTTCGGTGAAGGGGTCCTACGATGTCTAGCCCCCACTGAGCGAAATGCCATGGGCTGGAGAGAGGACTCAAGTCCTGTGCTGGCTGGTGCAGAGAGTGGGAGAACTTCTAACATTTTTCACACTTCCTAGCGTAGAGCTGGGCGTCCTTTTGCATATAGGGCCACAAATAGCCCTGACTGATGGCTCTGTATGCCAGGGATCTTCCTCCGATATGGCTTCCGTAGATTCCTTCGTGAATTTCAAAAAGGAAGTCTTCTACTTTGCTCGGATGAACGCACTGGAGATATGGTCCCTTGTAGGACTTTCTGTAGAGCTTCTCATTTGGGGACAGCCAGAAATGGGCCGCTTTCAGTCTGACCTTGTGGGCTTCATTCTTGTCCTCTGGGAGCTTATCTTCTTTCATGTATGCTATGATCGGGTCGATCCAGCTCGGACCGAGACCGACGCATAGGACTTGCCGAGGCGGGAGGGTCTCTATGCTTGGTTTTTTCAATGTCCCCACATCAATTGTCCTTCTCTTTCCTGCTTCTACGGCTGAGGCCAAGTTGGCTAGGGCGTCTGCGTGGCAATTGGACTCTCTGCCGATTTGCCTGACTTCAGCTTTCTCGAACTGGGAGAGGAGCTGCTTTTTGTGAGCTAGGTAGGCCGCCATCCTCTCGTCTCGGGCTTGATAGTCTCCGCTTAGCTGGTTCGTCACCAACTGGGAGTCGCTGAAGACTACTAGCCGATGTGCCCCCAGTATTCTCGCGCTGCCGAGACCTGCAATCAACGCTTCGTACTCTGCTTCATTGTTGGAGGCTTTGAAGTCAAGGGTCAGTGCTTGCTCGATGACCAAGCCCTCTGGTGATTGGAGGACCACGCCGGCACCGGCCCTTCTGGACGTTTAGGATCCGTCGACGAAGACCTTCCATGCTGACTCAAGGAACTGTTTCCAAGATCGGTCTTCCTCGGTCTCGGCTGTCTCACTATCCCTGCTGCCCCCCAGTTCGGTATCGAGTAAGGTCGGTGTCGAACTAGGAGAAGTGAATTCGACAATGAAATCTACCAGGATTTGTGCTTTGATCGCTGTTCTGGGTTGATACTGGATATCGAATTGCCCTAGTTCGACGGCCCACTTGGAGATTCTGCTGGAAAAGTCCGCTTTTCCGGAAGAGGGATTTGAGCGGGTACTCCGTGACAACCACCACCGTGTATGACTGGAAGTAGTGGGATAGTTTGCGAGAGGCGCTGATGAGTGCCAGTGCCAGCTTTTCGAGCGGCAGGTACCTGGTCTCGGCGTCGAGCAGGATCTTGCCCGTGTAGTAAATGGGTTGCGGCTGCTTGTCGTTCTCCCGAACTAATACCAAACTCACTGCATGGTCCGAGACTGCTAGGTAGAGATACAGGAGGTCACCTTGTGATGGAGTGGACAACAGCGGTGGTGAAGAGAGGTACTCCTTGAGTTTCTCCAGTGCATGATCACACTCAGGGGTCTTTTTTAGGAGCTGGAAGAAAGGGCGACATTTGTCCGAAGATCGGCTGATGAAGTGGTTGAGCGCAGCGGCCATCCCTGTGAGACGCTGGACTTGTTTGGCCGAGGTCGGACTCTGAATCGCTTGGATAGCTGCGATCTGCTCTGGATTGGCCTCAATCCCTCTCCTGGTCACCAGGCTTCCCAGGAACTTGCCGGAGCCGACGCCAAATGCACACTTGGAGGCGTTTAGTTTGAGCTGGAATTTTCTCAGGACGGCGAATGTCTGTCGCAGGTCCGCCAGATGGTCCTGCGACTCCTTGGACTTGACCACCATGTCATCGATGTAGACCTCCATCGTCTTCCCGAGTTAGGCTTGGAACATCTTCATGACCAGCCTTTGGTACGTGGCCCCAGCGTTCTTTAACCCAAAGTGCATCACTTTGTAACAGTAGATGCCCCAAGGGGTTATGAATGCGGTTTTCCATTCATCAGGTCCATACATGGGGATCTGGTGGTAACCTCGGTAGGCATCGAGGAAGCTCATCCTGTCGTGTCCCGAGGTGGCGTCGATCATCTTGTCGATCTTTGGGAGGGGGAAGCAGTCCTTGGGACAGACTTTGTTGATGTCGGTGAAGTCCACATAGACCCTCCATTGGCCATTCTACTTCTTAACCACTACTGTGTTGGCCAACCACTTCGGATAGTGTACTTCGCGGATTGCTTCGGCCTCGAGGAGTTTGTCTACTTCTTCCATTACTGCTTCTGTCTGCGGGACCCCTATTCTGCGGGCCTTTTGCACTATGGGCTTGTGTCCGGGGTCAACATTTAGCTTGTGACACATGACTTCGGGGTCAATCCCGGGCATCTCATATGGAGTCCAAGCGAAGAAATCCTTGTTCTGCAGTAGGAAATCAAGCAGTTTGGATCTCTTATTGTCGGAGAGCTGGTTCCCCAACAGGAAATATCGCTCGGGGTCATCGAAATTGATCCTGACCTCGGTGAACTCTTCAACGCTCTTTTGTTCAGCTGTGCGACTGACGTCCTCGAGTTCGGCCTCCAATTTGGCCATATGCACTTGTTGTGGCTCCGTTTCACCAGGCACTACGGTTGTGAGGCACTGCCGAGCCATCTGCTGATCTCCCCACACGGTTACTATCTCAAACACCCCTCCGGCTTTCTCTAGTGGAAACTTGAGCTTCTAGTGAAGGGTGGAGGGTACTGCTTCCATGGCATGCAGCCAACTCCGTCCCATTATTACATTGTAAGGAGACAGGGCGTCTACTACTACAAAGTCGGCCATTTTAGTGGAGCCCCCTATTCGGACTTCGAGCGAGACCCTCCCCTTGGGGTACACTGGCTTGGTGCTAAAGCCTATTAAGGGGACGCGGGCTTCCTGTAGGTCAGACTCAGCCAGGCCAAGCTCTTTGAAGTAGCTGAAGTAGAGGATCTCGGACGAGCTCCCCGGATCGATAAGGACGCGCTTCACGGTGTAATTGTTCAGCCGTAAGGTGAGGGTGAGTGCGTCATTGTGGGGGAGATGGACCCCTCCTAGGTCCTCGTCTGAGAACCAGATCTTGGGCTTCTCCTTTCTGGCTCTTTTTGGTGCAGGCCCCAGCTCAGCCGACATCACTTGTTTGCCATGGGCAGCCCTCCTGGCCTTTGACCGATCTTGGTGACTTTCTTTATTGGGAGTGGGGGCTAGGTGAATAACGTTGATGACTCCTATTGGCCCGTCGCTGTCCTGATCATCATTGGGTGGAGGCGGTGGAGCGCGCTGCTGAGCCTGGTTGACCCTCTCTCCCTCCTTGACGTACTCCCGGAGGTGCCCGTCCTTGACGAGCCTCTCGAAGTGGGATTTCAGAGCCATGCAGTCCTCGGTCATGTGCCCGTGCTGCTTGTGATAGGAGCAGTTCTTACTTCGGTCTCGGGTGGATGGATCACCCCTCATCGGTTGCGGCCACTGGAAGTAGGGCTCTGCCTTGATTTTGTTCAAGAGTCTGTAAATGGGCTCTTTGAAGATGACATTGACGGCCCTGTAAGGATCTCCAGCCGGCCTGGTAGGATTGGATTTTGGTCTCTTGCTGCTGCCCGAGATCGAGGCGAAGAAGGTTGCCGAACTGGCGGTGGTCCTCCTTTAATCTGGCCTTTGTTTGGGGAACGTCCCATCTCCTTTAGAGGTTTGGCCCTTCTGCGAGAGGCCGAATCGCTCCTTCCCATGGGCTTCGTCTTCCTCCTGTTCGATGTACTGGTTCACCCTGGCCATCAGCGCCTTCATTGTGGTTACAGGAGTTCGGACTAGGTCCTTTCGGAGTTCGTTTCCTGGGAGCAAGGCCTGCCGGAAGCACATGATGGCGACGTCATCGTTGGCGTCGGTGATCTGGCTGTATATCGTCCAGAACCTTCTGGCGAAAGCAGTGATACTCACACCGTCCTTCACCCGGATCGCCATAAGGTTGCCACCCATCTTCGGGATGACACGGTGTGCCTGGAACTTCTCGACAAAGGAACTTCGGAGCTGCCGCCAACTCGTGACCGACCCGGAAGGGATCGCGCAGAACCAACGGAGTGGGAGGTCACCTAGGCTTGAGGAAAAGACCCTTCAATTTAGGTGGCCGACATCCCCCCAGACCGACATCCGCTGAGTGAAATGCCGCAAATGTGCTTCTGGGTCCGAGGTCCCGTCATAAAAGACGAACCTCGGGACGTTGAATCTCTCAGGGAGAGAGAAATCTTTTATTTCCTATGAGAAGGGGGACATGCCCTAGTCATCGTCTTCTTCGTGATCCTCTATTTGGCCTTGGGTGATACCGACCTCGGCCAGCCAGGCCTGGACCTCTTGTTTGACGTAATGGTCCAGCAGTTCTTTCAGGCCCGTCGTGTTCTCTGGCCTCGGGGATTCTGGTTAGCGGCGCAATCCCCCGAGGTGGCTAGGTAAGTGGCTGCTGCTCGAGCCTTCTTCTTCGCAGTGATCTCTCCTTCTATTATTGAGGACTTGCCTCATATCTCGGCTACACGGACGATTCTGCGGTCGCCTGGGAGGCGAACCACGAGACCTCCTCTCATTCGCCTTGAGACGCTCCTGGAGATGACGAATCAACTCCTCTTTCTCTTGGAGGACCTGATTCTGGGCGTCGAGTTCTTTAAGCAGGGGGTCGTCCTCTCCTGCTTCATGGGCCTGGTAAAAAGACTGGCCGTCGTCATGAGCGCGATGATGAGAGTGGTGGGATTTTGCCCCGACAGGGGTCTTGCCCCGTCGTCGAAGACCTGACGAGGAGACATTCTGTTGTGGGCCCCTGGGTGGCTGGTTCCCTGGGTGGCGAGGGGCCTCCTGACGGTTGTCACGACGGGGGGGGTGCCGTCAGAGGTCGGGACGAGGAGTCCGACTGGACAATACCTTCCACGTACGCGGGACCGGATTTTACTCTGGACCTTCTCTGGTGGGGAATTCCCGACGGCCCCTACAGGACGGGGGGGCCCCGCTGGTCCCGGAGGGGGAAGGAGAGCAAAGCGAATGCCAGTGGACAGCACTGGAGGTACTGGCTGGGGCGGGTGACGTTGCGACTCTGGTTGCGAAAACGGTGGAAATGGGGGTTGTTCCGGCGGAGGAAAAGATGACGCTCTCCAGGACTTTGATGATCCCTCGCCGCCGTATCTGGTTTTTGGAGGCATGGCTTTTGCAGGTTTGGTTTTTGTAGAGATCTTGTTCCCACAGACGGCGCCAACTGTAAGTGCCTAAAAATTACAGACTTGATTAAAAGAGGGATAAGCTCTTGGTTCAATGATCTGGAGAAGATGAGGGAAAAGGATCTGGCCTCCGATGACCTGAAAGAGGAAGACAGAAGTCAGAGCCCCTGGCTATAGGCAGCCGAAGGCACTCCGATGCTCAAGTCAGTATGATCACTGAGAGAAATGGAGAAGGAGAAGTGTGAGAGGGCGATCTGTTTCGTACCTTCTGTTGCTTTTCTCCATGCATTATATAGACGTGGGAGTCTTGTTGGAGTGGACCCTCAGGGGGAGATGAAAGTCCCATCAGCATGTACCTTTCTCTCCTGAGTGGGGGTAGGTAAAAAGGGAATGTCCCATCGTACCATCTCCCTATACCTATAGATGTGACCCTGAGATAAGGCGTGCCACTTATCTAGGTCCGGCGCCCACTCTAATTGTCAGTCCGTCGTCCCCGTCACGGCAGCGTATTTATGGCTGAGTGACAGGAGACCGAGATCGGGCTTAAGACCGAAACCGAGGTGGATACTTGGGAACGTAGCCACCGAGATGGGATCACCCCGAGATGGTGCTACTGCTGAGCTTGGACAACACCGAGACCAAGGATAGTCCGAAATCGGGGAGTGGCCCCACATAAATCCGTGGTTACGAAACGGTCCCACACAATAACTATTTCTTATATATGTCATATGGTCAGCAACAACTTACATTGGACTTGGAGCCTCCTTACATGGAAAACTGTTTGTTAAATCTTTGCCACTTGTAATCATGTGTTCACCTGGAAGTGTGATGGAAAGACATTTGGGACCCATCATCGTAGGCAACTCACTATATAGATCATTTTTCCTTCTTACAAAATTAAAAAATCGGGGCGAAAGTGATGAATCATGGTGTCCAGTATGGAGAAAAGGGTTGAGCATTGATGCTATGTGGTTATTTGCATATCGCATATCGTATTTTCAGTACTTCCTCTTTTAGATAAGAGAAAGAAGATAAGGTTAGAACAGTCATTTGAATGTTAAAATAAATGCAAGGGTAAAATGGTCAAGCATAATAAAAAGGTAGAGCTGCTACCTACACACTGTGTTTTGCTCTCCACACACTACAATAGATTGTGACTAAAATGCCCACTTGTAAATTTACCAAAATGTCTGAACTTCAGCCCTCCTAGTCTACTTGAAAAGCTATCTACACACTGCGTATTTTCCCTCCACTTGAAATGTCTAAACGTATGTTAAGGGTTTCACTCCTCTCCACTTGCTTCCATTTAGTTCGTGCCTGCATTTTACTGATCTTTACTTCCTCTCACTTTCATCTTCTCTCTCGGTTTCAAGCCTCACTTCATTCTCAATTGACTGCAACTCATTAATCTTGATTTCATTCAAAGATGATACCCGATTTGCTAGCATTCTCAATCAATGGACGAGCGAAAGGACAAGCAGATGATGTCTCCCGATCATTCTAGCAGCGTCGAGGTAAGCATATTCATCGCGACCTGTGTATTTGGGCAGAGACGAACCGTTCGGCCCTGCATGTGCAACCGAACAGAGGTACTCTGCACGGCACTACAGTGCCGAGAAGAAGTAAAATATGCGGACATTAATGACCTAAATTAAGGAAACTATGCGGACATGCATTGTAAGACCCCGACCCGAGTGAACCCGATTAGTACTAATTAAGTTGTGTGTTAGTTCTAAGCTTGATTAGTGATTTTTGGCTAAGTTGGGTTTGGAATAGTTTTTTATATAGTTTTGGAAATTTTGATTGCTTTGTGATTAGTGGGGCCCTTTGGGGGTTCCTTCTTTATGACCATACATGCGCTTGAGGATTTATCGGAGATTTTTGCATTTATTGTTTTAATCTCGTTTTATTTGTATTGTTAATCCCTACAACTTTCATATTGATCCCGTCCCCGTTCGAGATCCCGAAACTCGATTTCATAGCCTTGAGGGCAAAACAATCATTGTGCACAATATCTGTACCCAAAACTTGATATCCCCGAAACCCGCGAAACATATACTTTTTGGAAACTAGATATTTCGACGATCACTTTTCTCTTCTTCGTCGAATTCATTAGAAGCCCCGAAAGCCATGAATTCAACCCAATTGGATTGCTAGTGGTGGAGCCCACTCCCCACTTGCTTTATAAGGAGACCATCTTCCTCATTTTTCTCTTTTAGCAAACTCCAATCCTAAGCTAGGGTTTTTCCCTTTCTTCTTCTTCTTGCTTCCCCATCCTCAATCCACTCCCAAACTTGCACCAATAGGAGATTTGAGGCCATCATCTTCTTCACCTCCTTGAAAGCTTTCTCGTAATAGCTTTTGTGGAGAAAACCTCCCATTCCAAGATCTTCATTGAGCTACTCTTGCCATTAGAGGACCTTACAAGTAAGTAATCCTTCCCTTCTTCTAGATTTCTATTCTCCTAGCCTAAGGGAATCTCCATCCCTAGTATTGAAGCTTCTTTCTCCCCATGCTATGTTTTGACTCTTTTAGGGTTTTATTTTGGGGTTTTTGCTTGTATCTTGGACCATTGATTTGGAGGGCTTGTTAGAGCTTGATTTGCTTATTAGAGACGAAGGCAAGTGGTTGATTTAACTTTTATAAGCTTTCAATGATTTTGGTATTTTTCACTCATGCCTATTTATTGCTTTGTTTTGAAATAAATGTTCATGATAGAGTATTAATGGTGCATTTATATCATAGAAGTGTATTGGTGCATGGCATTTAATTTCCTCTTGTTTTGTCCCAAATACACTCTTATGTGAAATGGTTTCCTTCTTTCTCTCCTTGTATTGAATGTGATGTTGATGGAGGAGAATGGGATGGATGTTGTTTGAATGAAGTTTTAGACTCCTCAATGGATGTATAAAAGGGGCTAGAAAGAGGTAGTAGAAGGAAGAGATAAAGAGGAGTTGAACTGCCCCAGAACCAGTTTTTGGACAGTTCGTTCGAGCGAACATGACACTTCGCTCGAGCGAAGTGTCCAGAAAAGGGTTCAGAGCATTCCAGTAGGTTGGTCGCTCGAGCGGACATCCCAGAACTCGTTCCAGAGAGTCGTTAGTTCGAGCGCACTAAAACTTCGCTCGAGACAATGAGTTCGCTCAAGCGACCTCTACTGCGCTCGAGCAAACCCACCCAGACAGCCATTCCAGAGAGCTCCTCGCTCGAGCGACCTCTCCGATTCGCTCGAGCGATGAGCTTTGTTGATCAAAGGCTATGTTTGGGACAATGATGAACTATGTAAACGTTTTGGGACTATGCATTGGGAACCCCTCTATGTCCGGGAGATTTACTAAGCATATATGAGGCCATTTGAGAAAGAAACCATATCACGAAGATTTCGTTTGAAGTTTGAAATTTTAAAGTGTATAAGGAGCCCGGAATGTCCCCAAACTCAAGGGTACCAAATTGTTATTAGATTGACATACGGGATCCCTATTCACTTCAAATAAATCTTGAACCCGATACTTTATCCGGAATTTCAATTATTTATGGTACTTTATCGATCCCGAGATTCATACTACATGCCTTATTTTCCCGAAAGCATTGAATTACACTTGAAATAGTTACTTGTCTTGAAGTGCATTGCACCACATGAAATGACAGTGTGCCCTTGAGCACCCCCATCCTGCCCGTTTATTTATTTGTACTTAATTTACTTGCACATGTCTCGATTTGTATTTGACCTATTAGTCGGCACCACTAAGCTTGGATAACCTTGTTGGTCTGATCCACCGACTTGGAGATCCCCCTCTTGTCCCGCCAGCTACAGTCTGGATCCCACTACCCGGTTATTACCGTGGTCTTGTCCCGATGCCGCAGATTGCTACTGTGGTTCCTGATGCCCGGCTCGCTACCGTGGCCATGTATAGTATATATATATGTATTTATAAGATCCACTGTTTCTCCTCACCTCAAGTGACTGAGATCACTGCCTAGTTATTGCTCTGTCACTTTAGTGATAGAGGACTTAGCTTCGTGTGGTTGCCATCTTGCTTGTTTCCCGTTTCCTTGGTTACATGTATATGTTTTATAATGCATACTTGTATTTGGAATAAATGTTTTATCTCGTCTATAGAAATTGTTATTTAAACAGGTTTACATGATTTTGAAGGTAAATCCATTTATTATCATATGTCATCGTATTTTACCCATTTGCCAAACCGTCGTGTTTGACCCACTCTTTGGTACTCAGGTCCCGTTGTCGGTTATCCCGAGGAGGAGCACGAGGAGGCGGTCGGAGAACCGCAGTAGTTAGTTGAGTGGCGTGCTGATGACGTCATTTAAAAGTTTGGTTGCTATGAGAGAGTTAATATTTTGGGGAACTGTTTAACCATTCTTTGGATTGGTATTTTGTTATATTGGCCTTGCTGGCCTCTATTTTTGGAAAATGTAATTAAATGATCTTTGTATAAACTTTAACGTACTTTTGGGTAACATGCTAATGATCATTGCTCATTCTGATACAGTACTATACTTGTGTTATCATCCTTGTGATTAGAGATGGATTGAATATTTGATTTGCTACACGCTTCCGCACTTAATAGAAATGTTTATATACGGTTGTGATAATCCTCACCGCGGACACCTGTGGGAAATTAAATAAGTGTATGCACCTTGTTGACACACTCTACATATTAACCATTCACTAACCATCTACTATCATCATCATCATTAGTGTCCCGATCCCGGATTAGGACCTCGGCAGCCCGGTCCGGGGTCGCGACATGCATGGCCGAAAATAAGGACATTATGCGACTGTTTAGGTCCGAATAATTTAATTTTGTTCGGATATTCAGAACCGTGCAGTTGTGTCATCGAAAATAAGGACATTATGCGACTGTTTAGGTCCGACTAATTTAATTTTGTCCGGATATTCAAAACCGTGCAGTTGTGTCATTTACGTACTCTAACAAAATTGGTTCCATAGCAGTTTCATGCGCCTACTGAATGCAGCAAGGTTGGCTCGGAATGTGTGGTTGACTATAGTAATGAGTTTATCACTCAAGAGGTAATTAATCGAGATGAATGATTCGATATTTAAATTGATGTAGTCACTTTGTTCAATATAATTTTGTTTGGTTATGCGCAGATATTCACAAGCCGAGAATCCTTAATTAATTGGGCTCGTGATGTCTGGAGGAGAAATGGTTTCATTGTTGTGATTAAGACATCAACAGCGCCTAACAGGAGAAATAAAAAACCAAGGCTGACCCTTGGGTGTGAGAGGAGTGGGTCTTATAGAGACACGATGATTACTAAAGACGGGACTGGTGGGAAGAAATTGAAGCAGACTGGTTCAAACAAATGTGGATGCCCATTCACGTTACAAGGCAAAGTGGTTGGCTCAAATGAGGAATGTATGTTGCATGTAGTGTGTGGTGTGCATAATTATCCTGCTGCAGACTTTCTGGAAGGGCACTCATTTGCAGAGAGATTAACAAAGGAGGAAACTTCAGTGCTGGTGGACATGTCCAAGAATATAGTTCGGCCAAAGGATATCTTGGTGACACTGAAACATAAAAATGAGTTAAATGTAAGCACAATGAAGACCATTTACAATGCACGTCAAAGGCATAAAGTTGCGGAGAAGGCTGGACAGAGTCAGATGCAGCAACTGTTGAAATTATTGGCGGAGCATGGTCACATTGAGTGGCATAGGAAATGTCCTGCAACAAATATTGTTATTGACTTGTTCCTCACACACCCTACCAGCCTAGACCTCTTGCGTGCATTTCCTCATGTGTTGATAATGGACTGCACCTACAAGATCAATCGGTATCAAATGCCCTTATTGGAGATTGTTGGGGTTACATCCACAGAGAAGACTTTTTCGGTATGCATTGTATATCTCCAGAATGAACGTGAAGACTGCTACTCATGGGCATTGGGTAGTTTACACAAAGTTATTGGCGAGGGTGTTCTTCCTAGCGTTTTCGTCACTAATAGAGAGATGGCTTTAATGAATGCCATATATATTGTTTTCCCCAGCGCCAAACATCTTTTATGCAGATGGCATATCAATAGAAATATTTTAGCTAAATACAAGAAGTTGTTTGAGATGAAGGAAAAGTGGGACCGGTTTATAATGAGCTGGAACATGTTGGTCTCTTCATCCACAGAGGAACATTACAATCTGCAGTTCAACTTATTTCTAAAGGAGTTCATCACCTATCCTGCAGCACTTCAGTATGTTAGAGTGTCTTGGTTAGATGCGTACAAGGACAGATTTGTGGCTGCCTGGACGGACAAGGTCATGCATCTTGGGAACACTACTACAAAAAGGGTGGAGAGTTCACATGCACAACTGAAGCGGCAGCTTGGATCAAGCCAGGGGGCTTTTGAAGACTCATGGATGAAGATACACAACCTATTGCTGCTGCAACATACAGATATAAAAGTATCATTTGAAAAAAGTAAGACGGTTGTGCAACACAATTTCAAGCCTTCTGAATTCAAAGAACTTCGTGGGAATATTTCTATTAGTGCATTAGAGAAAATCTTGGCCAAGACGAGACGAGCCTCATCAGTCGGTATTGATAGAGATGCTTGTGGTTGTGTACTTCGACAGACACATGGCCTACCTTGTGCTCATGAGATTGCAAAATACATAGCCCTATTCCGTTAGATTGCACGCATATGCATTGGCGCAAGCTTGACTTGCTACATACCGCTTATGACCAGGACTCCAGTGTCAATTTGGATTGCATGCTAGAGATAGATTTAATTGTCGAATAGTTCAAGGGCTATGATTCGAGAAAGAAGTTACAGATCTTAGATAAGCTTAGGGAGCTTGCAAAGCCTGAGACGACCTCACTGATCAAGCTAGATTCGAAAACTAAATGTCGGGGGTGCCCCAAATTGAAATTACACAATTCTACTAAACGTGAACCCTCTTCCTTTGAATATATCGAATCAGCTCAGGATAGTTACTCTCCTGTCTTGAAGATGGAAAAGACTATTGTCAGCAGTGGGGCCTCTTTGGTGCCCGTGAAGAAGCTGATTCCTAAGCAAAAGGTCAGTTGCACCCGAAATTTGAAGCCAACCACTTATATTAACACACTCCCAGCTGGTTTAAGGTCTTATATTCATCATGTTAAAAGATGTCAATGCGGATGGCAATTGTGGCTTTAGAGCCATTGCAGGGTTGATGGGACTTGGTGAGGATTCGTGGCAACAGGTACGGAAAGATCTCTCTAGAGAGTTGGTGACTCATGCAGAACACTACAGATAATTATATGGATCGCACCAAATGGTTGATGAACTTCTCAACATCATATCGTACCAAGGGGATTGCCCTCCATATGATCGATGGATGACGATGCCGGACATGGGACATCTAATTGCCTCGCACTATAACGTTGTCCTATACCATTTGTCAATTGAGCAATGCCTGACTTTTCTTCCTCTTTGATCGGTCCCTATTCCTACTGCTGCTAGACAAGAGATCACAATCGGTTTTGTCAATCAAAACCACTTTGTTCAGGTGATAATAGTAGATTCATAGATTCACCAAACTTATTTTCCCTGAAATGTCGTGACTCACTTGAACTCCTTGTTATATGTAAGTTTTCCTCATACAAGGTCATCCAATTCCACCTATTGCTACTAATTGGATTCATCACCATCACTCTTCTGCAGATGGTTGGAATATAGCTTATCAATCTCGGATCCAACATTTCAGAGAAATTATAAGTCCATTAGTTGCCACATGCGAAACCATCGATTTGGAATGATTGTTATATTTTTTAAGGATGTACAAGGATCCAATTTTTTAAGAGCTCAATGCAATTAAGCCTTGTTGTAACTTTTTCCACATTTTTTTTTATCAAAGAACATTCCATATATCTTCATGGTGCATGACAAATGACAAGCACTTAAGATGTAGTTGCTAATAGCAAATGACAATTTCAACCGAATAGTCTTGATATGACGGAAAATATTTTGCTCGGCGTCTCATCACTGATATCGGCCCTGAGAAGCCGAGTTAAAACTACAGTGCTGGCCCTGAGAGGCCGAGCAAACCTAATGTGGTCGGCCCTGAGACGCTGCCCACAACACATTCTCCCGGCCCTGAGACGCCGACCAAGATTTATGATGTCAGCCCTGAAACGCCGAACACACCCATTGGCAACTTGAATAATGAAATTCCTGGGATCCTAACCCTAGAGGGGGGGGTGAATAGGGTGAGCTACAATAGTGACCAATTTAAATCAATTTTAACTTCTTAACAAAAACTAGTCACATGTGATGATGTTAATCAAAAAGATGCGGAGGCTAATAAATGAATCACCACAAGCATACACCACAACACAAAGGTTTATAGTGGTTCGGCCTCAATGCCTACGTCCACTACCGGCTTGTGATCCAATCACCCCACCGAATTTCCACTATTTATGCTTTTTACTAGGCTAAGCAATAACCCTTACAATGTTATTTTTCTAGGCTAAACAACAACCTCTCAATGTGCTTTTATAGGCTAAGCAATAACCTTTACAAGATGCTTTTCTTAGGCTAAGCAATAACCTTTACACAATGCTTTTCTTAGGCTAAGCAATAACCTTTACAAATAAAGATTTCTCTAAGAAGGTGTCTTTACAAAAGATCACTCTAAGAGATACAATTTAAGCACAATGTATTTGCCTCTAAACTAGGCGGATATGAAAGTGAATAACTAACTCACACAAACACTAAATGAATGCAAATGTGAATGCTCATGATGTGTGTGTGTGATAACTTCAATCAAGTTTAAAAAGAAAGCTTAATCAAATATATGCTTAAAGTATTTCAAAGTTTAAAGCTAATGAAATATTTGATTGAAGTCTAATGCAAATCACATGTATGAAAATCAACTTGTTAATGACATGAAAATCAAAGGCTCACAAGTTGTATGAAAACTGATTAACTTAGAACATTGATGCATGTGCAATGTTGTTTTCAAAACCAAAATAATTTTACTAATGTTTAAATGAATGAAAACAACAAGTAATGTTTCAACCAAGAAAAAGAATCATGCTATATAAAAGAAATCAAAGATTTAGACTAAGCATGATTAAGAAAGTTTTAAAAACTACTTGGATGAAAACAAAGTGAAGAATCCAATCTTAATTAGATCAAAGATTGAGAGAAGAATGGATTCATCACATCATAGTTATCATGCTCGAAAACATTTACCAATAACTTAAACAAAGCATGTAAACTATGATAAAGAGAGGTAGAGCTTACTTAGAGATTTAACTTCATTAATCCAAGCTTTAGCTCACCAAATGACTCTTTGGTCTCTCTTAGTTCATCCCCTTTGTCTTGTCTCAAAGCTCCTCAAAAGAGTCTTCAAAATCTCCAACTTTTGACAAAGGAAAGAACTCATTTTTATAGTAAAAAGTGCCCAACGGCTAGTCCTCGGTCGACCTGCAAACAGGTCTCGGTCGACCGGGATCACAACGGTCAAAAAAGTGACCGTTGGAGCTCCAGGGACCCAGTCAGCCAGCAGTGTCGCCGGTCGACCGGGACCCCTGGGCCGGTCGACCGGCGACACTGCTGGCCGACCCCCTGGAACCAAAATTCCCAATAATTCATATTTTCAAAGTATTTTCTTAGGGGAGCTTTTGGCCACTAAACCAAGCTTGGAAACATGTTTTTAATCAATCTAAGATGTTTTAAAAAACATGAAACACAAAGAGCCTAAAATAATTTGGAAGAATTAAAACATAGGCTAGCTTGATTTCTAAAAACTCTTTTCACATAAAAATGCATACAAAGATGATTCTGAAAGTGATGAATGCATGCAAGGCACAAACCTAAATTCTCAATATGATTTCTCAAAAGTAATGCACAAAGAATTAGGTTTTCAAAAGAGTTTGAATTCTAAAACCAATGCATCCAAGTTTAGAAACAAAACATGCATAAAACAAGATTTCTTCAAGTCTAAAACCAATGCATGTAAAAATCAAGATTTCAAGATATTTTAAAACAATGCAAGTGTGTGTAAATCAAATGATGCTAAAGTGAAAATGCATCCATCAAATTGCAAATACAAAATTCCTAACAAATAATACCAGTTTGCAAACTATGTTATCCATTTCATCTAAATGCTATGTAAATAGAAAGCGACTGTCAATATACAACAATACAAATTGCAACATTAAAATAGATATCCATAAAGAGGCCAATGTATGTAAAAAGTTTTACATGTACCATCTCTGTTACCCAAAAAAATTGTTGAAAGTCATTTTACAATCTTTCAAAAGAAGTACTTCAAACAGACCCATTAAAAAATACATATCAAATGCTAAGTCCACATCCTAGACCCCACATCTACCCCTGCGGCTGTAAGTGCGTGCCTCGCTCCGTGGCGGTCTATGAACAAGATCTTCTGGATCGACTCCATCTAAGACCCTGTTGACGTCCTCAAGGGCCGTGTACAAGGCATCAGGATCTCGGATACTCAGACTATGCCCTCCCCTTAGAATAGGCTGAATAATACTTTGAGCATTCACAATGCGTTGTTAATTAATCACATAATGCACAAATTAGTCAGTTTGTTCAATTGGTTATACTTAATATGATAGATATGCTTGTCATGGATCGTACCAAACGTGGGTCTATAGAAGAGCTGCCCTGAGAATCTTGAACACGCGGATTGAACGTGGAGCGATGTCCAGGGTTCTGAATGATTGGGTGCGACACTCGGAGGAACCATTCCATGTAATTAGGTGCACAGTCCCATAGGTGCGCCGCAGGCACACTGCGCTCCATCGGAGACAAGAGGTGGTTATGCCACCTCTCCCATATTTGATCCAAGTAATTGTAAGCGATCCGATATTGATTTGCGGTGGCACCCCTACTGGTGCGCTGTGGAGCTAGTGGAGTGGGGGCAATGCATTAGACCCTACCAAACTACCTAAGCACCCGATCAGGATGATATGATTCAACGATGTCCATGCACTTAATACAGCCTGTATAATAAGCAACCTCGTGAAAGGGGTGATCTGCCCTGTGCTCTCGGTAGGGGTCCCACACCACCTGCAACATTAATCGACAAATACATTAGTTAAATTGTACGGTACTCATTTACATAAATTTTGAATTTATAACTTATAAGACCTTACCTCATGGGCACCAAGATCGTCAAGTGCCTCTCGTAATGACTGCAGGTTGGACATTTGGTCCCCAGACTCTCTTCGTGGCACCCAGCGATGCACCCACGGTAAAATTTCTGTGTATGTGCGGTTTTGGTGAGGCCTACACCTGGGGAAATGCTCGTAAATCCATGCCTCTAGTAGAGTAAGGTATCTTGCAATCTGCCTGACTCCACTCCGAGTAGCAAACCCCAACTGTCAATATAGGTGCGCAAGCGCGGCAGCTCCCCAAGCATATGTGCGTGCCTCATCGAAGTTCATTAACAGCCTTAGATAGACCACTGGGACCCTCGTGCCACTCTTGTCTGTGAAGAGTGTATAGCCCAAGATATATAATAGATATGCTCTTGCGGCATGCTTAATGTGCTCTTCTAGATACGCATCGGTCACGTCTCCATATAGGTCCCTCAGCCACTTCAGTCTAACCGAAGAGCCCCGCACACCTACTAACTCTTCGTGTGCATGCTGGGATGTGACCCCAAGACCATGCTCTACAAGTGTCTTTGATCGCTCAAATGACAGTTGCTCCACTGATACAGATTTTCCAGTGATCCGGATCCCTGGAATGGTGCTCACGTCATCAAGGGTAATCGTCATTTCACCAAAAGGCATGTGGAATGTGCTTGTCTCAGGCTGCCATCTTTCCACAAATGCCGACACCATGTTCTTGTTAATGGAACGATAAGATGTCGCCACCAATGGAGCCAACCCCAAACAGCCAATGAGACGACTAAAAACGGTATTCTGCCTTCCCTCTGAATTCCATGCCCATTCACTGATTTTTTGGCCATGGCTTATGCATTTCAGTGGCGGTCTCTCCTGCAAAATGAAATAAAAAACAAATTAGTGAAGGTAATAAATTTTTAAAACATGTTAATCAAGATTAATCACAGACCCGCTACTGCCAAATACTTGCAGTAATATGCGTCTGGAAACTAGGTAGAAGGCTCAAACTTGTAGAACCCCCGGGAATTTCTCCAGTCCTATCATAAGCAACAGTTGATGTTCGTTCACGTACTTCTTCTGCCTGTTCGGCGACTTCGGTCTCCACTTCGAGAACAGATTGTTCTTCAACTACTTCTTCGTCACCATCGGACACAACAGCAACAAACCTGTGACGGAGTCTCCTGTTCGACGTTGTGGGTAGAATCCTAGAGGGCCGAGAGGTACTAGGCACATCCATATATCTGAAAAAAATTCATAAAGACATAGTTCAGAACTGAGTCACAACCCATTCGGACCTGACTATCCGTGTGGACATTATTCTCTCGGCGTTACATAGCCGTGAAAGTAAGAAATGGTCGGACCCACAAAGCCAAGAAATTACAATCTGGTCGGCCAAACATGTCCGACCAAATTGTTTTTACTTGGACCTACAGTGTCGAGATTTTAATATTTTCACGGATCATCAAGTCCGAAAGTAATGACTACTTTCAAACCCACAGTGTCGAGCGCATCATGATTCACAGACACAATGAAATGGCAAAACCGATGACAATGGCTGGAGAAATAGGGGAGACAAAGGTGCATGACGGAGGAAAAAAACTTTAAATAAACCAAATCTTTGATCTTAAGAGAACACTACAAGCATTTTTGAGCAATCAAAAGGTATTGAAATCACTCATTGGGATTGAAAGATACAGAACCTATGTTATGGACTTTTGAAGAAGGAGGTAAGAAGAACACAGATACGTTTGAGAAGATGCAGCGAAATCGTCGATATCGGAAATGCAGAAATGTTCACGTGCCTCGTCGAGATTTCATCAATTCAGTGAATGGGAGGGAAGAAATGCAGAAATGGGGGGAAGACGATGATGAAGTGCAGTGTGTAGAGAGAAATGCAAGGAGGGAAATTGCATGGGCGTTTTAGGTAAATTGCAGTGTGTAGAGAGAAAGAAGATGGAATATTTTTACTATAGGTCACTGTGTAAAGAGATGCAGTGTGTGGAGAGCAAAACGCAGTATGTAGGTAGCAGCTCTCTAAAAAGGGGGGGGGCCGCTACCTACACACTACAACTCTACATTTAAAAAAAATAAAAATAATAAAGTTCCTAAACTACCCCTATCCCTCTTCTTCCTTCTCTCTCCCTCTCCCTGGCACGGCCACCTCCGCCCAACCCAGCTGCCGACCCATCTCACTCCCTTTCTCTCTCTCCATTAATAGAACAACAGAAAGATAATCTTCAAGAACTGAAAACCCACCTCATCATATGGGAAACTGTTTCACAAGGGCAAATGATATCCCAATCGTCTCTCCCTCTGATAACTCACCACCTCATCAATTATACCAACCCTAGAAAACCCAACAACAGCAGCACTACTCAACACCCTACAGACCCATTTCTCCTCATTGCCCTACCCCAACACTTCCTCTACTTCACGCCCTGCAACAATAATCCTAGACGAACCCATGTCCGATGTCACCTCCTACTACGTTCTTGAAAAAGAACTAGGCAAAGGACAGTTTGGCATCACTTACCTCTGCACTAAGAAGACCACTGGCCTCAAATTCGCCTGCAAATCGATACCCAAACGCAAGCTCATACGCAAGATCGATATAAATGATGTTAAGAGAGAGATTCTGATTATGCAACACCTCTCTGGTCAGCCCAACATTGTTGAATTTAGAGGCACCTTCGAGGACCGCCAGAACGTCCACATCGTCATGGAATTGTGCTCCGGCGGGGAGCTCTTCGACCAGATTACTTCAAAAGGGAGTTATTCGGAGCATTCTGCAGCAACAATAGGGCTTGCCATTATCAATGTGGTCTATGCTTGCCATCTCATGGGTGTCAGGCGGGCGAGAGGCAGAGAGCGGGAGAGAAAGAGAGGGAGAGGGAGAGGGAGGAGCAGAGGCCTTTTGGGCGGGGGCCAGCGGAGGGGGTGAGGGAGAGGGGGAGAGAGGAAGGGACGGGGGTCTGCCGGCAACGGGTGAGAGAGATAGAGAGAGGGAGAGGGATCGGGGTTGGGCAGAGGTGGCCGGAGTAGGGAGCAAGGAGGGAGAATGAAGGAGAGGGATAGGAGTAGTTTAGGGATTTTTTATTTTGTTTTTTTTCCTAAAAGTAGTGTGTGGAGAGCCGCTTGCAGTGTGTAGGTAGCCACTCTCTAAAAAGGGCAAAAGGGAAGAGTGGAAACGGCCAGTTTATTTTCCTTGACTTTGACTGTTAGTCAAAGGATGCTTAGGGCCCGTTTGGCAGTTTACTAATACGAGTAAAGTTAAGTACACACCGTCCCCAATGGGGACCTTCCGGATGTCCATTAAATTATATATGTCGCCGTACCCAGTTTGACTTTAAAATGTTCGGGACGTGCGTATGGTTAATCTTCTTTGAGCATGTGACTCCAATCGCAGTGATAATTACAGGCACGTATGGGCCCTGTTAGACCCCGACACAGATTAGCCCGATTAGTGTGTACTTAGTGTGTGTTTAGTACTTAGTGGGTTTAGAATATAATTAGTTATGGACATAACTTTGGGAATTTTGAGAGCGTTTGATATTAGCTAGACACACTCAGGAAGGCCTAAGTGTACGTGTAAGCATGAGGGGATCGTATTGATTTTCGTTCTAAGTGTGATTTTGATTTCTTTTATATGGTTTTGGTATTCCCTACAACTTTCATTTTCAGCTCGTCTGTGTTTGAAGCCCAGAAATCTAAGTTTTGGCCCAAAAGGGTAAAATTGTCTTTTTCACACCAAATCTGGACACAAATTTCAAAATCTCAAAACCATGTCAAAGTTATACTTTTTGGAAACTAGATTTTTCAAGGATCATTTTATCCTTCTTCGTCGATCTCGTCTGTGACCTACAAGAACATGTTTTAGCCATTTCAAGATTTCAGACCTGTTGGGCCCCACTTCCAGCCCACTTAAGTCTCCCTCATCTTCCTCTTTCGTTCATTTTATTCCTACAACTATTCAAAAGAGAACAAGAGCTGGGAGAGAAAAACTCATTTCTTCTCCATCTTCCCCACCTTGCATGCCCTAGCTAGAAGGCTTCAAATGAAGATTTGATCACACCATTGCATTCCTCTCCTTCCAAGCTTCACTTTGAACCAATTTATTTGGGGATTTCAGCTGGACAACCTTTCCATCTTCTTCACCTCTTCCTGTTTGGCTATCTATAGGTAAGAGCTGCAACCCTCCTTGTAAATGGATTCCTTTTAGCTCCTAATGAGCTTGTTTTTCTAACATGCAACACCCATTTCGAAATGGGTTCTTGTTTTTCGAATTTGTGGAGTTTTTGAATGATTTTCATGGGGTTTTTGTAATGTTTGGGCTCAGCTCTTGATAAATTGCTTGAGAGAAGATTTGTGTGGCATTTGGGCTAAGGCAAGTAACCAGTCTAAGAATGTTATATGCAAGTTTGAATTGATATGCATTCTTACTTTAAAAATGAATTGTAAGTATGTTTAAATTCCAATCTATGATACTTTAGATTCTTATTACTTGTTTTCTATTTTCTTACATGTATTGATGTCTATGGTTTCATAAGAGTTTAGTTTTGATTGCAAATCTATGTCTTGTTTAGTATATGGAATGTTTGATTTTTAAATAGAAATGAATGATATGAATTTTGATGTGAATGATTTTGAATCAATTTGGAAATGCTTGGATTGAACCATTGGAGAGCATGGAGGCTCAGGGATATGCATGTGTTTTGAAATGAGAAGAAGGGGGAAGGAGATCAGAAAAATATGCAAGAAAGGAGTGCAATTCTGCACTCAGCGGGTTCAGGCAATAGCCTGTCTGCTCGAGCGCGCAACAACCCCCTCGAGCGGACCTGGCCACTGCCTAGCAAGGTGCATGACCTCTGTTTGGCGAGACTGCAGGGCAGTAACTCTGCCCGCTCGAGCGGACAGGTTACTGAGCAATCCGCTCGAGTGGGTGGCAGTTTCCAGGTTGAATTCCTATTTTCTTTCATGGGTTCTTTAGGATTAAAAACTAGACTATGCTAAGGGTTTTAACTTAACATTGTGCAATTGGAAACCTAAAATGTATTCCTACTTCGGGGACACCAAATTGGTTTATTTTCCGACATTTTGGTTTCAATTACACAAAGGTCAATGAATGACCTTAGTATATGATTGATGGACTTCTTGTTTTAACTTCAGTTTTGATACAAGAATGTATCGTCGTGTATTCGTTTTGAATTTCAAATATAAGCTCGTTTGAGGATTTATTTCAAGAAGCAAAATGGGAATCACTTTTAAGCGTGTTGTGCATATAAATTATGCCTCTCGCTAGTCGTGTCTTGTCTTGTTTTGAGAAGTGATTTCCCCTTCAAGTTCGATTGGTTTAAGACATGTATTTGTCGTGTTTTGTGCATTCATGAATTTAAGAGAACACCACTGAGCTTGGACTGCCCCTTCAGTCTGATCCACTGTCCGAGGGTCCTTAAACATGTGGACTATATGCAGATTAGTCGTGTATTTTATTACACATCGTGCATGTCCGGTTCCACAGCCAGAAATCCCCGTCTACCTTAGTGTGGCGGGGGAATCGTGTTTCGTGTATCATGCTTATCATGTTTATCGTGTGTGCTTGCTCTTTTCATTTTTTATGATAGAGAAAGGATGGGCTCTTTGTAGATTTACTACTTGTCAAGACCCCAGAACGGGTCCAGGGCCGGCGACGTTGATTCTATTGTTATGTTTGTTTTCCCACAGGTTCCCGTGGTGAGAATTCCCAAAACACGCGGAATCTGTCTCATATGATCAAGTTTGCGGAAGCGTGTAGCAAATCACATCCAGATGAACACCAATAAAACTTTAAGTGCTATGACAAAATAATATCAAGACATAGTATCACAAAAAAGGAGTTAACATGGCATTCCCATCATAATTCAAGTTATGAGACTAACACAAAAAGGTAGCTAAGTTTAGTTACATCCCATAAGAGGCCAATAAAGGCCAATACAAATCTCAAAATATCACAAAAGAACCCATGACCAAAATGAAGCGCCACTCAAGAACCCGCCCGACGTCTAGTTGACATCGTCGGGTTGCCACTCTCTGACTGGGGGTGGCTCAAGAGCCTCCTCCGGACGCTCCTCCTCAAAGGCAACATCACCTGCACCTGGGCACCAACATACAAGGGTCAAACACAACGGCTTGGCAGGTAATCAATTTAGGCATGAGCATGTAAAAGGTAAATGTTTAAAGAAACAAATAAGACATTTTACTGAATTGTAAACAGTTACATTACTAGGTACATTTCAAAATACGAGCAAAGCTAGCATGAATACTTATAATATCATGAATAGTTACATCCCACAATGAGCCCATCCTTTCTCTATCATTTATAATGAAAAGAGCAAGCACGCACGACAAGCACAATATACATAATATAATCACGACATGATTCCCACATATACGGGAATTCCGGCCGCGGAACCAGACACGCACGATGTGTAAAAAAATACACGACCAGTCTGCAGACAGTCCACATGTTTAAGGACCCCAGACAGTGGATCAAACTGAAGGGGTAGTCCATGCTCAGTGGTGTTCACTTAAATTCATGAATGCACAAAAAATGGCGAAACACGTCTTAAACCAAATCAAGCTTGAAGGGGGAAATCACTTATCAGAACTAAGCAAGGCACGGCTAGCAAGAGGCATAAGTATATATGCAAAACACGCTTAAGAAGTAACCCCCTTTTTATCCTTGAAACCATTTTTTCAAATGAGTTTATACTTAACTTCAAAACAAGTACACGATAATACTTGTTACATCAAACTAAAGTTTGAAGCAAAGTCTATCAAGCATATGTAAGGACCTATTGTTGACCCTTACGTAATTGAAACCCAAATTTTGGAATTACAAAGAGAATTGGGTGCCCCCAAAGTTAAAGACATTTCAAATCTCAATTACACAATGTCAGGCTAAAAGCCCCATAACATAATCTAGTTTTCATCCCTGTAGAAATCCTTCTAAAAGCGGCTCATCTTGAAATTTCGGTCACCTCTCGGTCACCTATCGGTCGACCGAGACGGATATGTCGGTCGGCCGACAGCTGACCGACAAGCTAACCGACAGATTTTCCTAGAAAATCTCAGCTCTCGGGAAAAGGAACCGAACTGACTTCGGTCGGCTGTCGGTCGACAGAGGTGGGAACATCGGTTAGCCGACAGCTGACCGAAATCTGTCTGACGAAATGCAGGTCTCAGGAAAAGGAGCCAACTAAGTTCGGTTGGCTGTCGGTCGAAGGAAGTGGGAACTTCGGTTAGCCGACAGCTGACCGACGTTGCGCGAACAGTACATTTTAAGTCAAAATTTTAAATTTCTTCTTCTCTTCTTCTTATTTCTCCTTCAACCTGCCCCTCCCTGAGCCTACAAGCTCTCCAAGGGATTAAACTTACATTTACAAGCACAATTTCAACCATCTCATTCCCATTCTCCCATCTAAAACAAAATCCCTAAAAATTTCCATTCAAGACATAGATTTCCAATGAAATGAAGAGAATGAAAGAAACAAACCAAATGCACACGTGCTAACATCCATCTTAGATTGTTTACTTGCCTTAGTCCAAGATGTCACAACCTTCTTCAAGCACTTCCACTCAAGCTAAGCCAAAGGCTACAAAAACCCCATGAAAGCCATTCAAAACTCACTCAAACTTGAAAACAAGAAACTCATTTTCACAAAAGGGTTTGTAAACATGAAAAATAAGATCTTTAGGAACCAAAAAGGCTCCATTAAAAAGATGGGTTGGAGTTCTTACCTAGAGATGCACAAACAAGAGAGAAGGAAGAAAATGGAGATCTTGCCCAACTAGAAACTTCAAGAAACTTGGATCAATGGAAAGCTTAGGATGAGAGGAAGAAGTTGATGGTCTTGGAATTCCATTTGGAGTCTTCTAGCTTGATCATTTAAGAGAAATGAAGTGGAAGAAAAAGGGCTTTCTCTCCTTGGCTGCTCTAGGGTTAGGGTTTAAGAGTTAAAAGAGGGAAGGAGAAGGAGTTGACTTATAAACCCTAGCAAAGGGGCCCCAATGAGCCTAAACCTTGCATCGACAAAAAATTATCTTGCGGGCCTCGGATGAACTCGACGAAGAAGGATAAAACAATCCTCGAAATATCTAGTTTCCAAAAAATATATTTTTGACATGGATTTGAGATTTCGAAATTTTTGTCCCGATTTGTGTATAAAAGACAACTTTACCCTTTTTGGGCCAAAACTTGGGTTTTGGGCTTCAAACATGAATGGGCTAAAAACGAAAGTTGTAACAAATAGTAAAACCATTCAATGAAATCAAAAATCACAATTAAAAATGGAAACCAATACGATCCTCCCAAGCTTACACCTGCACTCAAGCCTCCCTAAGTGTGCCTGACTAACGCTAAACGTCCTCAAAATTCCCAAAGCTATATCCAGGACTAAAACTAATTATTTCTAACCCACGATAACTAAACCCACTAAAGACTAAACAAATACTAATCACACACTAATCGAATTAGTCTGGGTCGGGGTCTAACATCCTCCACCCCTTAGGATATTTGGTCCACCAAATAAAATAGACATTTACCTCTGGTAAAAGCCGTGGATATTTCCTCTGCACTTGATCTCTCAATTCCCATGTTGCTTCCGCTCGCTCGTTGTAAGACCCCGACCCGAGTGAACCCGATTAGATTGATTAAGTTATGTTTTAGTTCTAAGCGTGTTTAGTGGATTTTGGTTAGGTTGGGCTTGGAATTGCTTTTGATATAGTTTTGGGGAATTTTGATTGCTTGCACTTAGTGGGGCCCTTTGGGGGTTCCTTCTTTATGACCTTGCATGCGCTTGAGGATTTATCGTAGATTTTGCATTTATTGTTTTAATCCCATTTTATTTGTATTGATAATCCCTACAACTTTCATGTTGATCCCGTCCTTGTTCGAGACCCCGAAACCTGATTTCATAGCCTTGAGGGCAAAATAGTCATTGTGCACTAAAACTGTACCCAAAACTTGATATTCCCGAAACCCGTGAAACATATACTTTTTGGAAACTAGATATTTCGGCGAACATTTCTTCCTTCTTTGTCAAATTGATCCGAGATCCCGAAAGACATGATTTCAGCCCAAAGAGTTCTTAAGTAGTGGGACCCATTCTCATTGCTTATATAAGGAGAACCCATCTCCCTCATTTTTCCTTTTCCAACACAAAAAGGGAACCTAGGGTTTGCTTGGCAACTTTTCTTCTTCTTCTTGCTCTCTCCATCTCCACTCCACACCAAACTTGCACCAATCAAAAAATGGAGGTTATCATTCTCTTCCTCATCCCCATAGCTCTCTTTTGATACCATTTGTTAAGAAAACCCTCCATTCCAAGACTTCCTTTGAGCTCACCTTGCCCATTTGGAGAACCTACAAGTAAGCAATCTTCTCCATCTTCTAGATTTGTATTCTTCTAGTCCTAAAGAAGCTTCATCTCCATTATTGTGAGTTCTATCTTCTTCATTCATTGTTTGACCCATTTTAGGGTTTGTTTTGGGGATTTTATTTGTGCTTGTAGGATTCTTGAGAGAGCCTTGTTTAGTAGCTTGATTTGCTTGATTAGAAGACCCAAGGCAAGTGGATGATTTGATTTTTTTTAAGCTTTCAATGATTTTGGTATTTTCCACTCATGCCTATTTATTGCATTGGTTTGAAATAAATGTCCATGATAGAGCTTTGGTAGTGCATTTATGTCTTATAAGTGTATTGGTGAATGGCATTTAATTTCTTCTTGTTTGTACCAAATGTACTCTATTGTGAAATGGTTTCTTTCTTTCCTTCTTGGTATTGAATGGGATGTTGATGGAGGAGGTGGTGATATGAACACATGTTGTGGGGTTTTGAGAAGTGTAGATAGTTGCATTGGAGGAGCTTTTAGCTCAGTTTTATTGCAAGGATTAAGTGGAAGTGAGGAGAGTGGTTTTGAGGAGGAAAAAGGGCTCAAATCTGAACACAGTGGGTGTTTCCCGCACCTGGCGGTCAGCCAGCAGTCACCTGTCGGCTAGCCGTCTGGTGACTAGCGGCTAACCGCCAGCTAGCCGAACAGTCACGGTTACCTATCCAGAGAGCAACATTTTCCTCCTGAAAGCACGGCCAGCCTCACGGTTAGCCAGCGGCTAACCGCCAGCCAACCGATCCATTTGGTGGCTTTTCCAAAGAGCAATATTCTCTCCTGAGAACATGGTTAGCCAGCGGCTAACCGCCAGCCAACCGAACCATTTCGGTTACAATTCCAGTAACCTGTCTTTCTGTCAGGCCAACCGCGATCAGCCAGCGACTAACCGCCATCTGACCGCAAGGTAACCGAAATTACCCAGACAACCATTCCGGAGAGCTCCTCGCTCGATCGAACTCTCTGGTTCGCTCGAGCGCTTAGCTTTGTCGGTCAAAGGAGATTCACTAGGCATTGTATGAGGCCATCCGAGAAAGAAACCATATCACGAAGATGTCATTCGAAGTTTTGAAAATTCAAAGTGTATAAGGAGCCCGGAATGTCCCCAAACTCAAAGAGTGCCAAATTATTATTAGATCGACATACGAGATCCCTATTCCCTTCAAACAAATCTTGAACCCGATACTTTACCCTAAATGTCAATTGTTTATTGTACTTTATCGATCCCGAGATTTATACTACATACCTTGTTTTCCCGAAAGCATTGAAGTACACTTACAATGGTTACTTGTCTTGAAGTGCATTGCACCACATGAAACGACAGTGTGCCCTTGAGCACCCCGTCCTGCCCGCTTATTTATTTGTACTTGATTTACTTGCACATGTCTCGATTTGTTATTTGACCTATTAGTCGGCACCACTAAGCTTGGATAACCCCGTTGGTCTGATACACCGACTTGGAGATCCCCCTCTTGTCCCACCAACTGCAGCTTGGATCCCGCTACCCGGTTATTACCGTGGTCTTGTCCCGATGCCGCAGATTGCTACTGTGGTTCCCGATGCCCGGCTCGCTACCGTGGTCATGTATAGTATATGTATATGTATTTATAAGATCCACTGTTTCTCCTAACCTCGAGTGACTGAGATCAGTGCCTAGTTATTGCTTGTCACTTTAGTAATAGAGGACTTAGCTTTGTGTGGTTGCCATCTTACTTGTTTCTCGTTTCCTTGGTTACCTTTACATGTTTTACAATGCATACTTGTATTTGAATAAAAGTTTTTGTTGGAATATAGGTGGGCCTTCCAGACAGGTTTCAAAAACTTTTGACCCACTTGATGCAGGGATCAATTGTCTAGAATGCAACAAACCCAATCCAGGATGCAATTCCCTCAATCTCATAGCCATGTACAGCAACATATACTATCTATAAAATAGAAAATAGCACATAAACATGCTACCACGAAATCCACAACATGCAAGGATATAGATATACCTTTGGAGCTTTGTTGTGCTCTAATGGAGGATTTGAGTTCTTTACTTTGATGATGAACAACTTCACAATCCAATTTAGAATCTTCAACTCCTTTTGATCTTCCACGCTATGTCCCGTATTAGATCTCTTTTTCTCAAGAAGATGGTGGAATCCTCAAGAGAAAACCCTACTATTAACTCTAGGGAACTAAAGGTGAAAGAGAATGGAACTTTGAGAGGAAGAGAACTTGTGCAACTCTTGCACAAAGGGGCTGAAAGTGCTCTATGTGTTATGCACAAATTTGAGAGGATTATTCATCTATTTATAGCCCTCCATAACTCCTCTTTTCCTATTTGAAATAGAAGTTTAACTCTCATTACAAATTAGTAAACATCTCCCTTAATTGTTGCCATAGAAGTCTTACTTCTACAACAATTAGTAGCTTTCTCCTTTCTAATTAAAATAGAATTCCTACTTCCATTAATAATTAGTAGCTTACCATTACCACTATTAGAAGTCTCACTTCAAATAGAAATAGTAACCTTCCTTTTAGAGTTCAAGTAGAATTAGTATCTTTCTAATAAATTGGGCTAGCGTGGGGACCACTAGGGATTCCTTAGAAAGCTGGCTCCAACTGGGACACGCGACCCCACATCTCATGTGCAATCCGGGCCCACAGTTAATTGCAAATAACTCCACTATATAGATGCAATTGCACTCCAGTCTTAGGAATAAATTACAATGAAGACCCTAAACTTCCACAGTACCACAAGTAGGCCCCTCCATCTATATTCATGGATCAAATGGACTTGTCCACCAAATTAGATCCATATCTTATTATCCTTGAGCCCCAATTAATTATAATGATCATATGGTACCGATCCAATTAACTCTTAATCGGAATGGGTGCGCACTTACCAATGATAAATCCGTTAATTGGCACAAGGGGATATTAAAGATAGATTCCATCTTGACCATTGAATGTTCCCACAGCTCTACTATCAAGTACTCAAATCACCGAGGTGTTGACCTACAATTGGCCTCACTCATTGGTGACTCAAAGCAAATGAATAGATAGAAACTTGAGTTCATTAATGTCTCAGGATTATGAGTCTATTGTTAGGGAATTATGAGAGCAAACCTTAAAATAAAGACAGTGTATATAAGGTGCTTCTCATGGTCCTTCAATACATCCAATGTACCAGCATCATGATCCAAAATCTTACATTTTGATGATCGAGATAAATCACACTATCTCATAGTGATCAAAATGCTGCAACCTTGTCAGATGAGATGTCCAATCTCATCACTGGTTGTGAAGATAATTTAAGTATAAGTTATGTAATACATATCTCCTGTATGTGGATCTCATCCATACACATGTATTACATCTAGTATACTTGTGGACTCCGGTTCATCTCATGAACCATTATGTCATTTGTATTAGTTATGTGCAAGTATATAAAACACAATTCATCTCATGAAAGGAAAAGCATGAATTGTATTGATAAATAAAGAAATTAATCAATTTATTACATCATATACCCTTGGTATTGAGACCATAAACTAACAGTTTTATCTCGTTTATATAAATTGTTATTTAAACAGGTTTAAATGCTTTTGAAGGTAAATTCATTTATTATCATATTGTCATTGTATTTTACCCATTTGCCAGACCGTCGTGTTTGACCCACTCTTTGGTACTCAGGTCCCGTTGTTGGTTATCCCGAAGAGGAGTTCGAGGAGGCGGTCGGAGAACCGCAGCAGTTAGTCGAGTGGCGTGCTGATGATGTCATTTAGACATTGGATTGCTAGAGAGAGATAATATTTTGGGAAAACTTTTAACTATTCGTTTGGGGATTGGTATTTTGTTCATATTGGCCTTGTTGGCCTCTAATTTTGGGAAATGTAATTAAATGATCTTGTATAAACTTTAACTTACTTTTGGGTAACATGCTAATGATCATTGGTTATTCTGATACAGTACTATACTTGTGTTATTATCTTTATGACTAAGAGATAGATTGAATATTTGATTTGCTACACGCTTCCGCACATAATAGAAATGTTCTTATATGATTGTGATATCCTCACCGCGGACACATGTGGGAAATTAAATAAATGTATGGCATTAAACCGATGTGCTACCTTATCATCATCATTATTAGTCCCGATCCCGGATTGGTCCTTCAGGCCCGGTCCGGGGTCGCGACACTCATGATTTTCCCAAAGTACCTTGACCCAATGAATAGTCCGATTTCTCAATTCTTGCTCTTTGGTATCAATGATCTTGATCGGCTTTACCACGTACGAGGCATCTTCTCGAATCTTTAAAGGCTCGTGCTGTAGTATATGTGAAGGACTAGAGACGTATTTCTTGAGCATAGAAACATGAAATACATTGTGCACCCCGGAGAGTTCCGGCGATAACGCAAGCCTATACGCGACATCTCCAACTTGCTCAAAATTTCATACGGACCAATAAACCTTCTAGACAATTTGCCTTTCTGTCCGAATCTCAAAGTTCCTCTAACTAGTGAGATTTTCAAGAATACTTTGTCACCCACTTGAAACTGTAATTCTCTTGGGCTAGTGTCTGCATAACTCTTCTGCCTACTTCGGGCGATCTTCAAACGTTCCTGAATCAGCTTGACCTTATCACTTGTCTCTCCAACTATTGTCGATCCATGAAAACTGCGCTCACCGACTTCTTCCCAGCAAACCGGAGTTCTACATCTTCTGCCATAGAGTGCCTCGAAACGTGCCATACCGATGCTAGAGTGGTAGCTATTGTTGTAAGCAAATTCACAAAGCGGTAAGCACTCATCCCACTGAACCTTGAAATCCAATACACAAGCACGTAACATGTCTTCGAGAGTTTGTATCGTCCTTTCTGACTGACCATCGGTCTGAGGATGATATGCTGCGCTGAACTGGAATTTAGTACCCATAGACTCATGAAGAGTTTTCCAAAACTTTGAAATTAACCTGCTGTCTCTGTCTGAAGTGATGGAGACGAGCTGACCATGTTTACTAACAATCTCATCAACGAATAGTTTTGCAAGTGGTGCCATGTGCATCATATTCCCTGTCTTCATTGGAATGAAATGAGCAGACTTTGTCAGACAATCTACAATAATCCAAATCGCATTACTTCCCTTCTTGGTATTCGACAAACCGGATACGAAATCCATGGTGATGTGCTCCCATTTCCGCTCCAGAATCTCCAACGGTTGTAGCAGACCTGGGGGCTTCTAATGTTCTACTTTAATCAACGGAGAAGTTAAACAACGGGACACAAAAGTTGCTATCTCTCTCTTCATGTTGTTCCACCAAAATCTATTCTTCAAATTGTGGTACATCTTCGTGCTACCAGGATGCATAGAATATCTTGTGTTGTGAGCTTCATTCATTATATCACTCTTCAAGTCATCCACATTTGGCACACACAGCCGGTCACGAAAATACAATATCCCATTCACCCTCTTGAAATCTAGACCTTCTGTGATATGCTCCACTATCTTTGCCAAGTCTGGGTCTTGCAACTGACTTTCCTTGATCCTCTGGATAAAGATAGGTTCTGATACTGTCATATTAGCCAACATTGGACCCAGTTCCAGGGTTTATACCTCCACACCCAACTCTTCAAACTGCTGTAAAACACCAATCCCTCTCAAACTGGCCATGACCACTGATTTTCTGCTCAATGCATCAGCTACAACATTCACTTTGCCTGGATGATACTTGATTGGGAAGTCATAATCCTTGATATACTCCATCCACCTTCTCTATCTCATATTTAAATCCTTCTGCGAGAACAAATATTGTAAACTTCGATGATCTGAATGGACCTCAAATTTCTCTCCATAGAGATAGTGTCTCCACATCTTCAATGTAAAAACAACTGCCGCCAATTCGAAGTCATGAGTTGCATAGTTCATCTCATGGTCCTTCAACTGCCATGAGCCATAAGCAATCACCTTGCCATCCTGCATCAATACACAACCTAGTCCCACATTCGAAGCATCTGTAAAAACAATAAATCCGTCGCTGCCCGATGGTAATGTAAGGATTGGAGATGTGGTTAACCTTCCCTTCAACTCTTGAAAACTCGTTTCACACTGTTCGGTCCAAACAAATGGGACGTTCTTCCTGGTCAACTTCGTCAAAGGTGCTGCGATGGATGAAAAACCTTGGACAAATCTTCTGTAGTAGCCTGCTAACCCCAAAAGGCTTCTGATTTCAGTCACACTGCTTGGTCTCACCCAATTAATAACTGCCTCTATCTTGGTTGGATCAACTGCTAAACCTTCTCTTGAGATGACGTGGCCTAGAAAAGCAACTTGCGCTAACGAGAATTCGCACTTACTGAGTTTCGCATAAAGCCGGTTGTCCCTCAAAAGCTGTAACGCTGTCCTCAAATATTCTTCATGCTCCTTCTTACTCTTGGAATACACAAGGACGTCATCAATGAATACTACTGTAGAGTGATCCAAATATGGTGCAAAGACTTTGTTCATAAGAGCCATAAAGACTACGGGTGCATTTGTCAAACCGAATGGTATCACTAAGAACTCATAGTGCCTATATCTTGTTCTAAAAGTCGTTTTCTAAACATCCGAGTCTCTACTCTCAACTTATGGTACCCTGATCTCAAGTCTATCTTGGAAAAATAGGCTGCTCCTTGCAATTGATCAAATAATTCGTGTATCCTTGGCAATGGATACTTGTTCTTCACGGTCACAAGGTTCAATTTCCTGCAGTCAATGCACATTCTCAGACTTCCATCTTTCTTTTTCACAAACAACACTAGTGCTCCCCAAGGTGAAACACTTGGCCTAATAAAGCTATTGCTCAACAATTCCTGCAACTGGAGTTTTAATTCACCCATTTCTGCTTGAGCCATTCTGTATGGTGCAATAGAAATCAGTGTTGTCCCTGGAAGAAGTTCAATTGTAAACTCAACTTCCCTGATTGGTGGTAGTCCCGGGATTTCTTCTGGAAAAACATCCGTAAATTCACACACAATGGGGATATCCTCTACCCCTTGGGACTGTTTATCCTCCGTGATAAACGCAATAAATGCCTGACACCCACTCTGAACTAATCTGCTTGCCTTCAACACTGAAATAAATCATGCCTGAGCTTTCCTCTTGTTCCTCTGAAATATCAATTCTGTTTGTGGTCCTTGGAATCTGAATGTTATGATTTTACTAAAACAATACATGGTGGCATGATATGTTGTAAAACAAGGTGTTAGTACACAATAAACATGGTATAAGGGTTTTTAAGGTCCTATACCAAACGAGTCTATCGAACTCACGAATCCTCGCCACGTTCCTAAGACCTTTCTAGTTTCTTTTAAGTGCCTGAAACAAGTCTCGCTCTGATACCAGTCCTGTCGCAACCCCGGAACGGGTCCCGGGCCCGCGATGTTGATTCTGTTGTTATGTTTGTTTTCCCACAGGTTCCCGCGGTAAGGATTCCCGAAACATCCGAAATCTGTCTCACATGATCAAGTTTGCAGAAGCGTATAGCAAATCACATCCAGATGAGCACCAATAAAATTTTAAGTTCTATGAAAAAATAATATCAAGACATAGTATCACAAGAAAGGAGTTAACATGGCATTCCCATCATAATTCAAGTTATGAGACTAACACAAAAAGGTAGCTAAGTTTAGTTACATCCCATAAGAGGCCAATAAAGGCCAATACAAATCTCAAAATATCACAAAAGAACCCATGACCAAAATGAAGCGCCACTCAAGAACCCGCCCGACGTCTAGTTGACATCGTCGGGTTGCCACTCTCTGACTGGGGGTGGCTCAAGAGCCTCCTCCGGACGCTCCTCCTCAAAGGCAACATCACCTGCACCTGGGCACCAACATACAAGGGTCAAACACAACGGCTTGGCAGGTAATCAATTTAGGCATGAGCATGTAAAAGGTAAATGTTTAAAGAAACAAATAAGACATTTTACTGAATTGTAAACAGTTACATTACTAGGTACATTTCAAAATACGAGCAAAGCTAGCATGAATACTTATAATATCATGAATAGTTACATCCCACAATGAGCCCATCCTTTCTCTATCATTTATAATGAAAAGAGCAAGCACGCACGACAAGCACAATATACATAATATAATCACGACATGATTCCCACATATACGGGAATTCCGGCCGCGGAACCAGACACGCACGATGTGTAAAAAAATACACGACCAGTCTGCAGACAGTCCACATGTTTAAGGACCCCAGACAGTGGATCAAACTGAAGGGGTAGTCCATGCTCAGTGGTGTTCACTTAAATTCATGAATGCACAAAAAATGGCGAAACACGTCTTAAACCAAATCAAGCTTGAAGGGGGAAATCACTTATCAGAACTAAGCAAGGCACGGCTAGCAAGAGGCATAAGTATATATGCAAAACACGCTTAAGAAGTAACCCCCTTTTTATCCTTGAAACCATTTTTTCAAATGAGTTTATACTTAACTTCAAAACAAGTACACGATAATACTTGTTACATCAAACTAAAGTTTGAAGCAAAGTCTATCAAGCATATGTAAGGACCTATTGTTGACCCTTACGTAATTGAAACCCAAATTTTGGAATTACAAAGAGAATTGGGTGCCCCCAAAGTTAAAGACATTTCAAATCTCAATTACACAATGTCAGGCTAAAAGCCCCATAACATAATCTAGTTTTCATCCCTGTAGAAATCCTTCTAAAAGCGGCTCATCTTGAAATTTCGATCACCTAATCTTTTTAGGCATGAGCATGTAATAAGTAAATGTTTAAAGAAACAAATAAGACATTTTACTTAATTGTAAACAGTTATATGACTAAGGTACATTTCAAAATACGAGCAAAGCTAGCATGAATACTTATAATATCATGAATAGTTACATTCCACAACGAGCCCATCCTTTCTCTATCATTTATAATAAAAAGAGCAAGCACGCACGACAAGCATGATATACATAATATAATCACGACACGATTCCCACATATACGGGGATTCCGGCCGTGGAACCGGACACGCACGATGTGTAATAAAATACATGACCAGTCTGCAGACAGTCCACATGTTTAAGGACCCCCAAACAGTGGATCAAACTGAAGGGGCAGTCCAAGCTCAGTGGTGTTCACTTAAATTCACGAATGCACAAAACACGGCGAAACACGTCTTAAACCAAATCAAGCTTGAAAGGGGAAATCACTTATCAGAACTAAGCAAGGCACGACTAGCAAGAGGCATAAGTATATATGCAAAACACGCTTAAGAAGTGACCCCCTTTTATCCTTGAAACCATTTTTTCAAATGAGTTTATACTTAACTTCAAATCGAGTACACGATAATACTTGTTACATCAAACTAAAGTTTGAAGCAAAGTCCATCAAGCAAATGTAAGGACCTTTGGTTAACCCTTGTGTAATTGAAACCCAAATGTTGGAATTGCAAAGAGAATTGGGTGCCCCCGAAGTTAAAGACATTTCAAATCTCAATTACATAATGTCAAGCTAAAAGCCCCATAACATACTCTAGTTTTCATCCCTGTAGAAATCCTTCTAAAAGCGGCTCATCTAGAAATTTCAGTCACCTGTCGGTCGGCCGACAGCTGACCGACAGATTTTCCTAGAAAATCTCAGCTCTCTAGAAATAGAACCGAACTGACTTCGGTTGGCTGTCAGTTGACCGAGGTGGGAACGTCGGTTAGCCAACAGCTGACCGAAATCTGTCTTACGAAATGCAGGTCTCGGGAAAAGGAGCCGACAAAATTCTGTTGGCTGTCGGCCGCACTTCGGTTAGCCGACAGCTGACCGACGTTGCGCGGACAGTACATTTCAAGTCAGATTTTTACATTTCTTCTTCCCTTCTTCTTATTTCTCCTTCAACCTGCCCCTCCCTGAGCCTACAAGCTCTCCAAGGGATTAAACGTACATTTACAAGCACAATTTCAACCATCTCATTCCCATTCTCCCATCTAAAACAAAATCCCCAAAAGTTTCCATTCAAGACATAGATTTCCAATATAATGAAGAGAATGAAAGAAACAAACCAAATGCACACATGCTAACATCCATCCTAGATTGTTTACTTGCCTTAGTCCGAGATGTCACAACCTTCTTCCAGCACTTCCACTCAAGCTAAGCCAAAGGCTACAAAAACCCCATGAAAGCCATTCAAAACTCACTCAAACTTGAAAACAAGAAACTCATTTTCACAAAAGGGTTTGTAAACATGAAAAACAAGATCTTTAGGAACCAAACAGGCTCCATTAAAAAGATGGGTTGGAGTTCTTACCTACAGATGCACAAACAAGAGAGAATGAAGAAAATGGAGATCTTGCCCAACTAGAAACTTAAAGAAACTTGGATCAATGGAAAGCTAGGGATGAGAGGAAGAAGATGATGGTCTTGGAATTCCATTTGGAGTCTTCTAGCTTGATCATTCAAGAGAAATGAAGTGGAAGAAAAAGGGTTCTCTCTCCTTGGCTGCTCTAGGGTTAGGGTTTAAGAGTTAAAAGAGGGAAGGAAAAGGAGTTGACTTATAAACCCTAGCAAATGGGCCCCAATGAGCCTAAACCTTGCATCGACAAAAACATGATCTTGTGAGCCTCGGATGAACTCGACGAAGAAGGATAAAACGATCCTCGAATTATCTAGTTTCCAAAAAGTATATTTTTGACATGGTTTTAAGATTTTGAAATTTGTGTCCAAATTTGTGTATAAAGACAACTTTACCCTTTTTGGGCCAGAACTTGGGTTTTGGGCTTCAAACATGAATGGGCTAAAAATGAAAGTTGTAACAAATAGTAAAACCATTCAATGAAATCAAAAATCACAATTAAAAATGGAAACCAATACGATCCTCCCAAGCTTACACGTGCACTCAGGGCTCCCTGAGTGTGCCTGACTAACGCTAAACGTCCTCAAAATTCCCAAAGCTATATCCAGGACTAAAACTAATTATTTCTAACCCACGATAACTAAACCCACTTAAGACTAAACACATACTAATCACACACTAATCGAATTAGTCTGGGTCAGGGTCTAACATCCTCCACCCCTTAGAATATTTGGTCCACCAAATAAAAGAGACATTTACCTCTGGTAAAAGCCGTGGATATTTCCTCTGCACTTGATCTCTCAATTCCCATGTTGCTTCCTCTCGCTCGTGATTTTTCCAAAGTACCTTGACCCAATGAATAGTCCGATTTCTCAATTCTTGCTCTTTGGTATCAATGATCTTGATCGGCTTTTCCACGTACGAGGCATCTTCCCGAATCTCTAAAGGCTCGTGATGTAGTATATGTGAAGGACTAGAGACGTATTTCTTGAGCAAAGAAACATGAAATACATTGTGCACCCCGGAGAGTTCCGGCGGTAACGCAAGTCTATACGCGACATCTCCAATCTTGCTCAAAATTTCATACGAACCAATAAACCTTCTAGACAATTTGCCTTTCTGTCCGAATCTCAAAGTTCCTCTAACTGGTGAGATTTTCGAGAATACTTTGTCACCCACTTGAAACTGTAATTCTCTTGGGCGAGTGTCTGCATAACTCT
The DNA here is from genome assembly GCA_038049695.1 of Cinnamomum chago. Lineage (NCBI taxonomy): Eukaryota > Viridiplantae > Streptophyta > Magnoliopsida > Laurales > Lauraceae > Cinnamomum > Cinnamomum chago. The sequence continues at coordinate 42,847,200 of CP142458.1, forward strand.
TCTGCCTGCTTCGGGCGATCTTCAAACGTTCCTGAATCAGCTTGACCTTATCACTTGTCTCTCCAACTATTGTCGGTCCATGAAAACTACGCTCACCGACTTCTTCCCGGCAAACCGGAGCTCTACATCTTCTGCCATAGAGTGCCTCGAAACGTGCCATACCATGCTATAGTGGTTGCTATTGCTGTAAACAAATTCACAAAGCGGTAAGCACTCTGAAAGTCCTCGGGATCCTAACCCTAGAGGGGGGGTGAATAGGGTGAGCTACAATTGTGACCAATTTAGACCAATTTTAAATTCTTTAAAACAAACTAGTCACATGTGATGATATTAACCAAACAAGATGCGGAAGCTAATAAATGAATCACCACAAGCAAGCACCACAACACCAAGATTTATAGTGGTTCGGCCTCAATGCCTACATCGACTACCGGCTTGTGATCTAATCACCCCACCGGATTTCCACTATTTATGCTTTTTACTAGGCTAAGCAATAACCCTTACAAAGTTGTTTTTCTAGGCTAAACAACAACCTCTCAATGTGCTTTTATAGGCTAAGCAATAACCTTACAAGATGCTTTTCTTAGGCTAAGCAATAACCTTTACAAATAAAGATTTCTCTAAGAAAGTGTCTTCACAAAAGATCACTCTAAGAGATACAATTTAAGCACAATGTATTTGCCTCTAAAATAGGCGGATTTGAAAGTTTAAAACAAACTCACACAAACACTATATGAATGCAAAGATGAATGCTCATGATGTGTGTGTGTGATAACTTCAATCAAGTTTAAAAAGAAGGCTTAATCAAATATATGCTTAAAGCATTTCAAAGTTCAAAGCTCATGAAAGATTTGATTGAAGTCTAATGCAAATCACATGTATGAAAATCAACTTGTTAATGACATGAAAATCAAAGATTCACAAGTTGTATGGAAATGACTAACTTAGAACATGTGATGCATGTGCAATGTTGTTTTCAAAACCAAATTAATTTTACTAATGTTTAAATGAATGAAAACAACAAGTTATGTTTCAACCAAGAAAATGAATCATGCTATATAAAGGAAATCAAAGATTTAGGCTAAGCATGATTAAGAAGATTTAAAAACAACTTGGATGAAAACAAAGTGAGGAATCCAATCTTAATTACATCAAAGATTAAGAGAAGAATGGATTCATCACATCATAGTTAACATGCACAAAATCAATTACCAATAACTTAAACAAAGCATGTAAACTATGTTTTAGAAAGGTAGAGCTTACTTGGTGGTTTAACTCATTAATCCAAGCTTTAGCTCTCCTAATGACCCTCTAGCCTTTTCAACTTCATCCCCTTTCAATGGCTCCAAAATGGTCTCAAAGGTTCATGGTTCAAGCCTTGAAAAAGGTTGGAAATGAATGGACTTTATAGGGAAAAAGTTGCCAACGGCTAGTAGCAGGTCGACCTACCACACACAACGGTCAAAAAACTGACCGTTGGAGCTTTCTGGACCCAGTCGACCTGCAGAGAGGTAGGTCGACCTACCCCTGGGTAGGTCGACCTACCTCACTGCAGGTTGACCACCTGGGACCTAAAAAATCCAATTTTGCATATTTGAAGGTATTTCTTTGGGAGGATTTTTGGGCCACTAAACCAAGCTAGAATACATGTTTTAAATCATTCAAAGAGGTTTAAAAACACGAAACATAAAAAGCCTAAAATGATTCAAAACTTTAAAACCAAAGGCTAGCTTGATTTGATAAAACTCTTTTCTAAAACAAATGCATCCAAGATTGAAAACAAATCATGCATAAATTGATACTTTTACAACTCTTAAAAACAATGCATGAATAAAACAAGATTTCAAGTTTATTTAAAACAATGCAAGTGTGTAAATCAAATGATGCTAGAAAGAAATGCATCCATCAAATTGTAATCTAGAAAATTCCTAACACACTCATCCCACTGAACCTTGAAATCCAATACACAAGCACGTAACATGTCTTCGAGAGTCGATATCGTCCTTTCTGACTGACCATCGGTCTAAGGATGATATGTTGTGCTGAACTGGAGTTTAGTACCCATAGACTCATGAAGAGTTTTCAAAACTTTGAAATAAACCTGTTGTCTCTGTCTGAAGTGATGGAGACGAGCTAACCATGTTTACTAACAATCTCATCAACGAATAGTTTTGCAAGTGGTGCCATGTGCATCATATTCCCCGTCCTCATCGGAATGAAATGAGCAGACTTTGTCAGACAATCTATAATAATCCAAATCGCATTACTTCCCTTCTTGGTATTCGACAAACGGGATACGAAACCCATGGTGATGTGCTCCCATTTTCACTCCGGAATCTCCAACGGTTGTAGCAGACCTGGGGGCTTCTGATGTTCTGCTTTAATCAACTGAGAAGTTAAACAACGGGACACAAAAGTTGCTATCTTTCTCTTCATGTTGTTCCACCAAAATCAATTCTTCAAATTATGGTACATCTTCATGCTACCCGGATGCATAGAATAACTTGTGATGTGAGCTTCATTCATTATATCACTTCAAGTCAACCACATTTGGCACACACAACCGGTCACGGAAATAAAGTATCCCAGTCACCATCTTGAAATCTGGACGTTCTGTGATATGCTCCACTATCTTTGCCAAGTCTGGGTCTTGTAACTGACTTTCCTTGATCCTCTGGATAAAGATAGGTTCTGATACTGTCATATTAGCCAACATTGGACCCAGTTCCAGGGTTTATACCTCCACACCCAACTCTTCAAACTGCTGTAAAACACCAATCCCTCTCAAACTGGCCATGACCACTGATTTTCTGCTCAATGCATCAGCTACAACATGCACTTTGCATGGATGATACTTGATTGGGAAGTCATAATCCTTGATATACTCCATCCACCTTCTCTGCCTCATATTTAAATCCTTCTGCGAGAACAAATATTGTAAACTTCGGTGATCTGAATGGGCCTCAAATTTCTCTCCATAGAGATAGTGTCTCCACATCTTCAATGCAAAAACAACTGCCGCAAATTTCAAGTCATGAGTTGCATAGTTCTTCTCATGGTCCTTCAACTGCCTTGAGCCATAAGCAATCACCTTGCCATCCTGCATCAATACACAACCTAGTCCCACATTCGAAGCATCTGTAAAAATAATAAATCCGTCGCTGCCCGATGGTAATGTAAGGATTGGAGATGTGGTTAACCTTCCCTTCAACTCTTGAAAACTCGTTTCACACTGTTCGGTCCAAACAAATGGGACGTTCTTCCTGGTCAACTTCGTCAAAGGTGCTGCGATGGATGAAAAACCTTGGACAAATCTTCTGTAGTAGCCTGCTAACCCCAAAAGGCTTCTGATTTCAGTCACACTGCTTGGTCTCACCCAATAAACAGCTGCCTCTATCTTGGCTAGATCAACTGCTAAACCTTCTCTGGAGATTATGTGGCCTAGAAAAGCAACTTGCTCTAACGAGAATTCGCACTTACTGAGTTTCGCATAAAGCTGGTTGACCCTCAAAAGCTGTAACGTTGTCCTCAAATATTCTTCATGCTCCTTCTTACTCTTGGAATACACACGGACGTCATCAATGAATACTACTATAGAGTGATCCAAATATGGTGCAAAGACTTTGTTCATAAGAGCCATAAAGACTGCGGGTGCATTTGTCAAACCAAATGGCATCACTAAGAACTGTCACGCCCCCAAACCGGAACCTTGGGGGCGCGAGTGGGATTAATGGTAATTATATTTTTCTTTCTCCCAAGATCCGCGTGTGTGAAGACAACACATTCCAACACACTCTGAATATTTTTGTGGAAGCTTTCGGGCGTTGCGACTCAGAGTCTGTGGCCATCGGATTCCGCGTCGTACTCAACCTCTAGCATATAGCTATTATATCAAGAACTATATCAGACTGGAGTAAACCATCTCAACAAAGTACAGAGCTGATAGTAACAGGATATTACATTCCCAAATATGTTCAAGTTACAATTATCAATGTACATTAATTAAGAATCCCAAGAAAAGGCTAATAAAAGCCATACAATAGCAAGTTATTAACCACTACCCCGATGTGACGCAACTCCGATGTCAATTCAATGTCTACATAACATAGTCGACAAGACAACCTGCAAATCTTGGCTCCACAGCCAACAAAAGCACTCATCTCGAGACAAAGAAGTCTGGACCTGAGTACCAAAAGTAGTGGGTCAGACACGACGGTCTAACAAGTGGATGAAAAGATAATAAATATATTGAAGAATAAAACAGATGATAAATCATGCTATTTGATCAAATGTTGCATATAATTAAACGGGTGGAAAATCGTGGTTCTCTGACAAAACATGTATTCGTTTAAAGTATGATTTAAACATGGAGATCAAACAAAACCTATCTACATTTACATCATCTAAAAAAGCATAGATATTTGACAATCGGGTGTTCATTTAAAACATGTGTAAATATAGAGGTCTGGCAAAACAAATGTTCATTTGAAACATATGTAAAAGCATGAGTATTCGACAAATCGGGTATTCATTTAAAGCGTGTGTAACCATAGAAATCTAGCAAAACAAATGTTCATTTGAAACATATGTAAAAGCATGAGCATTCAAAGAACAGGGCATTCATTCAAAGCGTGTGTAACCATAGAAATCTGGCAAAACAAATGTTCATTTGAAACATATGTAAAAGAATGAGCATTCGACAAACCGGGTATTCATTTAAAGCATGCGTAACCATAGAAATCTGGCAAAACAAATGTTCATTTGAAACATATGTGTGTACAAGGAACGGGAAACAATATAACAATAACTAAATTTACCTTGGAAAGTATTAACACCTGTTTAAATAATAACTTTCATTAAAGAAATGAATCATTTACCGGAAGACAAATAAGCAATATAAAACATGTAGGATATCCAAGGAATCGGGAACTAGTAAGATTGCCAACCACACGAAGCTAAGTCCTTTATCACTAATGTGACAGAGCAATAACTAGGCATTGATCTCAGTCACTCGAGCTGAGGAAAAACAGTGGATCTTATAAATATATATACATATACTATACATGACCACGGTAGCAAGCCGGGCATCGGGAACCACAGTAGCAATCTGCGGTATCGGGACATGACCACGGTAATAACCGAGTAGCGGGATCTAAACTGCAGCTAGCGAGACAAGAGGGGGATCTCCAAGTTAGTGGATCAAACTGACAACGTTATCCAAGCTTAGTGGTGCCGACTCATAGGTCAAATGAAATATCAAACATATATGAAATACATCAAGTGCAAGTACATAAACGGGCGGGGCAAGTATGCTCAAGGCACAACTGTCATTTCACGTCGGGCAATACATTTCGGGACAAGTAACTGTTACTAATGTAACTTCGATGCTTTCGGGAAAACAAGTCATGTAATATAAATCTCGGGAACAGTGAAATACAATAAACAATTGAGATTTCAGGAAAGTATCGGGTCCAAGATTTATTTGAAGTGAATAGGGATCCCGTAAGTCGATCTAATAACAATTTGGTACTCTTTGAGTTTGGGGACATTCCGGGCTCCTTATACACTTTTGTGAATTCAAAACTTCAATGAATCTTTGTGACATGGTTCTCTTCTCAAACGAGTTTCGTACGTATCTCCCGATGAACAGTCCCCATCATTCTCTAAAAGGGTTCACGAATGATTGGGATAGAAACCCCGTCCATTTCTCTTCATTTCTTTTCATTTCAGGGTTTCTTGGTGATTTCGGTCACCTAGCGGTCAACTGGCGGTTAGCCACCACTGGGTTCGGCGGTTAGCCGCTGGCTGATCGCGGTTGGCCTGACAAAGTGCAGCTTACTGGAAAGTAACCGAAATGGTTCGGTTAGCTAGCGGTTAGCCGCTGGCTAACCATGTGGCTAACCGTGTCTTTGGTGAAGAAAAGTTACTCTCTTGAAAAGTAACCGAAATGGATCGGTTGGCTGGCGGTTATCCGCCGATGGGTTAGGCGGTTAGCCGCTTGCTAACAATGAGGCTGACCGTGCCTTTAGGAGGAAAATGTTGCTCTCTGGAAAAGTAACCGCGACTGTTCGGCTAGCTGGCGGTTAGCCGCCAGTCACCAGACAGCTAGCCGACAGGTTACCGCTGGCTGACCGCTAGGTGCGGGAAACACCCACTATGTTCAGATTTGAGCCATTTTTCTCCCTTAAACCATTTCCCTTCATTCTAGTTCATCTTCATACAATAAAATATGCTAAAAGCTCCTCCCATACACAATCAAAATTTCACCAACATCCATCCCAAACACCTTCACCTTTTTACATTCAATCACCAAAGAGAGAAGAAACCCACTAATCACAAGGATCCATTGAGATATTAACAAGAAATAATGAAAACTATAAAGCAATGTTTTCAAGACATCAAATGAGCTAAAAAGCTCCTCAAATGCATCATTCAACACTTCCATTCTCCTCATTTCAAATTTCTCCCTTTCCATCCTTTCCATTCAAAATCAATCTCAAGGTAGAGAAAACTCATTTATGTCAAACCACTTGAAATCTTGACAACATGATGCATACATTCCAAGTATGAACAAGAGAGAAATAGACTCATTAATAGGCACATTTCAAAATCAATATTAATCATAGCAAAAGACAAGTATTAAAATCATCAAAACCATTAATGAATCAAGCTTTTCTCACAAAACATGTCAATAATCAAAACAATCCATTCATCCACTTGCCTCGGGTCTTCTAATCAAGAAATCAAGCTTAAACACTCTTCCAAATCCAAGCTCCTAAGCTACAAGCAAAACCCCCAAAACAAACCCTAAAATGGGTCAAACAATGAAAGACAAGGAATGGGCTCAAACCAAACTAGGAAATAGAACCTAAGGGAAAGCCATAGCTCAACAATAGAAGATGGAAAGAAGTCATTACCTCTAGGTCCATTAATAAACAAGAACTAGCTTGAAATAGGGGCTGCCCACTGTCGCGACCCCGGACCGGGAATCTGAATCCGGGATCGGGACTAATTAGAAGTAGTGATGATCGATGATGATTATCTACATCCACCATATACAATTTATTTAATTTCCCACAGGTGTCCGCGGTGAGGATATCACAACCTTGCATGAATATTTCTTTTAAGTGCGGAAGCGTGTAGCAAATCAAATAGTAGACTATCTCTAGTCATGCAAGCATTAACATCAAATATCAAAACTATATCAGAATGAGCAATGATCTATAGCATGTTTCCCAAAAGTTGTTAAAGTTAGACAAACTAACATTTAGTTACATTCCCCAAAATTAGAGGCCAACAAAGGCCAATATTACAAAATAATAACCCAAAAGAATGGTTAATAAGCTCTCCCCAAAATGTTACGCCTCTTGTAGCCACCCGATGTCTACATGACATCGTCAGCACGCCACTCTACTAGAGGTTGTGGCTCACCTACCGCCTCCTCCGGCTCCTCCTCAAGGAAACCGGCAACGGGACCTGAGTACCAAAGCAAAGGATCAGACACGACGGTCTGGCAAGAGAGTGAGAAGATACAACAACATATAATCGATGAAATATCTCGAAAAGCAAGGAAATCTGTTTAAGCAAGAACTCTCATAAAATATAAATCAATTGCTAGAAAACATATAAACAAGATAACACATATGAGGTAACCAAGGAATCGGGAACTCACAAGATGGCAATCACATAAAGCTAAGTCCTCTGTCACTAACGTGACAACAGTATCACGGGACGTTGATCTCAGTCACACAAGGTGAGGAGAATCAACGCAAATCATATATACAATATAAATATACGGGACGGGACCACGGTAGCGAACCGGGTATCGGGACGGGACCACGGTAATGACCGGGTATCGGGATCCAAACTGCAGCTGGCGGGACGGGAGAGGGATTTCCAAGTCGGGGGATCAAACCGACAAGGTATCCAAGCTTAGTGATGCCGACACATAGGTTAAATAACACATCGTTACATATGCGAGTAAATCAAGTACAAGTAAATCAATGAACGGGCAAGAATATCCAAATGTATAACTTCCATTTCATAACGGGCAATACTCTTCGGGACAAGTCAATGTCACTAGTGTAACCATCAAGCTTTCGGGAAAACAGATCATGTAAAGTAAATCTTGGAAATGAAGAAATATAATGAACCATACCATTTCGGGGAAAACTGTTGATTTCGAGATCTATTTAAGTGGATAGGGGTCCCGTATGTCGATTATTGAAAAGACTTGGTACTCCTTGAGTTTGAAGACATCCCGGGCTCCTTATACACTTTGGATTTTCAAAACTTCGAATGACATTCTCGTGATATGGTTTCTTTCTCGAATGGCCTCATACAATGCCTAGTGAATCTCCTTTGATCGACAAAGCTCAACGCTCGAACGAACCGGAGCGGGGAGCTTTTCGAAATCTGGGGAATTTCGGTTACCTGGCGGTCAACTAGCGGTTAGCCGCCACTGGGATGGGCGGCTAGCCGCTGGCTGACCGTACAGCTGACCGCGACTGGGCTGCAGAAATGCAGCTTACTGGAAAGCTGACCGCCCCAGATGCGGTTACCTGGCGGTTAGCCGCCGATGCATTCGGCGGTTAGCCGCTGGGTAACCGTGGAGCTGACCGAATTTCAGGTGGGAAATCTGATGCTCTCTGGAAAGGTAACCGAGAGCGGGCGGTTGGCTAGCGGTTAGCCGCCGATGTGCCCGGCGGTTAGCCGCTGGCTAACCGTGAGGCTGACCGCGTTTTCAGGGGGAAAATGATGCTCTCTGGAAAAGGAACTGTCACGCCCCCGAAACAGAACCTCAGGGGCGGGAATGGGATTAAGCATAAATGTATTTTACTTCTCCCAGGATCCGCGTGTGTGAAGACAACACATTCTGAATATTTTGCGGAAGCATTTGTGGCGTTACGACCCGAAGTCCGTGGCCATCGGATTCCGCGTCGCACTCAACCTTTAGCACATAGCTATTATATCAAGAATCATATCAGACTGGAGTAACCATCACAATAAATTGCAGAGCTGACGGTAACAGGATATTACATTCCCAAATATGTTCAAGTTACAATTATCAATGTACATTAATTAAGAATCCCAAGAAAAGGCTAATAAAAGTCATACAACAAGCTATAAACTACTACCCAAATGTGACGTAGCTCCGATTTCAGGCTCAATGTCTACATGACATAGCCGACAAAACAACCTATAAAACATGGCTCCACAGCCAACTCAAGCACTCAACTCGGGACGAAGAAAACTGAACCTGAGTACCAAAAGTAGTGGGTCAGACACGACGGTCTGGCAGGTGGATGAAAAGATAACAAATATACTGAAGAATAAAACATAAGATAAATCATGATACTCGATCAAATGCTGCATATAATTAAACGGGTGCAAAAGTCGGGAATCTCGGGAAAACCTGTATTCATTTCAAGCATGGGTAAAACATGAATATCTAATAAAACATGTGTTCATTTACATCATCTATAATCATAGATATTTGACAATCGGGTGTTCGTCTAAAACATGTATAAATATAGTGGTTTGACAAAACAAACGTTCATTTGAAACTTAAGTAAAACACAAGTATACAACAAATCAAGTATCCATAGCAGTCTAGCAAAACCAATGTCCATTTGAAACATATGTGAAAATACGGATATTTAACAAACCGGGTGTTCATTTAAAACAGGTGTAACCAAGGAAATCTGACAAGACTAATGTTCATTTAAACCTATTCCAAAGTATGGATATTTAAACAAATCGGGTATCATGTAAAATAGGTATAAACATGGGAATCTGGCAAAACAAGTGTCATCTAAAACATATTTCAAAGCATCGATATTTAACAAGTCGGGTATTCATTTAAAACATGTATAAACCCGGGGATCTGACAACCAAATGTCATTTAAAACAAAGTACGGATATTTAACAATTTGGGTATTCATTTACAACATGTGTAATCATGTAAATCTAGCAAAATCATTGATCGTTTGAAACGTATGTAAAAGCATGGGTATTCAACCAACCGGCATTCATTTAAAACATGTGCGGGTACAAAGAACAGAAGAAAATATAATAATAACTGAATTTACATTGGAGAATATTAACACTTGTTTAAATAACAACTTTCATAAAGGAAACGAATCATTTATCAGAAAGCAAGTAAGCAATATAAAACATGTCGGGTATCCAAGGAATCGGGAACTGGCAAGATGGCAATCACATGAAGCTAAGTCCTCTATCACCGAAGTGACAAGAGTCTAACGGGACGTTGGTCTCAGTCACACAAGGTGAGGAGACTCAACGTAAATCATATAAACAATATAAATATACGGGAACGGGACCACGGTAGCGAACCGGGTATCGGGACGGGACCACGGTAATAACCGGGTATCGGGATCCAAACTGCAGCTGGCGGGACGGGAGAGGGATTTCCAAGTCGGTGGATCAAACCGACAACGTATCCAAGCTTAGTGATGCCGACTCATAGGTCAAAACCAATCGAGACATATGCAAGTAAATCAAGTACAGTAAATAAACAGGTAAAACGGGGGTGCTCAAGGGCACACTGTCATTTCATATCGGGAATACATCTCGGGACAAATAACTGTTACTAGTGTAACTTCAATGCTTTCAGGAAACAAGTCATGTGATGCAAATCTCGGGAAACGAGGTGAAACCATAAACTATAACAATTTCGGGAAAAGCATTAATTTCAAGATCTATTTAAGTGAATAGGGGTCCCGTATGTCGATTATAGTCATTACTTGGTACTCCTTGAGTTTGAGGACATTCCGGGCTCCTTATTCACTTTTACTACTTTCAAAACTTAAAATGACCTTATGGGTAATACTAGATGTCACAATAGAAAAGAATCAAGATTATAATCGGTCCATCCTAGGTATGATACTAATCCGGAAACATCGAGCAACCTATTCAGTCACCGAAAAGAATAGAATTTGCGATAACCAAGGGCAAGACTTATGTTTAGATATAAAGAAGATATCGCGTCGTTCCATCCCGTTCAAGATTGAAATGGATTGAACTTCGATGCATCCGAACCAACCGTGACGAGCATCGGCTCCAGACGCTCTCACATATGGTCGAGTGAGTCCGAGGAGGTTAGCCAAGGTCCACAAAGAAAAATAAACCTCAAAACCCACTGGACTCAAACTGTACCAGCGCATCATGCCAGGCAGACCGCATCGCTCGAGCGAATCTAAGAGTTCGCTCGAGCGAACTCATCGGTCGAGTGGTTATTAAAATGCGTTCGAGCGACCAAGCTACTGGAAAACCCGTATCCCTTTCTGGATAGGTCGCTCGAGCGAACTGTCATGGTCGCTCGAGCGAACTGTCCAGAAACTGAATTCCGGGCAGTTCAGTTCCTCTCTTTCTCTTCCTTTTTCCTTTCCAACACTTATACAAATGAGTTTTTCCTTACTTCAACAACATCCTAATTACAATAAAACTCTCAGCAAGACTTCAATGAATCATTAAATCCAACCTCTTTCTTCACATTCAATCCCCAAACAAGGAGAGGAGTTCCCATCATAGACAAGGGTTCATTTGAGTCAACATTTATAGATAAACAAGGTCTATTGATCACATTTCCATAACCAAAGATGTTTTAGCACAACTCTATAAATTAGTATCAATTTCAAATCAATGTAGCTCATAAACATAACCATGAATAGCCAAACCAATCCTATTCCTTATAAAACCATATGAGTAAACTTGATCAAATGAAATGCATACCTCTCCAAGAGATTAACAAGATAGAAACAACCATTAATGTGCAAATTTCGAAATCCATATATATGTGGCAAGGAGCATATGTGCAACATGTATCCAATGATCAAAAACAAGAAATAAACTTGGGATTTTCTCATAAAACTTTGATAACATTAAAATCATCCATTCATCCATTTGCCTTGGGTTCCAATCTAGCAAAACAAGCTCCTAATCATCTCTCAAGCTCAAGATCCACAATCTCTACAAAAACCCCCAAAAAAGCCCTAAAATGGGTTAAACAATGAAATGACAAGGAAACCTCTCAATAATCAAGGTGGAGCTTCTCTAAGGCTAGAAGATTACAAATCTAAAAGATGAAGAAGAACACTTACTTGGATGACTTTCAAATGAGAAGAAAAAGCTCAAGGAAGGTCTCAATGTTGATGGATTTCTCCAAAAATGCTATCAAGATGAAGCTTGCAAGGAGAGGAAGAGATTGATGATCTCCATTTCTAGTTTGGTGCAAGATTGGTGTGGCTTGGAGATGAAGAAGCAAGAAGAAGAGGAGAAAGCAAGAAAACCTAGACTCAAAAGGGTTGTGCTGGAACAATGAAAAATGGAAGTGGAAGGGGATGGGTTCCTCTTATAAGCAAGGAGGTTTGGGTCCCACAACTTAAGGAACTTGGGTGGCTGAAATCATCTAATTCGGGACCTCGGATGGATTCGACGAAGAAGGAAGAAATGATCGTCGAAATATCTAGTTTCCAAAAAGTGTATGTTTCACGGATTTCGAGAATATCGAGTTTTGGGTACAGATTTGGTGTGAAAAGACTGTTTTGCCCTCGAGGCCAAGAAATCGGGTTTCGGGTTCTCAAATGGATACGGAATCAACATGAAAGTTGTAGGATTCCTCAAGATGAATGCAACGGGCCAAAAACACAATACAAAACGAATCGGGAAAATCTCATAAGAAAATGCAAAGCCGAAAAAGGAACCCCCAAAGGGCCCCACAAGCTACCAAAGCACTCAAAAGCCCAAAACTAGAAGAAAAATCATTCTAGCTCACAAACTCAATCCAACAAATACTAATCCCACTAAAAGAACTAATCCACAAATAAAACAACACTAATCCAAGAGATTAGGGGTCGGGTTCTCACAGGAACCGTGATATTTCGGCTACCTGGCGGTTAGCCGCCAGTCACCAAGCGGCTAACCGCCGGGTGACCGCAGGCTGACCGCCAGTGCGGGAATCACCCACTGTGTTCAGATTTTGAGTCACTTTCCTCCTCAAAACCATCCTCCTCACTTTTACTTAATCCTTGACACAAAACTGAGCTAAAAGCTCCTCCAATGCATCTAATTACACTTCTCCCAAGGCTCCCATAATTGTTCATGCATCACTTCCTTCATCAACATCCCATTCCATAC